>JAVGWX010000007.1:72515947-73715947 GCA_036924085.1 Ariolimax columbianus
GAGAGAAGGAGAGGGAGAGAGAGATGGAGAGACGGAGGGAGAGAGAGGGGTAGGGAGAGAGGGAGAGGGAGATAGGGAGGAAGAGAGAGGGAGAGGGGAGGCAGAGGGAGAGAGAGAGGGAGTGAGGGAGAGAGAGGGAAAGAGATAGAGAAAAAGGGAAAGAGATAGAGAGAAAGACAGAGGGAAAAGGAGGGAGGGAGGGAGAGAGAGGGGGGATGGAGAGAAGGAGAGAGGGGGAATAGGGAGAGGGAGAGAGAGGGAGGGAGAGAGAGGGAGAGAGAGAGACACAGCAAAATTAAAGAAAGAAACATTCCTTTAAAAATTCGTCTAGCTTTGAAAAAGTGTAAATAAAAAATAAATAATCAAAAGTCCACAATAGAAACAAACACTGAACTAGTAGAAACAAAGAAACATTAACCTGATGAAATTAAGAAACACTGGCACAGTGAAAACAAAGAAATACTGGACTAGTGAAATAAATGAAACACTGACCTGATGAAATTAAAAAACACTGACCTAGTGAAAACAAATAAACACTGAACTGGAGAAAACAAAGAAACAATGACTTTGTGAAAACATAGAACTACTGAAAACAAAGAAACACTGACATGGTAAAAACTAAGAAACACTGAACTAGTAAATAAAAAGGTATACTGTAGTGAAAACAAAGAAACACTGACTTGGTGAAACAAAGAAACACTAAACTAGTAGAAACAAAGAAAAACTGACCCACTGAAAACAAAGAAACACTAATATAGTGACAACAAAGAAATACTGAACTAGTAGAAACAAAGAAAAACAGATCTAGTGAAAACAAAGAAATACTGAACTACTGAAAACATAGAAACACTGACCTGGTGATAACAAGGCAACACTGAACTAGTGAAAATAAAGAAACACTCTCCTAGTTAAAACAAAGAAAAACAGATCTAGTGAAAACTAAGAAACACTGAACTGCGGTAAACAACTAAACACTCACATACTGAAAACAAACACTGAATTAATGACAGCAATTTTAAAAAATGTACCTAATAAAAACGCAAAAAAGAACAGATCTAGTGAAAACAAAAGAAACTCTGTCCTAGTGAAAACAAAGAAACTGACATAATGACAACAACAAAGGCAAACTGACCTAGTGAAAACAAAGAAACACTAACTTAGTAAAAACAAAGAAACACTGACATAGTGAAAAAAGAAACACTCACCTAGTGAAAACAAAGAAATACTGATATAATGAAAAAAAACAAATACAAACTGACATAGGGAAAACAAAGAAACTCTGACCTAGTGAGAAAAAAGAAACATTGACATAATGAAAAGAAAAAAGATAAAATGACCTAGTGAAAACAAAGAAACTCTAACCTAGTGAAAACAAAGAAACTCTGACCTAGAGAAAACAAAGAAACACTAACCTAGTATAAACAAAGAAACACTGACATAATGAAAACAACAAAGACAAACTGACTTAGTGAAAACAAAGACACTCTGACCTAAACTAGAAAACAAAGCAACTCTGACCTAGAGAAAACAAAGAAACACTAACCTAGTAAAAACAAAGAAACACTGACATAATGAAAACAACAAAGACAAACTGACTTAGTGAAAACAAAGACACTCTGACCTAGACTAGAAAACAAAGGAACTCTGACCAAATGAAAACAAAGAAACACTAGTGAAAACAAAGAAACACTGACATAATGAAAAGAGCAAAGACAAACTGACTTAGTGAAAACAAAGAAACTCTGACCTAGTGAAAAAAAGAGAAACTCTGACATAGTAAAAACAAATAAACACTGGCCTAGTGAAAACAACAAAGAAACATTGACCTACAAAGAAATGACATATTCTAATGACCAGTTTCAATTCACTTTTAACAAGAAGCATCAGTATCATCATCGTGTGGACATCTAGAGTATTGATTAACTCTCCATGTCGCTAATTAACTTCGATACTGACTATTCCCAATGACAAATATCAATATTTTCACCAAATTGTTTCGCAGGCTTCTTGAGAAAATTTGGGAATGCTAATAAATCTCAATTGAATTACAAAAAAATAACGTTAATAAAATAGAGACATGTGTGACTTACAGCCATGTACTAATTACAGACGGATGCTGTTATTGTCAGTGTCTGGAACGTTTTGTACATGGATCCCACTAGATGGATTAAAAAGTGCAATCGACACAACATATCAAATAGGAGCAAGAGCAATTTGAGCAAAATGGTTACTGTACAGCCATCATAGTCACACTGCGAATGAACAGATTGGAGAATGGCATTGGCAATTGCATATTGGTTTTTTGAATTATAAGAAAACGTTTCACAACGATGTTTAGTTACTTATGGGAGCTGCTCAGTCACTCTGGTATGCCTCAAATGTTTACTAAATTAATTATTAAAATTTATTAGGATAGATAATGTATAATGCTCCATGACGGTCAGCTGTATTAGTCTTAGTCTTGATCTTAGTCGACCTGTACTTCTAAAGGGGTGGATGCCCGTGTACATGTCCCAGCTCTGGCGTGGGCTGAAAGTAGCTGGGATGATGATTTTCTGCTTTGCGGGTTAGGATCGAGCAGCATATTTCTCCGCTTCGTTGACACAAGTGCCGGGGAAGGGGGTTAACCGATGTGCGAGTCCATCTTAATAGACTCAAACGAAAGACTAAGGTAGAACCGCAGCTTGTTAGGTTCCATTTATGCTGTGGTAGACAAACCACCTAACCGTACGGTAAGCTATTTTTGGTGTTTAAATGTGAAACGGTGTGGGACAGAGATGTCTATTGTCACCTTTTCTCTTTCTTCTGACTATGGACTGCATTATGGAGAAATCAGTTAGAGATTAGTTTTTAACGATTAATTGGATACAATTTTTAATGCTTTTTTTGTGCTCAATTAATAGTTTTTCTTTTTAATTTCAGTAATAAAAATGGATGACGAAAACAAGATACTTCGTTGTTTGAGAAGTTAAGCTAACATTTCGCTTGCAGGTTAATGCAGATGATATGGTCGTGGATGGATACAAAATTAACTAGATTAATTGCAGAAAGCAATTAGCATTTCGTAGCTTAAATACGTCGCTTTCGTATTCCCTTTACCACAAACACCCACTACAACATATGCTTGCTAATGAACAGTAGACTGTGCTTCAATGGCTGATTGTTTATGCCAAACGAACAACCGTTGAGTGACAAAGCTTACGAGAACTTGAATATAGCTATAGTCTAGTGGATATCCAGTTCAGGACGTCCATTAGCTATAGTTAAAGATTCTGGTCTACAGAAAGTACTGTATGTAGTCCTTCTTAACAAAATGTGCACCTTACCGAGCCGTCGAGGATTCGACACTAGCATTTCAATATTGTGCGGCGAGAAGCTGCGATAACATAAGAATGATGAGGAGAATTGTAAGAATGTGGAGGAGAATTGTAAGAATGATGAGGAGAATTGTAAGAATGATGAGGAGAATTGTAAGAATGATGAGGAGAATTGTAAGAATGTGGAGGAGAATTGTAAGAATGATGAGGAGAATTGTAAGAATGTGGAGGAGAATTGTAAGAATGTGGAGGAGAATTGTAAGAATGTGGAGGAGAATTGTAAGAATGTGGAGGAGAATTGTAAGAATGATGAGGAGAATTGTAAGAATGTGGAGGAGAATTGTAAGAATGTGGAGGAGAATTGTAAGAATGTGGAGGAGAATTGTAAGAATGTGGAGGAGAATTGTAAGAATGTGGAGGTGAATTGTAAGAATGTGGAGGAGAATTGTAAGAATGATGAGGAGAATTGTAAGAATGTGGAGGAGAATTGTAAGAATGTGGAGGAGAATTGTAAGAATGATGAGAAGAATTGTAAGAATGTGGAGGAGAATTGTAAGAATGTGGAGGAGAATTGTAAGAATGTGGAGGAGAATTGTTAGAATGTGGAGGAGAATTGTAAGAATGTGGAGGAGAATTGTAAGAATGTGGAGGAGAATTGTAAGAATGTGGAGGAGAATTGTTAGAATGTGGAGGAGAATTGTAAGAATGTGGAGGAGAATTGTAAGAATGATGAGGAGAATTGTAAGAATGTGGAGGAGAATTGTAAGAATGATGAGGAGAATTGTAAGAATGATGAGGAGAATTGTAAGAATGATGAGGAGAATTGTAAGAATGATGAGGAGAATTGTAAGAATGTGGAGGAGAACTGTAAGAATGTGGAGGAGAATTGTAAGAATGTGGAGCCAACTTCTTATTTTTGGACGTCGATAAACAAGAGTTTTACTGTGGCATTACTGGTCATTAAATTGATTCAGAACGGGAATTTCAATCAGTAACATTGGATTGTGTACGTGTTACTGAACGACACAGTCAATTGAGAAAAACAATGCACGAAACATTATTGCTGTAATCCTAGGAACAGAATACAGTCATATGCTATATATTGTATTCTAACTGGAGGGTCTAAACGCTGTTTTGCCACTTCTTGTAAAATGTCGACATCTCGATGAATATTTCAAGTACAGTTTAGCTAACACATTCAAACTGAAAATCAGGCATGCCACTACCGGTAACATATGCAGTTCACAATTCCACAGATTACAACAAAACGGGTCAACGCCCTGGAACAGGACGTATTTGATGTTTGAAGATTAGGCAAATTGTTAGAATCAGTACAGGCAATTCAACATCATCATATTAGTTTTCAAATAAATTACATCATTGTACAACTGGTAAATTCTGGCTGGGAAACAATTGCCAAGTACGTTACGGTCTTACGTGAACTTGCAGTATCTTGGCTTTAAAGAGGATGTATGGTGCACTTTTGTTTTTCCATTAACCCTATTTTTGACCAGACATCTGCTAGTTCCTTAAGATGACCCAGGTTGCATTGTTGGACTTATATCAGCAATGTTAAATGATCATACTAGAAGACTGGATGGCATGAATGTTTTACCGATTTTACTAATGACATCAAGAAACTCAAATGTTTTCCCAAAGAGAAAAGAGACGCAGTGTATAAACTTTTAAATAACAAATTACATGCCTCCTGTAACAGAGAAAGACAGTTAAAAAAGAACAAGGGACAGACCAGAAAACAACACCAGTGTAACATTCGAACCCAGTGTAGCAGAGATCAAATCTAACATTAACGCTGAGTGATACCGATAGCTTATATGATGAATGGCACGAAGAATGCTGTAGTGGACTGGTTCAGGTAAAACCTTTCCGAAAATAGAGAATCCTCTCACCTGGTGGAAAATGTTCAATCATTATTGTTACTTTCTTAGTAGCTTTGTGAAAACTATATCATTTGTGCCGGTTACTTCTGTACCTTTTTAACGTCGGTCTAGTTCATCTGGATATATTGTAAACAAAACTCGAGCCTCTCTGCTGCCTAAGAATGTTAGTGTACTGGTTTTATCTTTGTGATTGGTTGAATAGAGGAACAAAATACAGCTTATCTACAGTTCTTTGTTGTAGATGCAATGTTAACTTGTTCTACCTTTTATCTGGTAACATGTTGACATCAGGAAATACATTTCAATAATCGGTAGTATTATGTTATCCCCGGTACGGCAGATGTTATTTTTCTGTTAAGATAAAAAAAAAAAAACATAACTTAACTTGTCGTCTTTATACTGGTTTAGAAGACCCTGCAGAGTCTGTATACAAGAAATTTCATTTACATCACCTTGCTCTAAAAGCTATGCGCATCCAATTTATTCTTAAATGCATTAACTGTCCCTGCCTCCACTATCTCCTCTGGCAATGCATTACAAGCATTCACCACTCTCTGACTAAAAAGATATTTCTTAATATCTAATCTGCACCTCTCTTTAGTCAACTTGTAGCTATGTCCTCTTGGTATTTTGGGTGGCTGTATTTTTTTTTTAAGTGTTATATTCTAAAGTATCCATTCCTGTGATCATCTTATAAACCTATATTAAGTCACCTCGAATTATTATCTCTTCTAGACACTGTAGGCCGGTTCTTCTGAGTCTTTCCTCATAACTAATTCTGGAATCCCACTATCAGCTTTGTCGTTCTTTTTTGTATTCTTTCTAGCATGTTTATATCCCCTCTATGATAAGGACTCCACACCTGTACACAGTACTCCAATCTAGGTCTAACTAAAGCTTTATACAGTTTGACTATCACTTCCTTTCTCCTATGTTTAATATTTATTTTTTTCATACCTAACAATGCATTTGCCTTTGTCACTGCTAACTTAACTTGCTCATTCCCCTTACCTATATGATCTATTATAAACCTTAGGTCCCTTTCCTTATCTATTTTTCTAATATTGTTCTCGCCCATTCTGTAATTATGTTCCATATTGGATCTACCCATGTGGATGACTGTACATTTATCTACATTAAACTTCATTTACCAGCTTACATACCAATCTCGAATTGTATCTAAATCCGACTTCAATAAATCCTCTTCTGCTTAAGATGAGACACTACTGCATAGTTTTGTGTCATCAGCAAATTTTGCAATCATGGATCCCATATCAATGTCCAAATCAATTATATATATCAAGAATAAAATTGGTCCCAAAACCGAGCTCTGTGGCACTCCACCTTTCATTTCACATCACTGAGAGTACTCCTTATGTATGCCCACCCTCTGCCTTCTTCCCGTTAACCAATTTTCAATCCATTTGACAACTTTCCCACATATTCCATGTGATTTTAACTTTCGAAATAATCTTTTATGAATTACTCTATCAAAGGTCTTTGCAAAATCTAGATAAATTACGTCCACTGGCTCCCCTTAATCTATCATTTTGGTAACCTCCTCCATGAATTCTAATAGATTTGTTAAGCATGATCTCTCTCTAGAAAACCCATGCTGAATGTTTCTAATTAGATTAAATTTGTCTAAATGCATTACAATGTGTTCTTCGATTATTGACTCTAACAATTTACAGACTATGCTCGTTATACTCACCGGTCTATAATTCGTTGGATCTGACTTGTTCCCTTTTTTAATACGGGAATCACTCCTGCATCTTTCCAATCCCGTGGAACAATCCCTTTTGCAAGTGATTGAGAACATAATATAGCCAATGGTTTTGCTAGTTGGTCTCTAATTTCAAACAGCTATTTTGGATGAATACCATCTTGACCTGAATATTTATCTACTCTCAACACCTCCAATTTTTTAAAAACCATTTCCTCTGTAATACAGATTGATCTTAATCCCGCTGTATCCATGTCTCTTTTAAAAATATCTATAGGCTCTGGGATCTTCGAGCAGTCCTCTTTTGTGTAGACTGTGCCAAAGTACTCATTGAGTAGATTAGCTGCCTCCCTATTCTCACTTATTATTTTCCCTGTACTGTCTTTGAGAGGGCCTACTTTGCCTTTTGTTCTTTCTTTCTTTCTAACATAAGAGAAGAAGCTTTTACTATGTCTTGAGCCTCTGAGCAAGTTTTTTTCGAAGTCTATTTTTGCTGTTTTATTCGCTTTCTGAGATATTTTCTGCTTGTCCAAATATTTTAAATATGTTTCTTTTGATTTACCTGCCTCTATATATTTTGTCCATGCTTCATTTTTAGCTCTTCTACTTTTCGCTACAAATCTAGTTATCTACTTTTTACGCTTGGGTTTTACCTCCCTATCTGGAACACATTCCTCTTTTAGCGTTTCTAAAACTGTTTTAAAACTCTCCCACTCCTGTTCAACATCTGTTCTTCCAACAATATCTTCCCAGATTATGTGGTTCGCTGCCTCTTTCATCCTCTTAACATCTGTCTTAGAGTAGTCGTATGTTCGCGTGTTTATGTTTACTTCTTTCCCTGCAATAAGATCCCAACGGATGATTTGATGGTCACTTGAGCCAAACAGTTCCCCAACAGTAACGTTTTCAATCATATTTTTCTCTGTAGTAAAAACTAGGTCGAGTGTGTTTTTGCATCTTGTGGCTGCTTCTACGTGTTCAATTAAAAAATTGTATGTTATGCATTTAACAAAAGGTTTTGACTCTACAAGTGCTTCTGCCATATCCCATTTTATTTATGGAAAGTTGAAATCCCCCATTAATAATAATTTCCCTTCATTGCCCTTGCTATGCTAATCAGTTCCTCATCTTCCTCTTTTTGACTTTATGGGCATCTATAGCACACTCCAATTACTGTTTTTTCACCCCCACTTTCTATTTCTCCCCATACACTTTAATTTTGTTTGCCACATGAAAAATAATCTTTGATCGTTAAAATAACAGAATTTATTCAGTATAATTTATTTTTTTTGCGTTCGCCTTATTTTATCTATTACCCAAGGCGTGTGTGCGTTACACTGTGATTTTTATTTTGCGCCTGTCGGCCCAGTGCATCCGACTTCAGCATGCATTTTATGTAAGGGTCTGCTTCCTCCTGCATTTACTAAGAGTTTGCTTCCCCGGGGTAAGGGGCCGGTGCTGTGATGGGGATCGAACCCAGCACCTTCTGTGTTGTCAGCAGTGCCACTTAACCACTAGGCCACGCCGTCCCCATATACAGTATAATAAAACGCCACCTCCCTTAGTCTTTTCTCCATCTACCCTATCTTTCCTTAACATTGTATATCCTTCTATTTCAAGTTCACTATCTGCAATGTCCTCATATGTCCATGATTATGTTAACACTATTACATCTGGTTTTTCTTCTTCTACATATAATTCCAATTCTTCTCTTTTATTTACTATACTTCTTACATTTGCATAAAAACATTTTAGTTTGTAATTTTGTTATTTTTCCACTTTTTGCTTTCGTTTTTTTATTTTAATGTTTGCTTTTTCACTGCTTATTTCACACTTTTCTGACCCCAACTCTCCCCTTTGACTACATCCTCTAAAGCACCCTATTGTAGGTCTATCTTTAGTCTCATACTGCATAGGCCTTACTAGTTTAAATTTATATCATAATAATTAAACATACACTTTGCTACAACATGCTGTCCTATCTCATTTAGATGTTAACCTCTTCTGTCTAACATTTTACTTGTGTCTACTTTCACATCAATAAATTATATTCCCATGTCCGCACACATCACCTGTAACCTGAGGTTGATACCTATTATTTTGCTATCTAGATAGCCTAACCCATCTGCTCTATCTAAAATGCCCATCATTGTGACCTTTCTAAACTTTTTTTTCTTAAGTGTTCCCAAAAGACTTTTGTATTTATTCATAATTATTTCGGTACCGTCTCTCCTTACATTATTTGTTCCTACCATTACCACAACATGACTGTTTCCTTTGTCATCTTTCCTCTTTATTCTCCCCTCCATGTCCTCTATTTTTGCTCCCCCAATATCCATTCTTTCAAACATGTTGTGTTGTTCAGACAAATGTCTGCAATCTCCACCATTGAATCTCCTACTACCAATACTGAACCCTCACCTATATTTGCATACTTCTCTCCAAAGCTCTCTTTCCTGTGAATTGTTTCCTCACTAAAATCTCCCTTACTTCCTTGACCACCTTGACTGCAGCTTCTTTAAAATTTCCTCAATTTTCACTTGTTTTCCTTCTATTTTCATCTGCCTCTTTTCTATCTCCTCCAATCTCTTCTCATTTTTCCTAATATCGCACTCCATTTGTGCCTGCCTCTCTTCAACTCTACATATCCTACATATAACTTTTGCTTCATCTTCCAACGTTGTATCTATCCCTACACTAGTAATAATAACATTTCCGCCACACAAATCACACAATCTGACTTGGTCTTTCTTCGTCGCATTTCGTCTCGTTTTAGTGGCCATACTAATTATGCTATTTATTACCCTTAGCCACTAAGTTATAGTGATACCTAATACAATGTTTACTTATTAAAGCAACGCCCAAAAAAAACAAATGTCGCTGGCATTTACCTTACAACAACGTATCGCTAACGTCTAGGTATATACTAAATTTACTTACTGTGTTACTTACTGAGTGTTACTTGATTGTTACTACCGCTCGCTATACCACGCTATTTAATTTGGTCAAGTCACTAACTGTGTGTTACAATAGAGCCACAATTACAACTACGTTATTATTACACAACTTAATTCTCAACACTAATACTTATCTGACTGTACTGTCAATTCAAATCCACCACCATCTTGAACAACCGGAAGTTGTTCCTTTACACATAGCCAGCACACGATGTCGCATCAGCAGTGGCGAAGCGGCCTGTAGTCCTCAGCCGTCAAAACCCCTCGACTACCCCAGCAGTGGGAAAAATGTCGTATGACAGCAACAACAAAAACAACAAAATTATGTGAAAGAACATAAATAGAAAAGGCCAAAAGAGTGAAAATAAATGTATAATTGTGGGAGTTTGTTGACAGTAAAGACGCGAATAATAAAGAACATGTATTAGCAACAATAAATAGCAACTGTAAATAAATTATGAGTATTGTTGATGATTGTAAAATAAGAAAATATTTTTCACGTTTCCTTGTTTGGTCCATCAATCAGCCATTAAATAGTTTCGATTAATTAATTAACTTTATTTTAATCGATAACAGACAAACAGTTAAAAAAAACTATTATTATGGAATTAGATGGACTCCGACGAAACAACAGGCAGACTGGGACTTTGACGATGACTCGGCTCTTCTATTGCATGCCCGAGAATGAATTGCAAAAAAAGATGAATCAGCTAGAAGAATGGACAAGAAAATTAGGATTAGTATTGATAGAAGGAAAAATGTGATTTTCCGAGTAAATGTAGCATTCACACCACTCTAAGAGGTGTTATTTACCTATTTAGATAACAATAAAGACATTGTTCGTCCATTAGTGGGGATGGTACTGCTTTCTCTGTTCATCCATTTGAAATATGTTTGATCAGTCACTGAAGGTCACCGAAACGCCTAATGCATGTAAGGAAAGACCTTGAACAGTGTGGGCAAGGAGTATTTTCCCTGCGTGAAAGCCGGAAGACTGGCGAAAGATAGACTTCCTTACAGACAGCCTATCATGAGAGCGACGTTTTCCAAAGGACATGCTACATGATGATGATGATGATGAAGGCTTCATTTCTCAGTCTTGTCTAGATTGATTCCGTTATTCAGCTGTTACTTTGTGACTACGGCCAGGGCATCTGTAAACAGGACTATATGGCTTTCATTTCTTTTGCATGTCACCATTTCTTCTACTGCAGCCCTCAGTGCCTCTGCCTCCGCTCTGAAATTGCTTGAGTATTTTCCAGTTGCCACTGAAATTGTTATTTTTCTACCATTTTGTAGGCTAAGGAAAACCCGTGCCCCTCCGTTATGTGTTGTGTTTGTTACAGTTGTTGTTATGCATGGGTCCAGTCCATGTTTGTGTAGTGTTTCGTTATGTACCTCAGGGTTATATCTCTTCTTTCCTATTCAGTCTGGCTGTTCTTGTTTCCAATACCTGGTCTATTTTCTACCACCTCTGGAAATATATGCTGCCTCCAGGTAGGATTGCGTACAGTAGGTATGGGCTTTGGTGTTGTTAATGCGTTCATAGGATCTTCGCCCATCTTTGCTTTGGCTATTTCTGCAAAGTTTCTCCGATTTAGTTTCCCATTTCCAAAATTATTTAGTCTCTTATGCATTGGGTGGTCTGTCAGTCTTCTGAGTTTCTCTGCTTGCTGCTGGGCTTTGCAGTCTCTTCTGTCGGATTGCAGCTTTGTAACCTTTTCAAGTTCTATAATTGGCGTTGACTTCATGCCTCCTGTTATAACTCTCATGACTTTGTTTTGTAGTTTGCTAACTTTATCGAAGTTCGCCTTTGCTGCTGTTGTCCATGCCGCAATGCCATACTCAAGAATTGGTCTCACTCTTCCAGTGTACGGTTTCTTTAGTATGCTTTCGTCTGCTCCCCAGCTTGTGCCAGCAAGTTTCCTCATGATTGCCATTCTTTCTCTGGCTCTCATTCGGTTTCTCTTGATCTGACTTTTCCATGTCATGCGCCGATCGAATGTGACTCCCATGTAGTTTGGGTTGTAGTTTGGCAGCAGGTATTTTGCCGTTTTGACTTAATTTGGTGTTTTGGGATTTGATTTATAGCGAGAATATTGTACATGTGGTTTTGTCCTCGTTTATTTTGACCAGCCATGAGTTCACCCACTTTTCCAGCGATGTTAGGGCCTGCTGCATCCGATTTCTTGCTGTGGTGAGATTCTTTTCAGAGGTCCACATAGCCAGATCGTCTGCAAACATTGAGCTATGGACTCTTCTTGGTATATTCTCTGTAATGTCATTTATATACACCAGGAAGAGTGTGGGTGACAGTACTCCCCCTTGGGGTACTCCCTGCTCGAGTGTCACCTTTTTGCTCATCTGCCCTTGTACTTGGACTCTGGCCGTTCTTTGTTTGAGGTAGTGGTTGATCCACTTGTACATCTTCCCACAAACTTCACTTCTCCTTAGCTTGACTTTAAGTCCGTCTTTCCAGACTTTGTCAAATGCCTTCTCCAGGTCCACCCAAACCGCTACTGTGTGTTTCTGTGCCTGATAGGCATCTTCTATTTCCTGGGCTATGAGGATGACCTGGTCCTCAGTGGATCTGTGCTGTCTAAAGCCTGCTTGCTATGGAATTAGTATCCGTTTTTCTTCCAGATGCCACATCAGTCTGGTGTTTCTCATACGTTCCATCAGTTTGCCGATACAGCTTTGTAGGCTGATAGGCCTGTATCCATTTTGATCTGTTTTGTCTTTTCCTTTCTTTGGTACTGGTACACGTACTGCGTCTTTCCATGCCTTGGGTACAATACCCCTTTTCCAGCTTTGGTTCAGGACTGATAGTAATTTCCTCTTTGCTGTTTGGCCCAGCCCCATCAGCATTTCGTTTGTTATCCCGTCTTTTCCGGGAGATTTCCTTTTTTTTAATGTTCTCATGGCCTCTTCCATTTCGTTCATTGTTAGTTTTGCCATCATATGCTCATCTGGTGCCATATTGATGTTGTCGTGCCCCTTTTGCTCTTCATTAATGTCCGTATGCCTATCTGCAGGGACATCTATGTGGTTCGCTCTGGCATAGTGTTCAACAAAGACGTTTGCGGCTTTTTTTCCAGTGAGCAAGTTTTCGCCCTGCTTGATGGTAATTTGTTTGTTTGACGGAGTTTCGTCATTCATGGCTCTTGACTAACTTCTATAGTTTGTTCCCTTCTTTGTCTAAGTTGAGACTTTCTGTTTTGTTTTTTCAGCTTTCTCTTGCTGTTTGGTTTAGAGTGTATTTGTATTTCGCCATGGCGGCTTTGAGGGCGATATTTGCCTCCATAGATTGTTCTCGCTTTGTCATGTTCCTAGCATTTGTTACTGCGTCTTCCGCTTTCTGCAACTCATCGTTCCAATAGGGCTTATAATTTTTCCTTGCCCCTCTTGGGATGGTTGCAGTGGCAGCTTGCATTATTGCTTTACTTAGGCTTTCCACTATGGGCTTTGATTTGTTGTTCCGTGTGTTGGTGGTTTCACACAGCCCATCTGTCAGGCTTGCAAATCTGTCCCAGTCGGCTCGTGTGTAATTCCAACGTGGGAGCGGTTTTGTTTCATGTGGGCCTACTTCCATGTCAATGTCCGGCCTGATTGGCCTGTGGTCGCTAACTGCCAATTGGTTTAGCACCTGGTGGTCTATTTTATGGTGAATGTCCATTGTGGAGAAGGCCTAATCTGGAGTCGAGGTGGTATGCCATGTTCTAGAATAGAAGCTAGGGCTATCCTCCGGCCTATTGATTAGATGGAGATGTGTGTCCATCTCCCAATCTTCCACTTCGTCACCTCTGCTGTCTGTGTCCGAGTATCCCCATCTCTCCGAGTGGCTGTTGAAGTCTCCAACTACTATGCAGTTGGAGTCTTTGACTTCCATACTCGAGAGCGACAGGTCCTTATTTGGTGGTCCGTACAGGTTGAAGATGCGGATCTTCGTCTCTTGAGCCATTATGTCAACTCCTACAATTTCTGCTTGTCCGGTGTCCGGCGCTACTCGGTATGCAGTTACGGGTCAGTATCAGAACCCTTCCTTTGTGACCTTCTCTATCCAGGCGGAAGGCCTGGTATCCTCTGATTGAGAATTTATGGTTGCTGTTGAGGTGCGTTTCTTGGATACATGCCACGTCACTCTTACCTTCATGCAACTGTTGTGTTAGTGAAAGCTTTTTGTTAATGACTCCTTCCGCATTCCACTGTAGTATCCGGAGGGTTTTGCGTTTTTAGTCCCTGGTTTTTGCCCCATCACCTTGTGCCTTGACTTCACAGTACATGCTGGGTGACCACCTGTAGCATTGGGTGGGCCCCTTCGAGGCGTGAGGCCCGGCACTGTCGCTGCCTGGCGGGATTCCACAGGATGAGCGCCACACTTTTTTCTAGTAGGTTGTACCGTCATCATACAGCGATATACGTTGCACTTGTTTCGTTAAGCCTGTGGCCCAGTGCATCCGATTTCAACAGGCGTTGGTCAGGTTGGTTGTCATATGCTCCTCTGGTCAGGTTGGTTGTCATATGCTCCTCTGGTCAGGTTGGTTGTCATATGCTCCTCTGGTCAGGTTGGTTGTCATATGCTCCTCTGGTCAGGTTGGTTGTCATATGCTCCTCTGGTCAGGTTGGTTGTCATATGCTCCTCTGGTCAGGTTGGTTGTCATATACTCCTCTGGTCAGGTTGGTTGTTATATGCTCCTCTGGTCAGGTTGGTTGTCATATGCTCCTCTGGTCAGGTTGGTTGTCATATGCTCCTCTGGTCAGGTTGGTTGTCATATGCTCCTCTGGTCAGGTTGGTTGTCATATGCTCCTCTGGTCAGGTTGGTTGTCATATGCTCCTCTGGTCAGGTTGGTTGTCATATGCTCCTCTGGTCAGGTTGGTTGTCATATGCTCCTCTGGTCAGGTTGGTTGTCATATGCTCCTCTGGTCAGGTTGGTTGTCATATGCTCCTCTGGTCAGGTTGGTTGTCATATGATCCTCTGGCAAGGTTAATGAGGTTTTTTTTGTAAATCTATCTATATAACTGTTGCCTGTTTTCTTTCAGGTGGGATGTGAATCTGGTTCGTTTGTGAGAATGTTTTTATGAATGTTTTAGCTGCATGTGCTTTTGTCGGCATTTTCCCACACAGCTGTACTGCGGTTTTATGGTTCCTGCAGTCCTCGTTGTTTAGAGCTTTAGCTAGCTTCCATAGTTTTCTACCGTCTTTGTCCAGATGTAGGGCTTCTGTTGTTTTTATCCAGCTATTTAGTGTCTTTTTGTACCTTGCTAAACAGCTTTATAAGAAATGTTAGCCTCAATCGATCTTCCTTTTTCCGCTCTACCTCGAGCTTCTCTCAGTTGTTCTTCAAGTTGCTGAAGTTCTGGCATCCAGTACAGTTTGTAGTCTCTTCTTGCCTCTCGGGGTATTGATTCGTGGGCAGCTCTCATGACAGCTTTTTTGAAGCTTTCGGCTAGTTCACCGATTCGTATATTTCAGGTGTTAATCTGGCTGTGGTACATGACTGCTGACAGCGTTGAAAAGCGTTTCCAGTTTGCTCGTTTATAATTCCATCGAGACAGTAGCGTATGCTCTTAGGCTGTGTGTTCCAAATTAATCACCAGCGTTATTGGTTTCTGATCCCTGCCTGCCAGTTGGTCAAGGACAACTCTGTTTATCTTGTGACTGATGTCTCCTTTGACAATGCAATGCCGGGTGTTAAAGTTGACTGACATCTTTTTGAGTAAAAACAGGGTGCATCGTCTGCTTTGTTGATGATATGCAGATTACTATCGATTTCCCAGTTTTCCACTTCGGTGCGGCGTGTATCAGTCTCCGGGTATCCCCAACTTTCTGAGTGGCTATTGAAGTCCAGGACAGCTACACAGTTGGAGTGTTGAACCTCTATTGATGCCAGTGAGAGTTCCTTATCTGGGGGGCAGTACAGATTTATAACTCTCATGGTTTGTTCATCTACAGTGACCTCAACACCAATGATTACCGCTTAGTTGCTTGTGTGGTTTGGGACTTCACTGCATGGTAGAGAATTTTTAGTTAACATAATCACTCCATTTTTGTGGCCCTCTCTATCAAGACGAATGGTTTCGTATTCTCGTATCAGGAATCTATGATTTGGATTAAGGTTGGTCTCGTAGATGCAAATAATATTAATGTTTTCATCATGGAGTTTGTGAGTGAGACCATTCTTGAATGTCATCTAAATCCGACCTCAATATATCTACCACTGCTACAGATCAGATAGCTCTCCATAATTTTGTGTTGTCCTCAAATTGTCAATAATGGATCCGTATCATTTTCCAATTTATTTATGTCTCAAGAACAAACAAAGGTCTCAAAACGGAGCCCTGTGGAACTCCGCTTTCCCTTACACAATTCGTGGTACTCTTTTTTATGCCCACTCTGGCTTCTTCCCTTTACAAATGTTCTGTCCATTTTGCAACTTCGCCACCTTTTCTGTGTGATTTTAACTTCCTAAACAATCTTTCGTGAGGAACTCTTTCAAAGACATTTTCAAAATCTATATAAATAACATCTCCTGACTCCCCTCTATTCTATATATCATTTAGGTAGCCTTCTCCATGAATTCTAATAGACTTGTTAAGTACTATCTCACTTTAGTAAACTCCTGATGACTATTCTTGATTAGAGTAAATTTGTAAAAAGTGCAATAAACTGTTTTCTTTGATTTTTTACCCTACTAGGATTCCACACTATGCTTGTTAAACTCACTGGTTTACAATTTGCTTGATCAGACGTTCTGCCCTTTTTGAACAAGAGGATCACTTCCCCATCTTTCCAATTCCTTCTAGGAACAATTCTCTCTGTTCACAAATGATTGAGAACATAAGACAGTCAATAGTTTTGCTAACTAGTCTCGAATTTCAAACAGCAACTTTTTATGAATATTTACCCTGACATTTATCCACTTTCAACTCCTCCAATTGATTAAAAGCAATTTTCTCCGTTCTGAAACTGATTTTAATCCCTCTGCATCCATGTTCCTTAGGAGCATGTCTGTGGACTCTTTGATCTTGGAACACTCTTATTTTCTTTAGATTGTGCTAAAGTATTGATTGAGTAGATTAGCAGCATCTCTGTAATCACTTATTATTTATCATATGCTATCTTTGATATGCCTGTGTCTTTCACTCTCTGTTTATTTCTAACATATGACAAGAAGCTCTTGCTGTCAGTTTTGATTATTTGAGCACGTTTTTTATTCAGGAAATGTTTGCACTTCTATCCACTTTATGGGCTATGTTTTGCTTGTCCAAATATTTGAAACATGTTTCTTTCGATTCTCCTGTCTTCCAGATATTTCATCGCGAGTTAGACTAGTTTTAGAGTAATTCAACGTGTACTAATTTCGTTTAAGAAACATTTAACATAAACTAATGCAATTCCAATCAACTTTAGCACCAACTAATTGAGACTGAGACATCTACAGTGAGATTTAATTGAACTTTATCGATTAACACGCTGAGCAGCGCATGAACTGTGGCGGTCAATGACCCATAGCTAACTGCTAGCGCCAGGAAATGCAAACCAGAGAGGCCAAGACCCTTCTACACCACCACGCGGTGATCCTGAAAACTGAATGCAATTGAACAGACTAGCTAAGTAGAGGGATCGAAGAGTGAAGGCATCCCAGTACAAACAAAATGGCTGCTGAAGTCGGATGTGGCGGACCGAAAGGTGTAAATATCGCAGTCGGGCTGTAAACCACGACACAACGCATTCCGTTTTCCTGACTAAATCATGTTACTTGCAAAGCTTTTTTCAGATTGAAAATGAAGAAGAAGAAGAAGAAGAAGAAGAAGAAGAAGAAGAAGAAGAAGAAGAAGACGAAGAAGAAGAAGAATTGAGTTTCAGACACCTTCAACGCAAGCTAATTTCATTCCAATTAACTTATTACTGAACTAATGTGAACTAATTACGTGAACTAATTGAGACATAGACATTTTCTATGCTATTTAATTTAGTTCCAGACAATTTTAACTAACACGAGTTGAGTTCCATGTATCAAACAACATAAGAGCTTAACAGTGAACACAAATATATTGTCCTCTTCTACAGTGACACTATATGTGATCTTAATTTCTTTGGTACACTACCCTTCAAAAACTCGAGTAGAACTAGGGTAAGAAAGAATAAAACCACAGTAACAGTTATGCTCCTGGCAAAAATGGCGACAGAAGAGAATTATTCATGGGACTAGTATCCTCATCATGTTAAGTCCTGGCTTTCATGCCATAACTTCAACTGCTGGGATACATGCTCTATGATGAAGTTCAGCTGTACTTGCGGGCTTATGCTTCGCTTGAATGATAACGAGAGGCATCATCTCCGCACTCCCAATAGAGAGCTGTGAATGTTCCTAGCAACTTTTGTGTGCCTCGTTTGCTTTATGTGATTCAGGTCTTATCGCGTTCACGAGATCTAGTGTGCTAAACCAAAGGATACCATCATTTTATTTGAAAATTTGTCTTAAAGTTAGCTCTAACGTTTTTCCCCAGAACAGTTAACATGCACAGTGCATATTTCTCATAAGTTTACTGACTTAACAAATATTTCTTTTCGTAATGTATTTTTGCAAGAATTAAAGAATTAAAAAATTTAGGAAATTCTAATTAAGGGTTTTTTTGTTATTCCTGAAATTTGTTAAGAGGAGAGATGGGTTGATGAGTAAATGTAGTTTGCTGCTGCAGTCGCAAAGAAGTGTTCAGGAAAAGTTGTTATTTCACAGCTAACAAATATAAATGTATCCCTAACAAAAGCTCTGAGGTTGTGCCCCCTTGACCGTTACTCAAGCAGGTCGGCGAACTGCGTCTCTTCATGACGTAACATTTGAGAAAAGTTTAATTGAACTTTAATTCTGATCGGTGAGCGCGTGTCCAGCGGAAATCAGCAGCAGGTCTCTTTGGCCAGCGATACACCAGTTGCTAACATCCCCCTCTTCATCCTCTCCCCCAAAACCTCACTAAAACAACACGATGTAAAGTGATTAGAAACTTGACAGAAAGGCAAGGGATGTGAACCAACGATGGTGTCGTAATACATTAACGAAATGTACCTGCCACAACTTCCCTTATTGATTCCCTATAGAATTAGCTACTTAGATTTTTTTAAGCAACATTTCAGACATTTGGCATATTACAATTAGTTTGTTTTTTCCACATCGTTGATTCAATGTATTAATCCATGAACTGTTTAACACAAACAACTAAAAGTATTTATGATTCGATCAATTTAATACAATGTTTATATTTTTGAAAAGTTGTAAAATAATTATAAAATAGTAAATGATACAAACGCATCAGAAATGTTCAAATAAAACATGAAATATTCACAAACTATTCTTAATCTTATCGCTAAATATAATATCGCTTGCGTTACAAATAACTGTTGAAAGATCACAACTTATCTGATTCTGTTGTCGTTGATCAAGTGTTGGTGATATCAATGTACATGGTCTCTTTTTTTTGTGATCTGCAGTGATCAGTTCTTTTACTAGCTCTTGCTTTTCCTAAATATGTCGGGCACCAATTTACAGTTGAATAGACGGAAATGTGGTCTTTATGTTGCTGGAGGATGGAAGGGCTGGTAAAGCTGGCCCGAACAGATAAGTGCCTGAACAATGTGCCACTTGGACGTGACATTTATGTGAGTGTAGATATCATCAGCAGCTGTTATATTATGCTAGCCAGAAATTGTATTTTCACAATATTTATCATTACCACAATTACAAAATGCCGCATTTTCAAATACAATGAAAGAGGACGACAATAGTACAGGTTTAACTATACGTTATGTCACGTGAGAATTACATCGCGAGCAGATGTAAAGAGTTTTAATGTAACTAATAGCTTGTCATATCAAACTGGGCGTTGAATATAGCATTGTCTAGATCTAAGTTATTTCATCCTCTTCTTCTTTGTTTGTTCTTTCTCAATCTCCCGCTACCAATCTCTGAAAAGTGCTTTGCAAAGTTAAAGGATGTTGTCCAGAGAATAAAATACGTACGATGTCCCGTAGTTTACAGCTTAACTGCGATATTTGCACCTTTCGGCCAGACACATCCGACTTCAGCACGCATTTTTCAGCACTGTGTAAGCGTTCCCTCTTCGATCAATTTTCGTTAGTCAGTCTTCTCTGTTGCACTCTGTTATTTAACATACACACACACACACACAGACACACACACACAAACAGAGAGAGAGATTTAAAATACTCATATAATTGTCATTCACAGTACTATCTTTTCTTATATCCTTCTCCTATAAAAGAATTAAAAACGAACATGTCAATAATTACATAACTACGATATGGTTTCCTTTCATTGGTTTACTTCCTAAAATATTTAGTTGCAAACTGAATAGTCGTTAAACTAACATTTGTACAAAGAATGTAAATGCAACATGCTATTGACTTGCACATACTTTTACACATTTTTCTTCTTCAAATAATAAAGTTAGAATATCATTTGTTTTTCTGTTCGGTAAACAAATCCAGTAGCCACACTGCTTAATTGAATATTTCTTTAAAAGCAGCATTTCATAAACTTGTGGAAAAGTCAAATTGGCCATTTCTTATTTAGATCACTCATATTGCAATCAAGTGTATCATTTCTTCGTGTGAAACATACTTTAGCTAGCATTATCAGAAGTTTGTAATTTCTTTATATAGATGTTATCTTTGACAGAAGTAGATGCCACTAGATTTAGAATTATTTCAACTGTCTCTATCCCTCTTGTTACTTCGATTTCTGTCTCTCATTTTAGAGATTGTGTGCACGTTTGGCTACATGCTTCTTTGTTTATGGTTTCCATTTGTTATTTTTATGAAAATATGTGGGTTCAACTGTTTTAGTTTATTTAACGTAGAAGAAAAGAAAATATTACTTTAAAAATGGGTAAAAATAAAATTGGTAAATATTTTTATGTTAGAAATTAGAATCAACAGCTTTACACATAGTTTGAAGATGAAGAAAGTTATCAGTATCGAAAAGATCATAAATAGGCTGATAGTCTCAACACACTTACGAAAATCGAAGTTTTTGATTGTCATAAATTGAGTTTACGCACACATAACATATATACACACACATATACATATATAAACAAAATATTCTGTCACAAAAATGAATGTGTGTTTATATGTTTATATATAGGACATGACAAAAAACGCTCGTCTGCTCGTCTGTGGTGAGTTACAATTTTTGTTTGACGAGTACCAAAATATCCATTTGTAAGTGTTAATTACTGTTATAATCATTAGTACATAACGAGTCTCGCACGATTATTAATTATTTTACAATTTCAATGGATAGTACATAAGCTAGCCTATGATGGCGAATTTAAATGTACCTGAAATACCACATTTTTTAACCCATCGATAAATGGTACTTCAGTGCTAAAGTTACCGAGCATGTTCAAGTACACAAACTCATGCTTCTTCTTCTTCTTCTTCTGCGTACACAGTCAGACAGCAACCATTATTTTTTCGAAAAAAGCGGCGGTCGTCCTGAGACTCTCGCCACTACCATAGAGCTTGTCTTGCAGTTCCACTGGCAATGGCCACATCTGCTCTCTCTGATCCCCGTATGTCGGGCAGTTCTGCAGCAGATGTTCAGTGGTCATTTTACCAGTACCGCACGGGCATTCGTCGGTACACCCTATCTTCAATTTGTTGAATAGGTGGTACCTCAGTCTATTGTGGCCAGTGCGAAGTCTGAAGACAACGACCTGCTCTCTTCGGTTCAACTGGTAATAGGCATCGTTTTTGGTGTAACCAGTATGTTCGGTTTCCCATTTAGTCATGTACCTGGCTTTGATAAGCCGTTTTGACTCTTCGTAGGTCATACTGGTATCTGTTTGTGGTAGCCTTGCACCTTCTTTTGCCAGTCTATCTACCTCCTCGTTGCCTTGGATGTTGCAGTGTGACGGAACCCACTGTACCACTACCCTTTTTGGTGCGGACAGCTGGCACAGTTTGCAGAGTGCTGCTCTTAAGTCATTAAGCTCAGTGTTTTTCTGGCTTTTTAGCGCTGTGACTACGGCGAGAGCATCTGTCAGCAAGACTATGTGGCTCTCGTTTTCACTGTGTGTTGCCATTTCTTCCACTGCCGCCCTCAGTGCCTCTGCCTCCGCTCTGAAATTGCTTGTGTACTTACCAGTAGCGAGTGACAGTGTTATTTTTCTGCCATTTGGTAGGTTCAGGAATGCTCCTGCCCCTCCGTTCTGTGTAGCGTTTGTTACAGAACCGTCGGTGTATGCATGGGTCCAGTCCATGCTTAGGTAGCTTTTCGTTATGAAGCTTAGGGTAGTGTCTCTCCTTTCTTTTTCGGTCTGGCAGTTTTTGTTTGCAATACCTGGTATATTTTCTACCACCTCTGGAAATATATCCTGCCTCCAAGTAGGTTTTCGTACAGTAGTGATGGGTTTTGGTGTTGTTAGTGCGTTTATGGGATCTTCGTGCATCTTTGCTTTGGCTATTTCTGCAAAGTTTCTCCGCTTTAGTTTCCCAGTTCCCAAATTGTTTAGTCTCTGGTACATTGGATGGTCCGTCAGTCTTCGGAGTTTCTCTGACTGCAGCTGGGCTCTGCAGTCTCTTCTGTCGGTCATGGATTGCAGTTTTGTAATCTTTTCAAGTTCTACAATTGGCGTTGACTTCATGCCACCTGTTATAATTCTCATGGCTTGGTTTTGAAGTTTGTTAACTTTATCGAAGTTCGCCTTCGCTGCTGTTGTCCATGCCGCGATGCCATACTCGAGAACTGGTCTCACTCTTCCAGTGTACAGTTTCTTTAGTATGCCTTCGTCTGCTCCCCAGCTTGTGCCAGCAAGTTTCCTCATGATCGCCATTCTTTCTCTGGCTTTCATTCGGTTTCTCTCAATCTGACTTTTCCATGTCATGCGCCGATCAAATGTGACTCCCAGATAGGTTGGGTTGTCGTTTGGCTGCAGGATTTTGCCATTTAGGCTTAATTTGGTACTTTGGGGTTTTAATGAGAGCAAGAATATTGTGCACGTGGTTTTCTCCTCGTTTATTTTGACTAGCCATGAGTTCGCCCACTCTTCCAGCGATGTTAGGGCCGTTTGCATCCGATTTCTTGCTATAGTGAGATTCTTTTCAGAGGTCCACATAGCCAGATCGTCTGCAAACATTGAGCTATGGACTCTTCTTGGTATATTCTCTGTAATATCGTTTATATATACCAGGAAGAGTGTGGGTGACAATACTCCCCCTTGGGGTACTCCCTGCTCGAGTGTCACCTTTTTGCTCATCTGCCCTTGTACTTGGACTCTGGCCGTTCTTTGTTTGAGGTAGTGGTTGATCCACTTGTACATCTTCCCACAAACATCACTTCTTCTTAGCTTGACTCCAAGTCCATCCTTCCAGACTTTGTCAAATGCCTTTTCCAGATCCACCCAAACAGCTACTGTGTGTTTCTGTGCCTGGTAGGCATCTTCTATCTCCTGGGCTATGAGGATGACCTGGTCCTCAGTGGATCTGTGCTGTCTAAAGCCGGCTTGCTGTGGAATTAGTATTCGTTTTTCTTCCAGATGCCACATCAGTCTGGTGTTTATCATCCGTTCCATCAGCTTGCCGACACAGCTCAGTAGGCTTATGGGCCTGTATCCATTCGGATCTGTTTTGTTTTTTCCTGTTTTTGGTACTGGTACCAGTATTGCATCTTTCCATGCCTGGGGTACAATACCCCTTTTCCAGCTTTGGTTCAGGACTGATAGTAGTTTTTTCTTCGCTGTTTGGCCCAGCCCCATCAGCATTTCGTTTGTTATCTCGTCTTTTCCGGGAGATTTCCTTTTCTTTAGTGTTCTCATAGCCTCTTCCATTTCGCGCAATGTTAGTTTGGCCATCATGTGCTCTTCAGGAGCCGTATTCATGTTTTCGTGTCCCTTTAGCTCTTCGTTAATGTCTGTATGCTTATCTGCAGGGACCTCGATGTGGTTTGCTCTGGCATAGTGATCGACAAAGGCGTTTGCGGCTTTCTTACCTGTGATCAAGTTCTCGCCCTGCTTGATAGTAATTTGTTTATTTGACGGGGTTTCGTCGTTCATGGCTCACTCATGCTTCTGAAAGCAGTGCATTTTTTCTTACATAGAAATAGGCAAATACTGTGTAAGTGATACAATATATTTTGGTTTGGTACTCTTTGTTATTTAGAAATACAGGTGAATTAGTACCTAGCTTAAATTTGTTAACGTAAATTGCAGGACTGTAGTCCGACTATGCTGACTGGTGAATTTGTTGACTGACTGGTGAGTCACCTTAAAATTTGTCAAGCCGTGTATATGTATATATAAAGACACACACATACATACACATTTATGTTTTCAAAGTATGTGAGATTTGAGATACAACATTTTTTTTTCCACACAATCATGTGATGTCGAAGTTGAGTACTCGCAGATGTAACAGTAGTTAACATCTTATTTTTCTGACCACATTGGACAAATAGAGTAATTTACTCGTTTTTTGTCTGAGTACCATATTAAGGGATGTGTGTCTAGAGCTCGCATTCCTAAGAAGCTGTGAATAATGTGAGATTTTCACTACAAAGTTTTGAAAATTATTTTACAAATGTATTCACAGTCATTAAGTCAGTCTAGGGCATTTTAAAAACATAGCAAGATATACTCTAAATTTCTTCGTGCTGACAAAGTAAATGAAAAAGTTTACAGCATGAGACATTAAAACCAATCCATTAGCAACAGTGCGTGCCCAAAACAAATGCACATCATTAGATGGTGACTGTACTATTACTGCGCTGTAATAAACACCCAAAAAAACACAATAAGGCAGCGTTAGCAATATAAAAGTTATCGAAGCTAATAAGAACATCATCGTAATGCTTCTCTCAACTCTAGCCTGCTCTTGGAGTCGTAGCTGCGTCAGAGTACTAGGACCACAGGAATCATCTTCGCAGAATACAGACTGCCTTTCTCTCTGAACGTTTCTAAGACCTTTCCATATCAAAAGACTCATTGCAAGCAGCATAAATGAAGGCAAGTAACTGTGCAGAGTTGTCATAACGTTGAGCCACTTTCCATGAAAGTCTATATCATGTGCGAAACAACGAAAATCGTTTGCAGTAATGGTCAATAAAAAAACAGAGGCGAAAAAGAGGATGACGACTGCCAGAATGATGGCGCTGAGATGAGCACGTCTCAAAGTAAAGTAGTATCTTTTCTTCAGCGGAAATATAATAGTCACAAAATGTTCGAAACAAATTAACACCAATACCCAATTTGCGTAAATCGAAGTAAAATCGGAGAACATGTATATTAGCTTGCAGCTAATATCGTTAAAGGCGCCTAGCGTAATCATGGCGACATATACTGCTTTTGCAAGAAGTGCTACCAAGTCAGAAACTGCAAGAAGCGCTAGATAGAAAGTTCCCGTCGTCCTTGGAAACTGTAAAATGGTGATAAATGCCAGGATGTTGCCAGGAACGCCAGTAATGAGAGATAACCAAAACATAAATCTGCGCATAATGATCGCATCATCGCAGATTGAGTACAGCTGTTTTATTTTCCACAATGGATAGATATCCACCGTGATATTTTTAAACTGCAATATCATCATCGAAAAGCATTCTTTGTACGTAACACTCTTCAAGGACACATTACTCTCCAAGTAAGACCAATCAATAGATGAGTTCCCAGGAGACGAGTTAATGAACGTTGAAGTCTCGTTGAACTTGAAGACATTCATTATCGGAATGTAATACTACTTGCGTCTTCCAACACGTCAATGCAAAGTAGTATTGTTCAAGTAATGTTTATACTACTCAGCACTGGTTCACATTATCCAGTACCAATTTCCATCAAAACACTAGCTTGAATGATGAAGGGGAATGTCCTAAAACCGAGGAAATAATCAAAATTGTCACATTAATGACACAATACACAAGTAACTTGCTGTTGAGAAATGGGGCCACATTTTGCAGCCACAGTTTTTTTGGCTGCATTTAGTCATTTTTGCCAACTACAGTATGTTACAGCCACATTTAAAACCATTTATTTGTACATTGAAAATATATGTTTGTGCAGTAGAGGCGTGCCAGTGGTGTTACAGGAAATCGCAAGCAGGGTGTGCTTCTTACAAAAAATATATATTAAAAGCAAGTATATAGCTTACCAATTTTATTTTTAAATCAATTCTTCTTCTTCTTCTTCTTCTTCTTCTTCGTTCGTTCTCAATATCCCGCTATCAAACACTGAAAGGGCTTAAGTAGCAGAATGTAGTCCAGAGAACGGAATGCGTTGTATCGTTGTTTACAGCTTCACTACGATATTTGCACCTTTCGGTCCAACACATCCGGCTTCAGCAAGCATTTTTTTAGTACTGGATTAGCATTACCTCTTCAATCCCTTTTCCTTAGCAGTCTGCCCTGCTGAAAGCCTGTTATCCAGGATCACCACGTGGAGATATAGAAGGGTCTTGGCAGCTCTGGTTCGCTGTCCCTGACGCTAGCAGTCAGCTATGGTTCGCTGACCACTGCAGCTCATCCGCTGCTCAGCGTCTTGATCCCTTAAATAAGAGAAACTGATTAATAACATCTTCCTTAAAACTTAAATTCTTTTTCAATTGTTAACCGCAAACTTAAATTCGACATTCTATATAAAACATGAATAAAGCGAGAAAGTACTCAGCCAAACTGGTGCTAAACATTAACATTAAAAAAACTAAACTTTTTCAAATCAACACCTTAAGCAAAGAGCCATTCATGCTTGCAGGCGAGAAACTATGGCATATTTGGGTAGCACCATTGATACTTCATGGGCCAAAACGGCAGATTTAAGCGCTAGAAATAAAACCAAAAAGACAGTATGCTTGTTACCGAATAATATATGGACATCCAGAGAAATAATGTCTAATGCCAAGTTAAAATTGTTAAATTTCAATGTCAAGTCAGTACTAATGTAAGGAGAAAAAACATGGCGAACAGCAATAGCAATACAGACGAAACTCCAGTCGTTCGTTAATAAAGGTCTGTGGAAAATAATGTGAATAGGTTGGCAAGACATGGTGAGGAATGAAGGCATACAGGAAGGGAGCAGCAGATCAAACGTAGGAAATGGGGTTAGATAGACAACTGCTCGACAATCGTCATCAAACTTGACCAGACAGGCCCTGACATTAAATCTACAGGGAATAAGAAAAAATAAGAGTGTAGACCATGAAACACGCGGAGAAGAAACTGTAAAAATGAATTATAGACCCTGGACCGCAACTGGAGAGAGACAGAAAGGGCAGTTCAAGACCGAACTTGATTGAAGAAGGTTGTCAATGGTCTTTGCTCCTAAAGGGGCGACGGCCATTGGTTGATTGATAGATTCATATTTATTGTATATGTTGTGGAGGGTTTTCTCCAGTTTGAAGAACAGAAACCAATTATTATTTCTTGTAGTAACATGCTAACATGCCCTGCATCCACGCACTGTTAGAAAAAGCACGACTAAGATGGGCCGGACGCCCCGCGAGAGAGGGCGCCCAAAGAAACGGTTTAAAGACGGTCTGAAGGACTCACTGAAAAGTTTCCAGACAGACATCGACACCTGGGAATGTCTTGCAAAACAGATCTGATTGGAAAAGCGCAGTCAAAGCGGGTGTAGCTACCGACAAAGACCACCGTGTTGTGAACGCCCAGAGCAGACGCGAGACCCGGAAATCCTGAGCAGCGAGAGCACCATTACCTTCTACAAAACTCGCGTGTCCGATATGTAGAAGATGTTTTCGTGCCCGCATTGGCCTGTTCAGACACATGTGCACTCACACCCAACAGAGAAATCTGTGACAAGGATGATGTCTGCGGTCCTCATCAACAACGATGGACAGCTATTATAAGAGACGACTTCAGTGAAACTCACTACAAGGTCTTTGGAAAACGTACTATAACTATTTTGTATAAACATTTTTCTGGCTTACGTGGAACCAAGTTAGCCATGCCGGCTGGGAAAAACTCCTTTTCTCTAATCGCTCCCAAAACCACTTCTAGAAACAGTGCAGGTAAGCATTTTTTAGGGATGATACGTAGATACGTCTGCGAATTACCCTTGTTTATTTAATGATCTTATATCCTGGTCAAAACGAATATGAATGTCGTGTTGACGATGTTGTTTTATATTTGTTCATCGCGGTTATTGTGTAACATCAATGCCTACCGGAGGGGCAAATCGTTCATCGCTAAATTGTTAAACTATCTGGAAGTGCTAAAAGGCCTCAGGTAGATCATCTGGGGAAAACCGGCTCGAGTTGGAGAGAAACAACTTCTCGTTCTTCCATCAGGACAATGCTTGTTCGATAATATTGTTGCAAATACGAAGCCGAGTGTGCTTTCCCAGCCACTCTACTTACCTGGTCTGACTTTTGCAAACGTTTTTCTATTTCACAAATTGAAATCTTTGACGAACTCTTCCGATCGGATTGCGAGGACTCGTTTTTCGTCCAGATGTCGTATTCATTGCCTAATGTTTCAACGCCGGATATTATTTTATTCATGATATTGTCATCATCGTTAGACTAATCCAGAAGTTGCTGTCAGGTGGCAACGCGATTGTCTTTCTGTACAACACGGACGTTATCAGAAGGGGTTACTGGTCGTACAGATGTGGGTCGGCATCTACTGACCGCTGGCCATCCGTTTAATTAAATCAATCAAACCATTTGCAAAACACTCGTACGGCAAATGCACTGATACCCATAAAACTGATTCAACGTTTCATGAGTTCCTATGGACGTCTTCACCCAGAGATTGAAGGTAAACTTGATTAGATTCGCTGCTCATGACATTCAGACATCTCGTGACACGCAAAACACAATCTGCAAGCACGTAAATAATTGGGTACAAGACGATAAACAATCACAACGGAAAAATGTAGATAAAGGTACTTAACAAGGTAATCACAAGGCAAGCACCACTGGCCGGAAGCTGCTATGACGTTGCGATGGCACGCAATTTGGAAATTTCCTGAACCATTTGAACATACCTAGTGCATGGTGTGACTGTAAGGCACGCGACGTATGCAATTGTAAATGAGAACAGCAGCAGACGGACGTGCACCACCAGCACACACCTTCTATGTATACTCTATTTCTGATAAAACGTTTTGTGTCTGTCTACACCAGTGCTTTTCTTCCTGAGCGCTTGCACCGTCTAGTGGGCGATTTTAGCTTTCAGGTGGGCGGTAGCAGAATAATTTCATTCTGTAATTAAAATAAAGGAGCGTGGAAGAGTCCGTTTCACAATCTCAATGCACTTGGTTCCTTGTTTTTGTTTTTTTTTCGCTCCTCCGCGTACGGAAGGTAATGGCAACCTACCGAACTGCACTTACCAAGAAACTTATAACAGCCAAAAAGGTTGGCGGTTCCAAGAAGCGACGTTCTGCTTTACTTTTTTATAAATATATAATTATTATGATTGTGACAATTTAGAGGCTACACAACCTTAAAAACCTGGCAGAAAACTAGAAAACCAAAAAAAGTGAACATTTTTAGAACCTGTGTTTTTCATTCGACAGTATTCGGTTGTGAAACGCGAACAACTACCCAAACCTAAAAGGCAGATAATAGAGCTCTTCAAGTCGAAATATTATAGAAAGGTTCTCAGTTACCATGTACCCAAAAAAATGCAGAAATTCGACCAGAGATGGGCAAAAAGGAGAACTGGCTCCTAATATCCATCATGACAAAATAATGAAATACTTGGGCTACATCAAAAGACAAAACGGTATTTAGAGAACGGTCATGGAAGGTATAGTCTTGGGCAAGACAGGCAGAGACAGACCAAGAAGGCGACGCCACCAAGATGTCAAGGAATGCTTGTACATCACTCTGAAGCTGGCTTAAGATTGGGCTAGAGAGGAAGAGGCAGAACAAGAAGGCTTTGGCAAAGAAAGTTTTATATCACCTGTTAGTACAAGCAGAAGCACACATACAAATAGACATAGACACACACACACACACACATACACACATACACACACACACATGAACACACGAATACAGCTCACATTACTCCTATTTTTGTCTAGCATAGGGTTTTAAAGAAGAAATAAAATGAAAGACTACAGTTTGAAATAAAATTATGCAAAACGTGGTGGATGTGTGATAATTACAGAGCAATACACAAACATGCTCGGCAATAACATAAAAACAAACATAAATATAGTGCAAAGTACGCCATTATCCAAATGATAACTGCCCTCAACTACCGTGTATGTGCTTGCCTTGTCGCTTTCAGCTCCAACCATCAATATAATTATTGATTGACATTTGTTTGTAAGTAGGTCCATTGTATCACAAGATTCACGGCATCCACTCATATGAAAACCTACAATTCACAGTTTCAGTTTCATAGTGAGTGCAGCAAATCCACAAACATGTGTAGGTAAAGCGGAGAATTTGTGTTGACGAGAACTGGCTTATAAACCACGTTATGTCCCAGAAACTGCGGTTTTTCGGCCACATCAAGCGCCATGACGGGCTGAAAAATCAGTTGTGAAGGGCATTCTTGATGGAAAATGAGACAGAGACCGACTAAGACATAGATGGACACAAGACATCAAGGATACTCTAAACATGAACATGGAGCAGGTGGGTGGACTGACTGTTGATCAAGATTCCCATCGGATGGCTGTGATAAAAGTGACGTTCTGCTAAGGATATGATTCATGATGATGATGTTGAGATCAGTGAAATGTAATGAACAATGTAAACATTTTTAGATCCGGCTAGCAGAAATATTTTCATTTTTCTTTATTTCATTTTCAGAATTTGTGTTTCGCTTTTTGGCCATCCTTGGAATTTTAGCCATTTCCTGTAACGTTTTACCTCGATGGATGTAATCTTCTTCCTTAGTGTCTATGTGGTTGCTTAGGTCCCACATCCGCATGATGTCACTGGGAAGATGCAGAACGGGACTTTGATTTTTTGTCAGTTGTTTATTGTTTTACCAACGTTTCTATTATAATGACCTGGTCATTCTTTTTCTTCCTTCTTTTTTGCAATATCCATTTTTGCTTTTAACTAGGCCGATTTATTCAAAAATTAGGGCGATCTTAACTTCTTGCTTCTCTTGGATAACTTAGGATCAATTTTTGACTTGGTATGTGTTTTTATCTTGGTTCTACTGATACTTAGATTTTGTTGTTGACTGTATTATCGACGGGATCATATATTCTAACCGTGCTCATCGAAAGGATAACTGTATCATCTGTATTTCTTAGTTCTGGTATTCCATTCTCGTTCATTGTCAAAGGAAATATTCTTTAAAAAAAATGCATGCTCGATCACAACATATGACGTCATCAAAGAGCTTGAGGATATATAGAGTGTATGCAAATTATTTATTGACTTATTGATCAGCGCATAGCCGAATGGCTTCGATGCCTGTCTGACAACAAGGAGGGCATCGGAGCGAACCCGGTTAAGGCATGTTGTTTTTCTGTTGGGGGTGAAATAACCAATCACAGCCAACACACGATGGGGCTACAGCAGTAGCTCAGCCTTTTAAAATCCATCGACTACGCCAGAAGTGGGGGAAATGGTTTTAAAAAAAATTGTTTGCAATATTGACTTATTGACAAGTTTATTCTTTTGAAGAACATAAAGTCTACTTCAGCTTTTTATATAATCTCCTATCCCATCTTCGAACTAATGCGATCAGTGAATGTTAACAAAGTGATTGTCATCGATTTCGATGGAAGAACAAAAAAAAACTAATATTAAATCTCTTTCTCGAGTTCAGCATTTGAGGCTGTGGATGTTCTGTGTACATTTTTTTTGCAGTTGCCGTTCATGTATTTTTCCCTTCTCTGTTTTTCATTCTCTAATTGTTTCTATGCATGAGCACGTTTAATTCTTTTGCTAGTTTGTTTCTTGTAGATTATCTTCTACCAACTTATACTTCATATATTTATTTTATATATGTATCGATTATGGACGTATTCTTTGTCCTCTTTCTGTTTGTGGAAGTTTGCAGTTCAAATACGATACTTTTGCAATATGCAATAATGAACTCTTGTTTATATGCCGTAATCGCAAGCCTCATAGTAAGACAGAAATACGAGTACTTTAAGCACTTGGAAAAAGTAGACACCAAATAATATTAAATACAGTAAATTACTCCAGGGTCAAAACCCGTTGGTACAGGAGATGAATGTGCCTCGATGTAAGAAAACAGGAGTTTGAAGATTCAATCAACTCAACAAGCCTTTCCTATCTTTTCCTACATATCGTGATAGAAATGACAATTATGTGACGATAAAATGATATATGATGTAGAAAGAGCCGACATCACTGCTTTGATCAATTTTGTAAGCGGATGACAAGCAGTATACAAAATCATAATCAAAGCAGAGCTTCTCGTATGTTGTATGAATCTCAATCTGTTCTTTCGTTTACTGTTCTGTTGATGTCCACTCAATTTTGTCAGCAGAGGACATGCACAATATTAGCTGAAGGCTCTAAAAAATATTTGTTGTGTGAATATTCTTCTGTTCTCACATCCACCGTTCTGTGGGTCTCAATTTTTGTCAACAAATGAAAAAAAGTACATTAGCTGAAAGTTCTTGTGGATGTTTGTTGCATGAACATTCATCTACTCTCCCATCCACTGCTTTGTTTCCAATTTTGTTAGCAGATGGCAAACCGAGGGTTCTAGTAGGTATTTGTAATAAGCGTATTAATCTGTTCTCCCATTCACTGATCCTTGTTCTGCACATTTAAATAATCGATTGATGATTTCACATTGCAGTGTTGTAAAGTTGGTCTTCGACAGTATTGGCAGTAATGTCATATGTATACCTTCGCTCCTACAATCTGGAGCATTTCAGAAGCTTAAAAAGATATAATCTAAATTTCTTCGTGCTGAAAAAGTAAATAAAAAAATTGATAGAATGCGACATTAAAACCAATCCGTTAGCGACAGTGATGGCCAAATGCATATACACTTTAATAGATGGTGAGAATTCTAACATGTTGCTGTAAAAAATAGCATAAACAATACACAAGGGCAGTGTTAGAATTATGAAAGTGATCGAAGCAAATAATAACATCATCGTAATGCTTCTCTCAACTCTAGCCTGCTCTTGGAGTCTTAGCTGCGTTAGAGCACTAACACCGGAGCCATCATCTTCGCAGAATACAGGCTGTCTTTCTCTTTGAATCTTCAAAAGACCTCTCCATATCAAAAGACTCATTACAAGCAGCAGACATGCAGGCACGTAACTGTACAGAGTTGTCGTAACTTTGAGCCACTTTCCATGAAAGTCTATATTGGGTGCGAAACAACCAAAATCGTTTGCAGTAATGGTCACTAAATGAATTGACGCGAAGAAGAGAATGACGACTGCCAGAATGATGGAACTTAAATGAGCACGTCTCAAAGTGAAGTAATATCCTTTCTTCAGCGGAAATATAATAGTCACAAAACGTTCAAAACAAATTAACACCAATACCCAATTTGCGTAAATCGAAGTAAAATCGCTGAACATGAATATTAGCTTGCAGCTAATAGTATCAAAGGCGCCGAAAGTAAGCATAGCAGTGTAGAGTATTTTCGCAAGGAGTGCTACCAAGTCAGAAACTGCAAGAAGCGATAGATAGAAAGTTCCCGTCGTCCTTGGAAACTGTAAAATGGTCATAAATGCCAGGATGTTGCCAGGAACGCCAGTAATGAGAGATAACCAAAATGCAAACCGTTTCAGTATAACCGTATCATCGCAAATTGAGGACAGATATTTTATTTTCCAGATGGGATAGATAGCCAGTGTGATATTCCGAAAATGCAATTGGTAATACGAAAAGCAGTTCTTGTACGTAGCATTCTTCAAGGACACACTATTCTCCAAGAAAGACCAATCAATAGATGAGTTCCCAGGAGACAAGTTAATGGACGTTGAAGTCTCGTTGAAATTGAAGACATTCATTTTCTGTATGTAATACTGCTTGCGTCTTTTAACACGTGAATGCCAAATGGTATTGTTCAAGTAATGTTTATACTAGGCAGCACTGGTTCACATTATCCAGTACCAATTTCCATCAAGATATTAGCTTGCGGGATGATGGAGCATGTTGTAAAACTGAGGAAATAACCAAAATTATCAGGTTAATGACACAATACACAAGTAACTTGCTGCTGTTTTATAATGTTAGCTTAATAATAACTTGCTTTTACGAGATGAGCGGGGGGGGGGGGGAGGGGGGAGTCAGATCCCTTTCTCATCCACAGTTTTGATATTTAATTATCAAGCCCTATCTATCCAATATAGTAATCCAAGCCGAAATGTAACAAGCCAATTGTGTTTTGTAAATATATTTTCATGCTACAGAGATGTGAACATATGGTCAGTAGACTTCTCAACGGAAAGAATAAAATGTTAAATTAGTTCATACATACGACACATCACTTCCCTTTCATCTATTTTTGTAGTGCTCGTTCGCTCACCTCCTACTAGAAGTAAATTGGTTTTAGACCTCACAACTTAACGTCGGTATCCTTCACTATTGATTCTTATCGTGCATATCACATATGTTCGTTCGCGCACAGGAATCCGTTTGTCAAGCACCGAGTAACAATAACGTAAAGAGGAATCGAGAGAATAGTGGAATATTAAAGAAAAAAGGAAAAGCGATAGAACAAAGCACTCAAGCATATCAATTAATCTCCCCACAAGTTCTTCGTTGTATCTGTGGAAGGATAAAATAAAGTATTGATAAACGTAATGGTTAGTGCATTCCCTAGGTCCTATTTTATGTTTTGACAAAAATTAACTTTTTTATGGGGGTTTAGAAGACTCTATTGTGTCTTTCCAAGAATCCTTATATCCCCTCTATGATAAGGACTCCACACATATAGACAGTACTCCAACCTAGGTCTAACTAATGCTTTATACAGTTTCTTCTTCTTCTTCTTCGTACGCTGTTTACAGCGATATTTACGTTGCACTGTTTTATTTTGTTAAGCCTGTGGCTCAGTGCATCCGATTTCAACAGGCGTTTCTGTAGGGTTGCCCTCCTTAGCCTTTGGCTGTCCCCAGCCTAACTGCAAGGCAGCAGTTGTTTTTGGTCAGAGTTGTCTCTCTTAGGAAGTTGTCTTGCAGGACTATCGAGTCTTCCCTACTCGTGTCTATAGGGTTTGGCAATGATATGATGGACTATGTACTAGTTTGTACTATCCCGGAAGAGAGGCAGTCCAGTGTGACTTTGTCCCAGGATCGTCAAGTCCTGCCAGAAACGTAACATATGCATGTGAGTGAGGTATCTCTTTGCTCCCTTTAATTTCTCGGCTCATCTGCAGTGATGGTACGCCTAGCATTCCCCGCCACCCGGGAGGTTGTCACAATAGGGCAGGAGGTGCAATGTCCGCTGGACTGCATCTCTTCTGCGTCCATTAGGATGACTGATAGTAGACAGAGGCAAAGAGCGAGGCAGGAGTGCATTTCTGCGGCTCGACCGGGCCGGGCTGAGACGCAAGCCCCAGCCGTGTCGTAGCCTCCCATCACAGCGGTGCTGAGATTTAGGGCGGGATTCTGGCATAGAGGCGTTCGGCCGTAGTCCCTCAGATGGTAGCTTATCAGCCAAGCACGTGGACCTGTGATTCCTCTCGAAATAGTGCATTTGACCAGGGGTTAAGCCTGGTCATTGCACGGAGATGTTGTTCGCCTGGTGCGGACATATCTCATGGTCAAGGGTTGAGTCTCAGCAGTTCGCAGTGAGGTAGCTGATCTACTGCTTAGGGCACCCCGACCGAGAACTAAGTCTTCTACAAATGGTTTCATACCTCATCGCCGTATGGGGTAAATATCGAGCAGCTTCCCGCCCGCTTTGATCGGCGGACGGCAGAGACCTCATTCTGCGGCTCGACCGCGCGTGGCTGGAGCGGGAGCCCCAGGTCCCCACCATGTCGAAGCCTCCCTTTGCAATCGTGCTGAGCTTTTGGGCGGGATTTTGGCTTAGAGGCGTTCGGCCGTAATCCCTCACCTTGTAGCCTCGCGCCGTTGGCTTATCAGCCTAGTACGTGAACCAAATGTCTGCGGCTCCTCTCGAGTTGAGCAGGATTACCGTAGCAACGCCCTGTCATTAGTAGGGTAAAACGGACCTGTCTTCCGAGGGTCTATTTCCAGCACCCGTTCAGTATTAGGCCGGACGTATACAGTTATACAGCTTGACTATCACTCTTTACTCCTTTGTTTAAAATATAATTTTATCATACCTAACATTGCATTTGTCTTTTTCACTACTACCTGAACTTGCTCACTGACTTTACCTGCATGATCTATTTTAACCCCTAAGTCCCTTTCCTTTTCAATCATTCTAATATTGTTCTCTCAATGTCAGGACAAGTACAAGTAATAGTGATGACGGCCAAACGCCTGACGGAAATACAGTGGAAAACCCTGGTGCTGGTCTAAACAAAAAACTCAGAATTGGAACCTGGATGACAAGAAGTATGTACAAAGGGAAACTTATCATGATTTAGAAGGAATTAGAGAGAACAAAAGTGAACATACTGGGAATCTCGGAATATAGGTGGGCGGGTCAGGGCCATTTCAGTACCCACACAGGAGGATACTTTGTATTTCTGTGGAGAGAAAGGAGCGGTTATGGTGGAGTTGGTTTTCTTTTATCGAAAAGAGCGTCCGCAGCACTGCTTGGGTATGATCCAGTTAATGATCAGGTACTCTCGATCAGACTGAAGAGGAAAGACAGAAACATTACAATAATACAGGTCTATGCACCAACTGCAGCAGCAGCGGAGGAGGAGGAGTTAGAAGAGTTCTACTATGTTCTACAAGAGACTATAAATAAACTAGAAAAAAAGATACATCATGATAATAACGGCAGATTTAAATACAAAAATAGGAAGCGATAGAGTAAAAGATGAAGAGAAAGTACAGGGGCCTTTTGGATTAGGGCACAGAAATGAACGAGGAGAACATCTAATGGCATTTTGTATAGAAAACAATTTCTCCAACACAAAAACGCTATTTAAACAACACCCCAGACGATTATATACATGGACGTCACCAGACGGAAAAAGCAGGAATCAAATAGATTACATTCTGATCTAACAAAGATGGAGGTCAGGTGTATCTTCCGTGAAGACACTACCAGGCGCAGATTGCGACTCAGACCACCAGTTACTGATTGCGACTCAGACCACTAGTTTATGATCGCGGACATCAAGATAAGATTGACAAAATTGGTGAAAAGCACAAGACCAATACGCTTCGACGTTAATTTTATTCCACTAGAATACACAGTAGCGGTAACAAATAACTTTGAGATGCTCATGGCGATGCAAGAGGACATGACACCAGATGAACTCGCAACACAGGCAGGAGATATCCTCATCTCATCTGCAAGCAGTATTATATCTCGAAAGCAGCACAAACATCAAAGTTACATCACAGAAAAAACCATGAGACTCATCGAAGAAAGAAGAAAGCTAAAACAATCTGGAATAGAGCACAGTAAAGACACCTACAGAAACAGCACAAGAGAAATCAGAAGAGATATCCGGAAGGACAAAAAAAACAAAAAATATTGGATACGTGTGGCAGATTATAAGAATTACAGAAACAAAGGAAAGAATGAGACCCCTTCAAAGAAATAAAAAACTAACTGCTGAATTCAAACCCGCAATGCATGTCATTCACGATACACTTTGCAGGACACTGACGGAAAGCAAGGATATACTGCATGTCATACACGATAAACTTGGCAGGACACTGACGGAAAGCAAGGATATACTGCATGTCATACACGATAAACTTGGCAGGACACTGACGGAAAGCAAGGATATACTGCATGTCATACACGATAAACTTGGCAGGACACTGACGGAAAGCAAGGATATACTGCATGTCATACACGATAAACTTGGCAGGACACTGACGGAAAGCAAGGATATACTGCATGTCATACACGATAAACTTGGCAGGACACTGACGGAAAGCAAGGATATACTGCATGTCATACACGATAAACTTGGCAGGACACTGACGGAAAGCAAGGATATACTGCATGTCATACACGATAAACTTGGCAGGACACTGACGGAAAGCAAGGATATACTGCATGTCATACACGATAAACTTGGCAGGACACTGACGGAAAGCAAGGATATACTGCATGTCATACACGATAAACTTGGCAGGACACTGACGGAAAGCAAGGATATACTGCATGTCATACACGATAAACTTGGCAGGACACTGACGGAAAGCAAGGATATACTGCATGTCATAGATAAACTTGGCAGGACACTGACGGAAAGCAAGGATATACTGCATGTCATACACGATAAACTTGGCAGGACACTGACGGAAAGCAAGGATATACTGCATGTCATACACGATAAACTTGGCAGGACACTGACGGAAAGCAAGGATATACTGCATGTCATACACGATAAACTTGGCAGGACACTGACGGAAAGCAAGGATATACTGCATGTCATACACGATAAACTTGGCAGGACACTGACGGAAAGCAAGGATATACTGCATGTCATACACGATAAACTTGGCAGGACACTGACGGAAAGCAAGGATATACTGCATGTCATACACGATAAACTTGGCAGGACACTGACGGAAAGCAAGGCTGGCAAGATGGAAGGAGTATTGCAAGGAAATGTATGGTAACATCTGAGGAGGCCCTAACATAACACCTAAAGTACCAGAACCAGAGCCGGAACCCAGTATAGCAGAGGTTCGTTCCGCAATCGAAGGGTTGAAGAAAGGGAAATCACCAGGTTGCGATGATATACACAGTGAATTTATTCAGGCAAACGGAGAAGCCAGTGTCCGCATCTGCCACGCATTTTGTAGAAAGGTATAGCACAGTGCAATATGGCCGAGAGCATGGACAAGATCTGTATATATATACCGCTCCCCAAGAAAGGCGATATGAAGCAGTGTACCAATTACCGAACCATCGCTTTAATAAGTCATGCCAGCGGGGTCCTCCTACGGATCATCATGAAGAGGCTAGAAAACAAGCTCAGTGAGGATGTACATGAGGCACAGGCAGGTATCAGAAAAGGGCGAGGCCCGAAAGATCACATCCTCAACATAAGAAATATTATAGAAAAATGCAGAGAGTACAATGTTGACGTACACACTTGCTTCATAGATTACACGACGTACACACTTGCTTCATAGATTACACGACGTACACACTTGCTTCATAGATTACACGAAGGCATTCGATTGTGTCCAACACCAAGGGTTGTGGGAAATAATGAGAGAAGTCGGGTTCCCATTGCACTTGATCCAGTTGGTCGAATTTTTATATCAGGAACAACAAGCAGCGGTCCGAATTGCCGGCGAAACGTCAAACTGGTTCGAGCTTCAAAAGGGCGTAAGACAAGGATGCATACTCTTCCCATATTTGTTCAATATATGCCGAATTAATAATGAGGAACGTTAAGGGCGATGAAAATTATGACAAGTTTGAGCCATTAACAATCGGCGGAAACGAGATACCGCAGCTGAGATATGCCGATGACACAGTTGTCCTATCAAGGAGCGCTGTGGGGCTGGAACAGATGATACTATCGGTAAAACAACACATTGAAGACCAGAATCTATACCTGAATATAAGTAACACCAAGATAATGAGCACAGACAAGGCAAAAATCAAACCTAAAGTTATCCTGGAGCAACAGGAGATTGAGAATGTCACAAGTTTTGAGTACCTTGGCTCAATCATAAGCAACAATGGAGATTGAGAATGTCACAAGTTGTGAGTACCTTGGCTCAATCATAAGCAACAATGGAGATTGTCTGAAGGAAGTAAGAAGGAGAATGTCTATGGCAAGGCAGAGGTTGAATGAGATGAAGAATCTGTGGCAGAACTCTAATAAAATGACGAACATAAAAATTATACGAATTTGCATCTTCCCGGTGGCAACGTACGGATGTGAAACGTGGACCACCACACAGACACTTAAGAAAAAGATTGACTCTTTTGAACTGAAATGCTACAGGAGGGTGCTCAAAATACCATGGGTTGCAAAATGCAAAAATGGAGATATACTAAAACGGCTTGACATCGACGAACATTGGTTGGTAAACAACATCTTATCCAGAAAACTGAAATATTTTGGTCATATCAAACACCATAATGGCCTAGAGAGAACAATATCGGAGAATATGGTTCCTGGAAGGCGGGACAGAGGCAGACCAAAAAGCAGATGGACACAAGACATCAAAGAGGTCCTGAAGATGACAGCGACGGAGGCGGGCATTCTGGCCAGAGATCGAGAGTCTTACAGATCGGCGGCTGTGAGAGCGACGTTCTGCAAAGGACAAGCTACATGATGATGAATATTGTTCTCGCCCATTCTGTAATTATGTTCTATATTGTATCTACCCATATGGATGACTGTACATTTGTCTACATTTAACTCCATTTACCAGCTCGAAGACCATTCTCGAACTGTATTTAATCCGACCTCCACTTCTGCTTTACATATATTTATAACAACTGACATAAGTCGTTATTTTTTTTTTTTTTGGGTGGGCCCCGCTAACTTGCAAACAATGTCTCATTTGATAGCAAAGCCCACTCCTGATTCACGTCTTTTTTTAGTTCCTCTTCCGCTCCAGTAGAATGTGACACCTGCGACTTTTCGTCAGAGCTAACTTAATGCTGCTACGTTTATATAACGTAACAGAAAATGGAATGGTAGGGGTATTTCTAAGCCTAACTTACGGTAGAAAGATGAAACTATCACTGGCAACTGGACAATTCTCAAGCAATTTCAGGGCAGAGACCGAGGCATTGAAAGCTGCAGTAGAAGCAATTCTGACAGGGGAAAGCAATGAAAGCCAGATAGTCTTTTTTGGAGATGTCGCTTCCGTGATTATAACACTGTAAAGCAAAAACAATCCAGAACTAATTGACTTAAGATCAGTACTTTGAAAACTATAACAGCGGTCACACCCAAAAGTGTTGTGGAACAGTGGGTTCCATCCAACTGTAAAAATCAAGGAAAACGAGGACGCAGACAGACTGGCAAAAGAAGGTGGAAGGTTACCACAACCAGAATCTAGTGTGACCTCCGAAGAGTCCAGAAGGTTTATTAGGGCCTTCAGACTCCGCACAGGACACAACAGACTGAGGTACCATCTATTCAATAAACTGAATAGGTGCTACTGACGAATGCACATGTGATACCAAAAAATGACCCCTGAACATCTGCTACAAAATTGCCCAACATACGAGGACCAGAGGGCCATCATCAGTGCCAAACACTAGACAAGCTCTATGACAGTGTGGATAGCCTCAGGATCACCGCTGCTTTCTTCGAGCAAACTCAATTGACGTCTGACGGCGTTAGAAGAAGAAGAAGAAGTTTATATTGTGTCTGGCCAGCTCGTTTCGAATCAAGGCAGTTCACCTCTCAGGTCTGTTGGTGTCTCTATTAAGTAGAATATGCGCGTTCCATAAGTCTAGATCTAATGGGAACAATCTTTCTTTTCTGTATCTTTTTTTCTCCCCTCTTTGGAATGGGTGAAAGAGTAACGCGCGGTGATTTGGTTTAATGTGAGAAAGATTTGCAGAATTCGTCGACCTCACTCTCTTGTCCTCAGTTACCTAAGTCCAATAGCAAGATTAATTATAGTTGCATATTTTTCTCAGTGTTTACTCCGGACGCCTATCCTGTAAACAGGTAACCGGCAAGGTAACTAGGCTGGAGGGAATGACCCAACCAAAACTTGATTGGTTCCTCGACGTTATCTGTACGGGCCGTGTTTATCTACTGCGAATCGCCTTCATCAGGAAATTCCACTGAGACCAGTCTTCACAAACCAGGGTAGAAACACATTTCGTTGTTATCTTCGCAGCAACTTACATGTAAGCCACAATAAAAAACGCTTAAGGCATCAATCCTAATTGGCTACCATATGCGTGGCTGTTGTGTTCAGAAATAATGTATTGAAGAAGAGTGGTCTAAGTAACAAAAAGATACAAGGCCCACAATCAAACACTACACAGCGATATTAAAACTCAACACCTCCAGACTCTAGATGAACAGTCTCAACTGCTGAAGCTTTTTTCTGCAATATTGAAGAAAACCACGATAATCATAGGAAGCAAAGAGCCAGTGATAGAGACTCCCTTTACGATTCAGCCTCACTGGGATAACGCAAAAAGACTGTCTAGTCTCTGTGAGACCATAGACTAGACTAAAATCGTGTGTTTTCTCTGGAAAAGCTCTGACTTCACAGCAGTAACGGTTAAGTCAGTCAAAGAATTGTAGAAACAAATTCAAAGAAAATCATTCAAGTCACTATAAGATTCGGGATATCGCAATTGTTAGTGCCCACCTAGCGATCGGGATTCGGTCTACAGTTTGTGCGAGGTGATTTTTTGCCGATCGCAAAAATGGCGCCCCTGATCGACCCAGCCTCAAAAAGTATATTGCCAGAACAATCTCTGAAGTAAAATCAGCCGGAGTGTGCCATTGGTCAAGACAAAATTCGACCTAACACCATCTTCCCAATATGCCACACTGGCGTGTAAACGTGATCTTTTCTTTTTGCTTTCTAGAAGATTCATGCACATTATCTGCTCAATAAAAGTGAACAGGCAACATTTGTCAAGCTTTGGGCAGATTCCAACCAAAATAGACAAAAATGGTGCACGCACAACAAGTAAATTATCAAAATTAGCCTAGTGTTCGGGGAACCACTTGTCATCATCATCATATCATTTCTTCACCTCAGTAATCGTCTACGGCCAACACTAGAACTGGCTCCTTGTAGGAAGCCTGTGTTAAAGAATATATGTTATCTTGCAGGTGTGACATCTGCGTTTCTTTGTATGGCATTATGTGATTGCCAGATCCATACACACCCTTAGTTAATTGTTGTTTACGACAAACAAAGTAGCGTCAGTGCTTCTATGTTTTTCTCCTCGGTGAATGGGCATGGAAGTTACATGGTGAAACATCACCCAAGAACATTAATAATCTCATGTATATCACACATCTCATGTATATCACACATCTCATGTATATCACACATCTCATGTATATCACACATCTCATGTATATCACACATCTCATGTATATCACACATCTCATGTATATCACACATATCATGTATATCACACATCTCATGTATATCACACATCTCATGTATATCACACATCTCATGTATATCACACATCTCATGTATATCACACATGATCAATAACAGGGACACACGTGAGGTCAGCCCGGACAATTATAATATTCAGATATTAAAGCTATGTTTATGTTTGCGATTTAGCAGGTACTAAGTTACAACAATGCGCTCCAGCACGTCAACAAGAAATAAAACGATACAGAGAGTAGACGCATCACTGGATACAAGTATACCACGAGAGGTCAATAATAGCCGTAACAAAAACAACATTAAAGGCAGTCTGTGACAACAAAATCGGTACGTTACTTAGCTATAAGTGAAGAATGTATAAACAGCACCATTCCACTTCTAAAAAAAGACTCAAGCAATACGTTTAAAATGATAGAACCGCTGTAACCTCCCAAGCAAGTCATCGGATACGGCATAAGTTGTTGTTCATGAGGTTAGCACGACATTAACGTGTCGGGGGAACAGATTTTGAACAATAGTGGGAGAGTTTTAAAATAGTTCTAGAAAATCTAAAACAGGAATGTGTTCATGTAGGGAGGTAAGCTCCAAGAGTAAAAAGTGGATAACTAGATAAATGTAGAAAAGCTAAAAATGAAAACATGTAAAAATAAAAAAGTGGCATGTAAATTAAGAGAAACATATTTAAAATATTTGGACAAGCAGAACATAGCTCAGAAAGTAAATTAAACAAACTTCGAAAAAATACTTGCTCAGAGGATCAAGACTGATAGTGAAAAGCTTTTCTTACGGTATAAATAAACAAAAAACGAAAGACAAAGTAGACTCACTTATAGACAGTACAAGAAAAATAATAAGTGAGAATAGGGAGGTAGATAATATACTCTATCAGTACTTTGGTACAGTCTACACAAGAAACGGACTGCTCCAAGATCCCAGAGCCTATAGATATCTTTCAAAGAGACGTGGATTGGGATTATTCTATATTTCAGAAAAAAGGTTTTTGTTTTTTTAATTGGAGGAGTTGAAGTGGATAAATGTCCACGTCAAGATGGTATTCACCCAAAATTGCTGTTTGAAATTAGAGACCAACTACCAAAACCATTGGCTATATTATGTTCTAAATCACTTGCAAAATGGATTTTCCACGAGATTGTAAAGATGCAGGAGTGATCCCCTTATACAAAAAGGGCGAAAAAATAAGATTCAGCAAATTATAAATCGCTGAATCTGTAAATTGTTAGAGTCAATAATCAAAGAAAACATTGTAATGCATTTAGACACGTTTAATCTAATCAGAAATGTCAGCATGTGTTTACTAGAGGGAGATCGTGGTTAACAAATATATTAGAAGTCACGGAGTAGGTTACAAAAATGATAGATAAAAGGGAGCCGGTTTATGTTTTTTATCTAGATTTTACAAAGGCCTTTCATAGAGTACCTCATCAAAGATTATTTAGAATCACATGGAATAGGTGGGAAAGTTGCCAAATGTATTGAAAAATGGTTAACGGAAAGAAGTCAGAGATTGGGCATAAATAAGGAGTACTCTGAGTGATGTGAAGTAAAAAATGGAGTGCCACAATATTCGGTTTTAGGATCAATTTTGTTCTTGATATATACATATATATATATATATATAAACGATTTGCACATTGATATCGGATTCATAATTGCAAAATTTACTGATGACATAAAACTATACAGCAGTGTCTCATCTAAATAAGTCGTGGATATATTGAGGTCGGATTTAGATAAAATTCGAGAATGGTCTATAAGCTGGCAAATGGAGATAAATGTTCAGTCTTACCCATGAGTAGATCCAATATGGAAGATAATTACATAATTGGCGAGAACAATATTAGAATGATTGAAAAGGAAAGGGACCTACGGGTTATAATACATCATACAGGTAAGGTGAGTGAGCAAGTCCAGGTAGCATTGTAAAAGGCAAATGCAATGTTAGGTATGAAAAGCAAGGAAGGGATAGTCAAACTGTATAAAGCATTAGTTAGACCCAGGTTGGAGTACTATGTAAAGGTGTGGAGTCCTTATCATAGATGTGATATAAACATGCTGGAAAGGATACAAAAAAGCGGATAGTAATAAGGAAAGATAGAAAAACGGGCATATAGTTTCTAGAGAAGAGAAGAATTCGAGGTGACTTAGTTCAGGTTTATAAGATAATCAAAGAAACGGATAAATTAGACTGTAACAATTTTTTTTTTTTAAACACAACCACCTACAAGAACAAGAGGGCATATCTACAAATTAACTAAAGAGAGGTCCAGATTAGATATTATGAAATATTTGTTTATTCAGAGTGGTGAATGCTTGGAATGCGTTGCCACAGGCAGTAGTGGAGTAAGGGACAATTAATGCATTTAAGAATAGATTGGACGTTCCCATAACGTTTAGAACAAGGTAATGTAAATGAAATTGGTTGTATACAGTCTCTGCAGAGTCTTCTAAACCAGTATAAAAACGTTAACTTAAGTTAGTTAAGTCTATTTAAACCGTCAATGTAGATGTCCGCACACAAGTTTCCTATCAAGTAACAAGTTTTAATGGGAGCCCTATTCTTCACCTTGAGAGAAGAAGAAAGTCATCATTATGGAAGACTACTAACATAAATATTCATGTCGTAAATTACAGCAACGTTTTCATTTGAGCTGCATACTGTCTACTACTCATTGCTGCTATCATCAAAGTCTGTATGGAGAGAACCAAAACGTACTCAGTGGGGTACTGGAAGATCAGACCAGTTTATAACCCGATGGTGTGTCACTAATAACTAAATCAGAATGACATCTCCAGTCCAAACTTTAAATCTGGAAAGTAGAGCTGGAGAAGAATTGGGTGACAATTATCAGTTAGACAACAAAACAGAACAGCATTTGAAAAAGAACAAATAGTTCAAATACCTAGAGCCGATATGAACGAAAATAGTTGTCTTCTTTTGTTTGCGTTCATGATCTTTTGGTCATGCTATATCTGCAGGCCAGTCGCCATTATGAAGTCTGTAATCTTCACCAGGTGGTAGCGGCTACCCCTCAGCTTTTGTTTCAGCTCCGCACCTTCTTGCCTGGTCTGATCTCTCATTTACCTATAGAGTGGACATTCCTGAAGAATGTGTTCAGGATTCTGGCCTCCTGTTCCACATGGAAATACATCCGTGTATTAGGTATTTAGTCGGTATAGATGTTCTATTAGTCTGCAGTGTCCAGTTCTCATGCGAAATAAGATAGTATGTTGATTTCATTAGAGTTGGTGAATTGTGTCTGATGTACTGCTTATGTTTCTACCTTCTCTCCATTGTGGTATATAGTGATTTCTTATGATATTCTTTATCTCTATGTATGCTACTCGATGATTAAATTGTGCCTTTTTGCTGCCATCTTTTGCTATAGTGTCAGCTCTTGTTTCCTGTGATTCCGCAATTCATGGGTATCCACTGGAGCGCTATTGTTGAGGTTCTATTGAGTTTTTTCTAGTTCTGCTTTGATCTCTGATAACAGTGGTTCGTTGTTTGTTTTTGATGTCTCTAATAATAGTAGTTCGTTGTTTGTTTTTTATGTCTCTAATAATAGATTCTGCTCTGACGTTTTTGACGACTTTCCTGTTGGGAGGGCCTCTTCTGTTATGTTTCCACTTTTGTGTCTTATTTTTTTTTTTTTTTTTTTGTCGGCCCAGTGCATCCGACTTCAGCATGCATTTTATGAAAGGGTCTGCTTCCTCCTGCATTTTATAAGGGTTTGCTTCCCCAGGGTAACGGCCGGTGCTGTGATGGGGATCGAACCCAGCACCTTCTGGTTGTGAGCCGTGTCACTTAACCACTAGGCCACGCCGTCCCCTCTTTTGTGTCTTATGAATATGCCTCCTTCCCCGTTTCGACCTACCCTTTTGCTGAACCATCTGTGTGCATACAACTGTGTCCCTACTTTCGAATTATATTTCTTCTCAATCATTGCTTGTGCTAAAGTTTTGAGCTCGTGGACACTGTATTTATATTTTCTTCTGATTCCTGGAATCTCTGTACTTCTTGCGATGGTTGTTTATGTTGTAGTTTGACTCTTCATAGTTGAAAAGCATTTCTATTTTCGCAGGTTGGGATGGGTATTAGTTTGCTATATTTTTGATGTAGGTGGTTTGAAATATGGATAAAGTTGGTTCTCTATAGCCTATTTTTAACTGGGTGTTTCAGTTTGATATATTTGCAATGATCAGGCATGCAAAGCATCTTTTTACAATGTGTCAACACTCTTTCCTCTCGTCTAGTATTTAGTGGTCTTATATTTGTATATGTTTCCATTGTCTGGATTGGTGTAGTTTTCATTCCTCCTATTTGTATCATTAAACCCGAGTTTTGAATTTTGTTTACGGTGTTCCGTGTTTGTTTTTGATGCTGTGGTCCAGGCTGTCATGCCCTATTCAAGTAATGGCCTGACTGTGCCAGTATATACATTTTTAAGGATGTTGTTATTTGCACCCCGGCTTGTTCTGGCCAGCTTCTCCATAAGCGATATTTTTATGGTTGCTTTTTGTTAATGTATGTATTTCCTCCATGTGAGTCTCTTGTCCCATTTAATTACGAGACACACAGGGGTATTTTCTTGTACAAGCTCTTTGCCACTTCTTTGGTTTTGGACAGTGAGAAGCATGTTGTAACTGTCTTTGAGATGTTAATCTGCAATCTCCAATCTGTAACCCACTTTCCAACAGTGTCCAATGCTGTCTGCATTCTATTGTTAGCAGTTGGTAGTTTTACTGCAGCACTCCACATTACGAAATCGTCAGCGTGTAGGGCACTGGATATTTTATTTGGAAGTTTTCCCTCTAAATAGTTTATGAACAGGAGAAATAGGGTAGGAAATATGACTCCTCCCTTGGGTACCCTTGTTGAAGAGTTATTCTATGGCTCAGTGATTCATTTAATTTCATTCTTGCTGCTCTATATCTGAGGAAGTTTCGTATCCAGCGGTACATTCTCCCTTCTATTTTGTTGCTTAATTGTTTTAGGATCAGTCTTTTTGTCCATACCTTGTCAAAAGCTTCTGCCATTTCCACAAAGTCTGCAAGTACTTTTTCATTACCCTGGAATGCATTTTCTATTTCTTGGGTTAGGTACACAAGTTGCTCTTCCGTGCTGCGGTTTTTTCCTAAAGGCTGACTGGGTTGAGTAGGAGCTGGTTTTTTCCAGATGTTTTGTTAGTATTGCGTTTACCATTTTGTTCATGACTTTTGCAACACAACTGAGCAGACTTATTGGCCTATAGCTTGTTTTGCTTCTCTTGTCCTTTTATGGTTTTCTGATGGGGATAATGATAGCTTTTGGCCACGGGTCAGGGATATTACCCCTGCTCCATGATTGGAGTTTTCTTCTTGTCCCTTGATCTAGGTTTATAATCATTTCGTTTGTTATGTCATATTTTCCAGGATGTTTTCATGTTTTTCAGTTTCTGAATAGCAGTGTTTAACATCATTTTGAATGATGCCTTCATGGAGGGATCCACATTCTGTGTGTTCAGGTTCTCTTTCATCTCCTTCTTAACTTGCAATTTGCATTCTCGTGTCGTTGTTATAGTACGCTCCCCTCTTAAAAATTCGGCGAGGATGTTTGCTGCCGTTTTCCATGAATGATGTTTCTCATTTTCCCTAATGACATGGCTCCATTTAGTTTCTTCACTTAAGGCTCTTGTCAGGTTCCAGAGTTTATTAGTATCCCTGTCCATGTTGAGTCTTTCAGTGTTTTTATGTCAGCTTCTTTGGATCTCATAGTTCGTTTACTCAATTAATGTGTTTTAAATGTTGCTGTGTTTTCCTATGGTTTCAAGTGAAGGATTTTTGTCCATAGTATTTTTTACCTTGCTTAGTTCTTTGTGGATTTTCCCTAGTCTATTGCTCAGTAAGCTTTATAGTTTGTTTGTTTTTTTCGTTTTCTACGTGGGACTGATTTCTTTGCTGCATGAATGATAGCCTCGGTCATGATGCGACATTATTGTTTAAATTTTTAGCATGGACAACTTTTGACAGTTTTTTTTACATTTTCTAAATAGAGTCCTGTTCGATGTTTTGAAATTTTAGCTTGGGTGATTATCTGTCATCTCTTTGTCCCATGTTGCACATTTCTCAATTTGCTGTTTACTGTTCTTGCAATTAACCGTTGAAGGTCGTCCGTTGCCATCGTTTGGCCTATTTATTAGGATGGATTTATTTTCTGTCATCCAATCTTCTACCTCCTTGCCTCTCTGGTCCATTGTTTCGTAGCCCCAGCTTGGGGAGTGACTGTTAAAATCTCCCACTATGAGGTCTCTCGATTCTTCAATTTTGACTTTGTGCATTGCCAGAGCTGTGGCTGGAGGACTATAGCAGTTTGTTATCATTGAGTCTCCACTGGGTAGGACGATCTTAACTGTGATGTACTCGAATTCATCTGGTCCAGATCTATTTGTTTCTACTGCTGGTATAGTTTGGGACTAGTGTGATTATTCTTCATTTTACTATTTTCCCCCTTTATTGGTGGAGACATTCATATCCTCTGATGGACAATTTTTTAGTTTCTTTTAGGTGTGTTTCCTGGATACAAATGATGTCTGTGTAGATTTCCTTAAGGAATTCTTGCAGTTCCGATTTCTTGTTTCCCACGCACTAGGCATTCCATTGTACCACTTTCAGGTTCCTTGTTTGTTGATCAGTCCCACTACTCTGCTTCCTCCTGACCACTACGTTAGCAGAAGCACCAGCTGCTTGGGTGGGTCCCCTCGAGACAGGAGGCCAAGAACCGCTTCTCCCCGGTTGTAACTTGTAGGAGCGACACCATGACGATAGGGTAGACTGTCGCATGACCATATACTGTTGGTGCGTGTGTGGCCTGATTTTTCCCAGTTTCTGCACCGTATCTGACACACTCCGTCTTCGGCAGGTCGGGTTAAGTTTTCTGTTTAGGATTGTCGCCCATAACCTGTCCCCCCCCCCACCCCCATGGTACCTGAAAGGCCGTAGGTTGGCTTTTCTACCGTGGTTTCCTGTCCGTGGCTAGAGCAGATAGCGGCTCAAACCCGCTTGTACCCGCTACAGAATCAAAGAAGATTGACTACCACGGCAGTCAATGGAAAGAAAGAACCAGGGATCCTGGGCTCGAGGTCGACCGAAAGTCCGCTGCGATGACAACATAAGACAGTCTGTAATATACCGTCTACTAGACTGGAGCCAGATTAATAGGAATACCTCGGGTAGAATGGTTTGGAGTTCTTTCTGGTAAACCTCTACCACAGGGTAGAAGTGGAGCGACTAAGTGAATATGACATAACGACAAAGTATGGATGTACATGTAACTGGCACACCCCACCCATACCCCTGCCTCCCCCTCCTCCACTCCTCCCTACCATTCCATATGTCCTGTAGTCGTCAAAGTGTCACATAAATTACATCTGCACAAGCGTTCTTCCTGCAAGTATTCCAAGTGTAGCAGTTGTCACGTGGTCATTCTGGGTGGAAACACTATATATGACTAAACAGCGATGAAATTCATTTATTGTCATTTGTTTATTTGACTAGAATCAACACCTGTCGCTCATACCTGTAGTTAGTTTATTGTATAATAGCAAAAAAAAAGTAACTACGGACCACAAGAAACATCAGTTATACCAGTACATTCTATGTACTACCGGACCACAATAAACATCAGTTATACCAGTACATTATATGTACTACCAGGCCACAAGAAACATCAGTTATACCAGTGCGTATTATGTACTACCGGGTCACAAGAAACAAAGTGTAAACCAGTGCATATTATGTACTACCAGGCTACAAGAAACATCAGTTATACCAGTGCATACTATGTACTACCGGGCTACAAGAAACATCAGTTATACCAGTGCATACTATGCACTATCAGGCCACAAGAAACATTAGTTATACCAGTGCATGCTATGCACTATCAGGCCACAAGAAACATCAGTTATACCAGTGCATACTATGTACTACCGGGCCATAAGATATATTAGACATACCAGTGCATACTATGTACTTTTGTGTCACAAGAAACTTAACTTAATTTAACGTTATTATACTGGCTTATATGAAGCTGCAGATTCTGTACAGAATCAGCTTTTTCTACTGCTTGTCTTGTTTGATCTTTCTCGTAACCCCAATAGATCGCACGTTGATCACTCAGCCTGTGAGCGATGTGTCTTGGGAATTTTGCTAACAGTGTAGGCCCTAGCAAGCCTAGAGGAAAAAGTGTTCAGCGAGGGCCAGGGACGACCACCTGAAACGGCGGCGCCTACAAAACAAATGCCGGGCTGTCGCCAAAAAGGATCTTGAATACCATTACAATACCATAGCCGATAGCGCCGCGAAAGGTCAAGTGCGCAACGACATGAGAGCAACATATCGGGCGATGAAGGTTCTAAGCTCTGATCCGTCCCAAAGTTCCCATGGCTTACCCCAATGTCTGAATAATTCCGATGGATCCCCCTGCACCTCAAGAGAGGAAATAGTTACCAGGTGGGTCGAACTTTACAATGCAACCATGAACCGTCAGCCCTTCGCCAGATCTAGTCTGTAAGTCTCTCACGGCAACTCCTGACGCTGTCGCCGCTACCATTGCTGATGTCAAGGAAGCAATAGAAAAACTGAACGACGGCAGAGCCGTAGACCCCGACATTTATTACCCCTGAGCTTCGAAAGTACGTCTTAGACCCGATAACCACCACCCTGCACCAACACTTCGCAACGGTGTGGAACACTGGTCGAGTGTCAGTGGCATGTCGCAACGGAATTATAATTTCCCTGTGCAAGGGAAAACATTTAACAGTTAAGAGTTTAAAAATAAATGTTACATATAACGATCGTGTCACAAACGTAGAAATACTTCGAAGAGTGGAACAAGCACTTGGGCTTCTTGAGGATATGTTCACAGCTATCAAAACACGAAAGATGTCTTGGTATGAGCACGTCACGAGGTCCAACGAAATTACGAATTCGATACTCCAAGTTTTCGTGCCGGGAAGTAGAGAACGGGGACGTCTAAGGAAGAGGTGGGCAGACAACATCACTGATTGGTCAAACCTTCGTCTGGGCGAGGCACGACTGGCGGTAGCGGAAAGTGAGAGTCGACGTGGGAGTGTGGCAGAGTCTTGAAGTGTGCCCCAACGACCTAATGGGTTACGGGAGGCACTGAACTGAACTGAACAAGGGAAAGGGCTCCCGTCTGGAATACGGCAATTACAGGTCTATTACCCTACTGTCCATCTCCGTCAAGGTCTTAGTACATGTGTTTCTCGCCAGACTCCAGTCCCTGTTAACGACACATCTTCGTCCCCAACAGTCAGGGTTCACAGTTTCTTGCTCCACTATTGACGCCATCCTCTGTCTCCTCGCGGAACTGCACTGCAAGTTTAACAGCCCTCTCCACGTCGCCTACGTTGACTTACGAGCTGCCTTCGATTCTGTGGGCAGACACGTCCTGTGGAATGCCCTACAATCCGTTGGTATTCCAGGCACCCTGTTAGCTCTAATTGAGTAGCGTCACAATTCGGTTCAGGTGGGATTTCACAAAGAAATTCTTTACATCATCCTGTGTCCCTAAGGGCTGTGTTCTCGCCCCGGCACGTTTCTGCTGCGCTATGGAATGGATCCTCACACAGTCGTCTGCATACAACCCAGAGGACCTTGTCGGCGACTCCTGAGTAACCGATCTCGTCTACGCTGATGATGTCGTCAAACCGGGCTACGATTTTCAGGCCTTGATAGGCACGTTAGAGGCATTAGATCGATCGACTACCCACCTAGACTCGCACATTTCCTGGACGAAGACTAAAATGCAAAACTTCAGCAGCCGCCCCTCTGCGCTGAGCATCACATCGAACGACAACCCCGTTGAACCACCGAGGACTTTGGAATGCCACTATCATCATTGTCGGTCTTCCTTGTATTCTTTCAATCATGTTTGTGCTCCTCTACGATAAGGACTCCGTACATATATACAGTTCTCCAATCTGTATCTAATTAATTCTTTGTACAGTTTTACTATCACTTCCTTGCGCCTATATTTAAAATTTCTTTTCATCATACCTAAAATTCCATTTGCCTTTTTCACTGCTGCGTTTACTTGCACGCTCACCTTACCTGTATGATCTATTATAACTCATGTCCCATTTTTTTTTCAAGTACACATAATGTTCTCTCCCTTTCTGTAATTATATTTCGTATTGGATCTACTCATTTGAATTACTACATTTATTTATATTAAAATTCATCAGCTAGCTCTCAGACTTTCTTGAATTTCTTCTAAATCCGACCACAATATATCTACCACTGCTACAGATGAGACACCTCTCCATAATTTTGTGTCGTCCACAAATTTCCAATTAGGGATCCATTATCATTTTCCAATTTATTTATGTATCAAGAAAAAAAATGGTCTCAAAACTTAGCCCTGTGGAACTCCTCTTTTACCTTACACCATTCGGGTACACTTTTTTATGCCCACTCTCTGCCTTCTTGCCTTTAAAAATGTTCTGTCTATTTTGCAACTTCACCACCTTAGAACCTTCTACACCACCACGAGGTGATCTTGATAACAAGCTGCAATAAAACAGACTGACTAAGTAGTGGAGATCGAAGAGTGAAGGCATCCCAGTACTAAAAAATGTTTGCTGAAGTCGGATGTGGCTGACTGAAGAGTGGAAATATCGCAGTCAGGCTGAAAACCACGACCCAACACAATCTGTTCTCCTGGCTATAACCTGTTATTTGCAAAGCCCTTTTCAGAGCTTTTTAACGGGATATTAAATGAAGAAGAAGAAGAAAAAGTAGAAGAATTGAGTTCCAGATACCTTCAACGCAAGCTAATTTCATTCTAATCAACTTTGGCGCGAACTAATTGGGATTGGGGCATCTTCAGTGCGATTTATTTTAGTTCCAGACAATTTTAGCTAACACGAGTTGAGTTCCATGTATCAAACAACATAAGAGCTTAACAGTGAACACAAATATATTGTCCTCTTCTACAGGGACACTTTATGTGATCTTAATTTCTTTGGAACACTACCCTTCAAAAACTCGAGTAGAACTAGGGTAAGAAAGAATAAAACCACAGTAACAGTTGTGCTCCTGGCAAAAATGACGACAGAAAAGAATTATTCATGGGACTAGTATCCTCATCATGTTAAATCCTGGCTTTCATGCCATAACTTCAACTGCTGGGATACATGCTCTATGATGAAGTTCAGCTGTACTTGCGGGCTTATGCTTCGCTTGAATGATAACGAGAGGCATCATCTCCGCACTCCCAATAGAGAGCTGTGAATGTTCCTAGCAACTTTTGTGTGCCTCGTTTGCTTTATGTGATTCAGGTTTTATCGCGTCAGCGAGATCTAGTGTGCTAAACCAAAGGATACCATCATTTTATTTGAATTTTGTCTCAGAGTTGCCCAGTGCATATTTCCCAAACATTTACTGACTTAACAAATATTTATTTTCGTAATGTATTTTTGCAAGAATAAATAATTTGTGTAAATTCTAATTAAGGGTTTGATTTGTTATTCCTGAAGTTTGTAAAGAGGAGAGATAAGTTGATAACTAAAGGCCATTTGCTGCTGCAGTCGCAAGGAAGTGTTCAGGAAAAGTTGTTATTTCACAGCTAACAAACATGAATATTTCCCTAACAAAAGCTCTGAGATTGTGCGTCCTTGGCTATTACTTGGCAGGTCGGGTCGGCCCATTGCCTTTTTTCACGACGTAAAATTTGATTAAAGGATAATTGAACTTTAATTCTGATCGGTGAGCGCGTGTCAAGCGGAAATCAGCAGCAGGTCTCTTTGACCAGCGAGACACCAGTTACTATCATCCCCCTCTTCATCCTCTCCCCACAAAACCTCGCTAAAACAAGACGATGTAAAGTGATTAGAAACGTGACAGAAAGGCCAGGGATGTGAACCAATAAAAACATAATAAGGCAGAGATGGGTCACGTGCTGACCGTAAATAGATACAGATGGCCGAAATAATCGATATAAAGTCCATGGGGATATGGATGAAAGATACATTCAGACATTTAGTAACTGGGGCACACAGTATCAAAGGAGATAGAGCCAGAGCGTTAGTACAGTCTGTGTGGAGAGATTTGATCTCACACTAACAAATAATTTAATGTTTCCCAATCCAATAATGGTGTCGCAATGCATTAACGAAATGTACCCGCCACAACTTCCATGTTTGATTCCTTATAGAATTACCAACTTGGCTTTCTCTAAACGACATTTCAGAAATCAGGCATATTGCAATTAGTTTTGTTTTTTTCCGCATCATTTGGTCCATGAACTGTTTAACACAAATAACAGAAAGTATTCATGATTCGATCAATTCAATTCAATGTTCATATTTTGAAAAAAATTGTAAAATACTGAGAAAATACTAAATGATACAAACGCATCAGAAATGTTGAAATAAAACATGAAATATTCACAGACTATTGTTAATCTTCTATAGAATACTATCGCTTGCGTTACAAGTAACTGTTGAAAGATCAAAACTTATCTGATTCTGTTGTCGTTGATCAAGTGTTGGTGATTGCAATGTACATGGTCTCTTGTTTTGGTGATCTATAGTGATAAGTTCTTTTAATCGCTCTTGCTTTTCCTAAATATGTCGGGCACCAATTTACAGTTGAATAGACGGAAATGTGGTCTTTATGTTGCTGGAGGATGGAAGGGCTGGTAAAGCTGGCCCGAACAGATAAGTGCCTGAACAATGTGCCACTTGGACGTGACATTTATGTGAGTGTAGATATCAGCAGCTGTTATATTAAGCTAGCAGGAAATTGTATTTTCACAATATTTATCATTACCAATTACAAAGCGAGCAGATGTCAAATGTTTTAATGTAACTAATAGTTTGTCATATCAAACTGGGCGTTGAATAGAGGATTATCTAGATCTAAGTTATTTCATCTTCTTCTTCTTTGTTTGTTCTTTCTCAATCTCCCGCTACCAATCTCTGAAAACTGCTTTGCAAGTTGGAGGATCTTGTCCGGAGAATAAAATAAGTACGATGTCACTTAGTTTACAGCTTAACTGCGATATTTGCACCTTTGGCCAGACACATCCGACTTCAGCATACATTTTTGAGTACTGGGTAAGCGTTTCCTCTTCGATCAATTTTCATTACTCAGTCTTCTCTGTTGCATTCTGTTATGCACACATACACACAGGCACACACACACACACAGATTAAAAATACTCATATAATTGTCATGCACAGTACAATCTCTTCTTTTATCCTTCTCCCATAAAAGAATTTTTTTTAAAACATTCTAATAATTACATAACTACGATAAGGTTTCCTTTCATTGGTTTACTTCCTAAAATATTTAGTTCTAAACTAAATAGTCGTTAAACGAACATTTGTACAATGAGTTTAAATGCAACATACTATTGACTTGCACAAACGTTTAAAAATTTTTCTTCTTCACATAATGAAGTTTGAATATCTGTTTTTCTGTTCAGCATAAAAGCCCAGTAGCCACACTGTTTAATTGTACACTACTTTAAAAACGCCATTTTATCAACTTGCGTAAAAGTCAAATTGACCATTTCTTATTTAGATCACTCATAATGAAATCATGTGTATCATTTCCTCGTGTGAAACATACTTTAGCTAGCATTGTCAGAAGTTTGTATTTCTTTATATAGATGTTATCTTTGACAGAAGTAGATGCCACTAGATTTAGCATTATTTCAACTGTCTCTATCCCTCTTGTTACTTCGATTTATGTCTCTCATTTTAGAGATTGTGTGCACGTTTGGCTGCATGCTTCTTTGTTTATGGTTTCCATTTGTTATTTTTAAGAAAATATGTGGTTTCAACTGTTTAGTTTATTTAACGTAGAAAAAAATAAAACATGAATTAAAAACGAGCAAAAAATAAAACTGGTAAATATTTTTATGTTAGAAATTAGAATCAACAGCTGTACACATAGTTTGTTGCGGAGAAAGTTACCAACGTCAAAAAGATCATTAATAGGCTGGATTGTCATAAATTGAGTTTTGAAAGAGTGAATCTTTGCTAAGCAGTCGTAAAGCAAGACCATATGTTCCCACACACACACACACACACACACACACACACATACACACACACAAACACACACACACACATAACATACATACACACATATATACTTATATAAACAATATATACTTTCACTACAATGTATGATTGTATATATACATATATACGGGACTTGACAAAAAGCGCTCGTCTGCTCGTATGTGACGAGTTACAATTTTTGCTTAACGAGTACCAAAATATCCATTTGTAAGTGTTAATTACGTTCATAATCGTTATTGCATAACGAGTCTCGCACGATTATTATTGATTTTACGATTTGAATGTATCGTACATCAGTTAGCCTATTATGGCGAATTTAAATGGGCCTCCACTACCACAATTTAAACCTTCTAAGTCATCGATAAATGGTACTTCAGTGCTAAAGTTACCAAGCATGTTCAAGTACACAAAGGCATGCTTCTGACTGCATTTTTTCTTAAGAAGAAATAGGCTAATACTGTGTAAGTAATACAATATATTTTGGTTTGGTACTCTTTGTTATTTAGAAATACAGGTGAATTAGTGCCTAGTATATATTTGTTTACGTAAATTGCAGGACTGCAGTCCGACCATGCTGACTGGTGAATTTGTTGACTGACTGGTGAGTCACCTTAAAATTTGTCAAGCCGTGTATATGTATATATAAACACATACACATACATACACCTTTATGTTTTCAAAGTATGTGAGATTTGAGTTACAACATTTTTTTTCCACACAATCATGTGATGTCGAAATGATTAATTAAATCAACGAAGTTGAGTACTCGCAGATGTAACAGTAGTTAACATTTTATTCTTCTGACCACATTGGACAAATAGAGTATTTTACTCGTTTTCTGTCTGAGTACCATATTAAGGGATGTGTGTCTAGAGCTCGCATTCCTAAGAAGCTGTCAATAATGTGAGATTTTCACTACCAAGTTTAATTAACTTGTCATGAATTCCTGTGAACGTCTTCACTCAGAGATTGAAGGTAAACTTGATTGATTCCCTGCTCATGCCATTCAGATATCTCGTGAAACGCAAAATACAATCCACAAGATGATAAACAATCGGGTACAAGACGATAAACAATAGGGTACATAACAAGAAACAATCGGGTACAAGGCGATAAACAATCGGGTACAAGACGATAAACAATCGGGTACATTACAATGAACAATCGAGTACAAGACGGTAAACAATCGTGTACAAGACGATAAAGAATCACAACGGAAAAATGCAGATAAAGGTACTTAACAAAGTAATCACAAGGCAATCACCACTGACCGGAAGCTGCTATGACATCGCGTTGGCACGCAATTTGGTAATTTCCTGAACCATTTGAACATACCTAGTGCATGGTGTGACTGTAAGGCACGCGACGTATGCCATTGTAAATGAGAACAGCAGCAGACGGACGTGCACCACCAGCACACACCTTCTATGTATACTCTATTTCTGATAAAACGTTTTGTGTCTGTCTACACCAGTGCTTTTCTACCTGAGCGCTTGCACCGTCTAGTGGGCGATTTTAGCTTTCATGTGGGCGGTAGCAGAATAATTTCATTCTGTAATTAAAATAAAGGAGCGTGGAAGTGTCCGTTTCACAATCTCAATGCTCCCGGTTCCTTTCTTTTTTTCGCTCCTCCACGAACGGAAAGTAATGGCAACCTACCGAACTGAACACTTACCAAAAAACGTATAACAGCCAAATGGATTAGCGGTTCCAAGAATCGACGTTCTGCAAAGAACATGCTGCTTCCTTTACTTATTTAAGAATATATTATTATTATGGTAATTTAGAGGCTACGCAACCTTAGAAAACTGGCAGAATACTAGAAAACCAAAAAAAAGTTAACATTTTTAGAACCTGTGTTTTTCACTTGACAGTATTCGGCTGTGAAAAACGAACCTAACCCAAACCTAAAGTGCAGATAATAGAGCCCTTCGAGTAGAAATGTTATAGAAAGGTTCTCAGTTACCATGTACCAAAAAAATGTGCAGACATTTGACCAGAGTTGGACATATGGGAAAAATGGTTCCCAATATCTATCATGACAAAATAGCGAAATACTTGGGCCACGTCAACGGTATTTAGATAACGGTAATGGATGCCATAGTGTTGGGCAAGACAGGCAGAGACAGATCAAGAAGGCGATGCCAGCAAGATGTCAAGGAATGCTTGGACATCACTCTGGAGCTGGCTTAAGATTTAGCTAGAGAGGAAGAGGCAGAACAAAAAGGCGTTGGGCACCACAATGTCAAAGAATGTTTGGGCAAGACTGCGGCAAATGGAGATTTGGCAAAAGATCGAATTTCTTTCAGACGAGCTGTGATGTAAGCGACATTTTGCAAAAAGTATAGCACATGACGACGATGATGTATTAAAAACATCCAAAATACACAGGCTGGGGAGACGATTGTGGAATTTTCTTAAATTTCGATTGTAATAGGCGGTAAGTAAAATGTACCCTCATGCACGTTATAAAAGTGAGCGACAGGTATAAAAAGGTTTAGGAGCTCTATTCTACACCATTGACGTTAGTACGAGCAGAAGCACATACACAAATGACAGACTGCAGTTTAAAATAAAATTATGCAAAAAGTGGTGGATGTCTGATAATTACATAGCAATACACAAACATACTCGACAATAAAATAAAAACAAGCGTAAATATAGTGCAAAGTGCGCCATTATCCAAATAATAACTGCGCTCAACTACCGTGTATGTGATTGCCTTATCGCTTTCAGTTTCGACCATCAATATAATTATTGATTGACATTTGTTTGTAAGAAGGTCCATTGTATCACAAGATTCACTGCATCCACTCATATGAAAACCTACAATTCACAGTTTCAGTTTCATAGTGAGTGCAGCAAATCCACAAACATGTGTAGGTAAAGCGGAGAATTTGTGTTGACGAGAACTGGCTTATAAACCATGTTTTTTTTTATCCCCGAAACTGTGGGGCTTCGACCACATCAAGCGCCATGACGGGCTGAAAAAAAGCATTTGTGAAGGGCATTCTTCCAGGAAAGTGAGACAGAGACCGACTAAGACATAGATGGACACAAGACATCTAAACATGAACATGAAGCAGCTGAATAAGATTCATATCGAATGGCTTTGATGAAAGGGACGTTCTGCAAATGAGATGATACATGATGATGAAGTTGAGATCGGTAAACTGTAGTGAACAATCTAGAAATCCGTAGATCCGGCAAGCAGAAATATTTTTTTTTATTCAAAGTTGCAGGATATAAACCTTTTCAGTTTCCTTTATTTTATTTTAGAAATCTTTTTTTTAAGACCTACAAACAAATTCTTTTTGCAGTACATACTTTTATCACAACGAATATTTTACACAGAAATGTTTTGTTCCTAATTTTTAGTCCCTGAATTTTGCAGCACAAAATAAGTTTTAGTGATAAGGGAATCCATTAACTGAATGTTTATATTATAACTTATAGAAGAAAACACATTATCACTAAATGTATACTGCTGTTAAATGAATAATGTAATTGGATTTCTAATAGTATATATATATTTATATATACATACATATATCTATATATATATATATACATATATATGGGAGCCGCGTAGCGCAGTGTTTAGCGCTCTGGTTTCGCATCTGAGTGGTCCTGGGTTCATTCCCCAGTTGAGGCGGTAATGTTTTTTCAGACCGCAATGGCTTCCGGGTCGACCCAGCCTTAAATGGGTACCGGTTCAGTCCGGGAAGTAAAAGCGGTGAGGGAGAGGAGACGGCTACCGCCCTCATATAGCCGATCCTTTTAAATCGCTAACATCACACACCCCTACGGCCGTAATACTATGGGTTACTTTACTTTACTTTTACTTTATTATATATATATGGATTCGTTCAAATTCTGCAACTAAAGTTATATAATTTGTTTGAGTTTTTTTAAACACTTTTTAACAGTGGATCATCATAATATAGCATGGCCTTTGCAGAACGTCGCACGTATAACAGACACGCTCTAAGACTCTTATGTTTGGTGAACGGTATCGCTTCTGTGACTAACATACTCGGATCCTCTTTAATTTAATGTTTTTCTCCCTCTCCTCGGCCTGCCAGTGCCATGCTTTCAAGTATAAAGCTCTCCAGCATTATTTGGTTTTAAGACTATTGAGACTAGAGGTTATAATAGATCCTTCAGGTAAGTAAAGCGAGCAGTGAAGAAGGCAATTTCAGAATTACATGTATGAGGAAAGACTCAGAAATCGATACACATACGCTAGTGAATATATACTCTCTGGTAGACAGGACGAAACAGCATACATGTTATGAAAACCTACAAGACACGTTAAGTCAGCAATACAAAAGACACAAATTTATAATGGGAGGAGATTTCAATTGTGTTGGGAACCAACTAGACACATCACAGGGAACAACACAAACAAGGAAAACAAATGACACTTTACAAGGAAAACAAATGACACTTTACAGCACACCCTAGACGAGCATTCCCTTTTAGATCAGACGAAAATATCCCGAGGGCAAGGAACCAACCTTTTTAGACACTACACGTTCATATGGCACATCAGCTAGGTTAGAGAGATTTTACATGCATGAAAGCTAAAAGATAACTAGAATACAACATTTAGACACTACAACTTTCACAGATCACAAGGCAGTAGAGATAGATATAAACGGAACAACTACAAATAATACACGCACTGAAGCTATACACTGGAAATTTATCAACTCTTTATCAGAAAACGAGACATTTGTTAAAAACATAACACGTTAAATACAAGATTATGTACAGATTGTGCCATCCGAAGATTTAGCGGAATTTTGGGATCTATTGAAAGGTACAATTAAAGTTAGAATTCAAATAATGTCAAAAGCCATACATAAACAAATGAAAAGAGACAAACGAATTATAGAAGAAGCTTTAAGATTAACTAAACTTTTAGATAAAAAGCTAAAATAAGACTTAGTGAGCAACTAACGTTGGGAGACCATACAAATGCTCTCCTCCTTTAAAAAGTGTAAGAGTCCTGGCCCTGATGGCCTGACAGCTAAGTTCTTCTCCACGTTCTTTCACGTGTTGAGTCCACTCCTTATCAGCGTCATACCATACATGAGGCGTTTGAGACAAGGAAACTTCCAGCCAGCGTCAACCAATCCTTTATTACACTAATACATAAACCAAACACAGACAAACCTTAAATTAAAAACTTTAAACCCATCTCTTTATTAAACACAGAATACAAAATATTAACGAAAGCTGTAACACTAAAACTTATACCCTTCATGAAATACCTAATTCACGAAGACCAGCAATGCAGTGTACAGAACAGAAATATCATCAAACACGCGTATTTGTAAAGGGACATCATTCAATATACACATGAAAAAGATACACAATCAGCAATACTGTCTTGTCTATAGACCAAGAAAAAGCCTTTGATAGAGTTTCACTGGAATATTTACACAAAACATTAGAGAGAAACAGTATTGGCGAATACTTTACAAACTGGGTTAAAATGTTATACAGTAAACCTGAAAGTAGATTTTTAATAAACCGCACACTTACAGACAAAATACAAATAACTCGATCGGTAAGACAAGGCTGCTCATTTTCTCCATTATTATATGTGCTAGTATTGGACCCAATCTTAGAAAAATCAGACAAGATAAAACAATTAAAGGGATACATATACCGCAAATAGGAGAGAAAACACTTATACCATACGCAGACCAGTGTATTTTTCCCCATCAAATAATACATAAATAGAAAACGTCTTAAATACCTTAGAAACTTTGGCAAACAGAGTGACTCTAAAGTAAATATTCTGAAATCTAAAATTATGGGAATAGGACAATGGAAATTTTAAACTAATATCCCTGTTCAATTAATGCAAGAAACAAACTAAAAATATATGGAATAGATTATCAGGCAAACCATTTAAATAAAAATAAAGAAATATGACGAAAATTAACATTGCAGATCAAAAATAAAATGGAAAAATTTTAATTTAAAATTACAATAATATTTAGCAGAAGTGTAATAATTAACACCTTTATCACACCTAAATAAATATATAAGTGTAACATCTTTAGTCCCCCACTACAGAAATAATAGTGTACATTAAACGTTTTATATTTATTTCTACTAGTACCAGCATTCAACGCAAAACATTAATGCAAGACAAAAATCAAAGCTCTCAGAACAAAATTTGTAAGCGAAATAGTCGCACAACATAACCAGTACTCACTAGCGCACTATTATGTAGGACTCAAAATTATGAAATTACAAAATAACATGTCATATTTCTTTGGAATCTTACCACCCTACCATAAACAATGCATAAAATATATAAAAGGATATAATTCTTAATTATGCTAGAAACTAAAAATATATCTTAAGAACGTGTACAATCCCAAGAGCCACCACTTAAGAATAGGATAAAAATAGGATACCATTTTTTTTATTGCAGACCATACATATATATATTCTGTAGCCTTCACGCACTAAAAATATCGCCAAAAACTAAAGAAGTTACATACAAGACTACTATATTTTCTTTTTCTTCATCGTACGCAGTCAGACAGTAACCATTATTTTTTCGAAAAAAGCAGCCGTCATCCTGAGGCTGTCGACACTGCCATAGAGCTTGTCTAGTGTTGCCACTGGTGATGGCCACATCTGTTCTCTCTGATCCTCGTATGTCGGGCAGTTTTGCAGCAAATGCTCAGCGGTCATTTTCCCGGTACCACACGGGCATTCGTCGGTGCCACCTATCTTCAATTTGTTGAATAGGTGGTGCCTCAGTCTATTGTGGCCAGTGCGAAGTCTGAAGACAACGACCTGCTCCTTTCTGTTCAACTGGTAATAGGCTTCGTTTTTGGTGTAGCCAGTATGTTCGGTTTCCCATTTGGTCATGTATCTAGCTCTAATAAGCCGTTTTGACTTTTCGTAAGTCATACTAGTATCAGGTTGTGGTAGTTTTGCACCTTCTTTTGTCAGTCTGTCTGCCTCCTCGTTGCCTTGGATGTTGCAGTGAGATGGAACCCACTGCATCACTACTCTTTTTGGTGCGGCCTGCTGGCATAGTTGACAGAGTACTGCTCTTAATTCATTAAGTTCAGTATTTTTCTGGCTTTTCAGTGCTGTGACAACGGCCAGAGCATCTGTAAGCAGGATTATGTGGCTTTCATTCCTTTTACCTGTCACCATTTATTCCACTGCCGCCCTCAGTGCCTCTGCCTCCGCTCTGAAATTGCTTGTGTATTTTCCAGTAGCGAGTGACAGTGTTATTTTTCTGCCATTTGGTAGGCTCAGGAATGCTCCTGCCCCTCTGTTCTGTGTTGTATTTGTTACGGAACCGTCGGTGTATGCATGGGTCCAGTCCATGCTTGGGTAGTTTTCCGTAATGAAACTCAGGGTAGTATCTCTTCTTTCTCTTTCAGACTGGCAGTTTTTGTTTCTAATACCTGGTATATTTTCTACCACCTCTGGAAATATATCCTGCCTCCAGGTAGGTTTTCGTACAGTAGGGATGGGCTTTGGTGTGGTTAGTGCGTTCATAGGGTCTTCGTGCATCTTTGCTTTGGCTATTTCTGCAAAGTTTCTTTGCTTTAGCTTCCCATTTTCGAAATTGTTTAGTCTCTGGTGCATTGGATGGTCAGTCAGTCTTCTGAGTTTCTCTGATTGCAGCTGGGCTCTGCAGTCTCTTCTGTCGGCCATGGATTGCAGTTTTGTAATCTTTTAAAGTTCTACAATTGGCGTTGACTTCATGCCTCCTGTTATAACTCTCATGGCTTGGTTTTGGAGTTTGCTAACTTTATCGAAGTTCGCCATTGCTGCTGTTGTCCATGCCGCAATGCCATACACGAGAACTAGTCTCACTCTTCCAGTGTACAGTTTCTTTAGTATACTTTCGTCCGCTCCCCAGCTTGTGTCAGCAAGTTTCCTCATGATTGCCATTCTTTCTCTGGCTCTCCTTCGGTTTCTCTCGATCTGACTTCTCCATGTCATGCGCCGATCAAATGTGACTCCCAGATAGTTTGGGTTGTCGTTTGGCTGAAGGTATTTGCCGTTTAGACTTAATTTGGTATTTTGGGGTTTGATTGATAGTGAGAATATTGTACATGTGGTTTTTTCCTCGTTTATTTTGACCAGCCATGAGTTCGCCCACTCTTCCAGCGATGTTAGGGCCTGCTGCATCCGATTTCAAGATTACTATATAACACCAATTGGATACAAAAGATCCCACATGTCCAAAGCCGGCATGCCCAGGTGTACATTTTGCAGTCAGAACAACATCCAGGAAACTGAAGAACAAATATTCTTTAAATGCTAAATTGTGCCATAAACGTTTCACAAATTAAGACAGATAATAAAAAAACAGGAAAACACCAAAGTGAACATGTTCAGAGCAGTTATGCTAAATAATATTCAAAAAACACATAAAAACACTCAAGACATTACCAACACTCTTAACTAAATTCAAGAATTTTTGTGTGTTTTGTTTGCGTTCACCTTATTTCTCTATTCCCCAAGGCGGGTGTGCGTTGCACTGTGGTTTTTATTTTGGACCTGTTGGCCCAGTGCATCCGGCTTCAGCATGCATTTTATGTAAGGGTCTGCTGCCTCCTGCATTTTCTAAGGGTTTGCTTCCCCGGGGTAACAGCCGGTGATGTGATGGGGATCGAACCCAGCACCTTCGGATTGTGAGCCATGCCACTTAACTACTAGGCCACGCCGTCCCCTAAATTAAGCATTTAATTTGGATTTGCAGAAACAATGCAGCACACGAACAATAAATTTACATTCCAGAACCGTTTAAACACATAAATACAAAACAAATTCTTTGGGGACTATTTCAAATCTGATTTTAATTTGTGTCTCTTTATTGATTAGCAACGTTGCTGTGAATGTTTTTTAAAATGGGGGGGGGGGGGGGGGGATGTTACAAGCATAAATTATTATTAGACACAGAATGTATTAAGTTACAACATGTTTTATTTTCTACAAAATTGATTCAATGCAAGCCCTCTCCTTCATGTCCTGGCTCTATTCCTCTCCATTGATTTCACTTCTCTATAACATTTGCCCTATAGCTACATATCTAAATATTTAAATTATATACATATCTTTTCCTTCTCTCTCACTCTCTCTCCTTCTATCCCTCTTCACTTTCTCCACACTCAAATACTTCTAGTTGGTGTAAACTAGAATGTAAATGTTTGTTCAATGAATATATGTGATGTTCTAGTCGAAAAGAGTAAATACAATTCAATTTAAAAACAGGAAATAGTGCAGCCAGTATCAATTGATGTATTCAAGAAAACATTGGATGCGCATAATTTGTAGATCAACGTAATGTAGAAGAAAATGGTTGTATACAGACTATGTAAAGTCTTATAAACTAGTATAAAGACGTTAAGTTAAGTTTGATCTGGCCAAAGTATTTTAGTTTTCTAGACGTGATATTGTTTACTAGTCAGTTTAGATCTATATTCAGCTCTTTCATAATGTGTTTCGCTGTAGCTATCCTTGGTATTTTAAGCCATCTCCTGTAACGTTTTACCTCGATGGATTTAATCTTCTTCCTTAGTGTCTATGTGGTTGTTTATGTCTCACATCCGCACGATGTCACTGGGACGATTTTTATTTTTTATCAGTTGTTTAGCCATACGTTTCTAATACAATGAAATGGTCATTCTTTTTCTTCCTTCTTTTTGGCAATATCCATTATTGCTTTTAACTAGTCCGAGATATTCAAACATTAAGACGATCTTGCTTCTCTAGGATAACTTTGGGTTAATTTTTGACTTGGTAAGTGTTTTTATCTTGGTTCTACTGATGCGTAGATTTTGTTGTTTGCTGTATTATCGACGGGATCATGTATTCTAACTCTGCTCATCGAAAGGATAACTGTATCATCTGCATGTCTTAGTTCTGGTATTCCATTCTCGATGATCGTGTAAGGAAATATTCTTCGAAAAAAATCCATGCACGTTCAAAACATATGACGTCATCAAAGAGCTTGAGAAAATTTAGGGAGTATATTTACAAGTTATTTAAATACTTATTGAGCAGTGTGTGGCCGAATGGCTTCGATGCCTGCCTCCCAACAAGGAGGTCAGCGGCTCGAATCCCTGGTGATGCATATTTTGATTTCTGTTGAGGGTGTAATAAACAAACATAGCTAGCACACGACGTGGCGACGACAGTGGCTCGGCCTTTTAAAACCCCTTGACTACCCCAGCAATGGGAAAAATATCGTACGACAGTTGTTAATTTTGTTTATTTATTACTTATTGCCGAGTTTATTGTATTGAAGAACATAAAGTCTACTTCAGCTTTTTATATAATCTCCTATCCCATCTTCGAACTCATTCGATCAGTGAATGTTAACAAAGTGGTTTTCATCGATTACGATGGAAGAACAACAACAAAAAATATTAAATCTCTTTCTCGAGTTCAGGATTTGAGGCTCTGGCTTCACGTTTTGCAGTTCCTATTCCTGAATTTTTATTTTCTCCGTTTTTCTCTTCTCTAATTGTTTTTATGCATGAACACATTTTATTATATTGTTAGTCTGTTTCCTGTAGATTATCTTCTCCCAACTTATACTTCATCTATTTATTATACATATGTATCGGTTACGGGCGTATTCTTTGTCCTCTTTCTGTTTGAAAACGATACTATTCTGCAATATGCAATAATCGAACTCTTGGTTTTATGCCATAATCGCAAGCCTCATAGTAAGACAGAAACATGAGCACTTTAAGCATTTGGAAAAAGTAGACACCAAATAATATTAAATTCAGTTAATTACTCCAGGGACAAAACCTGTACTAAAAGGAGATGAATGTACCTCGCTGTAAGAAAGAAACGGGTTTGAAGATTCGACCAATTGAATACTCATTTCCTATCTTTTACTACGTATCATGATATAAATAACAGTTATGTGGCGATATAATGATATATGATGTAGAAAGAGCCGACATCACTGCTTTGATCAATTCTGTAAACGGACGATAAGCAGTATACACGATCAAAATCAAAGCAGACCTTCTCGTATGGTGTATGAATCTAAATCTGTTCTTTCATTTACTGCTCTGTTGATGCCCACTCAATTTTGTCAGCAGAGGACATGCACAATATTAGCTGAAGGCTCTAAAAAATATTTGTTGTGGGAATATTCTTCTGTTCTCACATCCACCGTTCTGTGGGTCTCAATATTTTTCAACAAATGAAAAAAAGTACATTAGCTGAGAGTTCGTGTAGATGTTTGTTTTGTGAACATTGATCTACTCTCCTATCCACTGCTTTGTTTTCAACTTTGTCAGCAGATGGCAAACAGTATATTAGCCGAGGGTTCAAGTAGGTATTTGTAATAAGCATCTTGATCTGTTCTCCCATTCACTGCTCCTTGATCTGCACATTTAAATAATCGATTGATGATTTCACATTGCAGTGTTGTAAAGTTGGTCTTCGACAGTATTGGCAGTAATGTCATGTGTATACCTTCGTTCCTGCAATCGGGAGCATTTCAGAAGCTTAACAAGATGTAATCTAAATTTCTTTGTGCTGACAAAGTAAATGAAAAAATTGATAGCATGCGACATTAAAACCAATCCGTTAGCGACAGTGATGGCCAAATGCATACACACTGTAATAGATGGTGAAAATTCTAACATGTTGCTGTAATAAATAGCATAAACAATACACAAGGGCAGTGTTAGAATTATGAAAGTGATCGAAGCAAATAATAACATCATCGTAATGCTTCTCTCAACTCTAGCCTGCTCTTTGAGTCTTAGCTGCGTTAGAGCACTAACACCGGAGCCATCATCTTCGCAGAATACAGACTGTCTTTCTCTTTGAATCTTCAAAAGACCTCTCCATATCAAAAGACTCATTACAAGCAGCAGACATATAGGCACGTAACTGTACAGAGTTGTCGTAACGTTGAGCCACTTTCCATGAAAGTCTATATTGGGTGCGAAACAACCAAAATCGTTTGCAGTAATGGTCACTAAATGAATTGACGCGAAGAAGAGAATGACGACTGCCAGAAGGATGGAACTTAAATGAGCACGTCTCAAAGTGAAGTAATATCCTTTCTTCAGCGGAAATATAATAGTCACAAAACGTTCAAAACAAATTAACACCAATACCCAATTTGCGTAAATCGAAGTAAAATCGCTGAACATGAATATTAGCTTGCAGCTAATAGTATCAAAGGCGCCGAAAGTAAGCATAGCAGTGTAGAGTATTTTCGCAAGGAGTGCTACCAAGTCAGAAACTGCAAGAAGCGATAGATAGAAAGTTCCCGTCGTCCTTGGAAACCGTAAAATGGTCATAAATGCCAGGATGTTGCCAGGAACGCCAGTAATGAGAGATAACCAAAATGCAAACCGTCTCAGTATAACCGTATCATCGCAAATTGAGGACAGATTTTTTATTTTCCAGATGGGATAGATAGCCAGTGTGATATTCTTAAAATGCAATTGGTAATACCAAAAGCAGTTTTTGTACGTAGCAAACCCCAAGAACACACTATTTTCCCAGTAAGACCAATCAATAGATGAGTTCCCAGGAGACAAGTTAATAGATGTTGAAGTCTCGTTGAAATTGAAGACATTCATTTTCTGTATGTAATACTGCTGGCGTCTTCCAACACGTGAATGCCAAATGGTATTGTTCAAGTAATGTTTATACTAGGCAGCACTGGTTCACATTATCCAGTACCAATTTCCATCAAGATATTAGCTTGCGTGATGATGGAGCATCTCGTAAAACTGAGGAAAAAACCAAAATGATCAGGTTAATAACACAATACACAAGTAACTTGCTGCTGTTTTAAAATGGTTAAACTTGCTATCACGAGATGGGGTGTGGGGGGGGGGGGGGGTTAATTCTCAAAGCATATTTGCTAAATATAGTAATCCCAGCCGAGCTGTAACAAGTTAATTGTGTATTGTAAATTCATTTTCCTGCGACAGAGGCGTGACCATTTGGTAAGCAGACTTTTCAACGGAAAGTATAAAACGTTAAAATGGATCATACATAAGACACATCCCTTCGATTTCATTCTTTTTTGGTAGTTCTTTCTTCTTTGTCTTCTTTGCGTTCAGTATCTTTTGGTAATGCTATATCTGCAGGCCAGTCGCCATGATGAAGTCAGAAGTCTTCACCAGGTCGGAGCGGCTGCCCCACTGCTTCTGTCTCTGCTCCGCACCCTCTGGCCAGGTCTAGCATTTTTATTTCCCTATAGATTGGGCATTCCTGTAGACTATGCTCAGGGTTCTGGTATCATGTTCCATATGGGCACTCATCGGTGTGTGCTATCTTCAGTCGGTAAAGATGTTCTAGTAGTCTGCAGTGTCCAGTTCTCAGGCGAAATATGGTAGTTTGTTGATTTCTTTTGAGATAGTGAATTGGGTCTGGTGTACTGCTTATGTTTCTGTCTTCTCTCCATTGGTGTAAATACTGATTTCTGATGATGTTCTAGATTTCTCTGTAATTGCCACAGGAAGTATTGGAAGCATGGACTATTAATGCATTTAAGAATAGATTGGATGCATAATGTTAATCTGCAATCCTCAATCTGTAATCCATTTCCCAGCAGTGTCCAGTGCTGTCTGCATTCTACTCGCTCGCTCTCCTCCTACGAGAATTACATTGGTCTTAGACCTCACAATTTAACGCCGGTATCCTTCCCTACGGACGTGTGCAGATCACAGAGATTCGTGCGCGCAAATGAATCCGTTTGTTAAGCACTGAGTAAGAATAACGTAAAGATGAATCGAGATAATGGTCGAATATTTTAAAAAGAAAGCACAAGCGATAGAAGGAAGCACTCAAGCACATTAATAAATCTTCCCACAAGTTCTTCGTTGTATCTGTGGAAGGATAAAATAAAGTATTGATAAACGTAATGGTTAGTGCATTCCCTAGATCCTATTTTATGTTTTGAAATAACTAAACGTCTATATACTAGTTTAGAAGACTCAGCAGAGACTGTAAACAACCAGTTTCTTTTACATCTTTCTTCTCTAAAAGCTATATGCATCCAATCTATTCTTAAATGCATTAATAGTTCCTGCTTCCAATACTCCCTGTGGCAAATGCATTCCAAGCATTCACCAGTCTCCTACTAAAAAAATATTTCTTAATATCTAATCTGAACCTTTCTTTATTTAATTTGAAGCTATCCCCTCTTTTTTGTAGGTGGTTGTATTTTGAAAAAACTTGTTAACTAATTTATCCGTTCCTTTGATTATCTTATATAAACCTCTATTAAGTCACCTAGAATTCTTCTCTTTTAAAGACACTGTAGGCCGGTTTTTCTGAGTTTTTCCTTATAACTGTAATTCTGGAATCCCACTATCAGCTTTTTCCCTCTTTTTTTTTTTGTATCCTTTCCAGCATGTTTGTATCCCCTCTACGATAAGGACTTCACACTTATACACAGTACTCCAATATAGATTTAACTAATGCTTTATACAGTTTGACTATCACTTCCTTGCTCTTATGTTTAATATTTCTTTTCATCATACCTAACATTGCATTTGCCTTTTTCACTGTTACCTGAACTTGCTGGCTCACCTTACCTGTATGATCTATTATAACCCCTTGGTCCCTTTTAGTTTTCAATCATTCTACATTCGGGTTTACTTAATGCTGCTACGTTGATATTAAGCAACAAATAATGGCGTGGTAGGGGTATTTCTGAGTCTAACTAACGATGGAAAGATCAAACTGTCATTGGCAACTGAAACATTTTAAAGCACTTTCAGAACAAAGGCAAAGACATTGAAAGCTGCAGTAGAAGCAATGCTGCCTGGTGAAAGCAATGAAAGCCAGATAGTCTTTTTTGGAAATGTCATTTCCGTGGTTACAACATTTAAAAGCCAGAAAAATACAGAACTAAATTATTTAGGATCAGTACTCTGTGAACCATGCCAGCAGTTCACACCCAAAAGACTGATGGTATACTGGGTTCCATCCAACTGTAAAATTCAGGGCAACGTGGAGGTAGATCGACTGGCGAAAAAAGGTGGAAGGTTACCACAACCAGATTCTAGGGTTTCCTACAAAGAGTCCAGAAGGTTTATTAGGACTAGATAGAGGGAGAAATTGGAAACATATCATACTGGCTATACAAAACATGATGCTTTTTACCAGTTGAACAGAAGAGAACAGGCGGTGATCTTCAGGCTCCGCACAGAGCACAGTCGACTGAGGTATTCAATAAATTGAAGATAGGTGCTACTGAAGAATGCACCTGTAGTACAGGGAAAATGACCCCTGAACATTTGCTGCAAAATCGCCCCATTAACAAAGACCAGAGAAAGAATATCTAGCCATCACCAGTGCCAACACTATTCAAGGTCTATGGTAGTGTGGATAGCATCAAGATCACCGCTGCTTTTTTCGAACAAATTCAAGTTGACGTCTGACAGCGTACGAAGAGGAAGAAGTAGTTTACATTGTATCTGGCCAGTTCGCTCCGAATCAAGACAGTTAACCTCTCAGGTCTGTTGGTGTCATATTCTCTTTTAAGTAGAATATGCACGTTCAATGAGTCTAGATATAATTGGAACAATCTTTCCTTTCTGTATCTTTTTGTTTTACTCCCTTCTTTGGAATGGGTAAAAGAGTAACGCACGGTTATTTGGTTTAACATGAGGAAGGTTTGCAGAATTCGTCGACCTCATTCTATTGTGCTCAGATACCCAATACTCAGTAACTTAACTGGTTCGTCGACGTGATCTATACGGGCCGTATTTATCTACTGCTAATCGTCATTATACCCTTTGAGCAACATTCATCCGGAGACTCTACTGAGACCAGTCTGCACAAGCTGAGGGTAGAAACACCCTTTGTGTTATATTCGTAGAAACCTACATGTAAGCCACAACAAAAAACGCTTGAGGGATCAATCCTAATTGGCTAGCAAAAGCGTGGATGTTGTGTTTACAAATAATGTATTGAAGAAGAGTGGTCTACGTAACTAAAAGATTCAAGGTACACAATCAAACACTACACAGCGATATTAAAACTGAACACCTCCAGATTCTAGTCTCAACTGCTGAAGCTTTTTTCTGCAATATTGAATAAACCCACGATAATCATGGAAAGCAAAGAGCCAGTGATATAGAATCCCTCTACGATCCAGCCTCACTGGTATGATGCCAAAAGACAGTCTCTGTCAGACAATGGTCTAGACTAAAATTAGGCTAGGACGACATAAATCGTGTATCTCTGGAAAAGCTCTGAATTCACAGCAGTAACGGTTAAGTCAGTCAAAACAGTTGTAGAAACAAGTTCGAAAAATATCATTCAAGTCACTAGAAGATTTGGGAGCCGAGGTATCGCAGTGGTTAGTGCCCATCCAGCAATTGGGGTTCGGTCTACAGTTTACGCGAGGTGATATATTGCCGATCGCAAAAAAGTACACTACCAGAACAATCTCGGAAGTAAAGGCAGCCTGCGTGTGCCATTGGTCAAGAAACAATTCGACCTAACACCATCTTCCCAATATGCCACACTCGCGTGTAAACGGGATCTTTTCTTTTTGCTCTCTAAAAGATTCATGCACATTATCTGCTCAATAAAAGTGAACAGGAAACATTTGTCAAGCTTTGGGCAGTTATCAAAAACAAAAGATTGAGGAACAATCTAATAGACAGATTAATATAAATGCAACAAAAGGTTGTAACAATGAATCTGAAAAAATTAACACTGATCAACTGCTGCGAAAGAGAATACCAACTGATAACTAGAGACAGCACGCATAATCACCAGAAGTAGCATTTCTAGTCCAGATCGTTAACCTATGGTCTGTCGTTCTCTTTGTGATAATGGCAAAGTGTATAATCCTCCGTCATGGGGTATCTATGGCGAATTGGCCAAGCCATTTGTCTCGTGTTCAGACGGTTGGGATTCAGATTGGAGCTGCGACGGTCGGTTCATGATGTCCATTTTCAGGAGATCCCTTGGTTCATGGCTGGAGATCCCTGGGTTCATGGCTCAAGATCCTGGGTTCATGGCTGAGGCTACGGAGATCCCTGGGTTCATGGCTGGAGATCCCTGGGTTCATGGCTGGAGATCCCTGGGTTCATGGCTGGAGATCCCTGGGTTCATGACTGGAGATCCCTGGGTTCATGGCTGGAGATCCTGGGTTCATGGCTGATGACCCCTGGGTTCATGGCTCGAGCTACGGAGATCCCTGGGATCATAGCTGGAGCTACGGAGTTTGTGCTTTGTGCGATGCTCTCGGCAAGCTGGATACGGTTGTACTGAGAGAGACGAAACCATATGGGGAAACCTGCGGCGAAAAAGTCGAGCCCTCGCCTTTAAACGTTATAATCCACTGCAGCGCTAAAGTTAATTGCACTTTCCGCGAACTCATTAATGGCAAGGAAACATGTAATCAACCATGAAAACTAACATCACCAAGTAAATGGTTTGAGTTGACGCTAACACCCAAATAACTTTTAGATCGGCCATCTTGTTATGACAGCAGCTGTAACGGATATCTTTCCGCTGCTTCTTGAATGCAGATTCTAAGGAATGATAACAATTCAGGAGCGTGTGAATGTATTCTAAAACATGGGTGGGTCTAGAACATCAAAGAAAGTGTAACTAAGGCAATCTGTGAATAGATATATACAGTCTGTTAACATAATCGAAATTTTCGAAAAAAAATTAAAACATCATCTATCACAAATTCTTCGTAAAAGAAAAAAATGTAGTTTTGTATTTCTCTAGCAACAACAAAACAAAACAAAAACAGACAAAAAATGATTCATCACAAGTAAATAATCAAGATTAGCCTAGTCTTCGGGGAAACACTAGTCATCATCATCATACCATTTCTTCACCTCAGTAATAGTCTACGACCAACACTACAACTGGCTCCTTGTAGGAAGCCTGTGTTAAATAATATTTGTTCTCTTGCAGTTGGGGCATCTGCGCCTCTTAGTATTGCATTATTTGGTTGCCAGATCTATACACAACCTTCCTTAATCGTTTTTTAAGACATGTAAAGTAGCGTCAGTGCTTCTATGTTTTTCTCCTCGGTGAATGGGTATGGAAGCTACATGGGGAAATATCACTCAAGAACATTAATAATCCCATGTATATCAAACATCATCAATGGTAAGGACGCACGTGAGGTCAGCCCAAACAATGATAATATTCATACATATTTTAAAGCTATATTTCACTTTATGTTCGCTATTTAGTAGGTGCTAAGTTACAACAAGGCGTTCCAGCACGTCAACAAGAAAGAAAACGATACAGAGCGTAGACGCAGCACTGGATACAAGTATACCACGAGAGGTCAATAATAGCGGTAACAAATATTACATTAAATGCAGCCTGTGAACAAAAATCGGTACGTTACTGAGCTATAAGTGAAGAATCTATAAACAGCACCATTCCACTTCTGAAAAAAGACTCAAGCAATACGTCGAAAATGATAGAGCCACTGTAACCTCCAAAGCAGGTCATAAGATACGTCAAAAGTGGATTGTGCATGAGGTTAGCACGACATTACCGTGTCGGGGGAACATATGTTGAACAAAGGTGTATCTAGTGTACTTGTCTCGCCGCCGCGATTCACTCTCACCCAGTGTTCGTACAACGATCTCAATCCCGCCAGACGGAGCGATATCGCGGGCTCGCCGAAAACGCTCGCCCGCCTCTCCCCGACTAGGTAGCGAGACGCAATTTGTGGTGTCGTGCTCTCGGCAGAGGTGCGTTACTGTGGCCCGTAACGATAAACTTCCACAGTCAATGGTGCTTTCTCGCAGGCTTACAGCAGAGCTCGACATTTCGTCTCGCTGGTGGTCAGACTCTCGCAAAGAGCTTGTGACCGGCAAATGGAAAGCAGGAATCCTGAATAAAGGCCCTGTTCTCGCCCGACCGACCATCGGGACAAGGGCAGGCCGGCAGGCAAAATATCGTCTCCAGTCCCTGTGAAATCTATCGCCGGGGACGTTGGGATCAGTTCTGCACAGAGCGCTGCCATCCCTCCCCGAGCGAGCAGCGGTCGGTCCGTCGTCTGGTGTGTGTAGGGGCCCCTGTCAGGCAGTCCTAGGTCGACGGAGTGAGGGACGGAACAACCGTCCGTCCGTCAGTCGGTCCCTGCGGTCGTCCCAGTGAGGCGTTTTACACAACTGTCCTCCGCCGACCGGTGTGTGTGGTTAGTACGTCTCTGACAAATATCTGGTTGATCCTGCCAGTAGTCATATGCTTGTCTATCTGGGGTAGTTGTCTCGCCGCAGCGACTCAATTTCAACCAGTGTTCGTAAAGCGATCTCAGTCCCGCCAGGCGGAGCGATAGCGCGGGCTTGCGGAAAACGCTCGCCTGCCTTTCCCCGTAGTGCGAATTGGGTGCGGTTTGTGGTAGTGGCTCCTCCACCGAGGTGCGCTAGTCTGGTCCGTATCAGGAAACGTGGTCCGTCCGTGGTGATTTATCTAAGGCTTATAGCAGAGCTCGACAGTACGTCTCGCTGGTGGTCCGACTCTCGCAAAGAGCTTGTGACCGGCAAATGGAAAGCAGGAATCGTTGCCTCGAGGCCCTGCGTTCTCCCTACGGAGAAGGGCAGGCCGGCAGGCCAAATTGTCTCTAGTCCCAGTGAAATTCATCGCCGAGGTCGTTGGGATCCGTTCTGCACAGAGCGCTGCCATCCCTCCTCGAGCGAGCCCGGTCGGTCGGTCGGTCGTCGGGTGCGTGTGGGAGGCCCCTGTCAGGCGGTCCTAGGTCGACGGACGGAGTGAGGGACGGGTGGAACAAACCGTCCGTCCCGTCAGTCGGTCCCTGCGGCCGTCGTCCCAGCGAGGCCTTTTACAAAAACACACCCTTCCTCCGCCGACCGGTGTGTGGCTGTACACAGTACGTCTCCGACAGAAATCTGGTTGATCCTGCCAGTAGTCATATGCTTGTCTCAAAGATTAAGCCATGCATGTCTAAGTTCACACTGTCTCACGGTGAAACCGCGAATGGCTCATTAAATCAGTCGAGGTTCCTTAGATGACACGATCCTACTTGGATAACTGTGGCAATTCTAGAGCTAATACATGCTTACCAAGCTCCGACCCTCGCGGAAAGATCGCTTTTATTAGTTCAAAACCAATCGTCGTTTCCCCTCGCGGGGTTGCGGCGTCCCCACTGGTGACTCTGGATAACTTTGTGCTGATCGCATGGCCTCATGTGCCGGCGACGCATCTTTCAAATGTCTGCCCTATCAAATGTCGATGGTACGTGACATGCCTACCATGTTTGTAACGGGTAACGGGGAATCAGGGTTCGATTCCGGAGAGGGAGCATGAGAAACGGCTACAACATCCAAGGAAGGCAGCAGGCGCGCAACTTACCGACTCCCGGCACGGGGAGGTAGTGACGAAAAATAACAATACGGGACTCTTTCGAGGCCCCGTAATTGGAATGAGTACACTTTAAACCCTTTAACGAGGATCTATTGGAGGGCAAGTCTGGTGCCAGCAGCCGCGGTAATTCCAGCTCCAATAGCGTATATTAAAGTTGTTGCAGTTAAAAAGCTCGTAGTTGGATCTCAGGCGCAGGCGGGCGGTCCGGCTCGCGCCGGTTCACTGCCCGTTGTCTCCTGCCCTACCGTCTGCCGGCTCTCTCCCATGGGTGCTCTTCGCTGAGCGTCCTGGGTGGCCGGCGCGTTTACTTTGAAAAAATTAGAGTGTTCAAAGCAGGCCTCGGCTGCCTGAATAATGGTGCATGGAATAATGGAATAGGACCTCGGTTCTATTTTGTTTGTTTTCGGAACTGGAGGTAATGATTAACAGGGACAAACGGGGGCATTCGTATTGCGGCGTTAGAGGTGAAATTCTTGGATCGCCGCAAGACGAGCTACTGCGAAAGCATTTGTCAAGAATGTTTTCATTAATCAAGAACGAAAGTCAGAGGCGCGAAGACCGTCGTAGTTCTGACCATAAACGATGCCGACTAGCGATCCGCAGGAGTTGCTTCGATGACTCTGCGGGCAGCTTCCGGGAAACCAAAGTGTTTGGGTTCCGGGGGAAGTATGGTTGCAAAGCTGAAACTTAAAGGAATTGACGGAAGGGCACCACCAGGAGTGGAGCCTGCGGCTTAATTTGACTCAACACGGCCAACACTGAAATGATTGACATGCCGAGACCACTCTTCTGGGGTCTAATATTTAACTGGTGCTGGACTTAGACCCCCAGAAACCTGGGGTTATGCCCCCTGTGGCCCGGTTTTGTCTGCATCCAGTGTTTGATAAAGGAATTGACGGAAGAGCACTATCAGGAGTGGAGCCTGAGACCTAAGTTAAATTAACACGCCAATACTGCAGAATGACTATCAAAAAGTACACCTTCGTGGGGTCTAATAGAGAACATGTGCTGGAATTAGACCCTCGAAAATCTGGGACTACCCCCTAAGAAACTTGATTGTCTCGCTAAGGGAATTGACGGAAGGGCACCACCAGGTGTGGAACCTGCGGCTAAACTTGACTGAACACGCCAATACTGTAAAACAACTGACAAATCGAGAGCACTGCCGTTTGGGTCTAATAATGAACGTACGCTGGTATTAGACTCACTGATGACAAGTCAGCTCTCAAACACTCAAATGAAAGAACGCTACGGAAATCGTGTTTAACTCCGCAGAAACCGCAGATTTCAAATACCTGGTCATTGACAAACAAAAGCCCTCAATAAATTCGTCTGACCAAATAGTGAACGGGTGCTGGAAATAGATCATCTGAAGACAGGTCAGTTTTACCCTACAAATGACAGGGCGTTGCTACGGAAAACAACCTCAAATCGAGAGGAGCCGCAGACACTTTGGTTCACGTACCAGGCTGATAAGCCAAGGGCGCGAGGCTACCATGTGGGGGATTACGGCCGAACCCTTGTAAACCGCAATCCCGCCTAAAATCTCAGCACCACTGCAATGGGAGGCTCCTACATGCTCGGGACCTGGGGCTTGCGCCCCAGCCCTATCAGGTAGAGCCACAGTAAGAGGTCCTTGCCGCCCGCCAATCAAAGCGGGCGGACAACTGCTTGATACTCACCCTAAACGGCGATGGGGTGCGAAAACACCAACCAAAGACTTAGTACCTGGTCGGGGTGTCGAAAACAGTAGAGCAGCCACCTCACTGTGAACTGTCAAGACTCAACCACTGACCATGAGAGTTGTCCGCACACCAGGCGAACAACATCTCTGTGACATTACCAGGCTTGTCCTCTGGCTGAATGCACTCCGGCTACGATATCTACCTCTGTACGTTATCAGCCATATAACTATCATACTGGACGCAGAAGAGATGCAGACCAGCGGACATTGCACACCTGCCCCACTGTGTCAACACCCTAGGTGGCGGGGAATGCTAGGCGTACCATCCCTGCATAGAAGCCAAGAAAATAAAGGGAAAAAGAGATACCCCACTCACATGCAAATGCTACGTTCCTGGCAGGACGTGACGATCCTGGGACACAGACACACTGGACTGCCTCTCTTCCGGGTAAACCAGTCCATCTCATATATCATCACATATCATCATTGCACCCTATAGACACGAGTAGTGAAGACTCGATAGTCTGGTAAGACAACTTCCATAAGAGAGAAAACTCTGATCGTAAACAACTGCTGCCTTGCAGATAGGCTGGGGACAGCCAAAGGCTAAGGAGAGCATCCCTACAGAAACTCCTGCGGAGTCCCTCCAGGCAGCGAGAGTGCCGGGCCTCACGCCTCGAAGAGGCCCACCCTTGACTACTGGTGGTCACCCACCCATGTGTTGTGGAGTCAAGGCACAAGGCTATGGGGCAATTTCTATTGACCAAAAACTAAAGACCTTTAAAATACTACAGTGGAATGCGGAGGGAGTCATTAACAAAAAGCTTTCCCTAACACATCACCTGCATGAAGGTAAGATTGACGTGGCATGTATCCAACAAACGCACCTCAACAGCAACCATAAATTCTCAATCAGAGGATACCAGGCCGTCCGCCTGGATAGAGAAGGTCACAAAGGAGGGTTTCTGATACTGACCCGTAACTGCATACCGAGTAGCGCGGTATCTGTCAATCACACAGGAAAAGCAGAAATTGTATTAGTTGACATAATGGCTCAAGAGACCAAGATCCGCATCTTCAACCTGTACGGACCACCAAATAAAAAACTATCGCTCTCGAGTATGGAAGTCAAAGACTCCAACTGCATAGTAGTTGGAGACTTCAACAGCCACTCGGAGAGATGGGGATATTCGGACACAGACAGCAGATGTGACGAAGTGGAAGATTGGGAGATAGACACAAATCTCTATCTAGTCAATAGGCCGGAGGATAGCCCTAGCTTCTATTCTAGAACATGGCATACCACCTCTACTCCAGATTTGGCCTTCTCCACAGTGGACATTCACCATACAATAGACCGCCAGGTGCTAAACCAATTGGCAGGTAGCGACCACAGGCCTATTAGGCTAGAAATTGATATGGAAGTAGGCCCACAGGAAACAAAACCGCTCCCACGTTGGAATTACAAACGAGCCGACTGTGACAGATTTGCAAGCCTGACAGATGGGCTGTGTGAAACCATCAACACACGGAACAACAAAATGAAGCCCATGGTGGAAAGCCTAAGCAAAGCAATAATGCAAGCTGCCACTGAAACCATCCCAAGAGGGGCAAGGAACAATTATAAGCCCTATTGGAATGATGAGTTGCAGAAAGCGGAAGACGCAGTCACAAATGCTAGGAACATGGCAGAGCGAGAACAATCTATGGAGGCAAATATCGCCCTCAAAGCCGCCACGGCGAAATACAAATACACTAAACCAAACAGCAAAAGAAAGTTGAAAAAACAAAACAGAAAGCCTCAACTTAGACAAAGAAGGGAATAAACTATGGAAGCTAGTCAGAGCCATGAATGACGAAACTCCATCAAACAAACAAATTACCATCAAGCAGGGCGAAAACTTGCTCACTGGAAAAAAAGCCGCAAACGCCATTGTTGAACACTATGCCAGAGCGAACCACATAGATGTCCCTGCAGATAGGCATACAGACATTAATGAAGAGCAAAACGGGCACGACAACATCAACAGCATAAAAGTGGATAACTATATTTGTAGTTAAATGTAGAAGAGCTAAAAATAAAACATGGACAAAATGTATAGTTGCAGGTAAATTAAGAGAAACATATTTAAAATATTTGGACAAGCAGAAAGTAAATAAAACAGTAAAAATAGACTTCGAAAAAAAACATGCTCAGAAGATCAAGCTTCTTTTCTTTTGTTAGAAACTATCACTGGTCCAACGTGACACAATAAGATCTGGTCAACTGTCACTGCCCACACGTGATAGAAGAAGATCTGGTCAACTATCACTGCTCGCACGGGACACAATAAGATCTGGTCACAATTTACGAAGAAGTTCACGTGAAAGCGGAAAAACTGCAACAACGCAGGTTTACAATGACTGACGCAGCATACTTGGTCCAATAAATGCGATTGCAGTGACCCCTCTCATGTAAATAATCTTCAATTTGAATCTTTGAATTTGCAAGTTTGAATTATGTAGAACCAAAATAAAACCAAATAAAACATTGTGTTTTCTTTTCTTCCTCACTTCTCCAATAAGCAACTTGGTGACAAATTACAACAAGAATATTTGAATTCAGCAGCCATTTGTACATCAGAATGAACAATTTCAAGCATCTCAGTTTTTTGGTAAAATTCGTTGTAGAGAGATAACATATGTCAATAGAAGTTTATAACTGATGGTGTATACAGCGATTCTTACACATGTCAGTAGAAGTTTATAACTGATGATGTGTAGAGAGATTATTACGCAGTTGCATTGGAACTAAGTTCACGTGGAATTGATGTCTTCAGTAATGTTGATATATGTTTAAAAACATCACGTGTTGATTTAAAATGAAAAGACTGAATTGGTTGGTTAATTGCCCGAGCTCATGTCTTGTTGGGTCATGTTAGCGATTCTTCGGAGTTTGCCAGACATTGCTTGTAATGCAGTTGGAACCTGAACTGGAGGTTGTCATGATCGTCAATGCTGTCATTAGTCATACACTTAAAACGTAGCTATTTCGTGATTTATATGCGGATAAGGAGCAAGATAATGCAGACCGTCTTTTTCATACATAAAGAATGTGCCTGTTATGTAGAAATGGTCTGAATCAAGTGTATGATCTCAGAACCGAACTAGAAATGTTTGTAACCACGATACTATAGATAGGAAACTTATCACCTACTGGTCCACCGTGGTCCAAGACAGAAGATAATTAAAGCAAAGTTGGGACCTGCAGCGGAGTAACCGCCTCTGATGAGTGGGTCGCTCAGTAATACAGTAATACAATAATAGAATAAGAGTGATTTAAGAACAAATAGAGGATATACATTAAAGGAAGAGGCAGATAATAATACTTAAAGAACTAGTTGTGAAAACAACTTAAAGAATACGACAGAAAATATGTATAATTTATCTCCAAAAGGAAATTGAATTTAAAATACAACAGAAAAGAGAATTTAGAGAACCAAAAGAGAAGAGAACACAAAGTACCAAGAGAGAAAAGAATTAGAAGATTCAATAGGAAAATAAGGCTTAGGGATCCAGAATAACGTAGAATTTAAAGAACCGAAGGAATTTAAAACTTAAATATCGATCTGCGATCATTTTTTTATTTAGATTCTCTTCGAATTTATCAATAGTTTGTAGTTTTTTTTTCAGCATCCCAATACCCTCGTACAGTTTCACCTCTATGGGAGTGGATCTAGACCACCTCCTTTTCCTCAGATCTGTGTGCTGACGACAGTCCTCGAGTACATTTGCTGCTGTCATGTTTGCCAGGCCGTAGTAACATATGTTTGTGGTACATATCTTGGATCTGGTGTACAAGTGGTGTCTTATTCTGTTGTGGGCAGTTTGGAGACAACGTATGGTAACCTGGGTTTTTTTCTGAACAGTTGGTAGTATCCGTCATCTGCGTGATGTTTGCGGTATTCTTTCTGCCACTGTATGTTGTATTGCCGTTTTATTATTTTACTTCTTCATAGTTGAACTTAAAGATGTAATACGAGAATAATGAATGAACAAAATATAGGAGAAATCAACTCTTAAATAACCGATATGAGAACATAACTTGAGTAACCAATAGGAGATTATTACTTATATAACCAACAGAAGAACATGGCTTAAATAACCAAAAACACTAACAGAGCTTGAAGAACCAACAACAAAAATGAATTTAAAGAATTTACTGGAAAATAGAACAAAAAATTTAAAATTAGAATAGACCTTAAACAACCAATAGAAGAACATAGCATTTTAAAAACACCAATAAGAGCATCAACAAACTTTCGCAACTATTACGATCAACAGCAGTTGAAGATAAAGAAGATAGCTTCATCTCCTGACAATAACATTATCAAATATTTACATTGAAACAAATAAACATTTTAAAGTTCAGATGCACAAAACTTCAGCAAGCTGCCAGAAATGGGATACAGATAAAGACATTATATGCATTTGTGATACACACTTGAGACCATTCACAACTCTTAAAGAACATTTAACATATCTTAAAGTAATGAATCACCCTCATTATCTGGTTGATTTGTCCTAAGACTGGTTGTAAGGTTTTCTGAGCATGTCTCACCGTCTAACACTATCCTCTACAGCTCTTTTCATTACAGCAATGGTTCCTACTTTTTGCATGTCTAAGATGTCGTCTCCTTCCTCTTTTCCACTGGATCTTGCCCTCTAGTATCTTCCGTAGAAGACGTTCATGTCTCATATTATGTCTCATCCAACCCAGTCTTTGTTTCTGTGTCATGTTCAATATTTTTCTTTTATGCGCCTTCCTCAAGACATTGTCACTGGATTTTTGTTTTTATTCTTCTTCTTCTTCTTCTTCTTATTCGTTCTCAATCTCCCACTACCAAACCCTGAAAGGTTAAGTAGCATAATGTAGTCCAGAGAACAGAATGCGTTGTGTTGTAGTTTATAGCTTGGCTGCGATATTTGCACCTTTCGGTCCAACACATCCGACTTCAGCAAGCATTTTTTTAGTACCGGGTTAGCATTCCCTCTTCGATCCGTTCTCCTTAGCCAGTCTGGCCTGCTGAAGCCTGTTATCCAGGATCACAGCGTGGAGGTGTAGAAGGGTCTTGGCAGCTATGGTTCGCTGGCCCTGACTCTGGAAGTCAGCTATGGGTCGCTGACCACTGCTGCTCATGCGCTGCTCAGCATCTTGATCCCTGTTTTTATTCAACTCATTGCATTCTACGATAGCGCCATAATTGGAACGCTTCCAAGTTTTTTTCCCCCTTTTTTGCTAGAGTCCCATATAGTGTTGGGCATGAGTGAGGATTATTCTTTCAGTTAGTTCTATCAAGATATTTTTTGAAGTTATGTTTTTCTGTGAAGTTCTCCTTTCCCAATGTAATCATTGTCCTAATGTATGACTCATTGCGGCCATCGTCTGTTATGGTTTACTTCGTCCATCCTTTGTTATGGTTTACCTCGGCCATCTTCTATTTTGGTTTACCTCGGCCATCCTTTGTTATGGTTTACCTCGGCCATCGTCTGTTATGGTTTACCTCAGCCATCCTTTGTTATGGTTTACCTCGGCCATCTTTTGTTATGGTTTACCTCAGCCATCCTTTGTTATGGTTCAACTCGGCCATCTTCTGTTTTGGTTTACCTCGGCCATCCTTTGTTATGGTTTACCTCGGCCATCTTCTGTTATGGTTTACCTCGGCCATCTTCTGTTACAGTTTACCTCAAATATGTAAACTGCTTTACTTATCCATTGATGAATACGTTCATTAGTCAATGTTGCTTGTCTATTACCATAATTTTTGACTTCACCGTCTTTCATGTCAGACTTATTTACTTTGCTGGGGAGGAAGACTAAAGCATAGTCAGGCAAAATATACTGATCAGACGTATTAGTCGGGGTCAGGCAAAATATACTAGCCAAGACTATCACCTTAGCTTAATGGTAGCCCTTTCTGGAAACGTGCAGTTTTCCTGGCAGCCTGACTAACGAGGTGAGGGATCGACATGATTCCCGTAGTAGTGAGCGACGCGCAGATGAAGCCGAGCATAGGGCTACCGCCTTGAGGACCCCGGTCCACCTTCTTCAGCACGATCGGGATGTGAGGAAAGCTACTTCAACCCGTCACTTAAAGTCCTTTTCAGGGCGCACAAAAGCATTGTCGGCATTCGGAACAACAACAACATTGGCTGTGCTGTTTATTTTTTTCATGCAACCATTGCAACGTAGCTAATTATCCTCCCACCACAGGTTGATCATCGGCTAATTTGATAGCATTAACTTTCATACCATCGACTTTGACACCCCTGTACACTTTCCATCATCATCTCAGAGTACACGTTAAAGCGACTTGGGGAACGCATTGACACTTGTTGCCCTCCCCCCTCCCCCTCCCGCGTTATTTATTCTGGATCGGTAAGATCTTCTTTGATTGAAATAATAGCCTCCTGGTGTTCTTGCATGTTCTGGATTAACCTAAGAATTTGTCTCTATATACCTATTTACCTATTATTATATACCTATTTACCTATTATTATATACCTATTATACCTATTTGTTGCAACATCTGAAAAAGTTTACTCCAAGGGACTTAATCAAATGCTTTCTCTTAGTCATTAGATAAACAGTGGTCGTCATCGGTCGATCATTCTTTCTGCGAAAAGCCGCAATGATCCGATGGCATCCCATATACATCTGGCCTTGCGAAGTCTAAACTAGTTATCTTTTAGCACCTTATCTATCTTGCCATCGATTCTCTCCTTAATTATCGTCAACATAATGTTAGATGCCTGTGCGCTGATCTTATCGTTCGGAATTGGCCGCATTCTTTTGTATGAGATTTGTTGTTTTTTAAAGGTACTATTGAAGTTGTGTGTTTCATTAACAAACTCTATTGTTGTAAATATCATTAACATGCTTAAGAAGTCAATTTTCTCCGTCTCTGTTATCAGGAGCTTGGTAGACATCTCATATATGCCTGGTGCATTGTTTTCGGGATTGAGTAAAACTTATTCTTAAATTGTTCTCCAGTTATCTCTCTTCTATCAACGACACGACATTCAGGTAAAGAATATATCTACACAATTGATATTTTACACAAGTGATATTTTACTTGTCGTGTAAACCCTTCCTAGTGACAAACATTTAAATCTACTACACTACATGTGTAATATTCACCGGACAGGAATTACATTACATTAATAAGTAAAAAATATGTGGGAGTACACACATTTACATCTGAGCTACATTTGTAATATCTTTATAAAAATTACAATTTACGTAGATTAAATTGCATGTATTTTGATATCCATTCTTAAGAACACATATTCATAACTATTTACACTGGCATTCTGTATAAAAAAAATGTTTTAACTATGAAATCAAATAGTAAATTACTAAATAACTGTAAAATGGTTAGCGTACATATTTAGACGTATAGAATACATACTTAGTCTGATCTGCGGAAGTTTATTCTGTCCCCGATCTACAGAGTACTGCCTTCCATTGTTGGCTAAGGCTTGCCCTTGCAACCGACAACAGTCGTTTTGATTACGCCGGCATGTAAGAGATTAGAAATAAACAGAAACATGGCCTGAACTCTTGAGCAGCTCTGAAAAGCAGCTGTGAAATTTCTTAACTCCGGGCAAACAGCAGGTGTGATCATGGATACATGAGTCTGCCAGTGTTTGATATCAAACGATAACACTCCGGTGTATAGCCGCGAAAAATCGGGTAGGGATGCGAGATCCTACCCGCGTGATGTTAGCACGCGTTGTGAGCGTACTCTGTGTGGTAGTACAAGCAGCCCAACACTGAAACAGCTAACACAATCACATGAAGTCTAGCATATTACATTCTTGTTCACCCTGTCCTTGGGTGTTGCCTGCAGATTTATGAGAAGTTGTTGAATGCATATTTAAAGTATTGTATGTAAACGTGCTTAATTAATAAGAAACTATATCGAGAAGTGGTGAGAAGCAAAAACGCTGGAGACAGAAAAAAACTAAAAAAAAGATAGATAGAAAGAAAGAAAGAACGAAAAATAAAAAGAAAGAAAGAAAGAAAGAAAGACATAGAAACTGAAAAAGAAGACAAAAAAGAAAGAAAGAAAGGAAGGAAGAACGAAAGAAAGGAAGAAAGAAAAAAAGAAAGAAAGAACGATTTTTTTATAAATCGATTATGTGAATACGACACGATTAAGGAAATTAAATAAGCAATCATCATCATCATCATTAGTCCCATAACCTAGAAGGTCGTTGAGGCACCGTTATTGCAGTTTGTCGAACCAGTTTCCGCCAAACGTCTCGATTTTTCGCCAGGGTATTAGTTTCAGCTATAGACCTTCCCGTCTGTTCTTTTATTTTGTTCTCCCATCTCTTTTTTGGTTTGTCTCTACCACGCCTCCCAGGCACAGTATCCCGCAGAACGGTCTTGGTCAGCCCCACCGATCATTATATATGTCCCTACCATGTAAATTTTCGTGTTTTTACTAGTCATTAAGTTTTTATATTGACCTAACTCCTTCCTAATAATTTCAAGAACACTTTCGTTTGTAACGCGATCCAAATGCTAAGAATTCTTCGCAAGCATCTCATTTTCATTGCGCAAATGTTACGATTTAGTGCAGCAGTCAGAGTCCAAGTCTCGTCAGAGTCCAAGTCTCACACGCTTAGAGGTATACCGAGGTGACCATTGTATACATTAAAGTCAGCTTCAATTTAAAGCTAATGTTCTTGTCTTTCCAGATTATTTGCATTTTAGTCAAGGCGACCATGGCCATCGCTGTTTTTGACTGCATCTCCGCTCTAGACCCCTCCGCATTCATTTCTGCTCCTTGATATTTGAACCCCATAACACTTTCCATAGGTTCACCATTGACCATAATCGGGTTTAATATACCGGAGGTAAAATACCCTCTGGGGTAGTTGACCATAATCTTACTCTTCTCTGCACTGATTTCCATCTCCAATTTCTGGGCAGCATTATCCTGGTTTGCGACTAGGCTCGCAAGTTTGGATCTGTTTCAGTCAGACCGGTAATCTGGTCGGCAAACCGGAGGTTAGTGAGTATGTGTCCACCTATACTGACTGTCCCTACGTGTTCATCCAATGCTTCTGACATAATGCGATCTAGAAAAACATTGAAAAGTGTCGGAGAGAGGAGACAAACCTGACGCACGCCGACTGTCGTGCGGAACACCACTGTCTGTTGGTATGCTTCAAGCGTCTGGATCGTCAATTTGAATCAGTGAAGACTACATGGTTTTTTTTTTCCTTTCCTTGTTTAACTGTTTTAGTTTTACCTGTCTGCAGTGGCATAGCTATGGGATTGTATATTTGACAAGTGGGACACGCGTCATTTGAAATTTCTATTAATCTTAGACAATCCTTTATGGGAATGTTTAATTTTCAAGTGGTCCGTCCTTCGACTGTGTAATCATGTATTCAATGTTTATTTTTTAAATATGGATTATGTGTCATCAATTGAAACGCTTATAAATTTATACAGCAGACATCTTCTTCTTCTTCTTCATCGTACGCAGTCAGACAGTAACCATTAATTTTTCGAAAAAAGCGGCGGTCATCCTGAGGCTGTCGACACTGCCATATAGCTTGTCTTGTGTTGCCACTGGTGATGGCCACATCTGCTCTCTCTGATCCTCGTATGTCGGGCAGTTCTGCAGAAGATGCTCAGCGGTCATTTTCCCGGTACCACACGGGCATTCGTCGGTACCACCTATCTTCAATTTGTTGAATAGGTGGTACCACAGTCTATTGTGGCCAGTGCGAAGTCTGAAGACAACGATCTGCTCTCTTCTGTTCAACGGGTAATAGGCATCGTTTTTGGTGTAGCCGGTATGTTCAGTTTCCCATTTGGTCATGTGTCTGGCTTTGACTCTTGGTTTTGACTCTTCGTACGTCATACTAGTATCTGTTTGTGGTAGTCTTGCACCTTCTTTTGCCAGTCTGTCTGCCTCCTCGTTGCCTTGGATGTTGCAGTGTGATGGGACCGACTGTACTACTACCCTTTTTTGGTGCGGACTGCTTTCATAGTTGACAGACTACTGCTCTTAAGTCATTGAGCTCAGTGTTTTTCTGGCTTTTTAGCGCTGTGACTACGGCCAGAGCATCTGCAAGCAGAACTGTATGGCTTTCATTTTCTTTATGTGTCACCAATTCTTCCACTGCCGCCCTCAGTGCCTCTGCCTCCGCTCTGAAATTGCTTGTGTACTTACCAGTAGCGAATGACAGTGTTATTTTTCTGCCATTTGGTAGGTTCAGGAATGCTCCTGCCCCTCCGTTCTGTGTAGTGTTTGTTACAGAGCCGTCGGTGTATGCATGGGTCCAGTCCATGCTTGGGTAGTTTTTCGATATAAAGCTTAGGGTAGTTTCTCTCCTTTCTTTTTCAGTCTGGCAGTTTTTGTTTCCAATACCTGGTATATGTTCTACCACCTCTGAAAATATATCCTGCCTCCAGGTAGGTTTTCGTGCAGTAGTGGTGGGCTTTGGTGTTGTAAGTGCGTTTATGGGATCTTCGTGCATCTTTGCTTTGGCTATTTCTGCAAAGTTTCTCTGCTTTAGTTTCCCATTTCTCAAATTGTTTAGTCTCTGGAACATTGGATGGTCAGTCAGTCTTCGTAGTTTCTCTGACTGCAGCTGGGCTCTGCAGTCTCTTCTATCGGTCATGGATTGCAGTTTTGTAATCTTTTCAAGTTCTACTATTGGCGTTGACTTCATGCCTCCTGTTATAACTCTCATGGCTTGGTTTTGAAGTTTGCTAACTTTTTCGAAGTTCGCCTTTGCTGCTGTTGCCCATGCCGCAATGCCATACTCGAGAACTGGTCTCACTCTTCCAGTGTACAGTTTCTTTAGTATAATTTCGTCTGCTCCCCAGCTTGTGCCAGCAAGTTTCCTCATGATTGCCATTCTTTCTCTGGCTCTCATTCGGTTTCTCTCGATCTGACTTATCCATGTCATTCGCCGATCAAATGTGACTCCCAGATAGTTTGGGTTGTCGTTTGGCTGCTGGAATTTGTCATTTAAACTTAATTTGGTGTTTTGGGGTTTGATTGAAATCGAGAATATTGTACATGTGGTTTTCTCCTCGTTTATTTTGACCAGCCATGAGTTCGCGAACTCTTCCAGCGATGTTAGGGCCTGCTGCATCCGATTTCTTGCTATGGTGAGATTCTTTTCAGAGGTCCACATAGCCAGATCGTCTGCAAACATTGAGCTATGGAATCTTCTTGGTATATTCTCTGTAATGTCGTTTATATACACCAGGAAGCGTGTTGGTGACAGTACTCCCCCTTGGGGTACTCCCAGGGACCTCGATGTGGTTTGCTTTGGCATAGTGTTCGACAAAAGCGTTTGCGGCTTTTTTTCCAGTCAGCAAGTTTTCGCCCTGCTTGATGGTAATTTGTTTATTTGAAGGGGTTTCGTCATTTATGGCTCTGACTAGCTTCCATAGCTTGTTCCCATCTTTGTCTAGGTTGAGGCTTTCTGTTTTGTTTTTCCAGCTCTCTCTTGCTGTTTGGTTTAGAGTGTATTTGTATTTCGCCGTGGCGGCTTTGAGGGTGATATTTGCCTTCATAGATTGTTCTCGCTCTGCCATGTTCCTAGTATTTGTGACTGCATCTTCCGCATTCTGCAACTCATCATTCCAATAGGGCTTATAGTTTTTCCTAGCCCCTCTTGGGATGGTTTCAGTGGCGGCTTGCATTATTGCCTTGCTTAGGCTTTCCCCCATGGGCTTCATTTTGTTGTTTCGTGTGTTGATGGTTTCACACAGCCCATCTGTCAGGATTGCAAATCTGTCCCAGTCGGCTCGTTTGTAATTCCAACGTTGGGGCGGTTTTGTTTCCTGTGGGCCTACTTCCATTTCAATGTCTAGCCTGATCGGCCTGTGGTCGCTACCTGCCAATTGGTTTAGCACCTGGCGGTCTATTTCATGGTGTATGTCCTGTGTGGAGAAGGCCAAATCTGGAGTCGAGGTGGTACGCCATGTTCTAGAATAGAAACTAGGGCTATCCTCCGGCCTATTGATTAGGGAGAGATTTGTGTCTATCTCCCAAACTTCCACTTCGTCACCTCTGCTGTCTGTGTCCGAGTATCCCCATCTCCCCGAATGGCTGTTGAAGTCTCCAACTACTATGCAGTTGGAGTTTTTGACTTCCATACTCGAGAGCGATAGGTCTTTATTTGGTGGTCCGTACAGATTCAAAATGCAGAGCTTCGTCTCTTGAGCCATTATGTCAACTCCTACATATTCTGCTTGGTGTGATTGACAGATACCGCGCTACTCGGTATGCAGTTTCGGGTCAGTATCAGGACCCCTTCTTTGTGACCTTCTCTATCGAGACGGAAGGTCTGGTATCCTCTGATTGAGAATTTATGGTTATTGTTGAGGTGCGTTTCCTGGATACATGCTACGTCAATCTTACCTTCATGCAGGTGATGTGTTAGGGAAAGCTTTTTGTTAACGACACCCTCAGCATTCCACTGTAATATTTTGAGGGTCTAGAGTTTTTGGTCAATAGGAATTGCCCCATAGCCATGTGCTTTGACTCCACGACACATGGGTGGGTGACCACCAGTAGTCAAGGGTGGGCCCCTTCGATGCGTGAGGCCCGGCACTCTCGCTGCCTGGCGGGACTCCGCAGGATGAGCGCCATACGTTTTTCTGATCGGTTGTACTGTCATCATACTGCGATTTACGTTGCACTGTTTCGTTAGGCTTGTGGCCCCGTGCATCCGATTTCAACAGACGTTTCTGTAGGGATGCCCTCCTTTGCATTTGGCTGTCCCCAGCCTATCTGCAAGGCAGCAGTTGTTTGTGATCAGAGTTGTCTCTCTTATGGAAGTTGTCTTACCAGACTAACGAGTCTTCACTACTCGTGTCTATAGGGTGCGGTGATGATATATGAGATGATATATGATATGGACTGGTTTACCCGGAAGAGAGGCAGTTCAGTGTGTCTGTATCCCAGGATCGTCACGTCCTGCCAGAAACGTAGCACTTGCATGTGAGTGGTGTATCTCTTTGCTCCCTTTATTTTGTTGGCTTCTATGCAGGGATGGTACGCCTAGCATTCCCCGCCACCTGGGATGTTGACACAGTGGGGCAGGTGTGCAATGTCCGCTAGTCTGCATTTCTTCTGCGTCTATTGGTATGGCTGATAGCGTGCAGAGGTAGAGATCGAAGCAGAAGTGCATTTCACCAGGGAACAAGCCTGGTAATGTCACGGAGATGTTGTTCGCCTGGTTTGCGGCCATATCTCGTGGTAAAGGAATGAGTCTCGATAGTTCACAGTGAGGTGGCTGCTCTACTGTTTTCGACATTCCGACAAAGAACTACGTCTTATGTTGGTGGTTTCGCACCCCATCGCCGTATAGGGTGAATATCGAGCTTTGATCGGCGGATGGAAGAGACCTCTTTCTGTGGCTCGACCTGAAAAGGGTTGAGGCGCGATCCCCAGGTCCCGACCCTATCGAAGCCTCCCATTGCAGTAATGCTGAAATTTTTGGCAGGATTCCGGCTTACAGGCGTCCTGCCGTAATCCCTTGCATGGTAGCCTCGCGCCATTGGCTTATCAGCCTGGTACGCGAACCAAATGTCTGCGGCTCCTGTTGAGTGGAGCAGGATTTCCGTAGCAACGCCCTGTCATTTGGATGGTAAAACTGACCTGTCTTCCGATGGTCTATTTCCAGCACCCGTTTACTATTTGGCCAGGACGATTTAATCGAAGGTTTTTGTTTATCAGTTACCAGGTATCTGGAAACTGCGGTTTCTGCGGGGTTAAGACACAATTTCCGTAGCGTTCCTTCATTAGAAGGTTAGAGAGCTGACCTGTCTTCCGTGGGTCTAATACCAGCACACGTTAACTATTAGACCCAACTAAAGTGCTCTCGATTTGTCAGTCGTTCTACGGTATTTGCGTGTTGAGTCAAATTAAGCCCCAGGCTCCACTCCTGGTGGTGCCCTTCCGCGTCAATTTCTTTAACGAACATTTGATGCGGGACAGTCAAGCAACCGAAAGGATAGCCAGAGACTTTCTAGGGTCTAATTCCAGCACCCGTTCCATATTAGACCCAACGAAAGTGCTCTCGGCATGTCAATCATTTCAGTGTTGCCGTGTTGAGTCAAATTAAGCCGCAGGCTCCACTCCTGGTGGTGCCCTTCCGTCAATTCCTTTAAGTTTCAGCTTTGCAACCATACTTCCCCCGGAACCCAAACACTTTGGTTTCCCGGAAGCTGCCCGCAGAGTCATCGAAGCAACTCAAGCGGATCTCTAGTCGGCATCGTTTATGGTCAGAACTACGACGGTATCTGATCGTCTTCGCGCCTCTGACTTTCGATCTTGATTAATGAAAACATTCTTGACAAATGCATTCGCAGTAGTTCGTCTTGCGGCGATCCAAGAATTTCACCTCTAACGCCGCAATATGAATGCACCCTTTTGTCCCTGTTAATCATTACCTCCAGTTCCGAAAACTAACAAAATAGAACCGAGGTCCTATTCCATTATTCCATGCACCATTATTCAATCAGCCGAGGCCTGCTTTGAACACTCTAAATTTTTCAAAGTAAACGCGCCGGCCACCCAGGACGCTCAGCGAAGAGCACCCGTGGGAGACAGCCGGCAGAAAACAACGGGCAGTGAACCGGCTCGAGCCGGACCACCCGCTTGCGCCTGAGATCCAACTGAGATCCAGTTTTTTTAACTGCAACAACTTTAATATACGCTATTGGAGCTGCAATTACTGCGGCTGCTGGCACCAGACTTGCCCTCCAATAGATCCTCGTTAAAGGGTTTAAAGTGTACTCATTCCAATTACGGGGCCTCGAACTAATCCCGTATTGTTATTTTTCGTCACTACCTCCCCGTGCCGGGAGTGGGTAAGTTGCGCGCCTGCTGCCTTCCTTGGATGTGGTATCCGTTTCTCATGCACCCTCTCCGGAATTTAACCCTGATTCCCCGTTACCCGTTACAAACATGGTAGGCATGTCACGTACCATTGACATTTGAAAGGGCAGACATTTGAAAGATGCGTCGCCGGCACATGAGGCCCTGCGATCAGCACAAAGTTATCTAGAGTCACCAGTGGGGACGCCGCAACCACGCGAGGGGAAACGACGATTGGTTTTGAACTAAAAAAAGCGCTCTTTCCGCGAGGGTCGGAGCCTGGTAAGCATGTATTAGCTCTAGAATTGCCACAGTTATCCAAGTAGGATCGTGTCATCTAAGGAACCTCTACTGATTTAATGAGCCACTCGCGGTTTCACCGTGAGACAGTGTGAACTTAGACATGCATGGCTTAATCTTTGAGACAAGCATATGACTACTGGCAGGATCAACCAGATATCTGTCGCAGATGTACTTACCGCACACACCGGTCGGCGGAGGACGGGTGTGTAAAAAGCCTCACTGGGACGGCCGCAGGGACCGACTGACGAACGGACGGACGGTTGTTCCCCCCGTCCCTCACTCCGTCGACCTAGGACCGCCTGACAGGGGTCCCTACACGCACCAGCCGACCGACCGACCGGGCTCACTCGAGGAGGGATGGCAGCGCTATGTGCAGAACGGATCCCAACGACCCCGGCGATGAATTTCACTGGGACTAGAGACAATTTGGCCTGCTGGCCTGCCCTTCTCCCGAGGGTTGGTCCCCGGGAGAACACATGGCCTTCAGGCACGATTCCTGCTTTTCATTTGCCGGTCACAAGCTCTTTGCGAGAGTCTTTCCACCAGCGAGACGAACTGTCGAGCTATGCTATAAGCCTTCGAAAAATCACCACCGACTGTCAAAGTTTCTCTTTACGGACCAGAGCAGCGCACCTCATTTGAGGCCACGACAGAAAAAACCGCTTCCCGATAGCTCTACGGGGAAAGGCGGGCAAGCGTTTTCCGCAAGCCCGCGCTATCGCTCCGTCTGGCGGGACTGAGATCGCTTTACGAACACTGGTTGAGATTGAATCGCGGCGGCGAGACAACTACCCCAGATATACAGCAGACATGCATTACATCACTGTGTTCACAGTGCAAAATACTCCCCTAATTAAGTTATACTAATAATGTATTTAACGTTTTCATATTTGTGGGTTTTTTTTCCACAAGAAGTGCATCAAAAACGAAAAAGCCATCATAATATTAATTACAATATATGGTTCTCATCAAACGTGTATTATCGATATCATGGAACGAAAATGTGGTATTTAATGTGCATTGACATATCATTTGCAGTTATTCACATATATTGTTCAGCATGATGTTCGCGGCCACGATGACAGACGCCTTCAGATCATTGGAGCTTGGAATATACATAAAGTACCGCACAGATGGCAAACTACTCAATTCCAGAAGAATGAAGGCCAAAACCAAAGTTGCTGGCGACATAATCAGGGAACTTGTATTTGTTGACGACTGCGCTCTAATGAGCAGCTCAGAACTGAACATGCAGGTTGGAATGGACTAGTTCTCTGCCGCATGCAAAAATTTTGGCCTGACCATAAATGCCAAAAAAACAGAGGTCATGTACCAACCAGCACCAGGCATGCCGTACACAAAACCGGAGACTACAGTCAGCGGGCAGACGTTGAATGCCGTAGACAAATTTACATATCTGGGCAGCACGCTGTCGAGATCTGTCAGCCTAGACGATGAGGTGGCAAGCAGAATAGCAAAGGCCAGCACAGTCTTTTGTAGAATGCGCTCGATGGTCTGGGCACGTCGTGGCATCAGCGTCAAGACCAAACTCAAAGTCTACCGTGCAACCATCATTCCAACCCTACTATACGCTTGCGAAAACTGGACTGTATACTCTGGACACACAAGGAGGTTAAACCACTTCCACACAGGTTGCCTTCGGCGAATATTCCACATCCGATGGCAAGATCGTGTCATTGACCTCGAAGTTCTCTCAAGGGCTAACATACCCAGCATCCATGCACTGCTAGAAAAAGCACGACTAGGATGGGCCGGACACCTCGTCCGTATGTCAGACGAGCGGCTCCCAAAGAAGCTTCTCTACGGCGAGCTGAGAGAGGGATAGCGCGAGAGAGGGCGCCCAACGAAACGTTTTAAAGACGGTCTGAAGAACTCACTAAAAAGTTGCCAGATAAACATCGACACTTGGGAATTTCTTGTGCAAAACAGATCTGACTGGAGAAGCGCAGTCAAATCGGGTGTAGCTGCCGGTGAAGACGACCGTGTTGTGAAAGCCCAGAGCAGACGCGAGACGCGGAAATCCCGAGCAGCGGGAACACCATCCCCTTCTACAAACCTCGTGTGCCCGATATGTAGCAGATGTTTTCGTGCTCGCATTGGCCTGTTCAGCCACATGCGCACCCACACCCAACAGGGAAATCTGTGACAAGGATGATGTTGGCGGTCCTCATCGACAACGATGGACAGCTATTATTATTCACATTTATATATAGTGATACTTATAAATCTAGTGAATTAGTTCTACCAGGAGCCAATAATCATCGAGGCAGCTTCATTTAGTGGAAATAAATGAAAGAAAATGTAGCTTTAAAACGGAGGATTAATTGGCACGAAACTTTGGTTACAAATTGAGAAGGAAAAGCAGAAGCGGAATGATATATTGAAAAGAATCCTTCACTGCATAACTTTCTTCACGGCTGAGAACCTTGCTTTGCGAGAAAACAGGGAATTATTTCAGGGTGACTTCAATGGGCAACATTTCTGGGCTTACTTAAACTACTCGTAATATCCCACCCGGCATTAAGACGCTGAGCAGCACATGAGCTGCAGTGGTCAGCGACCCATAGCTGACTGCTAGCTAACCAGAGCTGCCAAGACCCTTCTACACCTCCATGCGGTGATCCTGGATAACAGGCTGCAGCAGAACAGACTGGCTAAGAAGAAGGGATCGAAGACAGAATGCTAACCCGGTACTTAAAAAATGATTGCTGAAGTCGGATGTGTTGGACCGAAAGGTGCAAATATCGCAGTCAAGCTGTAAACTACGACACAGCGCATTCCGTTCTCTGGACTACATTCTGCTACTTAAGCCCTTTCAGGGTTTGGTAGTGGGAGATTGAGATCGAACGAAGCCAAGCTAAGTCATATCCCACACTGTCACGAAAAAACATTCGTGTGGAAAGTCACTTGGATCCACCTCTCTTCTTTCTCCGGGTGTCCAGAATTAATTAATTCGCATGATAGCATGCATTTGCTGCTCACCAGTGTTTAGAGAGAAGCATCCATAAAGTCAAGTACTAGTCTCATGTTTTTTATCAGGCACCCTGTGAGCAAATCTCAGAGTTAGTGTGGTCAGTAGAAGTTGATTTTGATATAAGATCAGTCAGTTTTTAAATAATCCTTCCTTGGTTTCATTCAAGTAAGCCAGAAAGATGCTCAGAGCTTGATTGAAGACATCTTGTTAGAAAAGATCTAAATGGAGCTAAAAGGTTGACGGTCACAGTGGTATATCAACGAGGATGGTCGAACAAAGAAGTGGTGTACATCAACAAATGAATGAGAAAAACAACATGGAAGTGCTTTTGTCAATTAATCAATCAACTTAGTGGGTGTATCTGTGGCCTCGCAAGATACAAGGATTATCACATTTCTTTGGAACCATGGGAGTTTTATGTGTGTTCTTCTCTAAATCGGCATTGTGTTGCGTTGTTTCTGTGGTTGTTTAGTCGAAAAATCCGAACCAGTTGAAATGCAAAAAAGAAGCAGTGATACCCGCCAACGAGAATCTGGAGGAGATACTTCAAACTATTCAGGACAATATACACAATGAAAGTAAGCCTAGTGAACCAAGAAAGGACGCAAGGAGTTTGGAACAAAGTGCTAATTCGCACAGATCGCATTAAAACAAACGGCTGCAGGATACTAGTATGGGTTGAAAGCTTGTTGAGATCATGTTGATGATGATAGAGAAAGGAAAATGGCTCAGTCTCTGTCAAGAATGAAATACTGAAATAGAAATAGGTCAGAGGCAAACGAAACAAATGGTTGATGAGAACTCAAGAGACGCTGGGTTAACAACTAAAGAGCGAATGGAAAATATAATTAAGGGGACACTTTACGTTGGTAACGTTGATCTCAAATCTGCCTTTGACTCCATGGACAGAACCGCATTGTGGAATGCCTTAAAACGAGTGTGAGTTCCTAGCACATTGTAACAGCTAACTGAGCAAGAGTCCGCTTTGTTAACAAATTATCCGACAGGTTTTCTGCAAAATCTGCATAATCCGTTAGGAATGTGCTCTCGCTTGGCATTGTTCTGCCACATCATGGATTCGATCCTTAGTCATTTAGAGATGCACAGCCCATGAGTTGTGTGTGACCGACCCCGACTATACAGATGGCGTAGTAATACCATTCCCCCATCCTCACACGCTGATAAAACTATAGGAGCACCTCGAATACCTTGTATGTAGATTAGACCTCTACATCGCATGAGCACAAACCAAGATTCAAAACCTTAGTTGCATCTCCTCAACGATAGCGGTTATTTAAGGTCGCTGCCACGGCAACTTCACTGAAGATTTCATTTACCTGGGCAGGAAACAAAACTCCTATGTTCGAAGCCACCCGGACATCATTCGTAGAGTCAGCCTGGCTAACCGGTGTACGATGAGGTTTAATTCGCATGAGATGACGGAACTTATTTCCTTGCTTAAAATGTATTAGGAACAAAGAGTAGTTCTAATTTTTTTTTTTTTTTTTTTTTTTTTTTGCTTTCGCCTTATTTATCTATTTCCCAAGGCGTGTGTGCGTTACACTGTGGTTTTTATTTTGCGCCTGTCGGCCGAGTGCATCCGACTTCAGCATGCATTTTATGTAAGGGTCTGCTTCCTCCTGCATTTTCTAAGGGTTTCCTTCCCCGGGGTAACGGCCGATGCTGTGATGGGGATCGAACCCAGCACCTTCTGGTTGTGAGCCGTGCCACTTAACCACTTGGCCACGCCGTCCCCAGGGTAGTTCTCATGATATGAAATGTATTCAGAAAAAAGGGTAGTTCTCATGACGTGAAATGTATTCAGAATACATGGTAGTTCTCAGGACGTGAAATGTATTCAGAACAAGGGGTAGTTCTCAGGACGCGAAATGTATTCAGAACAAGGAGTACTTCTCAGGACGTGAAATGTATTAAGAATAAAGGGTAGTTCTCATAACATGAAATATATTCAGAACAAGGGGTAGTTCTCATAACATGAAATATATTCAGAACAAGGGGTAGTTCTCATAACATGAAATATATTCAGAACAAGGGGTAGTTCTCAAAACATGAAATGTATTCAGAACAAGGGGTAGTTCTCATAACACGAAATGTATTCAGAACAAGTGGTAGTTCTCATAACATTAAATGTATTCAGAACAAGGGGTAGTTCTCAGGACGTGAAATATATTCAGAACAAAGGGTACATCTCAGGACGTGAAATGTATTCAGAATAAGGAGTAGTTCTCATAACATGAAATGCATTCAGAATAGTGGGTAGTTTTCAGGACATTTCAAATGTCATAATTTCTCATACTATGGCTTCTAATGACACCAATTATTTGTCTTAGACATTTCCTGTCATTGATTTTGGTAGAAAATGGTTGGTATTCATATGCTATTTATCAGTTGTTGTTTTGTTCCCGGAGGAGCCAGAGGCCGAGTGGTGTGGATGTCAGCCTTCTGACCACGAATACGCGCATTCAAAACATCGGTATTGCCTATATCTGTTTCTCAAACGTATGTAAAATAAATAACGAGCCTTTGCAGTGTTTGGTAACTACAAGGAAACGCGGACTTTATTCTTCAGCCAAATATATCCAATCGCCGGACTTCAGCAATGGGAATAAATGCCGCATTGATGATAGTAGCGTATTTTTTTCTAGTTTTGCTGCCATGCAGATGTTTGAGTGTTTAAGTTGCGGTGACAGTTGATAGGTCACAGACATCACAGGCATTTCTACATCTAGTTTCAGTTTCTCTATCGAGATGACCACTCCAGAAAAACAAATGCTTTGAAACAACTTTAAAGGGGAATGGCTGAACCGATGAATAGGAAAGTCAACAAGGCGCCCAGTGTATAAAGAAATAGCACACCCACATGAGAATTACATCAACGAACTGCAGCGTCCTGAACACAGTATAATCTGCCATCTTAGGACACAGCATAATCTGCCATCTTAGGACACAGCATAATCTGCCATCTTAGGACACATTTTAATCTGTCATCTTAGGACACAGAATACTGTGCTTAACCGATATAGACAAGTAAAAACCTGCAAACGATTAAAATTATCACAACTCCACTTACCACATATATGTGGTAGTTGACATATGTTGCTCGCTTGGCCAGGACTCTCCAGAAAAGAAAAGTTATTGTCGGCCACCCCAACAATCACTAACACTGCATCAAGTCACCAGTCGGCCACACCAACAATCACTAACACTGCATCAAGTCACCAGTCGGCCACCCCAACAATCACTAACACTGCATCAAGTCACCAGTCGGCCACCCCAACAATCACTAACACTGCATCAAGTCACCAGTAACGTTTTGTAGCAGGTATTTCACCTGAAGATTGTTAACTGCGAAAAAGCAAACAGCTCGACAGTCCTAGATAATAAACAACAATAAAATCTTGATTGTCAATTAATTATCATCAACATATATACAAAAGATAACTGCAGTGTAAATTTGTGTCGGGTGATGGATGTCACCGAAAATATCCGACACAAAGTTGTAACAACGTTATGCATGGTAGGCATTGGAAACCTGATAAGAACAGCTGCAAATATACCCACCCCCTATCTATACCATGAGATAACATTATTTCAGAACAAGAGGAAAGGAAAGACATTGATGGATCGATGATGTTCAAGAAACAGTAGTGAGACATGATTTAGAAATAATATCCATGGCGAAAATAACACATGAAAGATGATTACATTTCAATGACGTCGTGTAACGACATAAGTGAACAGATGATAAAAAATTGTTTAATATCAAACAGAACTATTTTGAATGTACATAGTGATATTAAATGTTTGTTATCAAACATTCATATTTTAATTATGCATAGTGATATTAAACGTTTGATATCAAACAGACATATATTTATTGTGCGTAGTGATATTAATGGGATAATGTGTATGATATTAAATGTTTTTTAGCATACCGCCCTCACAAGCTTTATATTGCAGATGGAATTTCAGCGTCACAGACCACATTTATAGATGTGGAACCCGCAAGAAGAGGCAGTAATACAGTCAAGCCTTCTTAGTCCAGACTAGCATCATACCGCTCTTTTACCATGAACATAATACAGAAGACACAACCTTCTCAATCGCGACCTATGTACTATTTTCGTTAATTTTAATAGTTGTTTTCACCAGTTCGTGAATTGGTGTTTAGGGGGAGTGCTGTGTAATGTGTTTTACTCCTAATGGTCCATTTCTTATGAACACAATATATGGAATATGTCTACTTACCATATTGGTACGACGTTGTTGTGCTCATTCTCCGACTACGCATAGGTCACAAAAGACTCAGATGCCATTTGTACAATAAGTTCAAGATTGGCACTACGCATATGTCACAACAGACTCAGATGTCATTTGTACAACAAGTTCAAGATTGGCACTACGCACAGGTCACAACAGACTCAGATGTCATCTGTACAACAAGTTCAAGATTGGCACTACGGAACTCTGTGCCTGCGGCACAGCCCCCATTAAGGCAAAACATATTTTGCAGTTCTGTTCACTGTATACCGACAAAAGAAGTAGCATTTGGCAACAGCCAGTGTCCCTCCACGAGAAGCTGCACGGGAGTGTTCAGAGCCTTGAGTCGACTGCTGCTTTCGTTAGAGTCATTGAAGTTGAGGTCTGAAGACAAACGAGGAAGAAGAAGAAGAAGAAGAAGAAGAAGAAGATGAAGAAGAAGAAGAAGAAGAAGAAGAAGAAGAAGAAGAAGAATGAGACTCTACGTTGCTTTAAAAAAAAATTCAATTCATTAGTATGCTTGTCTGACACAAGATGTGCACGAGGAATGACGTTGAAGTGTTCATATAACAATACTCGATTGCCCACCTGGGAGATGAAGAGATGGATTGAGCAAGACCTTTGACCCAGCACCGTATTTACCGGAAGGGACTGGATAAATTCAGACGACTTCTGAAAAAAAAAGTGTCAGTCACACAATCTTCCTCATTGAATACCAGAAATCTAGTATTTGTACAATTTTGGTTTGGTATTATTTACTGTATATAGAAACTAAATCAAATGTCAAAATTATTCCCGTATGATCTTCACCAGCAGCCATAATAATCTCAAGCGGAAACAGAACAGAGAACAGACCCTCTTTTCTCTTCCTTGCATGTCGTAAGAGACGACTAAAGAAAGGTGTACATAAGGTGGGCAGCCTCGCTATAAAACCGTCTGAATGGAATCACGCTTTGATCATGGTTTCAGCAACTGGTACGATGAGAAAAGGAGGAAGGACAGACAGGAGGTTACCAAGTAAAATGCAAATTTGAAACAATACTAACTCCAACTTACAGATAAAGAGCATCCGACAAACCTTGAAGCCACACTTGATCGACACCTCAGCCTCAACCACCACAATCAGAATGTAACAAAATAAAGCAGAGTCATGCTTACATCTAAAAAAGATGTTTGCTGGCACAGCATAATGATCAGACACATATACTTTGAGAGCCGTGTATCTTTGTGATATACTCTCAACTTTAGAATACACCAGTGCTGTACGATCAATTTGTTCAAACTCAACGTAACATCGCTGCACAGGGTGTAGAAAAAGCTATATTATTCATTTCAGGCAGTGAGATCAACACCAGAACCTGCATGTGAAATCCACACAGACAGTGACTGTTTAAGAAATTCACACAGATGTCGATCCAGCAGATATGCGGAAGAATAAATTGTTATTGAAGATTATGAACGAAGTGTTAAAATAAAATAAAATAATTATAATGAAATACCAGGAAAGCAACCGGTTGAATCATGGTAACCAAAAATTAAAACTTAAACAATGGTCTGTACTCTGAGTGTTACTTACTACTACGAAGATCACGTCGATCTCTCACCTAGCTAAACAGGCTACCATAAAAACAGACCGTTTCCAGGGAGGGATACTAGGAAGCCGATGTGAAGGTAGTATATGACCAGTATATTTTGCCTGACCAGACGTGAGTCTTCCTCCCCAAGCAGAAATTTAAGTCAAACAAGATTTTAGCCAAGACGTCATTTCTGTTGATGAATTGAACTCCATCATAACCTGGGTAGTAGATCCGCACCAGTCTCTTCAGGAAATAATGCATGCCTTATAAATGCCTCCGGCTTCTCCCCCACAGAGACCACAACAATTGGAATAGACCATTTTTGAAAGATAGTGATGTTTGATAACATACACTTTGTAAAGAAACAAATTACAATATTACAAGTCATGTTGAATTGGAACTCGCAAGGAATATTAGTCAAATAAGTTAGGGAATTTTTGAGTCTCAACAAGATGAACCGCATTAGGAAATTTGTAAAGTAGTCGTTGCAGCATCTTCGTGACTAGTATGAAGTGACATCCTGTCAATAATACATCAACTGTCTGTAGGTGAGCTCCCGCTGTCAAACCAAACAACAAAACTATCACTACTGTCTTTACTATCATTACTGCAGTCGAGCTGGAGGGTTTACATGACTGAGTTTTCAGGCCGTTTGCCAATGCAGTGGCGACACCAGTGCATAGACTTTGTTTCCTTTTTCTTCTGATTATAAAAAAAACGTATGCCATTCCCAAGTTGTGCACTCATGTCCTCATTCATATCCAAACCGATTGGCCACACACTCTTTCTAACAATTATCACCCCTTCTACAATTCCTAACATCTGCAGCCAACCTAATTTTATGGCCCCAACAACTCTATCTCAAATTATTATGGAGCCATAAACCGTTTGTGGCAAAGTTTCTGAATTCAGAGCTTTAACAAATAAATAACCTACAGATAACTTTACGTAAACAAGCAACACATTTAAGCAAACTGAGACCGGTGTTGAGTAGGGCAAACTTCTCAAAATCTGTAAATATCTATTTGTGTTACAGCCAACTTAATGTGTGTGAGCTTATGTAGACAGTATGATAACAGCCAAAACAAAACTAGGAAAAATAATTCTATGAAAGATTAAATAAAACGATAACAAAGATTATATGTTAGATGAAATATATTTGCTTTACGTTCACAACATGATGTTGTTTTAAAAACAATTTGATTCGTTCTTTAGAAAGCACAAAAACGACGGTATTATCAAATATCCTAATATAATAAGAGACAACGAGCTCAGAGTTAAAAAATGTGTGACTCGCGATGAAAACCAAAATAACTTGTTTGTAAGTGCACGTGCTATTGTGCGTCATGGTGCTGGGAAATTCAGTTTTGATCCATAAAGTTTCCCAACAAACTTGTGGTTGAATTTGACTTGTCTTGTCTCATAACGCGAATATGTAGTATGTTTTTCGTAGCTATGTAATTCAGAGACGTGCACATGGTTAGCAGGTGCTATGTCAAACCACCCATACAAATATGTATATTCCGTTATACCTCAAACTTATGCAGATGAAACTGTTCTTCTAATTTGTTCTTAGTCGACCTGTACTTCTACAGTGACAGATACCCCAATGCAGGCTGTAGTATGAGCTGGATGTAGCCGGGAGAAGGGTTTCCTGCTTAGCGTGCCCGGCTCGAGCAGCTTAATACTTTTCTGCGTTGGGTCAAGCACTTACGGAGAGTGGTTAGACGATGTGCGAGTCTATCTTAATAGACTCAAACACTAGACCAAAGTAGACACGCAGCCTGCTAGACACCATTTATGCTGCTCTTAACAAACTACCTAACCATCGCCGATATTATGCCATGTCACACAGTTAGTCGCCTCTTAGGACATGCTCTCTGTGAAACAGTGGTGCTATTCTTGTCATACATAAAAACCCCGGCAGACCACTCGGGAATGACACAGCTGTTCTCTAAAAGAGCACTGCGGGGATGGAAAAGATTATTCAGTACAACACAGAGAAAATATAAACCTGAATATAAATGAAACCAGAATAACGAGCACAGACAAGACAAAGAACAAACCTAAAGTTATTATAGAACAACAGGAAATTACAAAGTGTTAAGGTACCTCGGCTCAATTATAAACAACAATGGAGTTTGCCTGAAGAAAGTCAGACAGAGAATGGCTATGGCAATGCAGAGGTTGAATAAAATGAGAAACCTATGACAGAACTCAAAATAAAATGAGGAACATAAAAATTCTGCGAACTTGCATCTTCCCGGGGGCAACGTACAGATGTAAACCTTGGACCACAACACAAACACTAAAGAACATAATTGAATCTTTCGAACAAATCTATCAGCAGCTCTGCAAATAACTGAGGTATTCCTAGCTTCTAAGATGTGGATATCTCCTGGAAAAGAACTGATCAGGACAAAGGCACCGCTTTTTCACACATTACCTGCAGCAGATATGCCATAGGGACTCGGCGGGAGATAGCATTGCTAAAAAGACATTGCCGGATGGTGCAAGAACCATGTGTTTTCTGACACGTCATATGTGACCGTTGGCGAAATTAGGGCGGCACTTGACTGGTGTAAAACCTCGCACCAGGGCCCAATGGTATTATGTATGAGGACATATGTAGGCTGACAGACATGGATTTGTCTAGTCTGGTCGGTACGTTTAACAACAGTATTAAGTGCGACATTATGAATGAAGACTGACTCTACAGCTACCTGATACCACTCTTTAGCACCGGCAAAGAACAGACTAAAGTTCAAGATTTTCGTATAATCAATCACCATGCAGGTTACTGGAAGGGATAATAGCGATGAAGGTACTGAGTCACATCGAACAGTTTCAGCTTTTTCCTTCAGGCCTAGGAGTGTACTGGCCACACAGAGGGACCTGGTGTATTGCGAGTGTCTTCGTTTATGATGTTTTTGTAGGTTTCCAATCACGTAAAGAAACATGTGCTATGACCATTGATTTGGAGGATGCGTTCAACAGAGCTGCGGCTAACTTCTTGACGGCTCGGCTTGTAGAGCTCTGACTTTGTCACTTTCTGATTACCTGGATTTCTTGCGCTCTTTCTTAAAGGAAAGGTGTGGTCGTTGGGTGTTAGAACCAACAACGATAAGCCATGGCCTCCGGAATTGATCACCTTTGTCACCAGTGCTGTTCAATGTGTACTTGATTAGGATTTACGGTGAGCAGATAATTACAGACAATAGTTGGACTTTCTATTACGCAGACGATGTCCTGGTCTATCGTCAAGGGGGTCGGTGGGAGCAGATCGCAGGAGAGCAAGCAGAGCTCAACCGCATTGGCGAATGGTGTAGAAAATCTGGGGCATTGATTAATCCGACAAAATCTAAGGCGACATGCTTCTCTCTGAACAATAATATCGTCCACACATCGTTACCACCGGTGTGCTTACCCGGGTCACAAGTAGAACGATCTCACAGATTGAAATATTTGGGAGTCTTCTTCGACAGAAGCCTGCAGTTCAAGGAACATGTCGATCACATCATTATTCGAGCCCGTAAAGGTCTGATGACAGTGAGGCTGATAGCTGCGGTTCACTGCGAACATAGAATCTTATTGATGTTATTTCAGGGGTTGGTCCTTTTCGTAATAGAACATGCCCTGGCAATTCTCACGATCAGCAAGACTCAGCTGTAAAGACTTGAAAAGATTCAGAATGAGAGAATGAGAATCATTCTCGGTTGTACAAGAGACACGGCCATAACTGCCATGAGATTTCTGTTGGACCTGCCAACTGTGGGGTTTAGGCGGCAGATGTGTCAGGCTCGAGCTTAGATCCACATCAGCGTGAACGAAGGGCATCCGTTGAATAAGGGGTTATGGAGGACAAGAGACACAAGACTTGTAAGGGGACAATCATAGATGGGTCAGGCTGAGGTGATTGTGCAAAAGGCGTGTGTGTTGGGAGACAAAACGCATGGCGAAGAATGATTGAAATTACCTGAGACTTTCCTGCATACTTTCCGTGTGATTGACGAACTTGACAGAGCGTGTGTTCAGTTGAATCCGGTTAATGTGGTTTCGGAGGCTAACGTTTTGATCAGTGAACATCCCATGGATGAGAATATGATTATCAGAGAAGTTGGAAAACGATTAAGGAGGTGTTTGAGGATTTTGCGGTAACCACAAGATGACTGACCATGGAAATCACGACTGTACGAAGGCGATGGTCTGGTTTAAAACAATGCGTGGCACACATGTTTGCATCTTCAGTGATTCGATGAGGATGCTCAGGAAGGTGGAAACAGGTTGCACGTGGTGCCAGTGGTTGGAGTTGGTAGGGCAGTCAAGGTTGCAGATAGTCACCTTGATACTCGTTCCGGGACATGCAGGCGTGGAAGGGAACGAGAGAGGTGATAGGTTGGCTAGTACAGCTATGGTGGAGGGCGGGAGATCAATGGACCGAGCCGATAGGTTGGCCAGTACATCTATAGTGGAGGGCGGGAGATCAATGGACAGATCCGAAAGGTTGGCGAGTACAGCTATAGTGGAGGGTGGGAGATCAATGGACGGAGCCGAAAGGTTGGCGAGTACAGCTATAGTGGAGGGCGGGAGATCAATGGACGGAGCCGAAAGGTTGGCGAGTACAGCTATAGTGGAGGGCGGGAGATCAATGGACCGATCCGATAGGTTGGGAAGTACAGCTATAGTGGAGGGCGGGAGATCAATGGACCGATCCGATATCCTAAACGCCGTTAAGGAAATTGGTTTGAGAGAGGATTCGGAGGTTGATCCAGAATCTACGTCCTTGAGGTGACTAGTTGAACTGCATGTGAAACAAGGGGCGACGAGGTTGGAACACCACAGGGGGATCCAAAGACGTCTGGTTAACTAGCACAGGACCAGAACGGTTATTTATCACGTGCTGGAAGAGATACTGAGGATGAGATCTGAGCGTGTATGGACTTGTCCCGAGTGTGATGAAGATGATCTGACGGCTAACTAACTAACTAACTACAATGCTACAGAAGGGCGCTAAAATTACCTTGGATAGTGAAAATGGAAAATTCAGATATCCCAAGAGAATTGGATATCGAGGAAAATTGGTTAATAAATAATATCTTGTCCAGAAAGTTTAAAAATGTTGGCCACATCAAAAGCCATAATGGCCGGAGATATATTCTTCTTCTTCTTCTGCGTACGCAGTCAGACAGTAACCATTATTTTTTCGAAAAAAGCGTCATCCTGAGGCTGTCGCCACTGCCATAGAGCTTGTCTTGCAGTTCCACTGGTGATGGCCACATCTGCTCTCTCTGATCCTCGTATGTCGGGCAGTTCTGCAGCAGATGTTCAGCGGTCATTTTACCAGTACCGCACGGGCATTCGTCGGTACACCCTATCTTCAATTTGTTGAATAGGTGGTACCTCAGTCTATTGTGGCCAGTGCGAAGTCTGAAGACAACGACCTGCTCTCTTCGGTTCAACTGGTAATAGGCATAGTTTTTGGTGTAACCAGTATGTTCGGTTTCCCATTTGGTCATGTATCTGGCTTTGATAAGCCGTTTTGACTCTTCGTACGTCATACTGGTATCTGTTTGTGGTAGTCTTGCACCTTCTTTTGCCAGTCTGTCTGCCTCCTCGTTGCCTTGGATGTTGCAGTGTGACGGGACCCACTGTACCACTACCCTTTTTGGTGCGGACTGCTGGCACAGTTTGCAGAGTGCTGCTCTTAAGTCATTAAGCTCAGTGTTTTTCTGGCTTTTTAGCGCTGTGACTACGGCGAGAGCATCTGTCAGCAGGACTATATGACTTTCATTTTCACTGTGTGTCACCATTTATTCCACTGCCGCCCTCAGTGCCTCTGCCTCCGCTCTGAAATTGCTTGTGTACTTACCAGTAGCGAATGACAGTGTTATTTTTCTGCCATTTGGTAGGTTCAGGAATGCTCCTGCCCTTCTGGAGAGAACAATACTGCAGAGTATGGTGCCTGGAAAGTTGGGCAGAGTATCCTGGAAAGAAGATGGACAGAAGACATCACGGAGGGAATGACAGCGACAAAGGCGGCAGTTCTGGCTACATATCAAGAGTGTTATAGATCCGCTGTTGTGAGAGCGTCGTTCTGTAAAGAATATGCTACATGATGATAATATACCATAATCATGGTCTAATAATTGGTATGCATATAAATATATATTTAATGTCGAAAGGGAAAAAAAGTAATACGAAAAAAAGAGAAAAAGGCAAAGAAAAAAACGATGAGAAGAAAACAATTGCCTAAGAAGAAAAAAGAGTACTAGTACAAGACAATCGGAAAAAGAAAAAGAAGAAAAATAAAACGAAGAAGAGTAAGAAGAAAAAAAAGAAGAATAGAAGAAGAAGAAGAAGAAGAAGAAGAAGAAGAATGAAGAAGAAGAAGAAGAAGAAAAAGAAGAAGAAAAAGTAGAAGAAGAGAAAGAAGAAGACAGTTTCATGAATGTAAGAAGTGTAAGACTAATAATATAAAATCACAATTGTCCAAAACAAATATCACAAACTCCTTTTTATATATTACTCGAACTAATTGCAAATAAATAAAATTTCGATTTCGGAAATACTTAACTTCCTGTACAACATTTCGTTAAATTGTGTGAATAACTTAACTCTTCTACAAACGCAGAAACATTTTTCTTGTACTATGGTTGAGTTCTTGTAAACATAGAAACTCCCAATTCTTCATTTGATTTACACAAAACTTCTTGTAAACATCAGCTCTGCATTTACTCAATACTTAATTTATTGTTTAAAAAATAACTTTTTTCACTATTCTTAGCTTCGAGATAACACAGAATCTCATTAATTCCTGTACTTAACTTCTTATAAACATAGAAACTATTTTTGGGTACCATTATCAACTGTATGCAAACATACACACCTAAATATTTTAGTTTGGGTGCACTTGGCTTCTAGCAAACAAAGACATTTCATTTTTGGAACTAAAGAGAACCGAATTCAAACAGAGCAATATATTCAAATGAATTTACGACGCCATATAATTGTATGCACAATAAATGTTGCTTTCAAACCAGTGGTAATGAAGATCTGGTGAACAGTTTTGGGGAGATGGTTTCTCCTTGTGGAACTCCTTGGAGTATGTGTATCAAAAGTGGCTGTATAAAATAATGATAGCAGTTGAGCAGCCCTCTTCTCGATTAAGAATTAAGAATGATGGAGTACCAGAGAGTCAACATAACTTTGGGCAAGGAATGCAGAGAACGGAGAACGGGAGAGCAAAGCACGAGGTACGTCAGCTGATAATTGAGAACACCCAGGAGAATGACGCTGTCATATACACCGACGGATCAGTCGTGCGCAATGGGACATCAGGATGGGGCTTCTCGGCTAGAGTGAGAGGAGAGGTCGTTGCTGAGCGCAGTAGGGCATACATGTCAACAACCTCCAGTATGAGAATGAAGCCGGTAGCAGTCATCGTGACAGACGCGCAAGTCGTACTTCAGAAAGTACAGAAGGGATGGCTTAGGTACGAGTAGATAGCTGCTGTTGAGGCCTCAAACTTCCAGGTGTTGATCTGGGTCTACTGTCCTGCTCATGCTGGGGTTCAGGGCAATGAAACAGCTAACCAGATGGCTTCCCGGGCTCCCATCATTGGCGCATTAGTGATGGATAGAAGCGACATTTTGAAATCAATCAATGACCGCCTGCTGAATGAGGGCATCACAATAGATGAAGCAGCAATCCATGGACTGCAAAGTTTCGACATTCAACGAGGTTAAAGCGAAGTGGGGCGCATGAGAGGAAGACGCAGGAGAATGCACAACCAGCGAGCTACAGGGACCGTCAACATCCATAGTTACGCCATTTGATGAGAAAGACTGAGCACCTATGGTATGCCGGGAGTGCAATCGCCTCGATTCTTAGATACAGAAATTGTTGTTGAATTCCCCACTTCCCCCTTCTCCCCAACTACTAAATAAATAATACACAGGGTGTAAAGATGTTGTAAAAACTACTTGCGTTGTGTTTTTCAATCTTGGCGATTTTTCTCTAGTAGCGGATTGCGTTGGATTTTCATGTGTCAAAGACATACTTGAATAATGTGGTCATTTGATTTGATGGCCGGTTACACTGGCTTTTCTTACGTCAAAAACGTCCTGAAGAATGGAGTTCTGTCAATTCCTATTCGTTGTGTGAAGCTAAGCTTCACAGCGAGGTCACACTTATTTGGTACACAGTGTCGATCCCAACCTTGTTGATCAGGCTGCTGTAACACTACCTGTCTCCATGCACACGACGTGGAGTAGAGTCCTGATCAGTATATTGTACTTGCCCCTTACGCAAGCCAATTTCCACCAAAAAAGATAGGATATATAAACTCATGTCGGTCTTCTAAAAAAATATTTGGCAACCTGACATGAGACACTCGTTATGTCAGATGGGAATACCAAGATTACAGATGAGAGAGACATACAGGTTATATAAATGTTCATTTTCTCCATGGATCAGAAGAATTGAGTGTACCTTTTACACTTTGTATTTTTTCCAAAATAGCTTCTAATATTTGAATAGTGGTACCATTTCAACTTGTCTCGCTTTACATGCAAACCATACGCGCTCAGCAGAAATTGAAATTGAACCATTGAACTAAGAATGGCAGCACACGTTAAACCGATGTGCGACATAAATGAGCGTTACTTTCTGTTGAACCGTAGAATCGTACGCGACTTTACATTCTGGTTCATCATTTTCGTAGTCCTTAGTTATGTCTATTTTATGTTTATGGTTTCAGGTGCTGACTTCACTCAAGACAGTTATTTGCTGATTTAACCTTTTCTTCTGTTTTTATTATCCTCCTCTCGTTCTTCTGTAAATATGTGAGAACATTGAAAACCCAAAGAAAACCCAATCTGTCTTAATCATTGCTTATTTAATGCAATCTGTAAAGTACATTTTACGTTTTGAAATTTTTACTACAGCAAAAAAATATATTTTGGCAGACAAATATCGCAATGAAATAGAAAAAGTTTCAGTTAACCTAGATATAGGGTTATTGTAAACATTATAAGATATCAATACTTTATTTTAAAGTGGTGATCAAGGAAAAGTTAAAAGTAAAACCAGAGCCAGACAAGGACAAAGACGTTAGAGAGCAGTTTATGGTATATCCTGGAAGGCACTTGTGTGAATATGCTAAGAGATGTGATGAGAAACTATATAACTAGTAAATCATTTTACTAAATGTTGACAATGGTTGCGATCTGTTCACGTGAGGCAGTGAATGAAGACAAATGTTGGAGGTCTATTCAAGTGAGGCAGGGGGGACGGTGTGGCCTAGTGGTTAAGTGGCACTGCTTACAATCCGAATGTGCTGGGTTCGATCCCCATCACAGCACTGGCCGTTACCCCGGGGAAGCAAACCCTTAGAAAATGCAGGAGGAAACAGACCCTTACATAAAATGCATGCTGAAATCGGATGCACATGGCCGATAGGCGCAAAATAAAAACCCCAGTGCAACGCACACCGTCTTTGGGGATTAGAGAAAATAAGGCGAAAGCAAAAAAAAAGTGAGGCACGGAATGAAGACAAATGTTGGAGGTCTGTTCAATTGAAACAGGGAAAAACGACAAATGTTGGAGGTCTGTTCAAGTGAGGCAGGGAACGAAGATAAATGTTGGAGGTCGTTCAAGTGAAGCAGGGAACGAAGATAACTGTTGGAGGTCGTTCAAGTGAGGCAGGGAACGAAGATAAATGTTGGAGGTCGTTCAAGTGAGGCAGGGAATGAAGACAAATATCGGAGGTATGTTCAAGTGAGGAAGGAAATGAAGACCAATTTTGCAGGTATGTTTAAGCGAGGCAGGAAATGAAGACCAATTTTGCAGGTCTGTGAGTGAGACATAGAATTAGGACAAAGACATCTGTTAGAGGTCTTTTCAAGTGAGGCAGGGAATGAAGATAAATGGTTCAGGTCTGTTCAAATGTGTCGCCAAATAGATTTATTGCTTGCAGAGAATAAGACGTTAAATTCTATTAATCATAATCCGCGTATGCCGTAATTCGAGAAATACTTAGATTAACTTAACTGAACGTCTTTTTACCGGTTTAGAAGACTCTGTATACAACCAGTTTGATTTACGTTACCTTGCTCTAAAAGCTATAGCATCCAATTTATACTTAAATGCATTAATTGTCCCTGTCTCCATTACCTCATGTGGCAAAGCATTCCAAGCATTCACCACTCTCTGACTAAAAAAATATTTCCTAATATCTAATCTGGACCTCTCTTCAGTTAATGGGTAGCTATGCCCTCTTGTTCTTGTGGGTGGTTGTATTTTGAACAAAAACATATTATATTCTAATTTATCCGTTCCTCTGATCATCTTATAAACCTGTATTGTCAACTCGAACTCTTCTCTTTTCTAGACAATGTAGGCCGATTGTTCTGAGTCTTGCCTCATAACTATAATTTTTGAATACCATCATCAGCTTTGTCGCTCTTTTTTATTGTTAATACGGCATGTGTATATCCCTTCTATGATAAAGACTCCACACCTGTACACAGTAATTTAATCTAGGTCTAACTAATGCGTTATACAGTTTGACTATCACCTCCTTACTGCTGTGTTTAATATTTCTTTTTATCATACCTAACATTGTATTTTCCTTTTTCACTGCCAACTGAACTTCCTCACTTACCTTACCTGTATGATCTATTATAGACCCGAGGTGCATGTCCTTACATATCTTTCTAAAATTGTTCTCGCCCATTCTGCAATTGTGTTTCATATTAGAGCTACCCATGTAAATGACTGTATATGTATCTACATTAAACTCAATTTGCCAGCTTACAGACCACTCTTGAATTTTATCTATATATTCGACTTCAATATATCTACTTCTGCTTTAGATTATATACTACTGCATAGTTTTCTATCATCAGCAAATTTTGCAATCATGGATTCCATATCAATGTCCAAATCATTTATATATATCAAGAACAAAGCTGGTCGCAAAACAGAGCCCTGTGGCACTCCACTTTTCACTTCACACCACTCAGAGTACTCCTTATTTATGCCCACCCTCTTCCTTCTTCCCGTTAACCAATTTTTAATTCATTTGGAACCTTCCCCGCCTATTCCATGTGATTTTAACTTTCTAAATAATCTTTTATCAAGTACTCTATCAAAGGCTTTTTGCAAAATCTAGAGAAATAACATTCACTGGCTCCCCTTATCTATCATTTTGGTAACCTCCTCCATGAATGCTAATAGATTTGTTAATCGCAATCTTCCTTTAGTAAACCCATGCTGACTATTTCTGATTAGATTAAACTTGTCTAAATGCATTACAATGTTTTCTTTGATTATTGACTCTAACAATTTACAGACTGTTAAACTCACCGGTCTGTAATTTGCTGGATCTGATTTTTTGCCCGTTCTGAATAAGGGGATCACTATAGCATCTTTCCAATCCCGTGGAACAATCCCTTTTGCAAGTTATAGAGAAGATAATATAGCCAATGATGGATTTGCTAGTTGGTCTCTAATTTCAAACAGCAATTTTGGATGAATACTATCTGGACCTGGACATTTATCCACTTTCATCCCTCCAATTTTTTACAAACCATTTCCTCTCTAATGCAGATTGACTTTAATCCTACTTTGTGCAGGTCTCTTTGAAAGATATATAAAGGCTCTGGGATCTTGGAGCAGTCCTTTTTTGTGTAAACTGTGCTAAAGTACTAATTGAGTAGATTAGCTGGCATCCTATTCTCATTTATTATTGTTTCTGTACTGTATGAGAGGGCCTACTTTGTCTTTCATTCTTTGTTTATTTATCACCTAAGAAAAGAAACTTTCACTATCCGTCTTGATCCTCTGAGCAAGTTTTTTTTCGAAGTCTTGTTGCTATTTTATTTACTTTCTGAGCTATGTTCTGCTTGTAAAAATATTTTAAATGTGTTTCTTTTGATTTACCTGCCTCTATATATTTTGTCCGTGCTTTATTTTTAGCTTTTCTACATTTAACTACAAATTTAGTTATCCGCTTTTTATGCTACATGGAACACATTCCTCTTTTAGCGTTTCTAGAACTTTTAAAACTCTCCCACTCTTGTTCAACATCTGTTCCTCCGACAATATCTTTCCAGATTATGTGGTTCGCTGCCTCTTTCATCTTCTTAACATCTGCCTTAAATTAGACGTATGTTTGCCTGTTTATGTTCACTTCTTTCCCCGCAAAAAGATCCAAACAGATCGTAACTTGAGCCAAACAGTTTCCCAACAGTAACGTTTTGAATCATATGTTCCTCTGTAGTAACAACTAAATCGAATGTATTGTTTGCCTCTGATGGCTGTTTATACATGTTGAATTTAAAAATTGTCAGTTATGCAATTAACAAAAAGTTTTGACTCTACAAGTGCTTCTGCCAACTCACATTTCATTTCTTGACAGTTAAAATATCCCATTAATAATAATTTCTCTTCACCTGCCTTTGCTATGTTACTAATCAGCTCCTCATCTTCCTCTTTTTGACTTGATTGACATTTATAGCATACCCCAATTACTGTTTTTTCAACTCCACTCTCTATGTCGCCCTATACACTTTCATTTTTACTACTACATGAGAAATCATCTTCGATCGTTATATTAACTGAATTTATACAGCATAATAAAACGCCACCTCCCTTAGCCTCGTCTCCAACTACCCTATCTTTCCTTGACATTGTGTATCTCTCTATTTCAAGTTCACTTTCTGCAATGTCTTCATATGTTCATGTTTCTGTTAAACTATTATATCTGGTTTTCTTCTTCTACACACAGTTCCAATTCTTCTCTTCTTCTTCTTCTTACATTTGCATAAAAATATTTTAGTTTGCAATTTTGTTGTTTTTCCACTTTTTCATTTTGCTGTAACCTTACTTGTAACATCGTTATCAGACGCTATCTTTTCACGTTCATTTTTCAGAACAAGTTTGTCGCGCCGTATATTTTCTGAACGAAGACCACGGGTAGCAATGTACATGAAATTATTGCATTTTGATAACTTGCAAATATAAACATGAAACAATAAAAGCCATGAGATGCAGTCAACACATTTTGAAGTGTACTGAAGTCTATGTGTTTTGGTATGTATATACTGGACAACAATGTTCAAAGATGGACGTAAGTTAACGCAACAATAGGCGCCCGACCTGGTCTCGGAAGATCTTTCGTTAACTCACGTCCTTATTTAAACATCGTTGTCCAGTATATATATATATATATATATATATATATATATATATATATATATATATAAACACTGTTGTCTTCGACACACTTTTGTCACCATACACTGCCTGTATTCTGCGATGTATGTCAACTGGTCAACATCCTTCAGCTGTTAGAAACCAAATCACCACTCGATGAACAACACTAGACGGATTCCGTATCACACCCGCCATGTTTTCAACGGTCTGCAAAGGAAACTATGAAGCGGAGGATAATAACATTTTGCAAACTTAACTGTTGGTATGTTTAGGCCCGAAGTGACGTCATCATGAGCATCATACGTATGGCCGCTTGTTGTGGTTTGGTTGGGCTTCATTTGGACCCGCCTCGGGTATATATAAATATATAAAATAATGTATAAAAATATAATATTTAAAAAATATACACACTTTTTGAAAATGTATTAATTCAGTTTGCAATTCAGGCAATTCTAGATATATAATTTCAAATGATAGACAACTATATGTCATTTTTTTAGTTTGTCACCTCTGTTCAAACTGTCATCAGTTTTGGTTCAACCACTGATAACAACACTGTCCTACAGAGCTGTCAACATGAAAAGGTTATCTTGTGACACGACAGCATGCTCTTTCAAAGGGCGCGTTCAGTTTATCGATTCTGACCGATTGTTCGCGATAAACATTATCTTGAAGGTATCCCGAGAAGACAAAAGTCCAACGGCATGCCGTCTGGTTTAAGTGTGGAATATGCAATGCAATCTTTTCTGAATTTATCAGTTCAGCTAATTTTACATTACGCTGAAAGTGACGGGGAACTCCATCTTGCTGGAAATAAAAGTCCGTTTAATTGACAAACATCTCGCGAATGCTTGATATGGTGGAATTCTAAAGTACAGAAATGTCAAATATGCAGCGCCATTTTAATTATTTTTTTAAATTCATGTGCATGTGTGAATATATATATATATATATATATATATATATATATATATATATATATATATATATATATATATATATGTAATTTTATTGCTGCTTGCCAGTTTGGAAAACGTAGCTTTTAGTATACTTCTTGAGGTAGATCAGTTTTTACATGTCTTCACTTTTTGTGTAACATACTCTTTACACCTGTATTGCTAATGTTCTTAATTTGTGCGCGTGTAGAAAATGTGTCTCGTATTTTCGCATTAGTAATGACCATTTGACGCGCGAAAGAAATCAGAAGAACAATAGCCATGGTAATGCAGAGACTGAACAGTCTGAAAAAATTATGGAAGAGCATCAACAAAACGACAAAAGAAAAAGTCTTGAGAGCCTGTGTTTTTCATGTGTTAGCTTATGGCTGCGAATCATATACGATAACCAATGCTTATAGACAAAGAATCGAATCCTTCGAGTCAAAACATTTAAGAAAGATCCTCAGAATACTCTGGACGGAGAAAAAGACAAATGTAGACATTCGACAAGAGTTTAGCATTGAAAAATAGAAGCACAGAATGGAGAACTAGTTTATTAATTCCATTATGGCCAGAAAATGTAAATACTTTGGTCACATAAAGAGATACAACGGTCTCGACAGAACAGTAATGGAAGGTATGCTGCCAGGCAAAAGAGGCACGGGTAGACCAAGAAAACGATGGTCCCAAGATATCCTAAAATGCCTTGGTATGACTGTGACGGAGACTGGAGTTTTGGTAAGAGAAAGAGTTTCTTTCAGACAGACTATGTTGGGAGCTTCGTTCTATAAATAACATGATACGTGATGAGTGAGTGATCATTATTAATTTTTATATTTCTTTTAAGATTTTAAAATCAATTCCAAAAAATAATGTTGAATGATCAACCGTTAGATCCCAATTGTTTTTTCAGAAGAACTGATTCTTCTTAGTGCAAACTCTTTGAAAATACAGATGTACATTCTGTTATTCCCTAATTAATATGATATTTTGAAACATGTTACAGCTTTCTATAAAATTCTTTAAGATAGGAATTGACAACCAGTGCTAGGCAAAACTTTCTCGAAAGAGTACTGGTTTCCCGAAAACAGTATTTGAAGCAACGTCTTTTTATAATATCTTGATGACTCATTTGAGAGCAGCGCAGAGGCCAAGCAGTACCGTATGTCGGTGAAACCAAGCACCACAGAGTATAAATGAGAACGGATCGAACAGCCCCTAATGTCAGTACACAGACACATAGCACCATCGAGTGCTAGTGGCCAAAGACGGAGAAAACCCATATGGCAGTGAATAGACACTCAGCACCAGCGAGTGTCAGTGGGCGGAGAACTAACATCCTCGTTTGTCAGTGAACAGACACTGAGCACCAGCGAGTGTCACTGGGCGGAGAACTAACAGCCTCGTTTGTCAGTCAACGGACACTGAGCACCAGCGAGTGTCAGTGGGGGGGGGGGGGGTGAGAGACTGAGCAGACTTTACGTTACTAGACATATATAGAGCAGCAATTTATTTAAGTGAACACATATTGAGCTACCCCGAATGTAGGTGGACAGAGACCTAGTAGACCCATACATCAGTGGACAGAGACCTAGTAGACACATACATCAGTGGACAGAGACCAGAAACCTAGTAGACCCATACATCAGTGGACAGAGACCGGAAACCTAGTAGACCCATACATCAGTGGACAGAAACCTGAAACCTAGTAGACCCATACATCAGTGGACAGAGACCAAGTAGACCCATACATCAGTGGACAGAGACCTAGTAGACACATACATCAGTGGACAGAGACCTATTAGACACATACATCAGTGGACAGAGACCGGAAACCAAGTAGACCCATACATCAGTGGACAGAGACCGGAAACCTAGTAGACCCATACATCAGTGGACAGAGACCTAGTAGACACATACATCAGTGGACAGAGACCTAGTAGACACATACATCAGTGGACAGAGACCTAATAGACACATACATCAGTGGACAGAGACCGGAAACCTAGTAGACCTATACATCAGTGGACAGAGACCTAGTAGACCCATACATCAGTGGACAGAGACTAGTAGACACATACATCAGTGGACAGAGACCGGAAACCTAGTAGACCCATACATCAGTGGACAGAGACCTAGTAGACCCATACATCAGTGGACAGAAACCTAGTAGACACATACATCAGTGGACAGAGACCTAGTAGACACATACATCAGTGGACAGAGACCTAGTAGACACATACATCAGTGGACAGAGACCTAGTAGACCCATACATCAGTGGACAGAGACCGGAAACCTAGTAGACCCATACATCAGTGGACAGAGACCTAGTAGACCCATACATTAGTGGACAGAGACCGGAAACCTAGTAGACACACACATCAGTGGACAGAGACCTAGTAGACCCATACATCAGTAGACAGAGACCTAGTAGACACATACATCAGTGGACAGAGACCTAGTAGACCCATACATCAGTGGACAGAGACCTAGTAGACACATACATCAGTGGACAGAGACCTAGTAGACCCATACATCAGTGGACGGAGACCTAGTAGACACATACATCAGTGGACAGAGACCGTAGACCCATACATCAGTGGACAGAGACCTAGTAGACCCATACATCAGTCGACAGAGACCTAGTAGACCCATACATCAGTGGACAGAGACAGGAAACTTAGTAGACACATGCATCAGTGGACAGAGACCTAGTAGACACATACATCAGTGGACAGAGACCTAGTAGACACATACATCAGTGGACAGAGACCTAGTACACCCATACATCAGTGGACAGAGACCGGGAACCTAGTAGACCCATACATCAGTGGACAGAGACCTAGTAGACCCATACATCAGTGGACAGAGACCAAGTAGACACATACATCAGTGGACAGAGACCTAGTAGACACATACATCAGTGGACAGAGACCTAGTAGACCCATACATCAGTGGACAAAGACCTTGTAGACCCATACATCAGTGGACAGAGACCTAGTAGACACATACATCAGTGGACAGAGACCGGAAACCTAGTAGACCCATACATCAGTGGACAGAGACCTAGTAGACCCATACATCAGTGGACAGAGACCTAGTAGACACATACATCAGTGGACAGAGACCTAGTAGACACATACATCAGTGGACAGAGACCTAGTAGACACATACATCAGTGGACAGAGACCTAGTAGACCCATACATCAGTGGACAGAGACCTAGTAGACCCATACATCAGTCGACAGAGACCTAGTAGACCCATACATCAGTGGACAGAGACCGGAAACCTAGTAGACACATACATCAGTGGACAGAGACCTAGTAGACACATACATCAGTGGACAGAGACCTAGTAGACACATACATCAGTGGACAGAGACCTAGTAGACCCATCCATCAGTGGACAGAGACCGGAAACCTTGTAGACACATACATCATTGGACAGAGACCTAGTAGACACATACATCAGTGGACAGAGACCTAGTAGACACATACATCAGTGGACAGAGACCAAGTAGACCCATACATCAGTGGACAGAGACCTAGTAGACCCATACATCAGTGGACAGAGACCAAGTAGACACATACATCAGTGGACAGAGACCTAGTAGACCCATACATCAGTGGACAGAGACCAAGTAGACACATACATCAGTGGACAGAGACCTAGTAGACCCATACACCAGTGGACAGAGACCGGAAACCTAGTAGACCCATACATCAGTGGACAGAGATCGGAAACCTAGTAGACCCATGTATCAGTGGACAATAAACAAGCTTTATGTTACCTCTCCTTGTTCGGACCCATGATTTTCAGTCGTTTTTACCATGTCTCATTAGCCAAATGCAAGGCTTCTTATGAGAAGGTGGTGCTTCAACTTTCATGTCCAGCTGTATATGGGTACGAAGATTTACAGTCAGGGAAGGAAACGCAGCAAGGAGGTGACCTTGCCATCCAACTTCATAAAGAAGCTGTTGACTCGATCAGTAAATAAGTCGACGTTGCAGTGCAACTGAAGGTCAAAAGTCCATTCAAAAGATACATTTATTGTTTCAGTGGCCGGTCCAGGATAAAAACAAAATGATAGATTAACTGCAGTTCCATTGTCTTCGTTAGAGACAGCGAAATAATCAAAATAACTAGCAAATAGTAACAATAAAACAAGGCCGGATATAAGCGAAGGCACGGTGGGAGAAACAAAGCAATAACAACACGAAGAAGCGGCAAGTTGATGAAGTAACGATGCAACATGTAACAGTATTGAAGTGTCTAAAACACCAGTGTTACGTCGATATAACACGTAACATAAATGGAGTGTCTAAAACAACAGTGTCTGTTGTAACGATACAACATGTTACAGTACTCTTCATTCTTTCTTTTTTTTTTTGTGTCTTACTGCTGTCTCCATGCGGCGTCACATAGAGGCGGGATGCGCAGATCTCCTGTTTGGGCCAGGTGAGAAGCATGTGTGGTCGTCAAGTGGAAACTTCTGAGTGTTTCAGACACACCTTCTATCCATCTGTGACGGGGGCTGCCTCTTACGTGAGGACCTGATAGTTGCATGTAATATTCTCTTCCTGCTGGTTGGTCATAACGCATTCGAACCAAGTGGCCAAACCACTTGTTGGGCTTTAATGTAGGAATTTACTGTGTTCGTTTCTAACATCTACCTCAACGTGGTGTTTCGGATACGGTCTCGGATGGACTTGCCAACTGCACTGCGCACACAGCGCATCTCACAGCTCTGAATCTTACTCTTGGGAAGTTATAATAAAGACCACGATTGACACAGGTAACACGAAGTAGGAATGAAAAGCGTGTTGATCAACCTCCTCTTTGTTAAAGTTGCACTCCGAGATGTTTTAGAATCGGTGCAAGCTGGTAGAGGACATTGCTTGCTTCCTGAATACTATGTGTTATCTCTCTGTCCACTTTGCCATCAGCAGTAAAAATACTTCTCAGGGACTTGAACTCTTGAACCTGCTAGAGAATTTTTTTGTTCGCTGTGGAAGCGTCGCTTCACATGTTTACGGATTATTTTCATAGACAGTCTTATCTATGTTGATCTTCATGTCATATCTTTGACAGGCTGAATTGAGGGAGGTGAGGTGATGTTGCAGGTCATCCCCGCTGTAATAAATGATGCTTTGAATATCAGTGAACATCAGTTAATTTAGGGTTTCATCAAGGGGATTTGCTAACTGGGTAATTTTATCCATATAAATGAAAAGAAGAGGGGAGAGAACACATCCCTGGCACACATCCCTGGCGTACATCCCTCTTCACAGAGAACCAGTTAGTCAAACCGGCGCTTGTTTGCACAGCACCTTCGCTGTTAACATACACAGCACCCTCGCTGTTAACATAAAAAGCACGAATGTTATCAAGTAGCAGATCTTTACTATCATATTCTGCCATTACCTTTCATAGCTTACTCCTATTTACCTTGTCGAATGTCTTTTCCTTGTCTATGAAGGCCACGTTCAGTTTTTTAATGTATTCGATGGTTGTTTCGCTTAATTGTCGGAGCGTGAATATGACATCTGTTCACCCTCGGCCTTTTCTAAAAACGGATTATGCACTAAGCAGCGATTCTACCATTGTCCGAACTCTCTGTTCACCAAATATGGTTTAGCTATCTCTACTTTCATTTCACCAAAGATGGTTTAGCTCTCTCTCTCTCTCTACTTACATTTTAGACATTTCCTAAATATGGTTTAGCTCTCTCTACTTCCATTTCACCAAATAGGGTTTAGCTCTCTGCTTTCATTTCAGCAAATCTTGTTTAGATCTCTCTACTTTCATTTCAGAAAATATGGTTTAGTTCTCTCTACATTCATTTCGCCAAAGATAGTTTAGCTCGGTCTACTTACATTTCACCAAAGATGGTTTAGCTCTCTCTACTTACATTTTAGACATTTCACTAAATATGGTTTAGCTCTCTCTCGCTCTCTCTGTCTCTCTCTCTCTCTCTCTACGTCCATTTCAGCAAATATGGTTTAGCTCTCTCTCTACTTACATTTTAGACATTTCACCAAATGTGGTTCAGCTCTCTCTACTTCTATTTCAGCAAATATGGTTTAGCTCTCTCTATACTTACATTTCAGCAAAAGATAGTTTAGCGCTCCCCTCGTATATTTCGCCAAAGATAGTTTAGCGTTCCCATCGTACATTTCGCCAAAGATAGTTTAGCTCTTCCCTCGTACACTTCGTTAAAGATAGTTTAGCGTTCTCCTCGTACATTTCGCCAAAGATAGTTTAGCGCTCCCCTCGTACATTTCGCCAAAGATAGTTTAGCGCTCACATCGTACATTTCACCAAAGATAGTTTAGCGATCTCCTTTTACATTTCACCACAGATAGCTGAGCACTCTCCACTTACATTTCCCCAAAGACAGGTAAGCATTCTCCACTTACATTTCACCAAAGACAGGTAAGCACTCTCCACTTACATTTCACCAAAGACAGGTAATCACTCTCTATTACGTTTCACCAAAGACATGTAAGCACTCTCCATTACGTTTCACCAAAGACAGGTAAGCACTCTCCATTACGTTTCACCAAAGACATGTAAGCACTCTCCATTACGTTTCACCAAAGACAGGTAAGCACTCTGGATAGGTATCTAAGCCATACTTGCTCTTATTTATTATATTTCTATCCTATTTGACAACGCATAACGTAACGTCAAGTGTTGATACAGTAAATGCTATGCTGGAGCTCTGTGATATTTCTCCGTCTTTTGCATCTCCCTCTTCTTCTTCCTGTATTCTTTTTTTTTATTCGGCGTTATTCCTAAAAATGTCATTGTGACGTTGTGACGTAGTTTACATCGAGGTTATGATATCGGCGCCTTTTGGCCCGATACATCCGATTATAGCAGTATTTTTATAATACCGGGTTTCCATTTCAATACGCTCCCTATCCATTAGTCAAAATACACCAGTGATTAGTGCAGCATGTTTCCATGGCGTCGCAATAAATTCTGCGTCAACTATGGTTCGCTAAACATAATACAAGCAGCCGGTTATGAGTCGCTTGCTGCTTTCAGCTCATGCACTGCTGCATCTCGACCCCTCTTTGACATTTTAAAATGATTTCAAATAATGCCTTTTAGATATCAATGTTGGATGAAGCGGCTATATGTTTTAAAAACACAGTTGCGAGGTATGTCATTCTAAGTTAATTACTAAGTAATCAAGAGCATAATGTTCTAAAAAGATTGCCACAAGAAACGATTCAAGTTACGTAACCTGCTGAATATGATCTGTAACTCTGAAATTTATTTTCTTTCAAATTACTACAAGCTTAAGGAAAATAATCTCTCTCTAATCGTATCTTTGTAAAATTGAGTAAATGCGTCAATATTAAGACGACAAAGATTCTTTGCACGAAATAATCGAACACTCGTCCGACTGAAACCGACATTTCACGAACACCACTCAGTCTCAATAGAAAGAAAAATAACAGGAGACTTCCTCCTCACCTTTATACATTACAAAACAGATCTAGGCGTATACCTACATCCGTGCAGGGTTTTAGAATAATTACTCTTTGATTAGCACTAAGTCAAGGGCTTCCATCTGTGAATAACAAACTCAGCGAGGAGAGGAGACTAATTACTGATGATGTGTTGCTTCATTTTTTTAAATGAAACTGCTGACGTTGACTGAATGTTAACTGTCAGAGCTCTTTTTTAAAGAGTTACATTCTCGACAGAGTTGGAAAAAACAAGATTCCGTGATAAATCACTGGATTCATTTAATGGTTCAATCATTTATTCGCCTTTTGGCTCTAATTGAAGTACAGGTCCAGCACTACGGCTAAATTAAGACTTGGGGAAGCCACACGCAATATAAAGCCTGGAGGCCACCTGTTAAACAATGACACCATGAGATCTCACAAAACCTGAAAACATTTACTTGGATGCCAATTGATTATTTAATAGCAAGGCATTTAAAATTAAAAACATCAATTATTTTCAAATGAATGCATTTATTGATGACTTATTTATCATTAAGCTTAGATTTGTTTAAGTCTCTGCGGATTGTGAAACCCTAAGCTATAGCGTATTTGGCCTAGGCCTGTCTGGCCCCGTGTTTATGGAATATCAGGGCCATTTTGTTTCTTCTTCTGCGTTCGTTCTCAATCTCTCACTACCAAGCCCTAAACAGGGCTTTGCAAGTAGCAGGATGTAGTCCGCAGAACGGAATGCGTTGTGTCGCTATTTTACAGCTTTGCAGCGATATTTGCACCTTTCGGACCGCCACATCCGTCTTCGGAGGCCTTCTTTCTAATTCATTAGAAGAAGCAGCTAACTTCCATAAAGCAATACAATTCTTTGCGTTCGATACCCTAACTGTGCTTCGATTCAAAAACAGAGAGGACACGTTTAAAAGTATTGTTACACATTGTTTGACTGCATACTTTCGAAAATAAAGTAAACGAGTAGATTGTTAGAGACAAATTAAGTTATTAGCCCTGGAAATAATAGAATACAAGATGGTGTAAGCTTGTCGGCTAATACTGTTGCATGTAGAGAGGCAAAGTTAACAGCAATTCATTAAAAACACGCAGAGACTGAACAGCCTGAAGAAATTATGGCAGGGCACTAACAAAATGATAAAAGTTAAAGTCTTGAGAGCCTATGTTTGTCCTGTGTCAGCTTATGGCTGTGAATCATGGACGATTACAAAACGTCCAGACAAAGAATCGAATCCTTCGAGTCAAAATGTAACAGAAAGATTCTTAGAATACCCTGGGCAGAGAAAAAGACAAATGTAGACATTCGGCAAGAGTTGAGCATAGAGGAGAACTGGTTTATCAATTCCATTTTGGTTAGAAAATGCAAATACTTTGGTCACATCAAGAGACACAACGGTCTCGAGAGAACAGTGATGGAAAGTATGGTGCCAGGCAAAAGAGGGAGGGGTAGCCCAAGAAGACGATGGCACCAAGATATCCAGGAATGCCTTGGTATGACTGTGACGGAGGCTGGAGTTTTGGCAGGGGAACGCGTTTCTTTTAGACAGACTGTGTTGGGAGTGACGTTCTATAAAGCACATGCTACATGATGAAGAAAAGGAAGAACACTTAAATACACTTGGCTGAAAATGTTAATGAACCCTGATATTGACAAAAACAATATTAAGATGTACAGAAGTGGAAACAGACCAAATATGCCACGGAGAAAGGTGGCATTCAACGATACCGTAACTAGAAAGAAGAAGAATATGGGTTTACTGTTGTGTGGCTCGTTGTCTACAAAACTTATCTTGTGTGGCCCTCTGTGTGATGCGAGTTTGAAACCCCTGAAATATACCGTATGACATAATTTTTTTTTTTTATATTCCACTTTTCAAACAAAAATATAAAAATCACAGATTCCCAAGTCCTTTAATTAGTGCATTCTTTGGAAACACGCGTGCATGTCTTCGCTTTCATCCGAAACACTCATTACTCACTTTGACGTGAGCACGAATACAAGCAAACCTTTCTCACGGTCCAAAAAATCTTCATCGGATTCAAAGAACGACACAGACTAGACAACCTAGCACATCTAAACTTTTAAGATGAAAGTAGTTCAAGAAATGTACCCACACAATCAAAGCGCACTACGCGACGAGAAGAACTTGTTGATGGGACGTTACCCTTTATCCCTGAGAAAGACAAATTAAGCGAAAGATAGAATGTGAGTCTTTTGTGTACAAAGTAAGACGAACGAATTCAAAAGGTAAACTAGTACATTGTATACCATAGGTGCCAAACTTGTTGTTAGCTGCCTTCTTCTAGCCCTTCAAAGCGTTCAATCCGCCCCGTAATCACTTATAATATATCGACTCCAATCAGATAAATGCTATAGACCTTCGGTCCAAGGATTTTAAATGTCAAAACTGTGCCCTGGACTAATAACTATCAATGATACAGCCGTAACATTCGCCGCTGGTACAGACGTTGATAATGAGTTGTTCAGGTAGTGTATCGATAATGTTACTTAAAGTCAAACCGTTGGCTCTGTCAAAATTAAAACTAAAGCTTATGACTTTAAACGGTTAGATACCAATATTTTATACTATAACGCTTTTACGTAACAATGAACAGACTACTGCACATTAGTCTGCTATAAATTGTTATGCCAAATTACATGTTTAAAAACTATATGGTGATGATGATGATGATGATGAATGCCCACAATGAGTAAGATTACGCTGTTGTGCGCCCTGAAAAGTACGTTAAAAGGCGGGCTGCAGTAGCTTTCCTCAACCGTGCTAGTGAAAATGGACTGGGTTCCTCCAGGCGGTTGTGCTATGCTTGGCTTCATCTACGTGTCACTCACTAATACAGGGATGACATCTTCACATCGTTAGCCAGGCTGCCATGAAAACAGGCTGTTTGCAATGAGAACTTTTAGGAAGTCGAAGTCAGGGTCTTGGCCAGTATATTTTGCCTGACCCAGACTAACATGTCTTCTTCTTCTTCTTCTTCTTCATCGTGCGCAGTCCGGCAGTAACCACTATTTTTTCGAAAAAAGGAGCCGTCATCCTGAGGCTGTCGACACTGCCATAGTGCTTGTCTAGTGTTGCCACTGGTGATGGCCACATCTGCTCTATCTGATCCTTGTATATCGGGCAGTTTTGCAGCAAATGCTCAGCGGTCATTTTGCCGGTACCACACGGGCATTCGTCTGTGCCACCTTTCTTCAATTTGTTGAAAAGGTGGTACCTCAGTCTATTGTGGCCAGTGTGAAGTCTGAAGACCACGACCTGCTCCTTTCTGTTCAACTGGTAATAGGCATCGTTTTTGGTGTAGCCAGTATGTTCGGTTTCCCATTTGGTCATGTATCTAGCTCTAAAAAGCCGTTTTGACTCTTCGTATGTCATACTAGTATAAGTTAGTGGTAGTTTTGCACCTTCTTTTGCCAGTCTGTCTGCCTCCTCGTTGCCTTGGATGTTGCATTGAGATGGAACCCACTGCACCACTACTCTTTTTGGTGCGGCCTGTTGGCATAGTTGACAGAGTACTGCTCTTAATTCATTAAGTTCAGTATTTTTCTGGTTTTTCAGTGCTGTGACTATGGCCAGTGCATCTGTAAGTAGGACTATGTGGCTTTCATTCCTTTTACCTGTCACCATTTCTTCCACTGCCGCCGTCAGTGCCTCTGCCTCCGCTCTGAAATTGCTTGTGCATTTTCCAGTAGTGAGTGACAGTGTTATTTTTCTGCCATTTGGTAGGCTCTGGAATGCTCCTGTGTTGTATTTGTTACGGAACCGTCGGTGTATGCATGGGTCCAGTCCATGCTTGGGTAGTTTTCCGTAATGAAACTCAGGGTAGTATCTCTTCTTTCTCTTTCAGACTGGCAGTTTTTGTTTCTAATACCTGGTATATTTTATACCACCTCTGGAAATATATGCAATATACATTTTTTTTTTTTTTGGTTGCGTTTGCCTTATTTCTCTAATCCCCAAGGCGGTGTGCGTTACACTGTAGTTTTTATGTTGCCCCTGTCGGCCCATTGCATCCGACTTCAGCATGCATTTTATGTAATGTCCTGCCTCCTCCTGCATTTTTTAAGGGATTGCTTCCCCGGGGTAATGGCCGGTGCTGTGATGAGAATCGAACCCAGCACCTTAGGGCTGTGAGCCGTGTCACGTAACCACTAGCCCACGCCGTCCGTGAGATGTGTTAACTTGTATACAAGCATATATCATGTGTAATTATAAAGATTCTTCAAAATAATTGAGTCTTCAAATGATAAACAAAACCTTTTGAAGATACCCCTAACTAGTAAGTCTTGTCGTGCAACCTTCAGGAGAAATTAGATAAGGTATCGCCAAAGAACACACAGAGAAGAGACAGAGGACGATACAGAAGAAACGAGAAGAGACTGGAGAGAACTGGAGACAAAGGCACAGCAGATGACCAGTAGGTGAGAACTGGTTTATGTCCAGTTTCCCCTGAGGTGATAGAATGATGTAGAAAAGGTGAAAAACAACTGTAAAAAAGTATTTAAACTTTGTAATACGTGACTCTATTTAGGTATTTACAAAAACAGGTAAGAATCAGATTGACATAGAAATGTACACACAAAGAGTCACAACCACAGTCCATGTTGATAACATTCCTGACAAAATTGTTGTCTCTTCAACTATTACTTTAGCGTCAGGTGAGTAAAATGGTGGGGTTTTTTTTAATTTTGCAAAATTCTCTTACCCTGTGACATCGTTATTTTGAGAGAGAAAAAAAATGAAATTTTTGAACAATTGCTTTATTAATATAGAGCAGAATATCCCAATCCGTGTTCTGCGAAGCCCTAGGGATCAGTGACAGGGCTAAGCAGGTCCATGAGAGATCATGGCTGAATCAAGAGCTATTTATTGGATAAAATAAACCCTAGAGACACAGCAGTGAATTAGCTGACAGCAGCTACGATTTTGAAGCTGGCTGCTTGCGACATGGTCAGCGAACCGTAACTGGCCAAGACTCTATTCCGTCTCCAGGTGGCGCCACTGGAAACTAGTTGCGGGCGTGTGGTTTGGCTAAGAGAATATATATCACCATGCAGAAAACAACCCAGTCCCAAAGCTGCCGTATTGAAACTGGTTGTATCAGGCCGAAAATTGCAGATATCGCAGCCTCTCTGTAAACTACGACACAACGCCTTTTTTCAGGTCGAACGACGAAAAAGAAGAAGAAAAAGAAGAAGAAGAAACTAAAAAGAGGGAGAAGAAAAAGAAGAATTAAAATGAAGATTTTAAAAAGTTGTTTTGAACCCTAAATAACCTTATTTCGTGATTATGTACACAGACCTAGCAATCTTGAATGTCGGTGTGTGATTGTGGGCACAGACCTAGCAATCTTGAATGTCCGTGCAAGATTGTGGGCACAGACATAGCAATCTTGAATGTCGGTTCGAGATTCTGGGCACAGAAATAGCAATCTTGAATGTCGGTTCGATATTCTGGGCACAGACATAGCAATCTTGAATGTGGGTGCGGGATTGAGTACACAGACCTAGCAATCTTGAATGTGGTTGCGCGATTGTGTACACAGACCTAGCAATCTTGAATGTTGGTGCGTCATTGTGGACACTTGCCTAGCAATCCTGAACGTCGGTGAGTGATTCGGGACACAGACCTAGCAATCTTGAATGTCAGTGAATATGGACACAGACCTAGCAATCTAGAATGCCATTGAAAAAAGCATGTCTGCTTTTACCTCAACAAGGCAAATTTAAATGTAGTAATTGTGTAACATTGTGGACATATGGGTAAATTACGATTAGCACAACAATCAGACATCCCCTGGAAACAAATTGTCAGTCGGCCAATCCCATTACTACAAAAGTACTACCTAAATATAAACGAACGTAAAAACAGCCCTCCTGTTAATCCCTTTCAACATCGGAAAAACTATCTAATGACAAAACAACATTATGTACAAATGCGATGTACTAATGGTCCAGGAAACCCATATCGGAATTGCTGATCGAAGACCAAAGACAAACAGGTCTGGAGAACTGAAATGAATAGTGCGGGTTAAAGTACTTGCATGATATAAAACTTACACCATCTTTAAAAAGCAGCAGATAGCGAAGAGGATACGATTCCTGACAACATATTTGTGAACGAAAAGATATTACATCAATTGACAAAATATGTATGTGGGTCAATACTTGCAACACAGACCCATTTCGTGTAGCCTTGAAGGAATTGTCAAACAGGAGAATGTACCTTTCAAATTACCATTTTTCTTTTAACTAGCCAGAAGGATTCCGTTCGCTTATGACCTAGACAAAGAAGTGTATAAACAAGAACCAATCTCCACAAAATGTGGGTCTACGTTGGACTGACAAAAAAGAATCGATATAAACACAATACACAGAGAGTCTTCAAAACCTAGTAGAAATCTGGTCCTAGCAAAGACCTAAGAGCACTATTCGAGCAATTCTAACTAATATTTGCAAGTGACTTCGTCTCTGAGGAAACCATGAAGGTTGGGGAAGACCTCCTTCATGTAATTTCAAATAGATGGTAACGATGTATTGTGCATACTTTACAGAAGACAACTGAAAGCATTGCAATGCAATCATTATTCTGGAATCCTCAATGCATGAAAAGTAAGGACAAACGAAAACAATTGTGGAGACAAACATATAAATGGCAGGAAAGACGGGCCGAGCTGAAAATGATGGCCAAGAGCACTTGGCTCGAAGTTGTTGGAGACCTATGCTCGGCAGGGAACTATAGGGATTTGATTTTGATTGGTTAATGTTATATCCCTGTATCCTCTGCTATTACTAAAGTTCCTATTGTCTACACATGTCGTTTAGATTTACTGCAATCAATGTTGTCTCCGTGTGTCATATACTTTTACTAAAGTCAATATTGTCTCAGTGTGTCATATACTTTTACTGCAGTCAATGTTGTCTCAGTGTGTCATATACTTTTACTGCAGTCAATATTGTCTCAGTGTGTCATATACTTTTACTGCAGTCAATGTTGTCTCAGTGTGTCATATACTTTTACTGTAGTCAATATTGTCTCAGTGTGTCATATACTTTTACTGCAGTCAATATTGTCTCAGTGTGTCATATACTTTTACTGCAGTCAATATTGTCTCAGTGTGTCATATACTTTTACTGCAGTCAATATTGTCTCAGTGTGTCATATACTTTTACTGCAGTCAATATTGTCTCAGTGTGTCATATACTTTTACTGCAGTCAATATTGTCTCAGTGTGTCATATACTTTTACTGCAGTCAATATTGTCTCAGTGTATCATATACGTTTACTGCAGTCCTTAATGTTTCTAAAGCTCTCTTCTAATACTGAAAGACAGTTTAAACTCAGCAGGCTTCTGGCCTGTTTGAACGGTGGATTGTGCAGTTAGAAGAGCTAGATAATATTATAGTCTGTCTGTCATTCATCTCCCGTGACATGTTGTTAATGTGAGCCTTGATCTCGTCTCTGCTACACCCGAGTCTGTCTGTTAACGTGTGTACGTCTTGTCCGACTCATCGCCAGTTTGAATCCTGGTTTCGTGAGGTTGTTATTCCTGCCCATCTGCTTTTATGAGATCGTTAGAACGTGTTGTTGATCTTGGTGTACAATGTGTATCCCAGCGATGGGAGGTTACCAGGAAAAACAAGCAACATAGGTTTATATGTACCAGGCTTATTGCTTGATAGCAAATGGGACTCGTGCTTGGAATATGTCCTAAACAAAAATGACGTCTAAGTAGTATTTTCATTTTGTGTGTGTCTGTGCGTACATGTGTGCAAGCATGTGTGAGAAAGATTATATGGGGTGTATGTGTATGATTGAGTTACTGTGTCTGTGTATAAGTGTATATTTGTAAGTGTTAAAGTGAGTGTGAGTGATGTGTGTCTGAGCGAAGATAGCGTAGCTCCTGCTCTCTCCAACATTAATTAAACATGCACACTCTCTCCTACCTTTATTCCCTTTCCCTGCAGGGTTAGCACGTACGATAAACCCGACTGGAACGTCCAACATCCTTTGGGAGCACTTAGCGATTCATAACAAGATTGTGATCCATCGGTCAAGAACGACAACCCGGCAGTATGGGTGCGTTTTAAAAAGAAAAATATTATTTTAGGTGCATGAAGTTTTGTTTAATGTTGACATGCAAGCTCCAATTCAACCGTAACTATAACAACCGTTGTTGTTATATGAGAACGTGCTAGCTGTTGTTTTACATTGTGATACTGGTTAAATTATTATTTTGTTCGCGGGGAATTGAGTTATCACTCGTACATTTCGATATCAGAAATGTTATTGATTTTAGAGCTCTCTTTCAAACACACCTCCACGCATTGTTGAATCGGTACTATTGTTGTTCCTCTTACAAATTGTTCATGCACTGTTGTTTAGATCTAAGACGTAGTACACGTGATCCTGAAAGTTACTTCATCCAAAAATGGATTTGTGTTTAGTGTTTTGTGTGTCTCTATATGTACCAGTTAGTTATTATATAGGAACCATTTTCTCAAAAATCCCGTAAGAGATTGATTTCAAGGCACGTGCCATGTCTTCTGAGTTGTGTGTATTTGCCATGTTAGATGTAATTTCAAAACAGATTTATCGTATATGAAAATGATCCGGCAGTTTTTAAACTAGCGATGAATCGTTGAGACAATACCTGCGAGTTGAGTACGTCGAACTACTTCACTGTTGGAAATGATGTCATGCCAGACGATCCAGAAAATACGCCTCTGGTTGCCCAGGTAGAAGGTCTCAAGACGCTGCCTGTCCTGCTGTAGAAGTGTCCAGGTGGAAGGTCTCAAGACGCTGCCTGTCCTGCTGTAGAAGTGTCCAGGTGGAAGGTCTCAAGACGCTGCCTGTCCTGCTGTAGAAGTGTCCAGGTGGAAGGTCTCAAGACGTTGCCTGTCCTGCTGTAGAAGTGTCTAGGTGGAAGGTCTCAAGACGTTGCCTGTCCTGCTGTAGAAGTGTCCAGGTGGAAGGTCTCAAGACGCTGCCTGTCCTGCTGTAGAAGTGTCCAGGTGGAAGGTCTCAAGATGCAGGTGGAAGGTCTCAAGACGCTGCCTGTCCTGCTGTAGAAGTGTCCAGGTGGAAGGTCTCAAGACGCTGCCTGTCCTGCTGTAGAAGTGTCCAGGTGGAAGGTCTCAAGACGCTGCCTGTCCTGCTGTAGAAGTGTCCAGGTGGAAGGTCTCAAGATGCAGGTGGAAGGTCTCAAGACGCTGCCTGTCCTGCTGTAGAAGTGTCCAGGTGGAAGGTCTCAAGACGCTGCCTGTCCTGCTGTAGAAGTGTCCAGGTGGAAGGTCTCAAGACGCTGCCTGTCCTGCTGTAGAAGTGTCCAGGTGGAAGGTCTCAAGATGCAGGTGGAAGGTCTGAAGACGCTGCCTGTCCTGCTGTAGAAGTGTCCAGGTGGAAGGTCTCAAGACGCTGCCTGTCCTGCTGTAGAAGTGTCCAGGTGGAAGGTCTCAAGACGCTGCCTGTCCTGCTGTAGACGTGTCCAGGTGGAAGGTCTCAAGACGCTGCCAGTCCTGCTGTAGAAGTGTCCAGGTGGAAGGTCTCAAGACGCTGCCTGTCCTGCTGTAGACGTGTCCAGGTGGAAGGTCTCAAGACGCTGTCTGTCCTGCTGTAGAAGTGTCCAGGTGGAAGGTCTCAAAACGCTGTCTGTCCTGCTGTAGAAGTGTCCAGGACTCGCAGCCGTACAGGAGAATGGGGACAATGCAGGAGGAGTAGATACGAAGCCTGGTCTCCAGGGACAGCCTTCACTGGGACCAGGCAATGCAGAGCGAGTGCAAGGATGAAGCCGCTAAGCCCATACTACGGGTGAGGTCATAGATCTACTCCATGAGTCTCTCATAGCATCTCATGACGCTCAAACCAGCCCTGACGCATCTACCATTACTGAGGTTAAGGAAATAATAGAAAACTGAAAAACGACAGAGCCGTTGACCACGAAAATATTCTTCCTGAGCTTCTTGCTCCACCATCGTCGCCACCAACAGTCAGGGTCCACAACTTCTCCCTCCACCATCGTCGCCACCAACAGTCAGGGTCCACAACTTCTCGCTCCATCATCGTCGCCACCAACAGTCAGGGTCCACAACTTCTCGCTCCACCATCGTTGCCACCAACAGTCAAGGCTCACAACTTCTCGCTCCACCATCGTCGCCACCAACAGTCAGGGTCCACAACTTCTCGCTCCACCATCGTCGCCACCAACAGTCAAGGCTCACAACTTCTCGCTCCACCATCGTCGCCACCAACAGTCAAGGTCCACAACTTCTCAATCCGCCATCGTCGCCACCAACAGTCAGGGTTCACAACTTCTCAATCCGCCATCGTCGCCACCAACAGTCAGGGTCCACAACTTCTCAATCCGCCATCGTCGCCACCAACAGTCAGGGTTCAGAACTTCTCGCTCCACCATCGTCGCCACCAACAGTCAGGGTCCACAACTTCTCAATCCACCATCGTCGCCACCAACAGTCAGGGTCCACAGCTTCTCGCTCCACCATCGTCGCCCCCAACAGTCAGGGTTCACAACTTCTCGCTCCACCATCGTCGCCACCAACAGTCAGGGTTCACAGCTTCTCGCTCCACCATTGACGCTTTTCTTGCCCGCCGCCTCCTCACAGAACTGCACCGTGAGTTTAACCGCCCTCTCCACGTCACCTACGTTAACCTATGGGCTGCCTTTGACCCTTTGGACAGACACACTCTGTGGAAGGCCCTACAATGCCTAGGTATCCCATGCACCATGATGACCCTAATTGAGGAGCTTCACAGTCATACCAGCGACAAAATTCGGCCCGGGTGAGATCTCACAGAGGAGTTCTCTACAGCATCTAGTAGATGTGTCCTCTCCCATATACTTTTACCACTGATTGAAGGTCTTAATAAGGTCCGACAAACTGTGCAATTGTCTTGCGTGCATTGATATGTGTGACATGAATCTTGTATGTTTTTCCAAGGATCCGTCTGAAGCATATCATCTTTATAGATGTTTCTCTCCAATTTAGCATTCAGGGTACATGTCTCACACGCATAGAGCTATACAGAACTGATTAGTTTTTGCATTCGTTTGAACTTAGAAACCAGTACACGCCGTTGAAGCTATTTTTAAGAACGAGACACGATCACAACCCACATTTTAATAGTTTGGCATTCCTTTCCAAAGTCTGCCGTATCGTTCATTGGCTAGTTACTCATAGAAAACTCGTCTAACATGATTACTCTAAGCATTTATTTTCCTTTAACTTTGGATAGAAATGTGTTGCGTAGCACATCTCATGTTATTTTACGCCTGCTGTTTTAGAGAAAGCGTTTAGATATTAAAATGCAATAAAACCCTGTAGTTTTGGTTATACTATGTCGTATAGACCATGTTAAATGAAGTTACCAATCTCATTCACTAATCACCATAGAACGCCGTTTACGTGTAATGCTGAATGCAATTAATCTTTTATTTACTTCCCTAACGTGTGATCGAACAAGAGGGACAGGACTTGAACATAGCCGGCCCATACGTGCACACCCTATTTCGAGAAACCGTCATTCTCTGCAAGATTATTGGCTCCAGATTCAGCGTCTATAATTCCTAATGTTAGAATCTAGCATACCGACACAATAGATGTGTACATACACACTTTTCTTTAGTTTCCTACAGCTCACAAATTAGCAGAGGTCCATTACATTAGACCTTTTACAAAGAATAACTTTCTTGGCACAGACAGGATGCAAATCCTATTTGTCCATCACAAGCAAATATGGTTACATCATCAGACGTGTGCTGTGAGATGTGATAACATGGGACTATAAAGTCCAGTCCTGACACGGTAGACTCTATCTCACTTGGGACACATGTGAGGAGTCGCCTGTAGGATCGTCGTTCTTCTTGTTCTATCTGTAGGCTCGCTATCTCTGAGCCTTGACGAGCTATTTATCTTTGCGATCTGAGCACTGTGTGTGATTATAGTGCGCAAGACGGAAAGATTCTGTGCAAGCATCTCACAGGAGGTGACATCAATGTTGAAGTTGTTCTGGAACATTTTAAGTAATCTCTGCAGCGTTTCTTCTTCTCCCACCCCCCGCCACTTCCCCCTAACGAGCATATGGCTGTTCTCAGCACTCCGTATGGCAGCTTCTTTGAGATGCGCCCATTAGGCTTGTGAATACGTCCCGCCCATTGTTCAGAAATCCAGGATTTTGTCTTGTCAACTAATCTAAAGCACCAAGCGGACACAGCTCATGTGGAGACCATTTAGCTGTCTGATGATGTTGTAGCATACCCCATGGTTTGCCCTGGCGGTTATTCTAACTTAGAACATTCTCACACTCATCCACATCATCATGACCATGTTCAGTAAATGACATATCACACAGCAGGTGGTATATTTATTATATCATACTCATATCATAGAATGAGTAGAGAAATTAAAAACACAATATAATACATATCTTAACTAAACATTCTACTAAAACGGGAATTGTAAGCATAAGCTATTGATGGAATTCCCAACTATCTAAAAACCCAGTTCTATTGCCTTGCAATTACATCACACACACATCGCCTTAACTGCGTCTTCAACACACCTTATCAAATACTCTTCCTCACTGAAATCCCCTCAGGCGGGCGATCTCGACATAACTCGTTCACAATGTGTCCTTGCTTACAAACACACTTTCACATTATCTATTAATGCAAAACTCATTCACCTATTTGAGCGATCCTGTTCTATCACTAAACATTCGTCCAACCGTCTATCAATCGCTCCTCTATCTAAGTCGGTGAGTTAAACATACTATCCACATTCAGTCTCTCTCTCTCTCACTCTCCTCCATACAGCCTCTCTCTATCCAGCCTCCCTCTCTCCAGCCTGCCGAGCTAAACTTTGTCCCGAGTTATAAATCATCAAGCAAGGCCAGAGCTTGACCAATCGATCTCAGGTGATGGCCATCTTCAATCCAATTGGACCGAAACACTTTGCACACCTGTCACTCATTCTCTCGCAGCAAGCCCCGCTGCCAATTTCGTCTGTCAATCAATCTCCCCCTACCAAAATCGGAAGGCCAGTGGTCAGTTTCTACCTGTCCACATTCCTTAACCCAACTCTGTTCTCCTTTGCTGAGACGGTGAGTGACCTTGACATGCATTCAGGTAAATTTAAGCTTTAACATGTTCAGGCATCCTAAACTCCCCTTGCTCCGGCGGGAACTGTTACAATGTATGTTTATACTTTTCACGTTTCGCAGATAAGCAGAACAACGGATAGCACTATAGAACGATGTCCTTATATCTTGGCGGCGACGTTGATGTCGTGTCAGTACCAGCCATTCCCTTGTATTCTTCCAAACGTCGAGCGTTCCTACTCAACTTAGTTGTTTAGTAGATATTCGCTTCTCTGGGGATAGTTCTGTCCAATGAGGTAAAGCTATCGACTGCTTGGAGACTAGAAAGAAAAAGAAAGAACAGATCCAAATGGAAACAGGCCTTTCAGTCTACTGAGCTGTGTAGGTAAACTGATGAAGCGTATGATAAACACCAGACTGATGTGGCACCTGGAAGCAAAACACATATTAATTCCACAGAAAACAAGATTTAGACAACACAGATCCACTGAGGACTAGATCACTCTCATAGCCCAGGAAATAGAGGATGCTTACCAAGAGAAAAAGCATACAGTAGCGATTTGGGTGGATTTAGAGAAGGCATTTGACAAGGTGTGGAAAGAGGAACTTAAAGTCAAGTTACGAAGAAGTGAAGTATATGGACAAAATGTACCGATTGATCAGCCACTACCTTTAAAACAGAACAGCCAAAGTTTAAGTACAAGGGCAGATGAGCAAAAAGGTGGCACTGGAGCAAGGAGTACCCCAAGAGGGAGTACTGTCACCAACACTTTTTCTGGTGTATATAAACAACATCCCAGAGAATATACCAAGAAGAGTCCACAGCTCCATGTTTGCAGACGATCTGGCTATGTGGACCACTAAAGAAAATCTCACCGTAGCAAACAATCGGATGCAGCAGGCCCTAACATCGCTGGAAGAGTGGGCGAACTCATGGCTGGTCAAAATAAACGAGGAGAAAACCACGTGCACAATATTCTCGCTCTCATTAAAACCCCAAAGTACCAAATTAAGTCTAAATGGCAAAATCCTGCAGCCAAACGACAACCCAACCTATCTGGGAGTCACATTTGATCGGCGCATGACATGGAAAAGTCAGATCGAGAGAAACCGAATGAAAGCCAGAGAAAGAATGGCAATCATGAGGAAACTTGCTGGAACAAGCTGGGGAGCAGACGAAGGCATACTAAAGAAACTGTACACTGGAAGAGTGAGACCAGTTCTCGAGTATGGCATTGCGGCATGGACAACAGCAGCGAAAGCGAACTTCGATAAAGTTAACAAACTTCAAAACCAAGCCATGAGAATTATAACAGGTGGCATGAAGTCAACGCCAATTGTAGAACTCGAAAAGATTACAAAGCTGCAATCCATGACCGATAGAAGAGACTGCAGAGCCCAGCTGCAGTCAGAGAAACTCCGAAGACTGACGGACCATCCAATGTACCAGAGACTAAACAATTTGGGAAATGGGAAACTAAAGCGGAGAAACTTTGCAGAAATAGCCAAAGCAAAGATGCACGAAGATCCCACAAACGCACAAACAACACCAAAACCCATCACTACTGTACGAAAACCTACCTGGAGGCAGGATATATTTCCAGAGGTGGTAGAAAATATACCAGGTATTGCAAACAAAAACTGCCAGACTGAAAAAGAAAGGAGAGACACTACCCTAAGCTTCATAACGAAAAGCTACCCAAGCATGGACTGGACCCATGCATACACCGACGGTTCTGTAACAAACACTACACAGAACGGAGGGGCAGGAAGATTCCTTAACCTACCAAATGGCAGACAAATAACACTGTCATTCGCTACTGGTAAGTACACAAGCAATTTCAGAGGGGAGGCAGAGGCACTGAGGCCGTAGTGGAAGAAATGGTGACAAACAGTGAAAATGAGAGCCATATAGTTCTGCTGACAGATGCTCTCGAAGTAGTCACAGCGCTAAAAAGCCAGAAAAACACTGAGCTTAATGACCTAAGAGCAGCACTCTGCGAACTGTGCCAGCAGTCCGCACCAAAAAGGGTAGTGGTACAGTGGGTCCCGTCACACTGCAACATCCAAGGCAACGAGGAGGCAGACAGACTGGCAAAAGAAGGTGCAAGACTACCACAAACAGATACCAGTATGACGTACGAAGAGTCAAAACGGCTTATCAAAGCCAGATACATGACCAAATGGGAAACCGAACATACTGGTTACACCAAAAACGATGCCTATTACCAGTTGAACCGAAGAGAGCAGGTCGTTGTCTTCAGACTTCGCACTGGCCACAACAGACTGAGGTACCACCTATTCAACAAATTGAAGATAGGGTGTACCGACGAATGCCCGTGCGGTACTGGTAAAATGACCACTGAACATCTGCTGCAGAACTGCCCGACATACGAGGATCAGAGAGAGCAGATATGGCCATTACCAGTGGAACTGCAAGACAAGCTCTATGGCAGTAGCGAGAGCCTCAGGACGACCGCCGCTTTTTTCGAAAAAATAATGGTTATTGTCTGAATGTGTACGAAGAAGAAGAAGAAGAAGAAGAAGAACATGCCTTTGAGACCTACATTCCATGTCATATCCTGCAACATACACCAGTACAGCACTTCTGGCAGACGTAAAGAAAACCATTTAATGGTCAGCCTATCAATTCTAAAATTTGACGTCATCGGAATATCTTAAACTCGCGCTCATTTTGATTCGCCCTTCACTTGGTGTGAAACTGGAGACGATGTTCACCTTGATGCTTGGGAGGAACAATATCACTTTGGTGGATTGGGCTTTATTATTGCTAATCGCCACACACCATTTGTTCAACCTGTTGAGATTATCAGCTCTAGAATAGCAACACTTAAGCTGAAAGTCTATGGTCAGACTAAGCATCTCATCGTTGTACAGTGGAATGCGCATACAGCGGATGTACATATGACGACATCTAGTATTTCTTTGAGATGCTAGAAGTTCAACTACATAATCATAATAATGTACGGCTAGGCATCTGAGACCCGTTGCGTCGGTCGAACGCCACCATGGCCAGTCGAAACTGCGCTCTTGCCAGACCTCGTCTATAGCAAGGGACGGGATGTGGGGATGGGGGATTTGCTATCTGTTGAAGTCCCGTGTTTCGGGGACGGCCTCTCCTGCGGTTCCAGCCAGCTGGTTGGATACCCTTAGCACTTTGAACTGCCTTGAGAAGGATCTGGTGAGCTTGAACTTTCTGATCCAGTCGGACAACATGTCCAAACATGGAAAGGTGACAACGGTCCAGGACTTCTGATACAGCTGAGAGGTTAGTCATAGTAGAGACCTCGACATTACGTACGAGATGGTACCGACGAATTCCAAGAATACGCCGCTGATTGCGCATATGAAAAGACTCGAGTCTTGAGATGTCCTTTTTCAGGAGAGCCCAGGTTCCGGCTCCATATATCAGCACTGAAATCACACACGACTGGTAAATTCCCAGCTTTGAACTCATTGATATCTACTATTGTTCCATACTCGACGGAAGTCGTTCATCAGCGAAGCAGCGAAGCCAATCAGTCTTGACATATCTGAGCTACTGCGTCCGTCAGATGACATTGTGCTTCCGAGATAAGAAAGTTCATTTGCGCTCTCGCTATGTGACCGCGAACTGCTAGGTTCAACTACGCCAACCAGCGAACAAAATAGTTATCATTGGGTACTGTAATGCGAGAGCAAGACGTAGGCAGACAGACACACGCTACATCGTCGCCTTCTCCAACGACATAAGATATACGACAGCTGAGTGTCTGGCAGTTGCCCAAATACGGAAGCGGTACGTCATGAATACCTACCTGCTCTACATGCCAGCTGGAAAAAGATGGACTGGGCACTCCACAAACATGGAAACCAAAGAGCAAATCGACTATGTGCTTAATGACATCATGTTTGTTACAAATGGTGAAATGATACGTTTACTAAATATAAAAAGCGAACACAGATCCACTAGCAAAACCATAAACATGAACTCATTATCTCACAAAAGACGTTTCCAGAATTCAACGATCCTGGATGCTTTTACGCTGTCAGAAAAAAATCCAACAAGACGATTGAAGGTGTGCAGAATTTCGTACCTGTTACCTGAAAAACTGAATCACTGCAGCTAAAGTACCTACCATAGCAAAAGGCAATCGAATCACCGAGGATACCCGAAAACTAAATATAAGGACAAGGCTGAAACCAAAAGGCATGCATAACCAACTCGAGTAATACAAGCCGAACAAGCTGATCAGAAGCAGACTAAACTAAGACTTTGAACGTTATAGTTTGAAAAAGTTAAACAGAGCATCTGAGACAAAAGGCAGCATAATAAATTTCATGAAAAGCCTTCTCCAAACAAAGAGTGCTATGATTACCCTAAAAAATGCAGCAATATCAGAGGGAGTAGATGTAGAGGCAGAATGTCAGAGGCACAATGTCAGCTTGAGTAGATGTAGAGGCAGAATGTCAGAGGTACTAATGATAGTATGAGTAGATGTATGGGCAGAATGTCAGAGGTATTAATGTAAGCGTGAGTAGATGTATGGGAAGAATGTCAGAGGTACTAATGTAAGCGTGAGTAGATGCAGTGGCAGAATGTGAGAGGTACAATGTCAGCGTGAGTAGATGTATGGGAAGAATGTCAGAAGTACTAATTTAAGCGTTAGTAGAGATACAGAATGTCAGAGGTTCTAATGTCAGCGGGAGTAGATGTATGGACAGAATGTCAGAGGTACTAATGTAAGCGTGAGTAGAGAGGCAGAATGTCAGAGGTACTATGTCGGCGTGAGTAGATATAGAGGCAGAATGTCAGAGGTACTAATGATAGTATGAGTAGATGTATGGGCAGAATGTCAGAGGTATTAATGTAAGCGTGAGTAGATGTATGGGAAGAATGTCAGAGGTACTAATTTAAGCGTGAGTAGAGATACAGAATGTCAGAGGTACTAATGTCAGCGGGAGTTGATGTATGGACAGAATGTCAGAGGTACTAATGCAAGCGTGAGTAGAGAGGCAGAATGTCAGACATACTATGTCGGCGTGAGTAGATTTATGGGCAGAATGTCAGAGGTACTAATGTTAGCGTGAGTAGATGTAGAGGCAGAATGTCAGAGGTACTTCTGTCAGCGTGAGTAGATGTAGAAGCAGAATGTCAGAGGTACAATGTCAGCGTGAGTAGAAGTAAAGGCATAATGTCAGAGGTACACATTTCAGTGTGAGTAGATGTATGGGAAGAATGTCAGAGGTACTAACCTAAGTGTGAGTAGATGTATGGGTAGAATGTCAGAGGTACTAATGTAAGCGTGAGTAGATGTATGGGCAGAATGTCAGAGGTACTAATGTAAGTGTGAATACATTTATGGGCAGAATGTCAGAGGTACTAATTTCAGCGTGAGTAGATGTTCACCCAGAATGTCAGAGGTACTAATGTCGGCGTGAGTAGATGTATGGGCAGAATTTCAGAGGTACTAATGTAAGCGTGAGTAGAGAGGAAGGCAGAATGTCAGAGGTACTATTTCGGCCTGAAAAGATGTATGGGCAGAATGTCAGAGGTACTAATGTCAGCGTGAGTAGATGTATGGGCAGAATGTCAGAGGTACTAATGTTAGCGTGAGTAAATGTAGAGGAAGAATGTCAGAGGTACTAATGTCAGCGTGAGTAGAGAGGGAGGCAGAATGTCAGAGGTACTATGTCAGCCTGAAAAGATGTATGGGCATAATGTCAGAGGTACTAATTTCAGTGTGAGTAGATGTATGGCAGAATGTCAGAGGTACTAACCTAAGTGTGAGTAGATGTATGGGTAGAATGTCAGAGATACTAATGTAAGCGTGAGTAGATGTATGGGCATAATGTCAGAGGTACTAATGTAAGTGTGAGTAGATTTATGGGCAGAATGTCAGAGGTACTAATGTCGGCGTGAGTAGATGTATGGGCAGAATGTCAGAGGTACTAATGTAAGCGTGAGTAGATAGGGAGGCAGAATGTCAGAGGTACTATGTAGGCCTAAAAAGATGTATGGGCAGAATGTCAGAGGTACTAATGTCAGCGTGAGTAGATGTATGGGCAGAAGGTCAGAGGTACTAATGTCAGCGTGAGTAGCTGTAGAGGCTAGAGGCAGAATGTCAGAGGTACTAATGTCAGCGTGAGTAGAGAGGCAGAATGTCAGAGGCACTATTGTCAGCGGGAGTAGATGTAGAGGCAGAATGTCAGAGGTACTAATGTCAGCGGGAGTAGATGTAGAGGCAAAATGTCAGAGGCACTAATGTTAGCGTGAGTAGATGTAGAGGCATAATGTCAGAGGTACTAATGTCAGCGTGAGTAGTAGTATGGGCAGAATGTCAGAGGTACTAATGTCAGCGTGAGTAGATGTATGGGCAGAATGTCATAGGTACTAATGTCAGCGTGAGTAGTAGTATGGGCAGAATGTCAGAGGTACTACACCAACCTATCTGCATCAAGGATAAATCAAATTTCTACACAACACCGAATGTGTACCGGTACTAAAGATCGAATCATTCAATCAAAAAACTAAAACCAGTAAAGCCCCTAGACAAGACGAAATCACAAATGAAATAATCCAGACTGGCGGGTACACACTAACGCAACATTTAGCTACTTTGTTCAACATATGTCTAAACCAATATCAAATCTACGACCAATGGAAAACGTTAAGAACCATTCTGGTCCATAAAAATTGAACATGGAAAACCTGTCAAATGACCGTCGGATCGGTCTCCTCTCATCATTTATAAACTCTTCACTAGAAGGATGACCGATAGCCTAGAGAGACATCAAGTTCAGTTCATCCCGTATCCCATCAGGTCGTTGGGGCACACTCTCACAATCCCACGTCATCTGTCTCTGTCCGCTGCCGCCAGTCGTGCCTCAGTGGAACAAAGGTTTGACCACTCGGTGATGTTGTCTGCCCATCTCTTCCTTAGACGACTCTTCCCTGTCCTTCCTGGTACGGAACCACGCAGTATCTAATTTTTCATTCCGCTGGTGCTCGTGACGTGCCCATACCAAGCTATCTTTCGGCTTTTGATAGATGTGAACAGATCATCAAAAGGCCCCATTGCGTGTTCCACTCTCCATCGTATGTCTACGTTTGTGACACGATCCTTATATATAACATTTAAGAGTCTTCTAAAGCACCTCATTTACATTACAAGTATTCTGCACTGGATATCAGAGAGGCTACTAAATAAAAACCAACCACGAGAGCGGATAGGTTTTAGGAAAGTATTCTCAACCACAGACCACCTTCACACTATCAACCAATTATTTGAGAGGGTGCATGAAGTGCAGATGTCTTTTTTATGCCTTTTGTTCGTGGATTATGAGAAGGATTTCGATTGCATCTAAATAACTGCGGTGCTGAATGCCCTAAAAAACCAAGGAATTGCAGAAAAGTATGCTTAACTGATAAACAGCGGATGCACAAGGGATATCACCCTCTTCTATAGATCGATTGCCGTACCGATACAACGTGACGTCAGACATCGTGATAAAATCTTTCCAACGGTCTTCACATCGGCACTTGAGGAGTTCTTTAAAAACCTGGACTGGTGAGATAGAGACATAAATATAGACGGAGAAACGTTAACTCATTTGAGGTTGGCTGATTATATGGTCATTCACAGCGACAAAGCAGAGGAGGAAATCCTGAACGAGCTCAACAGAGCAAGCGTTGTAGTTGGCTTACAAATAAATAGAAAGAAAACCCAGTTCATGCTCAACACCTTCTGCACAAAAGGAGATATGTGTCTTGGAGATTGTTCCGTCGAAAACGTAAATTCGTATTTCTTCTTGGGCCAAGAGATCACGAACTCCCATTTAATAAATCGGGAGATCTCAGTGGCTAACAGCGGGCTGACTCAGCTTAAACTGTATTAAACCCATACTGTAACAGCGGGCTGACTCAGCTTAAACTGTATGAAACCCATACTGTAACAGCGGGCTGACTCAGCTTAAACTGTATTAAACCCATACTGTAACAGCGGGCTGGCTCAGCTTAAACTGTATGAAACCCATACTGTAACAGCGGGCTGACTCAGCTTAAACTGTATTAAACCCATACTGTAACAGCGGGCTGACTTAGCTTAAACTGTATTAAGCCCATACTGTAACAGCGGGCTGACTCAGCTTAAACTGTATTAAGCCCATACTGTAACAGCGGGCTGACTCAGCTTAAACTGTATTAAACCCATACTGTAACATATGCGAAACGTCAACGCTAGAGCTCACACCGTCAACAGTGTGGTTATTCCAGCCATGGTATATGGCTGCGAGGTTGTGCAATCTACCGAAAGGTGATGCAGATAGACTCCACGTTCCCCAACGAGCGATGGAGCGAAGAAGATTGAACATCTCCATTCGAGACCAACTCCGCAATAAAAGATCAGAGGTTGAACTGCCATCACTGACATTATAGATGTCGCGCTGTTACGAAAATACAAATGGTTCGGCTTTGTCGTGCGCATGTCAGATAACAGATGCACACGTAGAGTAGCATCCTGGTGGTCGTACACCTTCACACGATCTCGCGTACGACCGAGGTTAAGATAGAGAGATGGCCTGAACGAGTCCCTGTGTCCAACACGGCACACCAAGACAAAAGAGCTAAATTAGTTTACTAGACCTTTGGCTACCTGGCATCAGACACACGTGCCTGATTGAATACCAGGATTTAGATATTTACTTAATCTGGGTTCCTGTGTGTGCTGCGGTCGAGAATCTCTGAAGTGACAGAGTACACAGTCTTATTCAGAGTGACCCATTTCTCCACCATCGTAAAACGATAGAATTGTTCATTCTTTGCTAAATGTCCAGATCAGAGCGTGTCGACCATTTTATAGTTGGCGCCCATTTGTTTAACTTTCATGAATGTTTATTTTCCTTACCGCCCGCTCAAATATAATTTGATCAACATTTCGCCATCGACCAATGTGTCTGTATATTTGGAATGCATACATCAGCATTATCATCATGTGGCATGTTCTTTGCGGGACGTTGTTTCCATTACAGCACGTCTGAAAGAAATTCTATCTCTATGCTCAACTCTTGTCTTGTCGAATGTAATTCTTAATTCGGTCCATAGTAATCACAGAACCTTTCTATGGCATTTCGACTAGAAGGACTCGATTCTCTTCCCTGAGGTTTGGGTAACTCTCCATGTTTCATAGTCGTATCCTGCCACGGGAAAAACACAGATCTCAACGTTTTCACTATTGCTGGTTTGCTGGTATTCTGACATAGTTTCCCCAGGTTGTGTATCCTCTCCATTGTCATAATAATTATAATAATCAGATATTTTTCATACAAATGTAATTGTTCTGCTACCGCCCACCTGAAAGCTAAAATCGCCCACTAGCGGGGGCTTAGTGCACAGGTTGAGGAGAACTGGTCAAGAACATTCGAAAAATTCTGCGTCTGTTGCGCTCTGCAATTTTGAAATGTTAATTCTCTCCATCAGTCTCCGAACACGATTTCGTCTCATGGGCTCTACATAGATGCTAAATTTAGACACAATCAGTCTGTGGTCAATCCATGATTCAGCGCCCTACATTGCCTCTGTCACCTCCACATCACGAATGTCGATCCTTCTGGGGCTGCCATAGACGATAAGGTGCCATGATTAGATGATAATGCATCCCAGATGTCTTTTGATGAGTAAGCAAGCAAAACATTGTGTTTGTCGTGATATATTGTGTGTAATAGTGTATGTTAGAATTAAGACTGAATTATGTTGTACAAGTAATTCATGCAGGACAGGATAATAACGGAAATGTTATAGATAATATATAAAACGTATCTAATTATAGACGGCGGTTAAAATGCTTATATTCCACTCCAACGTTAAAGACAGAATCTCGTAGGATGTCATCTGCAAAATAGCGTTTGTGGTCTGTTTGTTTACCTGTATTTTTGAAACTTCTCTTTAACCTTCTTCGTTCAGAGGAATTCTGTTAAAAGAGATCAAGCTTCAAAGCAAGTACTGGATATTTGGTATCTTAAAAAACTATTTTCTGTCCTTGGTATGGGAAACAATTTACAGATTTACGCCTAAAAAGTTGTTGTTACTTTTTTCTTGTACTTCATGTTTTATGTGCGTTATTTATACAATACGTTCTCGTGGTTTAGTTATTTTAGGTTCAGAACACGCTTCTCACATGACCGTCTTACTGCGGGTTTTAGATAACACGCTTCTCACATGACTGCCTTACCGCGGGTTTTAGATAAAACGCTTCTCACATGACCGCCTTGCTGTGGGTTTTAGATAATACGCTTCTCACATGACCGTCTTGCTGCGGGCTTTAGATAACACGCTTCTCACATGACCGTCTTACTGCGGGTTTTAGATAACACGCTTCTCACTTGACCGCCTTGCTGCGGGTTTTATATAACACGCTTCTCACATAACTGTCTTGCTGCGGGTTTTAGATAACACGCTTCTCACATGACCGCCATGCTGCGGGTTTTATATAACACGCTTGTCACATGACCGCCTTGCTGCGAGTTTTAGATAACACGCTTCTCACATGACCGCCTTGCTGCGGGTTTTAGATAATACGTTTCTCACATGACTGCCTTGCTGCGAGTTTTAGGTAATAATAATAGCACAACGATCTCACACACAACTTGAAGACGGACTAATAGCACAAAGATCTCACACACAACTTAAAGACGGACTAATAACACAACGATCTCACACACAACTTGAAGACGGACTAATAGCACAAAGATCTCACACACAACTTGAAGACGGACTAATAACACAAAGATCTCACACACAACTTGAAGACGGACTAATAGCACAAAGATCACACACACACACACAACGTGAAGACTGACTAATGGCACAAATATCTCACACGCAGCGTGAAGACGGACTAATAGCACAAAGATCTCACATACAAACGTGAAGAATCAACACAGTTGAGTTAAGTAATGACATTTTATTAAAGCCGACATATTATTTAACCAACAACAATGTAAAAAATATAATTGTAAAATGGATTGCAGGAACCCTGGATGAAGATGGAAAGACATCACAAGTGCCAAGGGAAATTAAACGATACAACATATCATCTCTAATGATAGACACATAATAAATAAATGAAACAATATATTATGTTTTAAACAAAATGATGAAAACTCCACACACACACACACACACATACACACAGGAAAACAAAAGAATGGGGGGGGGAGGTTGGGGTGTGGAAGATGAGAGAGAATGTGCTGTCTGGGGTCTAGACTACGGATTAACGTAAGTATTTCAGATAAATCAAAGAAAGAAAAGAAAAGCTTATACAGCACACACAACTTTGTAGAAAAGCCACACTTACAACGTGTCTTTACAATTTGAAGAGCAGGTTTGAAACATTTGTGAACAGCCAAGATAAAATTGATGCCAACCATTTGTGCAAGTTTTAAGGAAGATTCCGGGAAACGTGCACAAAATTAACTTGGTACTGGGAAGATGAAATAGTCTACAGTATGTTTCACATAAAGCTCACGACACCTGATGTGTTTTAAGAGCAGAAGCATAAACAGAAAACTGGTTTCTGCCAAACAAAACAGAACCGCACGAGAGAGTACAATACGCTGGATGCTCAAAATGATTGTGCTTGTCAAAATACAAGAAAAAACATAGATAGAATGACGAGCAGGGAGGGATGTGTGTTAGTGAAATCCATTATATTCCGTTTTTGAAAAGTTATGTTATGTTATTTTCTATTGTTTGTTTAATGTTATGTTATTTGTTTAAATGTAATTTTATGTTCTGTTATTTTATGTTATGTTTTTAAATGATGCTATATTATATTATGTGATTTATGGTATATTATGTTTTTGTGTTATGAGATTTCTGCCTTAGTTATAGTATGTCCTTTTATATGATATTATTTTATATTATATTATTGTGTGTTATGTTATGTTATGTTATGCTATTTTCAGTATGTTTTTATGTTATGTTATATTATGTTATGTGATTTTATGTGATTGTATTTTGGTTATGTTATGTTATTTTATGATGTACTTTAATTTTTTTTATATCATATTAGGTCATACAGGAACGGCGTTACCGCACTCTAGAGAAACTAAAATTCTGTCTGTTTCAACAAATGAAAAACTTAACATATACAATAGTTCATGAAGCATCGTTGACTACACATACATATATATATAACCTTGTCTGTCTTGTTACCTCTAGCTGCTATACCTGCTCTGTCCTACTTTCAATGTCCCACTCCTGCAGTCTTCTGATTGTAGATTTTTCTTCTTCTTCTTCGTTCGCTGTCCGACGTCAACATGAATTTGTTCGAAGAAAGCATCTGTCATCCTGAGGCTGTCGACACTGCCATAGAGCTTGTCTAGTGGATTGTAGATTCTACTATTGTAGTGTCATCGTCCAACTGGCAATCATTATTTGACTTCAGAATATACTCCTTCTGTCTGTAATGATCGCACCACACATTCTCTCAAGATACAATGTTCGCGTTTCCTAATCCGCGAACCCGATCACGACTAGGTTCACACAATCCACGGAAGGCTTGGGACCTTTCAGTGATGTAGTCGCCAGCCTTTATGTACCTTCTGCATCGAAAATTGAAATAACATAACGATGTCTACTCTGTTTAGTGAGGCAGGAACTTTAATCTCCATTTCGATACTAGAGAATGTTGCTATGTTAGCTCTAATCAGTTCGGCAAGGATCCTAACTCTCATTCTAGGGAAAGAAGGACTATCCTTAATGTTTCCTAAGTGTCACAGATCTTCTGGTATAAACAAAATAATCATCATATTGTAGCAGTATCAAGTACCAATTATTAACCTCAGGTTCAGTGTTCCCAATGCAGCACTTTCTACATTTCCTGACGCGACTAATGATGGCGTTGTGGTACTTTGCTACTTTTGTTGGTAGTATGGATCCATTCTTTCTAGTTGACTGTAGCCATCTGTCTAATGTCACCCCTATCTGTCCCATTTACGTTATTCCTCTCTTGATTCGTATTCCCTAGTATGTATCCTTCTTGGAAAGTGAGTGCCACTTGTCAGCCACGCTTCTTGTATATGGAAATTTTGGCCTTGACAAGAGAATATCTGGAAAATGTGTGACCAGAACAATGCAAGCCCTTACTAGCAACTGTTCCTGGTAACACAGCCAATGTTCAACTGAATGTTATTGCCGCGCTAAAACACTAAAAAACGGTGATTGTCAAAACAGAGTACTCAGTAAACATGAACACAATAAGAGAGAAATATGTAACATTCCTGTAATACAGCTACTTGATGTGTGAACCAGTTATTTATTCTTCAAAAATATTTTTTAAATATATAAATACAGATAAAGAGCTCCACAATAATATTCAAACATCGTTGTTCTACAGGAAAAATGTTTAAACACCACCTAACCATGATAGAACTGACATAGCCAAGTAATACATCAAGCAAAGAACATCTGATAAAGATGGCATAACAAATTAGATGCTCACTGAACTAGGAAACATTGCCAAGACAATACTTCCCCAGACCATTAACCGTAATCTGAAGCGTGGGAATATGTCCCAAACAAACCAGTGTGGTCTCAGCCTTTAATAGGGAAACGAAAATTGTCATCCAAGTCGCTATACACCCATTATCGTCCTAAACTCAACAGATAAACTTATGGAGAAAACAATAAACAACAGATTCATTTACATCTTGAATTATATTCAGTGTTAAGTCCATGCGAATTGTTTGTGTAACCTGGTGGATGTTTTCACGTGTTTGCTGTCCCAGCTGAAGGCATTGTACAGGCGGCGTTCAAGTCAAACCGGCACCTGTTTTTGTAAGCGAAAAAAAATGTTTTTTCAAGTAGTTAAAACGCCATTTATTTTTTTATATAATCTCCTGCAACGTTTATGCACATTATCATAACATTTACATAATGCACGAATAGCTACAGTCTAGAAAGATTTGTCAGGATGTCTGAACCAATCCAGGGCAGCCTGTTTCACTTCGTCATCAGTGCTGAAATGCTGACTTCTAGGAAATTTGTTTAGGGGTTCAAACAGGTGGAAATCGCTTGAAGCGATGTCTGGGCTGTAATACAGATGTGGCAATACTTCCCAGTCGAGTTGCTGCAGATGGCACATAGTGTGGTGCGCCGTAAGAGGTCGAGCATTATCTTGCGGAAGCAGAACGCCCTTTGTAAATAAAACCAAGCCGTTTTGTTCCGCAGACGGTTATGCACGTCACTCAAAATGCGTATGTGCTGTTCATTGTTGATAGTGGCAACACAAGGTAGAAAAGTCACATGAATGATGCCAAGTTTGTCTCAGAAAACACTCACCATCACTTTTTTTAAGTTTAGAACCGGCACAGCTGGGATTATCCCTCACGGATGTACGGCCTTTTCTAAAACGTTTACACCATTAACATGTCTTACTGCGGCTGAGTGTATCATCATCGTATTGTTATTGCAGTCTTCTGTAACAAATTTTCTTTCACAAGAAACTTCATCACAACACGCTGTTCCATTAAAGCACTAAAAGTGTTGTCCATGATTTTTATTTATCTGTCACGGTGACTAGCCCATGGCAAGTGGTCACCTAGCAGTAATAGGATACAAGTGCCCCTAACTAATGATAGTAGTTCCAGCACGCTATAACCCATTCAGGCTGAACTAGAACAAAAAGTCTTGGTTTGACTTGAACTCCCCTCGTATCTTTGGTTTTGTTTCTGTCCATATGTGGTAGCTGATTCAGACTTGTTCATGTTATTATCGACCTTTGACTGTCAGTACCCACTCAGATTTAATTAATTTTACCTTGAATTATCTTATGATTTACCGTATGATTAAATTTAAATTTAAATTAATAAATAGAACATGTTTGCAGTCTTCAGAAGTTCAACTTATTCACATCACCAAGGAAATATCAGATTTTTTATATGAGATAAATCTTCTTTCTGTGGGAATGGATAGATATGGAGCAGAGCAGGCATTCTGTAAATCTCGAAGCATAGACTCTGAGCCAAAATTTTAAAAATGCATTGTATGTAGAAGAATGCACAACTGGATCAAACATTCACTAATAAAGGATAGGATCGCGCCAATAAAAAAATAAGAAATATGTAATGGTCAAATAGAAATATCGAAAAGCAATCAAATGAGTGACAAACATTTTTGTGACGCATTAAAAGGTATGTTATTGTACAGACGGAACACAACCAACTCTAGTTGGCCATCAAAATTGTCAGCGTATAGATTTGTATAGTAATGTTTCCATTCCTTCTAAGAATAACCACCCGTAAAATAATCCACAACATCTATATGTCCAATTTTTTAAAATTGAAAACGGGCTCCCAAACAGTACTCTTAGCAGCTATAGACGGTGCATAAATAAATATAAGCAGAGAAACAAGAATAAGATGAATATTTGAAGAAGAATTCAAAGGCTGATCTGGGTTCTGTAGATGATCTATGTATGAAGGCGTGTAATTCACAAAACAGACGAAAAATCCACTCAAAATGGAAACGGCTAAAAATACGCAGAATTACTTAAACTTATAGAACTTAAGAGCTCTCAATATAATATATAAAGAAGGCCAAATATTTGGGTTTATAACGATAAACAAGTAGTTTTACATTTGTTAAGCAGCTTGCCAAGGTGTTTGCATCAGAAGTAACTTCTGCTTCTTCGCTCGTCCTACTGCTCTTGCCATGAGGCGTCGCAGATAGTCAGGATGCATAAGTTTATTGTTATAGCTAAGTGAGAGGCTTGTGCTGTTGTTAGGTGTAACTCCCAGGTAGCGTCAGAGACGAGCTCGATCCACCGACGTCGAGGTCGGCGTCTTCGGTCTTAGACCGGATGATAAAGGGATAGATACATATGCTATGCTCCTGCTGTAGGCTAGTCATAATGCATTTTGACTAAATGACCAACCACTTGATTTGTTGAGAGGTAATGTAGACACTATCTGGGTTTGTTTCCATTGTCTGCATCAGCTTGGTATTGAGGATTCGGTGACCTGATTGTCTTTCCGGATGCACTCCTCACACAGCGTATCTCACATCTCTGGATCTTACTCTAAAATGTTTCTAGTAAGGACCAAGACTGACATTGGTAACACAATGTTTGAATAAATAGTGCATTTATGAATAACCTCTTAGTTGAAAGAACGTTGATAGTACAGACGGAACAATGATGTGGGAATTGTCAGCGAATAGATTTGAATAATAAGTGTTGCATTCCTTCTATGAATAGCCACACATAAATTAATCCACAAAGTCTATCGATCAAAAGTGTAAAAAATTGAAGAATTATTACAATGACATATTTTCTAACAGCTCCCTCCATCCAATATGGAACGCGGAAGTTTCAAGACTATCAATGACATAATTCAGCGTATTACTGGCATTCATCTTCACCGAATTCGCCATATAAGATAGACATTTGTAATACTAAATACAGATTAGCTGAAGGGAAAGACTAAACAAATTATTTGGCTCGAGATTTAGAAAAGTGCAAATTGAAAATCCAAGCTTTTAGGCAAAAACAGATAATGTTGTTGTGTTTGTTTCTGCTGTTGTTGTGTTTGTTTCTGCGGTTGTTGTGATGTTGATATTGTTTATGTAAGCTACTCGTATTCTGTTTTCACTTTTGGCGATGTATTTTTCGTAGCGAGATACATTGAATATGTTTATACCCTCCTACCGAATAACTGAACTCAATTTCTCTTGGCTGTAGTTCAATCCATACGTCTCGATACAATCACCACTTTGGGAACCACAGCGCCCACCCTCACCTTGTTGACGAGGCTGCCGTTAAGGTGAAAATTACTGCTCTTAAAATTGTCAAACAGAACATGAAGATAAACATTATCTAATCATATACACCAACCAATGGCAAAGAAAACTTAGAACAAGAATCCCTCTTGAAGTTGCCCTAAAACATATGAAGCTATTCTGGATCGTTTGAGATAAGAACTGGCGGATGACTGGGATGTGTCTTATCTTCATTTCTTGCTGCTGGCTATTGACTGGATTATGAAAACAACAATATCAATCAGAAAAAATGAAATTCAATTGAATTTGACAAATCAACTCGGCGATCTTGACTTTACCGATGACTTGGCTCTTCTGTATTATCATGACAATCATATGCAATATAAAGTATGTATTTTTTATGAGGACCACATACAAATGTACTGAGAATACACTGAGAAAAGACTGAGAATACACTGAGATAAGACTGAGAATACAATGAGAAAATACTGAGAATACAATGAGAAAATACTGATAATACAATGAGAAAAGACAGAGAATACACTGAGAGTCAGGGGATCCCATTTCAAACAGCATTATTTGCGCATACCGGGAGTCCGTCATGAGTCGGTGCGACTGGGGCACCTTTAACATCAACATAAATGGCAAGCTGCTAAATCCGTTTTGCTTTATAGTAAGCATCACGGAGACAGCCACAGATGACTATGAAATGATAGCATCGCTCCACCGAGGGGGAAAGAAATTGGGACTCGATATGAACAAGTATACAACAAAAGTCATGCTCAATCGCTTCACTTCCAGTCATCCTCGATAGAGTGAGACTAAATGACCTAGACAATTACATCTACCCAGCATCCCGCGAGAGACGAGTGGACTTCATGCTTCATAGTCTGCATACAAACGGTATACACAGCTATAATATATATCAATTGTCCCTGGTGAAAGACCTAGTTACTTATTCAGACAAGGCCTTTCATCCTTGGACGGACCACATACTGCGAAGAACGGACGATCAATGTAGCACAGCCACAACGATTTGGTACGCCAGAAACAAGAAGTGACCACGGGGACGACCACGAGGAGCGGTATTTGGCGGGGTTCCACACGATTATCTCTTCATTAGGTAAAGGATATGTCAAACATGTATACGATCTTACAGTGGCGATTCATTACCATACCATGATTAGGTAGCAAGTTCAATGCACAACCCTCTTTAACTGGCCACCTGTTCCTTCCCTTTCAATAAACCACTCCGAGCTCCACATATTTTCTTATGATTGTTTCCTGATAGGTTCATACAGCAGTTGGTAACTGACAGGAAGCCTGGCTCCATGCACTGTATACGTTTCTGTAGTAGTGTATTTCGCATGATTAGGTTGCTGACCCCGTGCAGAACCCACTCCAGGTGTCTTTTTCAAGCTGAAGTGGGGATATTTTTTGCTTTCCACACTTTGTACAACACGACATCGCCCGTTATATGAACACTGAAACACTGTGGTTCTTAAGGAAGAAGATAAGGGGTAAAGGTAGTCTTATTGTAGGCATTGCCGTCAGCGATGAAGCTGAGAGATATCATCTAGTACGTGGTCTGTGTTTGATGTGAGGTAGAATAATAAGTTATCTTGCTTTGAATAACATAACTATCAATAATAGCTGAGGTCAAACTACAGACAGATGGTATTTGAGAAAACCACAAATTTCAAATGCCACTGTTACAAAAGAACAGTCACAGACGATATAATTAATCATCATCATCTGTGATCGCCCTTATGTTAATGTTGTTGTACTAAGTAAATCGTGCTCAGTTTTGTTCCTCTTGACATGTTTTTGTTAGGGCATTACAGTGGCTGTTTTTATATCCCTAGGCGCACTGAAAAAAATGTAGACCTGAATCTTTCTTGTTGTAGTACAATGCAATGTTTCTCAGTAGACTGATCTCAAAGGGGACTACTGATCTTTGTAAAAGTTCAATTCAACAAACTGAGTATCTTAATTACTATTGTATTCCATAACAATAAGTCAGGTAAACATTTATAGCTGGGTAGGCTACAGCGTGTGATAATCAGTAATCATACTCGGTACTTTTAAATTGTAGCTTTAAAAAAGCGACCAAAAAAGTTCCTTCACGGACAGAACTAGCAACGTAATATTGGGTAGGAAAATGTTGGAGACACGTCAACTAAAAGGGCACTTTCTACGCTCTTGTACATCCGCTGAGGACAACTAGAGGACCAGCGAAAGGGAGAGTCCTGTGTTCGTAATAGAACAAAACAATGAACAAACATAAACACATGCATGTATTATATAATCGGAGAAAACGAGACCGTCGGAGTGTTACCGACGCCAGAATGGGGAGACAAGAATAGTTATAATAAATCTGCCATGCATGCGTAAGTTGCCCCATGATGTAGATGTTATAAGTCAAAATAAAAATGAAGAGACCTCTACACCTCATGGATGAAGAGAAACGGCTAATTCAGAAAGAGAATGAGCAGAAAAAAAGAGAGAAGCTAAAAAGATAACACACAAAAAATGAGAGAAGTCTAGCACAGAGAAAGAGAGAGAGAGAGAGAGAGAGAGAGAGAGAAGTTAAGGTGGAAATTACACACTGACAAAGCCAAAATTAACGTGAGTTGTTTACCTAGGCTGTGATTATCTTCCCCTCCAGAGTATAGCTGCTAACCTTGGATCAGCCTCACGTCAAGGGAAACAACTTACCTCATAACCACTAACATATGTTTATACACCCACCGAGTGGGGTGTATTGACTACCATGAGAAATAACATTTGGGCGGATTGAGGAACCAAATTTACTCTACAAACATAATCATTAGCATTATATTACGGAATAACATATATCATCACCCTCCAGTTTGTTTTTTCGTAGAAAAATAATTTACGTCGTCTTTTCTGCAGTTGGGGATGAAGTGTTTACGTCTTTATTGTTCTACGTGAAAACGTTTGTTTTGGTAGTATGGCTGGCAATTTCCGTCAAAGCAGAAATCTCAGATCTTAAAAATAAGAATTATAAAATGTTATGTGCTTTCAGTATTATTGAATGGAGTAGAAACCTGGACCCTGACAAAGAAAGTGGAGATGTGTGGGTACTCAGAAGACTTGGACGAGTTTCTTGGAAAGAATCCATTAATGAGATTCTTTAACAACTCCAGGTGGAACCAACACTTCTGAAGGAAATACAAATTTAAAAAATGAAATATTGTGGTCCTTTCAAACGCCATGACAGTTTGCTGAAGGTTATTTTGGACGGCAGAGTAGAGGGCAAAAGAGCCAAATAGCGACAGATGGACAGACAACATCAGGATGTGGTCGGGACACAGTTTGACTGCGTGTACCAGCCTAGCGGAAGACAGAGACAGATGGTGATCCATTACCATCAGCCTCCGTAGCGGAGCCGGCACTTGATGATGACGATGATGGCTGGCACCTTCTCTTACTATCTGCTTTACATTTCTTAAGCGGATGAACACGCAGGACAATAAATGAGCTGAAAACAGTCAAGGACTCGGAGCTAGCTGCTTGCATCAGGGTCAGCAAACCAGGGCTGGTTGCTTGCATCAGGGTCAACGAACCAGGGCTGGTTGCTTGCATCAGGGTCAACGAACCAGGGCTGGTTGCTTGCATCAGGGTCAGCGAACTAGGGTTGGTTGCTTGCATCAGGGTCAACGAACCAGGGCTGGTTGCTTGCATCAGGGTCAGCGAACTAGGGTTGGTTGCTTGCATCAGGGTCAGCAAACCAGGGCTGGTTGCTTGCATCAGGGTCAGCGAACTAGGGCTCACTATTTGCATCAGGGTCAGCGAACTAGGGCTCACTATTTGCATCAGGGTCAGCGAACTAGGACTCACTATTTGCATCAGGGTCAGCGAACTAGGGCTCACTATTTGCATCAGGGTCAGCGAACTAGGGCTCACTATTTGCATCAGGGTCAACGAACCCGGTCTGGCTGCTTGCATCAGGGTCAGCGAACTAGGGTTGGTTGCTTGCATCAGGGTCAGCGAACCAGGGTTGGTTGCTTGCATCAGGGTCAGCGAACTAGGGCTCACTATTTGCATCAGGGTCAGCGAACCAGGGCTGGTTGCTTGCATCAGGGTCAGCGAACCAGGGCTGGTTGCTTGCATCAGGGTCAGCGAACCAGGGCTGTCTGCTTAGAATAGATGTCGCAGTTGGAAGGCAGACAGATACTTCCGCCCCCCCCCCCTTGCCCCCCCCCCCCCAAGTCAGCGGAAACCGGATGTGTCGCAGATATCGCAGCAGCGCTGTAAACGACACAACGTACAACATCCTTTTAAATACGATCGTCGAACAAGCAGCAGCAGCAGCAGCAGCAGCAGCAGCAGTAGTAGTAGTAGTAGTAGTAGTAGTAGTAGTAGTAGTAGTAGTAGTAGTAGTAGTAGTAGTAGTAGTAGTAATATTGGTAGTAGTAGAAAAAGAAGAAGTATTTCTTAATAATAAATTAATTCCTGTTAATAGCTCGGTAGATTGGAGCAAATGGTTGCTGGAGAGAAAAGCCTGAGTCTTATATAGCGAGAAGTTACAATCCTAATCATTATTGTACTCAAATGATTGGAGCAAATGGTTGCTGGAGAGAAAAGCCTGAGTCTTATATAGCGAGAAGTTACAATCCTAATCATTATTGTACTCAAATGATTGGAGCAAATGGTTGCTGGAGAGAAAAGCCTGAGTCTTATATAGCGAGAAGTTACAATCCTAATCATTATTGTACTCAAATGATTGGAGCAAATGGTTGCTGGAGAGAAAAGCCTGAGTCTTATATAGCGAGAAGTTACAATCCTAATCATTATTGTACTCAAATGATTGGAGCAAATGGTTGCTGGAGAGAAAAGCCTGAGTCTTATATAGTGAGAAGTTACAATCCTAATCATTATTGTACTCAAATGCTTGGGAGATACATACTATGAAAAACACCTTACCCTCTTCTTCCACGTTCGTTCTCAATCCCCCACTACCAAGCCCTGAATAAGGCTTTGCAAGTAGCAGTATGAAGTCCAGAGAAGGTAATGCTTTGTGTCGCTAGCTTACAGATTGACTGCGGTATTTGAACCTTTCGGTCAGGCACATCCGTCTTCCGGAGATACCAAAATACACAACACGCACTAAAATGAAGACATGACATTTTGCAAAAATTATAATAAGTGCTTGACGACCGGATGTGAAACATGCATAAGTTTGTGGGATAGAAAACAACAAAAACCGACATAGTCGATAGTTGGACAGAGACAAAGTGGATAAAGAAATGACACGCTGTCTGAAAGAATCCTAACTAATAACCATGCATTTGATTGGAACTCACAGAGGAAGAGAAGTGTGGGTAGGTAACAACGAACATAAGGAAACAAATCACAGAGGTGCAACGATGCTGAAAATGTCATGTCGACAATAAAATGAACACGTTTTAGTCAGTTCGGAGTGGTTATATGGTATATTGTTGTTTAAATACACAAAATAATATGCCACGGCAGAATTGACCTATACTTGTTTATCTTCTTCTTCGTACGCTGTCAGACGTCAACTTGAATATGTTCGAAGAAAGCAGCAGTCATCCCAAGGCTGTCGACACTGTCATAGAGCTTGTCTAGTATTGGCACTGGTGATGGCCACATATGCTTTCTCTGGTCCACGTATGTCGGGCAATTTTGCAGCAGATGTTCAGCGATAATTTTCCCTGTACCACAGGTGCATTCGTCAATAGCACCTATCTTCAATACTTGTTTATGATATCATAGACACACAGCTATTAATTGAAGTAGGCTGGATGGAGAAGTCGAGCCAAAGGAAGCTGAACCATTATCGACAAAGCGCAAGAAACGTTACAAAAACATAAAATAGGAGACAGAACATCCATATTGTCCCTTTTAGGAACAAGACGGTGTACCAGAAGGATTAAGGTTAGTCAAGTCTATGGCACATACTAAATTACAAAAATATGTATTATATTCGTATATATCTTTTACAAAAACAATTTTGGTCATATATTTATTTAGTTGTGTTTAATAATATCACATTCATATTCTGGCTGTCCACACTTATAATATCGAATTTTTATTTGTAAATTGCTTCGACAATTAAAGTTGGTCCTAAAAACGTGTTCTTTGATTGACACTTACATGTTTAAACATTTTTCGTCGTACTTCAACGTGAAAGTTTGAATAGTTTACATTAAACGGAACATAAATGATAAATATGATCTTTAATCAAAGTACACACATACCGACAGTCTGAATATGATTGAAATTAATGTAAGAGGGCTCTCAATTATTCTCCTTCTGCTTCCTTTTCTTCTCTATGTTCTCCTTCATCTTCTCCTTCTTCTTCTCCTTCTTGTTCTTCTTTCTTCTTCCTCATCTTTGTCTTCTCCTCCTCCTTCTTCATCTATTATTCTTTATCTTCTTTTACTTTTTCTTCATCTTCTTCTCATTCTTTCTTTTGTTTTCGTTTTCTTCTATTTTCTATCCTCTTTGTCCTCTTCCTCTAGCTCTTTCCCTTCCTCCTACTCTTTTTTCCTTTATCTTCCTTTTCTACTTATTTGTCTTCTTCTTCTTTCTCTTCTTCTTCTTCTTTTTCTTCTTCTTTTTCTTTTTCTTCTTCTTTTCACCACTTCTTTTTTTACACCTTTTTTCATCTCATCTCCATATTCTTTTGAATTTTTCCTCACATTGTTCATACACTTTCGATTACAATGTACAAATAGATATGTGTCGAACGAATGAACAAATAACCCTTGTAGCTACTTACACTAGAAGAAAGGAAAACTCTCTTTGCAACTACCTACATCAGAAGAAAGTACAACTCTCTTTGTAACTACCTACATCAGAAGAAAGTACAACTCTCTTTGTAACTACCTACACGAGAAGATATGAAAAGTCTCCTTTACTCTCATGTATGCTGGGATGGTTTAGATGATACACAATTATTGCAGCTAACGTAAACTAGATAATCTGTCAGCATGTCTATACTTTTAAATACACGGGAACTCTAATATCATCTGATGAAACTTAAGAGAAAAGCTGACAACTGCAAAGGGAAAAACAGCTTTCCAGGAAATGAGAAGTATTCTATGCTACGTAACTTTGTGAATGGACACGAACAAGAAAGTTCTTACGTATCGTATAGAAGCTATCATGTCTTATAGAAGAGAATCACCGACAAGCAGTAAATACACATACATTTCACTAGAAGACTGAGAAATGCGTTTTTCCTGATGAATATTAATATTCACCCGAACAGCGAAAAATGTTAAAGAGAATTAATTGAGGTAGGCCCATCCGCAAAGACAAACTATTAGACACATCACCATAAAGACACATTATTACACACATCAGAACAAACACAACTTTATGCACGCATCAGAACAAAGACAGAGTATTACACACATCAGTACAAAAACAGAGTATTACACACATCAGTATAAAAACAGAGTATTACATACATCAGTACAAAAACAGAGTATTACACACATCAGTACAAAAACAGAGTATTAAACACATCAGTACAAAAACAGAGTATTACACACATCAGTATAAAAACAAATATTTTACACACATCAGTACAAAAAACAGAGTATTACAGACATCAGAACAAAGACAGAGTATTACACACATCAGTACGAAGACAACGTATTACACACATCAGTATAAAGACAAATCATTTCTCTGATTAGAACAAGTCGATCAACTTTATGGAGTATTTTATAAAAAATTGAGGTGTTAGAGACACTGTAGTTACGTCACGTTACCTGGATAAGGTAACAGAAGACCAGCAATCGAAAAAATGATGGGATGGCCAACTCGTCCAAATTTGTAATAGTGTACATGAAGTTGAGAATATCTACACCAATCAGCAAGACACATGCCAATAACTGGTGGATTCAAGCACACTGTAAAAGAATGTAACATGTCTGAGAATAGAAACAGAGGGCGACAACAGGAAAACAAATGCTGTATGGTTTATCATTATGGCATAAAACAGTGTTAAAAAACAAAATAGCGAACAGTTCTAGGAATAGATAGTAGAGCAGCACTTTAGAAAATGAGATAGTACACACAGTTGTTTTACCAAAATACACTCATAATGCGATGGCGGTAGTTTTGGTAAAAGCGACCATCCCATGAAGAAGACATGGGATGTCCCTTAGGGAGTTAATCTGTCTGGTGCTGCTAGGGGAAGCGAATCTGGGACCGGTGGTCTTTCCCTGAAAAACAGGCTGTTGATATACATAAGCTATGTCGTTCTTAGCCTGATGTACGTTTCCGAAACCTGAACTGTTTCCGTCCACCGGTTCTTAAATCAGGCCATAGAGATGAAGGGTTGCAAACGCACATCACCACCGCGGCCGTCCACGTACCATCTGGTTAAATCAAATGGGAAAGACATCATCCAGATTGCATGCCACATTGACTCAGCCACATCGTGTTCATGGATGACTCTCGTGCCGGATCCTCGTCGCATAAGCGGACTACCTACTTATGTAACTACCTACTTATGTAACTACCTAATTATGTAACTACCTACTTATGTAACTACCTACTTATGTAACTACCTACTTACGTAACTACCTACTTAGGTAACTACCTACTACCAATTACAACATCTCAAGTAATTTACACGTTTCTTGCTGGTTGCAAAGCAATTTATGTCATCCAAATGTTGGGAAATTCTATGCCCAATCTTCTGGCAGTAATCACCACTTTACAATAATTATTTACTCTTTGTGTTGCAGTCAATTACACTTACAGATTTCACGTTACACCCTATAGAGCCGCTTGTACTAAGCCCTCGATATCCGTCGTCATTCAGTTCTTTCAAATTCTGACCGGCACATACACGATGAACTGGCAGCATGCGAGATGTGTGCACGTTAAACTGATATATTGTTTCATGAAAACAACACATATTTTCTTGCTGCTGTAGGGCTCATTTCATATTCACGTCTAATATCGGTTGCTCATTTACCAGTTTCAAAGTTAGAAGTGACTTTTTATTTCGTTACAAATGTGATCATGTTCCTTATCTCCTAGTTTGGGATCAAGACGTTGAGCAGCGCATAAACTGCAGTGGTCAGCTACTCATAGCTGACTGCTAGCGTCAGAGTCAACGGTGATCCTGGATAACAAGCTGCAACAGAGCAGACTGGCTAAGTAGAAAATGCTTGCTGAAGTCGGATGTGTTGGACCTAAAGGTGGAAATATCGCAGTCAAACTATAAACCACAACACAACGCATTTCGTTCTCTGGACTACATTCCGCTACTTGTGAAGCTTTTTTCAGGGCTTTGTTGCGGGAAATTGAGAACAAACAAAGAAGAAGAATCTCTTAGTTTCGTCTTTTGACAATATTGAAAAAAAAGGATAAGACAAAATATGGACAGAATTCTAACAAAGAGTATAGCTGTTACCGTTTTGTAGCCACGATGTAGCCTTTTGAAGACCACTTGGCAACTGTCAAAAGAAGGAAACTCGCTTAGTATAATCACATATCGAGATCAAATGGTCTTGCAAATACGAACCTCCACGGAAAGGTGCAAGGCAGGCGACGAAGAAGCCGGCCCAAAAAACGAGGTGGGAGGACAACATAAAAGAATGGACCAATCTCCGACCAGAAGAGGCACAGGCAGCGGCCGCTTATAGAGAAAGGTGGAGTCAGATTGTGAGGATATCTTCATGCGTGTTCCAACGACCTCACCGGTTACGGGATGACCTGACCTGAGATGATCTGAGCCACGATAGGCAATGACGTGTAAGGTGTCCTAAAAGCCACAGCGCAGTAAAGAACGGCGTATCGTGTTGCAGTTCATCCTACACCAGATAGTGGGAATACCGAATATGGGTTTCAAGATATGCTTGAACACGTTACGTCATATTGTCGAAGACATTGTAGCATCTGTTGAGTGTGGATGGTGATCTCTGCCTTCAACACTTCTACTAGTACTCTTGTCTGATGCATGTCCCTTTCCGAGTAACGGTTGAAATTAAAAGTAGGGCAATATTATTCCAATTATTTAGCTTCTTTTTTTGTTTGCTCTATTTTTATATCGTATTTTTGATAAGTCTGCACATGTTGTGTTGTATTTTGCCCCTAATGGCCCAATGTATCTGACATCATCACATTTAAAAAATGAGTTTACTTCCTATAGAGATACGACCATTTTGTTTATGGAACCCAAACCCGACATGAAAGATTTGATTGCGCGCGATTTCATTAACCGTTTGGCACGTCGCCTCCCGAGTTTAATCTAAACATGGTTGCCATCGTCAGCGAGTTGCAATAACAATCGTTAATGTATCAATAGCAACTACCGCGCTATAAAGAACTGCTGACATGTTAATGTATTTAAATGTTAATTCAATGTTATTGAACCACCCAACTCAAGCTGCGACCGTAAGGCTTCCATACATCGCTTCAGACTTCACCCGTGTATGCGACGTTTCAGATGCGTGGTGACAATATGATAACTTCGACGACAGTTATAGAAAAAATGGGGCATTAAATCCAGAAAGAGAATTACCTCCCAGACTGGTTTCTTCACACTCTGATTTTCTACATCCTCCTACATTTCTGATGATTTAGATAATAGTTGAGATCATTTTTATCTGTAATTCTGATTCAATGAACACTATCTGATTCAATGAACACTATCTGATTCAATGAACACTATCTGATTCAATGAACACTATCTGATTCAATGAACACTATCTGATTACATACTCTGGCACCAGATCTGACACTGAACAAAAAAACGACTAATGTCAGTGGTAGGTAAAGCATACTGATCAAGATTCCATTTCACGTCCGCACCGTCCTCACTGGAAACATAATATGTCACAGCAGTCTCACCAGTTAGGTGGGGATCGACACTTTGTTCCCCAAAGTGGTGAGCTTGCTCAGGTGCACACACTGCAGCCATGAGAAGCCCTGTCCACCGTATCTTAGTATATTCTCAGTCTTATCTCATCGTATTGTATTTCAGACTGCACTTCTCACACAGTGCATCTCACAGCTCTGGATCTTACGCTTATGGGTATCTAGCAAGGACCAAGACTGACATTGGTAACACAATGTAGGAATAAACAGTACTTCTACAACCCTCCTCTGTGTCTAAAGATGCACTTTGTTTCAAAATTGGTGCAATTTTACAGTGGTCACTGTTCGCCTTCTGAATTCTATGTGGGGTCTCTCTGTATTTGAAATCCCGTACTTGCTTGGTGATGATGAATTGTTTGATACTGCTGTGAAAACTTCTTTGCATGTGTTCACGAGATATAATCATAGTCTCAGTCTTGTTTTTGTTATTCTTCACGTCAATTTCGTTACAAGATAAATTGAGATGGTTAGGAGGTGGTGTAGGTCTTCTTCATTTTTGTAAAAGACAACCTGATCTACCGCATACAGTGTCATTTAAGAATTCCTCATGTGGGCTAGTCAACTGTCTGATTTTATAAATATACATTTTGAATAAAATTGAAGAAACAGCACACTTCTTTCGTACGCCATTCAGCACTGGTTTGTTTTGTTTTTTGTTATACTGGCATGTGTTCGTAATACATTTTCGATTTTTGCATACAATACACAAATGACATCTAGTAATTGTTCCTCCCAACACCATATTCCTCCATTACCTCCCATAGCTTACATCTGTGTTGCCCAGACAAATGCCTTTTCCTGATCAATGAAGGCCACATGGAGTTTCTTATTGTATTCAGTGGGTTTTTTCACTTAACTGCCTGAGCATAAATATAGCATTCGTACATCCCCTGCGTTTCCTAAATCCTGATTGTAAAGCACTGAGCGCTGGCTCCACAATAACTCATACATGGCCATCTGTAGAGTAGGTCATGGCTCATACATCCGTGCGAAAATTGTTCCGACGTTGTTTTCCCAAATAGGTACCACCACTGCTGTTTGCCAATCGCCAGGTACCTTCGCTTTAATCCAAACCTAAATAAAAATCTTTGCGAGCCATCTTCCCCCTACACTGTGACAAACGTATATAGCATCTGTCGTGTCGATCCCAACCCTGTCTCCAGTCGCGTAATCTCGTGTCGATCCGAACCCTGTCTCCAGTCATATAATCTCGTGTCGGTCCCAACCCTGTCTCCAGTCATATAATCTCGTGTCGGTCCCAACCCTGTCTCCAATCATATAATCTTGTGTCGGTCCCAACCCTGTCCCCAGTCATATAATCTTGTCACATAGTGACCAGTGGACAACTGGATTGTTTATACCCCAGAAGTCGCCACCGCGCGGTCATGCTGGGACTGTAGAGGTCTGGGTTGTTCGTTCTGGGATTTACATTGTATAATATGTGTTATGCTGTTACTGAATGCCTAACTGGGGATCAAGACGCTGAGCAGCGCATGAGCTGCAGTGGTCATCGACTCATAGCTGACTGCTAGCGTCAGGGCCAGCGAACCAGAGCTGCCAAAACCCTTCTACACCTCCACGCGGTGATCCTGGATAACAGGCTGCAGCAGGGCAGACTGGCTAAGGAGAAGGGATCGAAGAGGGAATGCTAACCCGGTACTCAAAACATGCTTGCTGAAGTCGGATGTGTTGGACCGAAAGGTGCAAATATCGCAGTCAAGCTGTAAACTACGACACAACGCATTCCGTTCTCTGAACTACATTCTGCTACTTAAGCCCTTTCATGGTTTGTTAGCGAGAGATTGAGAACGAACGAAGAAGAAGAAGAAGAATGCCTCATTGTATTAAGAAGAACCTGCGTCATTCACTTCTTGACAAACAGATATGTGTTTAGTCTCAATCAGCTGATGGAGAATAGTGCCGAAGTGTTGTGGCTCCTGTAGATCCATTGTTATTCATGATCTGGTTCAAGTAGCCATTCTTTTGTCTGATTTCAAACACCTGCATTGCCGATTTATCCAATCTTGAATCCTTATCTAACAGGAGGTTTTGGGGTTATTTCAGTTTGTCTCATGTTTCCATGTCTGATATTTTGTTATACTTTACCACAATTCGGGAGAAAAAATTTTGTTATAAAATATGCCCTTCTCTTTCGAATTGAGATATCTTATTCTTCTAAAAAGCAAAATAAATCCTAAAAATATGTCATTCTATCTGAAGGTGCAAAACAACTCACGAGACAAGTGGAGGTAATTTTAAAATGTGATTAATGGCGGTTGTTGTATTTTCAGTTCTGCGTTGCGTTGCTGTTGCGTATGTTACGTTTTATTCTCATTTTGTGACACAAGGTTTAGTATCGATACCGTCCAAGCACCGATATTTTCTCCAGCAATAATCCATTTTCTTTTTGCCTTCCCTATATAACACTTGAATATGTGTCATTACATACCTTAGTGATAATACTAATTGGAATTAATGCAAGACGTAATTGACATGCGCAACCTACTTACTTTCGTGTCCACAATAGCACGTCACACTGCAGAGGTCCAGCGTTCAACAACCCTGACTACCGTGTCGTTTCCCCCGAGCAGGCCTTCCATCGTATTTGTATGTGGTGGGTTTGGTCCCGTGATGGGGTTCTCTTGGTCCTGGACAGAACCTTATTCGAAAACTGTATTGTCGTGGTATCCCTATCCGAATGAGTTTATTCTGCATCGGGTCACCCTGGACACATTACTTGACAAATTCCTGAGAAGAGCGTTGTTCAGTAACGATAAAATGTGTAGGTTTTAATCTTCTTCACATTTTAAAATCGAAATATGATGATGTTGCTGCTGTTGTTGTTCAACGCCCACAATGCGTATGTTTACTCTTGTGTGCGCCCTGACATGAAGTGGCAGTTTGCAGTAGCTCTTCTCGCATCGCGACGGTGCTGGTGAAGGTGGCTGTGCTATTCTTGTCTTCATCTGCGTATCTTTTACTACTTCAGGGATCACGTCTATTCCTAACCTCGTTAGCTATGCTAGATTGATATGAAACAGCCTGTTTCCAGGGAAAACTGCGTGGAAGTATAATGTTGGTCTTGGTCAGTATATTTCGACTATCACTGACGAAATTGCCCGACCAGTGTGTTTTGCCTGACCAGGCGCTAGTCTGCTCTCCCAAACATGATGGGTAAAACACCAGGCGCTAGTCTGCTCTCCCTAGACATGATGCGTAAAACACCAGGAGTCTGCTCTCCCAAAACATGTTGTGTAAAACACCAGGCGCTAGTCTGCTCTCCCTAGACATGATGTAAAAAACACAATTAAATGTACACGTGTAAAGGAATGTAAATATGAATGGACGTATAATTATCCATGTGGATACATACCTGCACAGGCGTGGGTAGAATTTAACTGTTAAAATTGAAATTGTATTTCTCCAAAGGAGATAGACGTGTATATAATTATTGAAACTCTTTCAAACAAATAAGTTGTAATCCAAGGTAGGATCGACCGGCGATTTCCCGGGCGACCAATCCTTAGCCCACATTAGGCGCATGGGAACGCTTGACCAGAAGTTCTTCAAAACAAAGGGATTAGATGAGCCTCCATAATGGAGTGCTACAAATCGCCTGTTAGAAATCCCTAAGCTAATAGAACAAGGCTAGTGTTCTATGTGCCAAAGAAAGGTGGCAAAGCAACACTAAAATTATATGCAAATATTAACACTGATAACTTACCCAGCATCGGGTAACCATTTCTACTGTACGATTATGCGCAAAATGTGTAGGTACTTTGCAAAAAGAACAAATGCTCTCGGGTATTTCTTGTCTCTTTATCCATCATCCCAAAACAAAATGCCTAGGCTGCAACTGTTCACTAACGGCAAGTCTGTGAGGAAGTACTTGTTGTGATCTTCTAATGGTGGTTTCTGGAGCATTTTGTGTTCACATTGTGAGGATGCTAATACCATCAATCAATCAGTCTTTTCAGTCCCAGTGAAGCATATATTTTCCATAAATGCACATCGTCATCAAACGTTGTCTTGTCGAAATCTTTTGACGTTTTGGGAGCTTAAAATGTTTACATGACGGAGTAACCAGCCCACAGTCCAACCCCTTATTAGTCGCCTCGTGTGGCATGCCTGGCAGGATACAGTGTTGTTATTCTGTGATTATCATTTCAGTCTTAAACTGTCGATGATGTCATGACAAACAAATTGAGGGTGTAGGCAGTTGATGTACTAATCTTCATACAGAGACTGTAGTTGGATAATGTACTTAACATATAGAGACTGTAGTTGGATAATGTACTTAACATACAGAGACTGTAGTTGGATAATGTACTTAACATATAGAGACTGTAGTTGGATAACGTACTTAACATACAGAGACTGTAGTTGGATAATGTACGTAACATATAGAGACTGTAGTTGGATAAAGTACTTAACATATAGAGACTGTAGTTGGATGACGTACTTAACATACAGAGACTGTAGTTGGATAAAGTACTTAACATACAGAGACTGTAGTTGGATAAAGTACTTAACATATAGAGACTGTAGTTGGATGACGTACTTAACATACAGAGACTGTAGTTGGATAAAGTACTTAACATACAGAGACTGTAGTTGGATAAAGTACTTAACATACAGAGACTGTAGTTGGATAATGCACAACAGATGGGGGCTGTAGCTAATAGGTGTACTCATCATCAGGTGGGGCTGGCGTATGGCAGAGTTCGGAAACAAGCAACGTTGTAGAAAACTAAATTTGAAGAATCAATAAAGACTAAAACGAAATTCTGCAACACGTGGCAGACCGGAAGAAGATGATATTTCTTTGCTAAAACCAAATAAATAATCAGAATCATCAAAGAAGAACATGGGCAAGAAGAGGTCGAACATCTGACATTCATCATCTGACATTCATCATCTGACATTCATCATCTGACATTCATTTTCTCATATCGCTCTGTGAATTTTTATAAATGTGTCAAAGCCATGAGGTTACGAGATGAGATCTTCAATCACACTTCAATCGTTAGCGGTAGAACATGAATCCACACCATTTAGCGTACATGTAAAGAAAACTACAATACGCCCCCAAGGACAATTAGTATATATCATAAGAAGGGAAGCAGGGGACGTCGTGGCCTAGTGGTTAAGTGGCACGGCTCGCAACTCGAAGGTGCTGGGTTCGATCCCCATCACAGAAACCGGCCGTTACCCCGGGGAAGCAAACCCTTAGAAAATGCAGGAGGAAGCAGACCCTTACATAAAATGCATGCTGAAGTCAGTCGGATGCACTGGGCCGACAGGCGCAAAATAAAAACACAGTGCAACGCACACCGCCTTGGGGATTAGAAAAAATAAGGCGAACGCAAAAACAAAACAAAAATTTAGATTCAGCTAATTTAGAACTGAACTTTTAATTAAAGAAATAGAAAAAGCAGTGAAGAACAGCTCTTGAAATAAATTGCTGGCTTAAAGCAAAAAACATTCTGGTTACAGGACACGAGGCAGACATCGGGGAATATGGGTAGATCAAATACAATTAATCCTTCAACGGCACAGGATTACAACGACTCTAGCAACATATTTTGCCGAAGAAAGAAGACTTAAGTTTAACTTATTGATGGACAACTGAAACGATCTGAATAATCATCTGTACACAAACAGAGAGAAAGACAGAAATGACAAGATAAGAAATCACAAAAGTGTTGCTAAAGAATTGGTGGCTGCTTGAGAAAAAGATGCAAAATGTCAGCTGGCTGTTATGAAACATTAGTATGAGGAGGCCAGAAAATAAACAAACGGAGTGCTCAAAGAAAGCAACCAGGCAGGTACAAAGGCGCACAATCAGGTACTGTTAACGTTAGAAAATACCTCAACTCAACACATGTTTAACACAGTTAGACCCACGATGGCATTCCAGAAAATACCAATCAATGTACCACAGAAACATCTTCATCTTGCAAATCTCTGTACCACAGAAATAAACTCATCATGTAAATCAATGTACCACAGAAACATCTTCATCTTGCAAATCTCTGTACCACAGAAACATCTTCATCTTGTAAATCTATGTACCACAGAAACATCTACATACGCCCAGAAATGCTTCGACGCTCGTCACAGGGAGGTCAATTGTAGTAGGGACACCATGCTCCTATTAGAATTAAAAAGAACATTTGAAGATATGATATGTATATTAACAAGCGACAATGTTATTTTATGATATTGTATTTCAAATTATAGACAAAGTATTCCTATTTGACGTTAGTGTTTGGCAGTAGTGGTGTAATCCTTAATCATGTGTGTGCCATGCTAGGTGCATGGCAGTCTGGTCACATAGGCCAATTCTCAACAAATTATATTTTTTTAATGCATGCAATAAAATGTACATGATTAAACAATGAAACGGATAATATTGAAAAGTAAATATTTCAATTTTCAGAAACAGTCATATTTTGTAAGCATGTAGTAACAAAACGAGAAGGGCGTTGCCGAATGGTTTTGATCCCTACCTACAAACAGAGGGATGAGGACAGTGGGTCGAATCCTCGGTAAGGCACATGTTGTTTTTTCGTAGGGGTGAAAAAACAAACATATGGAGCACACTACATGGAGACAGCAGTGCCGAAGCGGACAATAGTCCTCAGGCTAAAATCCGCTCTGCTACCCCAGCAATTGAAATAAAGTCGTATGACAGTTCCTTGTTTTATGTAGGATATGTAGAGTTTAAGAGAGGCAGGCACAAATGGAGTGCAGTATAAGGGAAAATAAGAAGAGATTGGAGGAGATAGAAAAGAGGCAGATGGAAATAGAAGGGAAACAAGTGAAAATGGAGGAAATTTTAAAGAAGCTGCAGTCAAGGTGTAGTCAAGGAAGTAAGGGAGATTTGAGTGAGGCAACAGCTCACAGGACAGAGAGCTTTGGAGAGAAGTATGCACATATAGGTGAGGGGTCAGTATTGGTAGTAGGAGATTCAATAGTGAGAGAGGTTTTCAGACATTTGTCTAAACAACACAACATGTTTGAAAGAATGGATATTGGGAGAGCAAAAATAGAGGATATAGAGGGGAGAATAAAGAGGTTAAATGACAAAGGAAACAGTCATGTGGTAGTATTGGTAGGAACAAATAATGTAAAGAGATGGTAGAGAAATAATTATGGATAAATATAAAAGTCTAATGAGAACACTTGAGGAAAAAAAAGTTTAGAAAGGTCACAATGATGGGCATTTTAGCTAGAGCAGATGGGTCAGACTATCTAGATAGCAAAATAATAGGTATCAACCTTAGGTTACAGGTGATGTGTGCGGACATGGGAATGGAATTTTTTGATGTTAAAGTAGACAAAAGTAAAATGTTAGATAGGGGAGGTTTACATCCAAATGAGATAGGACAGCATGTTGTAGCAAAGTATATGTTCAATCATTGTGTTAGAAATTTAAATTAGTAAGGCCTATGATGTATGAAACTAAAGATAGGCCTACAATAGGGTGCTATAGAGGATGTAGTCAAAGGGGTGAGTTGGTGTCAGGGAAGTGTGAAATACATAGTGGAAAAGCAAACACTAAAATGATAAAGCAGAATCGAAAAGAGGAAAACCAACAACATTACAAACTAAAATGTTTTTATGCAAATGTGAGAAGCATAGTAAATAAAAGAGAAGAATTGGAACTGTATGTAGAAGAAGAAAAACCAGATATAATAGGATTAACAGAATCATGGACATATGAGGAGATTGCAGATAGTGAACTTGAAATTGAGGGATATACGATGTTAAGGAAAGATAGGAAAGTTGGAGACAAGACTAAGGGAGGTGGCGTTTTATTATACTGTATAAATTCTGTTAATATAACGATCAAAGATTATTTATCATGTGGTAACAAAAATGAAAGTGTATGGGGAGAAATAGAAAGTGGGGGTGAAAAAACAGTGATTGGAGTGTGCTATAGATGTCCATCAAGTCAAAAAGAGGAAGATGAGGAGCTGATTAGTAGCATAGCAAAGGCAAGTGAAGGGAAATTATTATTAATGGGAGATTTCAACTATTCAGAAATAAAATGGGATAGGGCAGAAGCACTTGTAGAGTCAAAACCTTTTTGTTAAGTGCATAATTAATTTTTTAATTCAACATGTAGAAGCAGCCACCAGAGGCAAAAACATACTCGACCTAGTTTTTACTACAGAGGAAATTATGATTGAAAACGTTACCGTTGGGGAACTGTTTGGCTCAAGTGACCATCAAATCATCTGTTGGGATCTTATTGCAGGGAAAGAAGTAAACATAAACACGCGAACATACGACTACTCTAAGGCAGATGATAAGAGGATGAAAGAGGCAGCGAACCACATAATCTGGAAAGATATTGTCATAGGAACAGATGTTGAACAGGAGGGGGAAAGTTTTAAAACAGTTCTAGAAACGCTAAAAGAGAAATGTGTTCCATGTAGGGAGGTAAACCCCAAGCGTAAAAAGTGGATAACTAGATTTGTAGTGAAATGTAGAAGAGCAAAAAATAAAGCATGGAAAAAAATATATAGAGGCAGGTAAATCAAAAGAAACATATGTAAAATATTTGGACAAGCAGAACATATCTCAGAAAGCGAATTAAACAGCAAAAATCGACTTTGAAAAAAAACTTGCTGAGAGGATCGAGCATGTTAGAAATAAACAAAGAACGAAAGACAAAGTAGGCCCTCTCATAGACAGTACAGGGAAAATAATAATTGAGAATAGTGAGGCAGCTAATCTGCTCAATCAGTACTTTGGCACAGTCTACACAGAAGAGGACTGCTCCAAGATCCCAGAGCCTATATATATTTTTCAAAGAGACATGGATACAGCGGTATTAAGATCAATCTGTATTACAGGGGAAATGTTTTTTAAAAAAATTGGAGGGGTTGAAAGTGAATAAATGTCCAGGTCAAGATGGTATTCATCCAAAATTGCTGTATGAAATTAGAGACCAACTAGCAAAACCATTGACTATATTATGTTCTCAATCACTTACAAAAGGGATTGTTCCACGGGACTGGAAAGATGCAGGAGTGATCCCCTTATTCAAAAAAGGCAAAAAATCAGATCCAGCAAATTATAGACCGGTGAGTTTAACGAGCATAGTCTGTAAATTGTTAGAATCAATAATCAAAGAAAACATTGTAATGCATTTAGACAAATTTAATCTAATTAGAAATAGTCAGCATGGGATTACTAGAGGGAGATCATGCTTAACAAATCTATTAGAATACATGGAGGAGGTCACTAAAATCATAGATAAAGGGGAGCCAGTGGATGTTATTTATCTATACTTTGCAAAGGCCTTTGATAGAGTACCTCATCAAAGATTATTTTGAAAGTTAAAATCACTTGGAATAGGTGGGGAAGTTGCCAAATGGATTGAAAATTGGTTAACGGGAAGAAGGCAGAGGGTGGGCATAAATAAGGAGTACTCTGAGTGGTGTGAACTGAAAAGTGGTGTTCCACAGGGCTCGGTTTTGGGACCAATTTGGTTCTTGATATATATAAATGATTTGGACATTGATATGGGATCCATGATTGCAAAATGTGCTGATGACACAAAACTATGCAGTAGTGTCTCATCTAAAGCGGAAGTGGATATATTGATGTCGGATTTAGATACAATTCGAGAATGGTCTGTAAGCTGGCAAATGGAGTTTAATGTAGATAAATGTACAGTCATCCACATGGGTAGATCCAATATGAAACACAATTACAGAATGGGAGAAAACAATATTAGAAAGATAGATAAGGAAAGGGACCTAGGGGTTATAATAGATCATACAGGAAAGGTGAGTGAGCAAGTTAAGGTAGCAGTGAAAAAGGCAAATGCAATGTTAGGTATGATAAAAAGAAATATTAAACATAGGAGCAAGGAAGTGATCGTCAAACTGTATAAAGCTTTAGTTAGACCTAGATTGGAGTACTGTGTACAGGCGTGGAGTCCTTATCATAGAGAGGACATAAACATGCTAGAAAGAATACAAAAAAGAGCGACAAAGATGATAGTGGGATTCCAGAATTACAGTTATGAGGAACGACTCAGAAAAACCGGCCTACAGTGTCTCGAAGAGAGAACAATTCGTGGTGACTTAATACAGGTTTATAAGATGATCAAAGGAATCGATAAATTAGACTATAAAAAGTTTTTTTTTAATACAGCCACCTACAATAACAAGAGGGCATAGCTACAAGCTGACTAAAGAGAGGTCCAGGTTAGATATTAGGAAATATTTTTTTAGTCAGAGAGTGGTGTCTGCTTAGAATGCATTGCCAGGGGAGGTAGTGGAGACAGGGACAGTTAATGCATTTAAGAATAAACTGAATGCGCATAGCTTTTAGAGCAAGGTGATGTAAATGTAACTGGTTGTATACAGACTCTGCAGGGTCTTCTAAACCAGTATAAAGAAGTTAAGATAAGTTTTGCTTAATAACAAAACATTGCATTTCAAATATAAGTAAGATGAAGTTAATGGTTCCGTTCAACATTTGTGAAAATTGAAAAATTATTGTTAATATTTACATTTGTCGACACTGTTATGACTACTTAGTAGTCAGTGAACACTTGGATACGAACGTCTGTTCTCAACAATGAGAACGAGGAATGAATAAAAAAGAATACAATTTTTCTAATGGTTTTAAACACGAGTTTACCAACATTACCTTGATAACATATGTAGGAACACTTGATACTTTTGATGTCAGCCTTTACATGTAGTTACTCACTCACCTGCACGGGCAGATAGCGTGTTGAATAGCGCATCCCTTCAGGAGGCTGGACATTATTTTAGATTCTGTCAACATGAGAAGTCCGGAACAGAGATCACTATGATAATTAATGATGGATTCATTTTCTTTTCCAACTTGTCTCTAGCAATTGCTGAAAGAAACAACAGCATAAGTTTCTCTGTGTGGTGATTTAGTATATATCTCGTTTTGCTCATCTTGTTGATTTGTTAATTTTCCTGGATTTCTTCCTCCTAAATTGATGATGTTCGTCTACCTCATAAAGATCGTGTTTTGGTGGGGAAAATCTGTCATCTTTTTAGTCTGCATAACATTTTCCTTTTTTTTTTTTACAAACTTTAAATTCAGTTTTTCTTTAAGCTTTCGTTTTATTCTTCTGCCCACAAATATCGTTACATATAAGGGGGACTCAGGGGTCTCGAGGTAAGGTGTCAGCCTCGGGTGCCGGGGGACAGTAGTGGAAATACAGACAAGATTTAAATGTTTCGTATCATATAAGGCTTGTCATAAAACCATTTTGGCTTCATGCAAAACGTACCGTTAATCACATGGTTACATGTATAAAGTTTAGCTACCAAAACAATTATAATAAATTTTGCTGTATGTAATGCTTTAAACCAGTTAATGTGTCTCGGCTACAGAAGAAAAGTGCTCGAGAGTTAACTCAACTCAGGCTTGGCTTCGTTCGTTCTCAATCTCCCTCTACCAAATCCTGAAAAGAGCTTGAGTAGCAGAATGTAGCCCAGAGAACGGAATGCGTTGTGTCGTAGTTTACAGCTTGACTGCGATATTTGCACCTTTCGGTCCAACACATTCGACTTCAGCAAGCATTTTTTTAGGTACCGGGATAGCATTCCCTTTTCGACCCCTTCTCCTTAGCCGGTCTGCTCTATTGCATACTGTTATCCATAATCACCGCGTGAAGGTGTAGAAGGTTCTTGCCAGCTATGGTTCGCTGGCCCTGATGCTTTCAGTCAGCTATGGGTCGCTGACAGCTGCAGCTCATGCGCTGCTCAGCATCTTGATCCCAACTCAACTCAACACGAATATCATCAAACAACAATAACAACAAACAGCTGTCGTCGTTGTTTATATAGATAATGTTTGTTTCCTTTGCCGTAACATCTCCCTGTAGATCATTGAAGTGTATCATTCCTCTAACCCAGTGTCTCCCAAACGTTGTCATTCATGATCTAAAACCACTTATCAGAAAGCCATGTCTACCCAATGCTAATTGCACCATAAATATATTTGAGAAATGAAGAGAGATCTTTAATAATTGGAAGCAAACATTGTTTGATGCAACGTCTTTATTGTAAACATCTCTAAATGTTTCATCAGCCACACAAAAAACTAGATAATTATTCGCCATGGATATTTTATCAGGCAGGTCCCATGAAATGATTAAAATGCCGCTGCTTGTGGTATTTACTAGTTTCGCAAAATTGGAGGCAGTTGGAGTCAAAGCATGTCTCGCATACAGATTCAGCAAACAGTTTCACGGTGCGTCCTTTTTAAAGGGAAGTTCTGGAACGTGTTCCTTGAAAGGCAAAAATCATTTTAAGTGGGTGATCACGTAATTCTTAGTTCATTGACATCAACATCACCAGCATCCTATAAGAACAAATAAAGAGCAAGGAGGGGTGTCATTTATGTTTCTCTGTCTTCTTTAATCCACTTGAGCTTTTCTTGAAACAATGTTACCGTTTTACTTGCAGAAATACTATTTCTCTTCTTTATTTAAACTTAAAGATTAAGTGCATTCATGTGGGAGAAAATATCAACTAAATAACTCAGCTCGGCTAAGACCTTCATCTTGGAAATTCTTTCAACGAGAGCATGCTGCTTTTCAAACAAAAACATCTCAATAGCGGATCTCAAGAACGATTCAGGCCATAAAATTTTGAGAGCCAACGAGTCCTCTAGCATACAACAAAGATTATGTAATGGATCCGTGTTAGAATACAAGTTTCTGAAGCGACTTGTGTTTAAAACGCCTACCTTGATTAGTATCACTGCGGTATAATGACGATTGTCATGACTTCCTCTAGTACATGTCATGTTGACAACAATGGCGCGGAGGTGAATATTAGAATGTGTTGACGGATTTGTGATGTTGGAGTACTTTAAAAGCTATGAAGTTTGAACTGACTCAACAATGAGAGCACCATCGCTGCGAATCCGCACACAAAAATCTCAGGCTATCTCTACTTGGTTAAAAAATGCATAATACGATGAATGTGTCACTTTCTATCCATATCGTTTTCACATTATTGCTGTTCAAACAAAGATCTTGTTAGATGGTGGTTTCAGTCAAATAAACGAACTACACCATCAACTACGAGCCGTGGAATCATCCGTGGTTTCGTTCAGTTCAATAACAAGCTTACCCCAACTGATGTAACGAGCAGACTCCATCATTGTGTCTCTAGTAATGATTAAATTTGCCGACCCACGGTATTATTGAAGAATGGTAGTGCTGCCATTTGTCATGCTCAATTAGACCTGCGCATTATTTCTTTTATCTGAAAAACAGCAGGCCGGATTAGCGTTTACCCTATTATATGCGTCGTATTTGATATTCCAATCACGAAAGCTTCTTGCAAGTCTACTTTGCCTTTTGTAATTCATGTTAGTTTGTCGCTGTATCTTTATAATCTCTTATGCCGCCGTGGCCGAGAGGTATAACCCTTAGAAAATGCAAACCCTTACATAGAATGCATGCCGAAGTCAGATGCACTGGGCCGACAGGCGCAAAATAAAAACATAGTGCAACGTACTTGGGGAATAGAGAAATAAGACAAACGCCAAAAAATAAAAGGACAAAAAATATTTTTAATGAAGTAAAGACAATATAACGAAGATGATAATTTGATTTCAAATGTGAACATTCATAAAAATAAAAACAGACTCGTGGAAACAAATCAATGAAATATCACAACTACAATGCATTCAGAAATATGTGCTGCTGTAATGTATACATTATCTGAATAATTCATGAACCTATCAACTTGAATGTTTGTTTGTCTCTGTTTTCATTACAATGTTAATGTGTTCTGCTGAAATATTAGACTGCAAGGATTTATCAAAACAAAAGTGGTCTTTGTTATTTTCTTGAAGCTTGTAGTTATCGTTCATACACACAATACAGTTTACAGTACTTCTGTTAATTGATAGTCAATTAATGACGGGAGATGTATCTTCATACATCATTGGTGTGTGACTAATTGATAGTTCATGTCTGTTGGAAAAAAAATGATCAGACTTATTTATATGTTTTTGTGTCTTGTTTCTTCTAATTAAATTTATATTTCAATCTTTCTTCACGATAAGTTTAAGTATGTATTCATTTATGTAATTAATTTTTAGGTTAAATATACATTTACGTAGAATATACTCACCTTATTCAGGTGACTGTTTTATGACTGTTTTAGCTGAATGAAATCGCAAACCATTTTTCTGTCCATAACCATCTTCCTCTTTCATTGCACGGTCCTCACATATAATCCAGAATTCTTTGCCAATATCTGAGAGAGTAGCATATGCAATATTCTTTACGTCTGGTAATCTTTAAGTTTTGATGTGAATTGCCACTTGTACTTTCACATTTGCCCAAACTAATTCTATAAGACTGAAGTTGGACGGGTACGGTGACCAAACATATGACCATGCTAAATGATTACTTTGTAAATACAAATCGTATTTGTGCTGTGTTTATTCTTAATAAGTGACACCAGTTCAAGTTTGAGGTGCATTTCCGTAAATTTAATGTGCTCCTCTGTTAACACAAAAACTGGTTGTATACAGACTCTGCAGAGTCTTCTAAACCAGTATAAAGACATTAAGTTAAGTTAAGTTAAGTTAGCCTAAGTTGAAATTCATACTAATAGTATTTGATGATGTCGAAATTTTGTCATCCAGTGACACTCCATTATGGGAGAAAGCATTGTCTTTTACGAGCCATGAGGGTCTTTTTAATGACGGAAGACAATATTTCTCAATTCGCTCTAAAATATGTGGCCATTTACAGAATAATAATCCAGCGTGTCGGTAGATTTTGAAACATGCATGAGTTAAAAATTCTTCAACAGTCTATTATGTCTGCCACCTGCATTGGCTATTATCAGTCGCTATTTTCACTACTTGATATTTCAACCGGCGGTGGGGAGAGAAGTCAGACAAAACATACTGATCAGACTGTGTTAGTCAGGTTCAGATAAAACATATTGATCAGACAGCGTTAGTCAGGGTCAAATGAAACATACTGATCAGACAGTATTAGTCAGGGTCAGATAAAACACTCTGATCAGACAGTATTAGCCAGGGTAAGATAAAACACTCTGATCAGACAGTATTAGCCAGGGTCAGATAAAACACTCTGATTAGACAGTATTAGCCAGGGTCAGATAAAATACTCTGATCAGACAGTATTAGCCAGGGTAAGATAAAACACTCTGATCAGACAGTATTAGCCAGGGTCAGATAAAACACTCTGATTAGACAGTATTAGTCAAGGTCCGATAAAATAGACTAAGAATCCATCCTTACTTCAACGCAGTTCTCCCTAGTGAAAGACTGTTTTAATTACAGCCGGGCCACTTTAAATGCATTGCCACCGGAAGTAGTGGAGGCCCAGACAATTAATACATTCAAGTATTTATTGAATGCGTATAGTTTTTAGAGCAAAGAAACATAAATGAAACCGGTTGTATACAGCCTCTGCAGACGCTTTTAAACCAGAATGAAGACTAAGTTAAGTTAGTTTTTAACTTACAACTAGGTACGAAGATTTTTGTCGAGCATCGTGTCACCTACTGTACGTGTGACTGTTTGCTTACTTCGTACAGACTTTTAAGTTTCACGACACATTCTATCATGTTAATACATTTATGCAGAACTTCAAAGAATTTGTGAACGATGCGGGAGATAATCAAAAATACGTTAAAACATTTTATAAATTAACTGTGTGCGACATAGGTTGTTTTTTATATTTCTTTTGCAGCAAATGTCAACTTCGTTAGCATCATGTATCTAGCTTGTTCCTGTTGTTTTCTAGCTGTGAGTATCTCTTGATGATACGCCTACAAAAACGGAATTGGCTGGCATCAAGTATATTCCCCGATACTAAGAAAGGGTACTCCAGATTTGCGATGTTAAATTACTTAGTCTAGTTCCGAGTTTTGCCAAGGAATCGTCACCTAGTGCAGCGCGTCACATTTCAACTTAAAGCATTAGAGGCCTAACAATTTTTTAATTTCCTTTCATACACCCTTTATGCAAATTACCAGAATATTTCAGGGTTCCTTGTTGGCATCGTACAATTAATATGCAATGCTTTCTGTTGCTCATTATGTTACATCACAAGGTGATTCGCGTTAGTGAACAACTTCGATGGGGTTATTCAGGGGTTTATGAGATGCCTCGTATGAAATGGCTTCAGTTTCTCGATTATGAATCAAATCCTGGAACTAACATGTTGCGCAAATCTATTTATATCCTTTAGATTCGAGTGCTGAGAAATAACCCTTCCAAAACGTCTTAGCACTAACAAAAATGTGTTATTAGTGTTAAATTTATTATTTTTTATCTCATAAACGTGCTTCATATGCATACAATTTGCTTGACATTTTTTTCAAAATAATATTGATTTTTTTTACTGTTTATAAAACGAATTTCTCTTCACATTCCGAATCGTATTTTTATTACGGTTAAAGGATTGAAGTACTCAATCACCTGTTGCAACAATAAAAATAAGTTTTGATAAATACATAAGAAGGCGTGTATATATCACTGATAATCCGGTGGTTTTTTTTATTATTTGTATGAAGCGTGATAACTCTTCAAATTAAGTATTTCATGTGCTTGATCATTTCTACTTGTAAGCGCATGATCACAATCTGTTCACCTTTTACAAGCACTGGTAGATGCTAGTTTTTATAATTGGAAGACACTTCAAAGTATGGTCCAAGCTCAACAAATTCGTACAAAGTTGTGGAATATAACTGAAAGTGGTCGCACATATTGTCCTGTAGTTTTAACACCGAAAAGCTTTAAAATGATAATGGTTTAGCTGTGTGAGCTGTAACTGTGGAGGTTAATTCAATATTTCCAATGACTTGTTCTCTGATAATCAATGTAGTTAATATTCACTGGCTAGAAGCCACTAGCGTATTAACAACCTCTGTGGATTTGTCCAATAAAACGATATCCTTACATCTATATGTTGTAATGCACCAAGTTGTGTCTTAATCCGGTATTGAGATAGTAGTTTGTTTTTTTGGTGATGCCTTCATCGATTGTTTCTCCTTGTCTGTTCTTCTGTACCTTCAAAGCTGTTGCTTGGAGCCGATAATAGATACCATCTGCAAGGTATCTTGACTCTCGTGTAAAGACAATATGATATCAAGATTAACAATCGCGAGACTTCTTTTAACTTTCTCCACCCCTTACACAATTCTATAAATTTATGTTGCGTAGATAAGATTAGGATATTCGACTATTTTAACATTGACTGCCATCACAACGATTGTCCCGTTGCTATCTTTAGTTCACCCGGAGAATTTAAGGAGCTCAGGAACGAATATAGTTTGCTCTTACAGTAACCACGAGTGTAACGGATAAGCGTTTCATTTCATCTCCACTGTTGTTGTTGTTTGAAGCTACTCAAGCTGAGTTTAATTAACACTTTACGACTTGTATTAACAGGCCTGGGGATATTCTAGATCTCGTGGTTTAATTATTATGGATGCCACGAAATCACGGATTTGACTGGAATTCACACTAGTTGATGCCTTACATTTGTGTCCGCGGAAACGTGTTGTGGTTTTCCATTTGGATTAGATAGTTCCTTCATTGTTATTTACTTTATTTATTTTCATTTTTTTTTTCATTTTGAAGGGGGAAAGGGGAGGTGATAGTCCTTTGATTATCTTGGCTTGGTCTTCGGCTATTTGCAATAGTATTTCGTTGACCTTGTATCGTACTGTCCAGTGCACACGCTGAGTTTCGTGAGAGTGGCGCCCTGTTTACATAAAGTGCCGGTTTGGTGTGACTGGAAAGTATACACAGGCCAAAAATGGAAAAACAAATCGCATTTGAGATATTGGTCCCAGCTCGGTTAGCAACATGTCCATGACATTGTCGTTGAATGATGTTGAGAGGTAAGACACTCGTCTCTTAAAGCATTGTGTGGAAACGATGCGCGAATGGATCCCGCAAGTTTCAAGCGACTCCTGGTCTCAACGGAGATGGGACCAGAATGCCTGCATCCTGAGTTACCTCCAATCGTCTTGACTGATGTTTTGCCACTGGTCCAAGTAGCCCGGGACCAGAGAATGAGGTTGGTGACCAGCGGAGTTTCTTACTCACTGTAATTCAAATACAACGCAAGCTGCCACATCAAAAGAAAACCATCTGATGATCTCGTTATAAATTGCTTGCGATAGGCAACTTGCTAAACTAACGACTTGTATTTACTAAAAGGTTTCATGGCTCTTCTTACATCCCGAGACGCACTTGAGAAGGTAACTCCGTCTCCTTCGAGCTGTAGTGCAGTGCGAAGCTCTTCGGTAAACTCACCACTACAGGGATTGCAGTGTCAATTTCCACCTAGTTGGCCAGACCGATATACGAAAAAAGTTTCCAGGAGCATGAAAAAGGACGTGAGGTCGGGTCTTGATCAGAATCTTTTACCTGACCCTGATTACTTTTCGCTCCTGCTTTTATTAGTATATTTCACCTGACCCTGATTACTCTTCTCATCCAAGAGAAACCAATGCAAGACAGCTGTTCAGCTTCACTGTACTGCTTGCTTTCATTGCGCCGAGTTACTTTTGCCTTCTCAATACAATGAACACATAGATACAGTGCCTAGGCTGTCAGACCGGAACTAGCGAAACTCGGGCACGATCACTTGATGAAGTGGGAGGCGCGGCCCTCGCACAATAACTGCAAAGTACAAATGTAGAATACTTTACATAACATTGGAGACACTCCAAACGATCATCGAGAATAGTGCTCCACATTTCACGTACGATAGAAAAACACATTCATTGTAAGTGGGCTCTTCACAATAGAGAAAAACACATTCATTGAAAGTGGGCTTTTCACAATAGAGAAAAACACATTTATTGTAAGTGGGCTCTTCACAATAGAGAAAAACACATTCATTGTAAGTGGGCTTTTCACAATAGAGAAAAACACATTTATTGTAAGTGGGCTCTTCACAATAGAGAAAAACACATTCATTGTAAGTGGGCTCTTCACAATAGAGAAAAACACATTCATTGTAAGTGGGCTTTTCACAATAGAGAAAAACACATTTATTGTAAGTGGGCTCTTCACAATAGAGAAAAACACATTCATTGTAAGTGGGCTTTTCACAATAGAGAAAAACACATTCATTGTAAGTGGGCTCTTCACAATAGAGAAAAACACATTCATTGTAAGTGGGCTCTTCACAATAGAGAAAAACACATTCATTGTAAGTGGGCTCTTCACAATAGAGAAAAACACATTCATTGTAAGTGGGCTCTTCACAATAGAGAAAAACACATTTATTGTAAGTGGGCTCTTTACAATAGAGAAAAACACATTTATTGTAAGTGGGCTCTTCACAATAGAGAAAAACACATTCATTGTAAGTGGGCTCTTCACAATAGAGAAAAACACATTCATTGTAAGTGGGCTCTTCACAATAGAGAAAAACACATTCATTGTAAGTGGGCTCTTCACAATAGAGAAAAACACATTTATTGTAAGTGGGCTCTTCACAATAGAATATGTTTTTGCGCTTCGCTCGGCCAACCGACTATCATGCTGTTCAAAACATTAAAAATGCGTTCTACTATTTGACTCGAAAACAGGGTAAGAAACTTAAAGGTATCTGATGTAAACCAACTTCAAGTTTCACTAACTGAATTATTACCATAACGAAAATATTCACGGCCTTTTATAGACCGTCTTATGTTATCATCCAAGTGAACTTTGGGTCCTCCTCGGGGATTGGATCCTTCGCTCTTTGCAGCCCGAACCTGCCGCGGTAGCTCAAATTATTTCAGTTTGCAAACATGACCAAACCACCTAGATGAAAATGCTCTACTCGAGTCTCGGGGTAGCGAGGTCTGGGCTGGAAGTCCAGCTGGTTAAAGGAAACTGAAGCGTCTGTTATAGCCTCTCCTTTACAGCTGTAGAGATCGCCACTGGATTTACTGTTCGGCTTGCCGTTCAGGAGTTTCCATGCCAATGGCCTGTCTTACATTATTGTGTCCCCAGCAGTACCTTCATGAGGGGTCCCCTGTTTCTTACAGAGTCTGCTGTGGGGCGCGACCGAGTACCCGGTGGTATAACTGGGCGGGCAGATTGGTTTCCTTAGCCTTGGTTCTTAGCGAATCTAAGAGAAGGTAATCTCTGACTCCAAACCCGGGTAGACGAAGCTCGTTAGCCTGTTCAGACAGTTCGCCTAGGAGAGGAGGAACTATGATTTTAAGACCACAAGTCCCAAGTAGTACTGGCTAGTCTTGGGACGATGAGAGTTTCATCGGATGTTTCGAGTAACTAGCATCTGCGGGCAACAACTCCACTGTCTTGTGGAATCCCTTGGAGACGGTAGGGCTATGGGAGTAAACCCAGACAGAAAATCCGGAGAGGTAGCACCTATGACGGATGGTTTAAAAACTGCAAACTCCTTCCTGCAGCTCCTGCAGCTGATCTGGTGCCAAATTGTCATGCTTTGCATACCTTTGGATTACACAAGTGAAGCCGAGAGGAGGATCCTGCAATTTTGGCAGTCCAGGGTCTCCATATTCAGCGCCCAGGCTTGCGCTCTGAGAGGCTACTCACAGGGTGCCTAACGCATGGTCTACAAAGACTGAGACGCCTATGATGACTCGAGTCTGCAAGGGCTGGGCTATGAGATCTCATATTGCCTGGCTGCGGACCGTGTCTCTTCTTTTTACTTACATCAACCGTCCTTAGAAATCTCATTTTATAGGATTGGGGTGGGATTTTATGGGTTCTTGTCATTGCATATGACTCACATCCATAAGTCAAAACTGGTACAAATGTGGAGTAGTATAAAGTCATATTATTTTCCCTAATTATTTCTTTTCTTCCGAGGAACCCTGTTTAGGGCAAGCGAAAATTATACCAGTTCTGCCGTCTGCGTTCCAGTGTCCGTAAATCCATAACTTAATAACAATCGTGATACTAGCCCCACACTTGGCGATGAATTAGTATGGCAAGGCACCTTGACACTATAAACTTGGTCCGGTGGACTGCAAGTTGTATTTTCACAATGAACAACTTCATCATTGTTGCTTTATCTTTACCGTTTAACTAGAAATGTCTCCCTATTAAACAATAATATAAGTTACGGCGACACAAATTGTTGAGACCAAATAAACATGGAACTGCCCAGTAGAGTAAATCCCACAAGTAGTGAATGTGTCACCATTGTTTCATGTTCAATCTGCGTGAACTGAATTCCCGATTTGTATCGACTGCTAGGGTTCGGAAACGTTCGAGCCATTTCTCAGCGATTCGTCTAATCGATCTTGGTAGGGATAACGCCTCTAGAGCAATGCTGCCATTACTGTACTGTTGTGCTTTAATATTGCACACAGCGAAGCAATGTGACGTGAGCTAAGAAAGTTTGAGAAACATTGCTTTAACGCTTGCAGAACAGGTAATGCATATTTGAAGATGACGACATGCTGGCAGTTAGAAATGATGTTGTTAATCATATTCACAGCTTTTTTAAGCGCTTTAATCTCAGTTGATTAGTTCGTGCAGAATTTATCATCAGGTTATCAGTGGAATGTATCACCTAATCTTTCTGTGGTTTTCGGGATATGAGAGAAGGATGTGGGTTCTTCCATTCGTGGCAGAATTTGTTGCTCGTTCCTCTGACACGGTTTCTACTCTCTTAAATGTGTTCTATTTATACCAGTGTGGACATGAAATTTGTTTACATTCAGATCTATATCGCACGTGTGTTGCCACGGCCGAAAAGGGGCGGTGGCGAAGGATAGTAAAACCATAACCAGCCAGGCAATTAGTAAGAGAGTTGAGCATATGCTCGGCTACACCACGCTGTAAAATACTATAAACCACAAATAACAGATGAGAAGATTTCAACATACCACTGCAGTAGGAAGGACTAATTCAAGTTAGTATATTCTTCAATAAATGTATAGAGAGGATGGCAGTAAAACTGAACACTAATAATAACTGAAAAGAAACAAATGTTAAAATGCAGGTTTTTTTGCTAAATTAAAGTTATTTATTTGTCTTTAGGTTTCGACTTTTGCAGTATTTATGTATTTGTATTACAACGTATCTGTTTATTAATAAATGGGCAACCATCAAATAGTTATCTACAGATAAACAGACATGGAAAAACAAAATTGCTGGACCTAAACACATTTGCTATAGTTTCATAATTTATTGGAACATAAAACATTTTAACAAACAGTAAATTACACTGAGAAACAGGATATTTCGTCTATCACAAGACCATATACTTTCAAGCAGCTAAAATAGGTTAAGCAAGTACAAGCTGATAGATCAGATTCTGTGTTAATGTGGAATTACTTGCGCATATCTTGCAATAGGTTCAAATAGAACTCCTTTTCTTCTGTTGCTATTTTGTTCTGTTCTGTTTTGCACTGTTCTATTTTGTTAAGAATCGACGTCATTGCACTCAGGGCTGACCCATAGGTGTCCGTCGCTTTCAGCAAATGGCGAAAAGTGTGGATACAGGTAGTTCGTGTAGCTTGTAGATTGTACATATTATTGCCCGGTATTTCCAGACACCCCTATCTGTTAGACCCGCGAATGATTTCAAATTCTTGAAATCGCTGGTTCATTGACTGCAGTGTCTTTATTCAAAAGGTGGTCGTTGATCAACTTCAAAATGTTACTTCTATCCATTGTTACTTCTATCCATTGTTACTTTTATCCATTGTTACTTCTATCCATTGTTACTTCTATCCATTGTTACTTCTATCCATTGTTACTTCTATCCATTGTTTATGTCTTCACTGCGTATGCCCCTGAGGCTAGGTTGTCAACTCTTTCATTCTCTCAAACCCCAGCATGGCCAAGACAGTAGATCCACATCAGCTCCCAGAGGTTCGAGTCTTGCATGTCCACTATCTAATGTCACAGCCAGCCCTTATGCACCTTCCAAAGCAAGGACTGAGAGTCAGCGACGATTACGAGTGTAACAGATCTTTGTAGAGCAGAGGAGATTGAGGCTGGAGACATTCTCAGGGAGCCAAATTTGGTTGAGAAAGTATTTGGATATCTCAACTCAGCATCTCAACTCATACAAGGTCAGGTCAATCTAGGATCAAAACACGACGTGTTGCCATTGTCATGAGTGGGTTTGGATTGGTAATATAAGAGAGAGGCAGGGTTGACTTCGAGTTGGAGACAATTGTCAAAGAGGAGTGTGGGTATAGGACAGCCCATGTCCTATATTAACTGGGCCTACTGACAGGTCAATCGTGAAAGGACATAGGTACCTTGAACAAAATTTACAGTTATGTTTAAAATCTACCCACTCTATTACGGGATACTCGCCGGCGCTACGGAGTTCGTATATTGTTCTGAGAATCTCTAACAATATGGAGAAGAACTGAGCACTTATGGGTTAAACCGTGTGCAATGACGTTGATTCTTAGACTAAACTAAACTAAACTGAGAACCTGGCTAAATTAGTTGCAGGGGTTCCATCAATAGCTTATGCTAAAATCCTATGTTTTAGATTCAAAGATTCAGTTACAATTAGTAGTTTGGTTTCAACCAAATTGTAAATTATAGACTTGTAATCAATGATTTATCATGTTTTATTATTCGCATAAGTTTTAGAGTTTTTCTATGTTGATGTTCTTATGTCGATATTGCGTGAAGTAAAATAGAAGGCACCCCTATCACACGTACAGATAAAATAAAGGAATCCTAGCTCTATTAAATGAAGATAAATTGATTCTCGTGACCAGGACATTGAATACCTAGACGAACCTGTCACACTGCCCCTATTAAAGAGGTCCCAGATTGCCAACTCAGAGCAGAAGTCACTGCCTCCAACTCCATTCTGATACTGGACGTTATTGTCAAGAATGCACCGCTGCGCAATACGATCCTGGCTCTAACTGAAGTAGAGCAACCACAAACGACTTTCTTGGTATTTATTACAGCATCAGAATCCCGGACATTTTCAATTATTTGTTGCTTAAGTTCGAGGTTGGTTCTCCCACTGTACCAGCCTCTGCATTCTCTTCTCAGAATGTTAATGACCGGGTGTGGTAGTCTATCATTTTATCCCCAGTGTGAATTTATTCTTCTCTTTGAAAATAGTCTTTACTGCGGTTACTTGACTTATCGATCTCTCTGCGTGTGCCATCAATAACATATGTGTCCTGATTCTTTTCCCCTTAATATGTGCAATATCCATGTGCAATTAGGCTCTCTTGTCTGCGACTACGCGCATGCACGCTTTGGTCTGGGCCAGTGCAAACATAGTCTTACCATAAAGCAGTTCCAGTATGAATCTCAACTTCACGATGTAGGTATTCCTAGTGCGGCTATCAATGTACATATTACTATATGATGTATATATGATATGCACATTTTACTGCAAGATGATTCAAGCATTCGCTGTAACAGGATACAAGAATGTTGACGATCGTCTGGATGGGAGAGTGGTTAAGGCTTTTGTCTCTCCCAAAGTAGCTCCTATCTTAGGTGGATCACGTCTACCCAGTTGTATATGGGTAAATGACTTATACCCAGAGGTAAGGTTTTCGACTCGGGTGCTGAAGGTCGTGAGTTCAAATCACGAAGGAGACCGTGATTTTTTCGTTGGGTCATCTGGTAAAAATTGCCCTTGATCTCTGAGGAGTGATGTCGGACACCCGTGATCAGTGGTGCGCTCGTTAAAAATCCCTTGGCAATTGGAAATCGCAAAGACTAGGTTTAACGGCTGCTGCTCCGACAAAATTCAAGTTAAAAATCTGCTCAAATTATTCTTAGGATTCTCGCCCCACAGAGAATATGTCGCAAAGAGGAGACTGTGTGGCTATAACATGCGGTCTTGGTTATGTGGTTAGTGGAGCCGCATAGATGACGCCTGACAAGCTGCGAGTCTATCTTGCTCTAACTTTACGCTTCCACCGCCACCACCAGTACCAAAAAGGCGTTCGTATATTCCAGGGGCAACCAATCTAACGGTTGGAAACAGATACTGGGATTGGCCTTACAAGTCGCCAGCGGATTCTCGCTTGCCAAAAATAAATGCAACAAAGGAGGTCACACCTCCCTACGACGTTTAATGACACAATTGGACTGAAGATAGACAGACAGACAGATAGACAGACAGACTTACAGTTTGGGAAGACATAACAGCATGTATAGGAATGGCACGCCACGTGACACAAAGATGAGACTAAGCACAAAGACGTCTGTCACACTTTTTTCATTGACGACCGTTCAGTTATGACCTTAATCCTTTCATTGTATTTGAAGAGATTTTAGCAGAGAAATGAAATATGAAAGATATCTGCTCATTAACAAAGAAAATGTATATACAGACAGACAAACCAATCAAAGATGGAGAAGGCAGGATATTGACATCATCGGAGAAACAACAAATACGATGGGTTGAGTATTTCAAAGAAAGTCAAAACAGACCTCTACCAAATGAAGACCAAACATCCTACCAGCAGAGTAGACCCTTAACTTAGACGGGAACCCACCAAGTAAGAAAGAAATTCAAAGGGCCATATCCAAATTCTAGAAAGAGAAAGCGGCAAAAGCCATAATGACAGATATAGATAAAGCCACTGATACTTTGCAAGGATTATTCAAGAAAATATAGGAAGAGGAGAGGGCGAACAGAATGGAAAAAAGGACAACTAAAACTGCCTAAGAAGGCGGAGCTGGTAGATTGCAGCAATTATAGATGGATTACATTGCTGTCGGTGCCAGGCAAGATATTCAACAGAATAATCTTGGACAGATTAAAAACTGAAGTAGGTAAAATGCTCAGAGAGGAACAGGCAGGATTTCGTCAGGGAAGATCATACACAGATCATACAGCTACGCTACGCATCACAGTAGAACAAAGAATTGAATGAAAATCATCCATATACGCAAATATTATAGACTATCAAAAAACGTTTGACAGTGTGGATCGAAGTAACTATGGCAACTGCTGAGACACTATGGGATACCAGAGAAGTACATAACGCTCATCCAGAATATGTACAAAGACACAGTTAGTGGAGTGGTACATGAAGGAGTACTGATTGACAGCTTCGGGGTGCAAACAGGGGTGAGACAGGGATGCCTGCTCTCACCTTTCCTGTTCTTGTTGGCTATAGATTGGATAATGAAGACATCGATCTAAAGAAAAAAAAAAAACTGGTATTCAGTGGACACTATTGTCACTATTGGAGGGGACCTGGAAGCCAACAACAGCCATTTGAACAACAAATTAAGCGAAGGAAATAGGCTGGATAAGACATACCCTGTGGACGGCACAGTCTAACATAGCCAGACAGACTCTTTCATGGAATCCTCAGGGGAAAAGAGAGAGAGGTAGACCCAAAAATACGCGGAGAAGAGAATGGGAGACGGAGCTAAAATTAAATAATGAGACCTGGAGAGAGGTAGAAAAACAGGACAGGACCGTGTACGCTGGCGAGATGTTATCGATGGCCTATGCACCGAGAGGAGCGATGGACTTTGTTATATATATACATACATATACACAAATATAAATTTGAGGGAAATCTATTAAAGCTCGAATGAAACACATATTCGGGATCAAGACACTGAGCAGCGCACGAGCTGCAGCGGTCAGCGACCCATAGCTTACTGCTAGCATCAGGGCCAGCGAACCAGAGCTGCCAAGACCCTTCTACACCTCCATGCGGTGATCCTGGATAACATGCTGCAACAGAGCAGACTGGCTAAGGAGAAGAGATCGAACAGGGAATGCTAACCCGGTACTCAAAAAATGCTTGCTGAAGTCGGATGTGTTGGACCGAAATGTGCAAATATCGCAGTCAAGCTGTAAACTACGACACAACGTATTCCTTTCTCTGGACTACATTCTGCTACTTAAGCCATTTTAGGGTTTGATAGCGTTAGATTGAGAATGTACGAAGCCAAGCCAAGCCAAGCCAAACACATATTCCATAACTTTTTTACGAAATTGACAATCCCCTGTTGTTGTCACTTAAAGGAGTACATATTTAGACAGAACAGAGTCCCTCAAGTAAGTTAATATGTATCATCTTTACTATAAGCATAAGTGACATGAAATGTTAAGTATACAATATTTACACAAGTGAGGATGTCTTAATGTAGATACTTGAAATGTACTGGGTAACCTTTCGCCTTTATACTATTCATTAACCCTGGGTGGTCCAACGTCTCTAATCCCAAGAGCCAATAATATACAGTTCTCGAGCCATTAACAATAATATATATATTCTGAATGTCATAGAGTACTGACATCTCACGGGAGTACTTATATTTCACAAGATGTCATTGAAATGTTAACATTAAGAGCCCTACCTCAGACAGAATAGTTTTGGACGATGCCTTCAGACAGTAGAACATTGTGTTTGACTGAATGTTTTAGTTATCCATATAAGGAAATACATATTTCTTGTACGAGCTTCTTGTACACATCTTTACATGGGTCCACATTTCTGCAGTATGGCTGCATCTTGTAAGCTACTTGGGTAGTCAATATTGAACTGATATTAAAACAAAATATACTGTTTGTAACTCTGAATTTGAATTACTGTTTGTTTATAAACTGTATTTTTTCAACAAATTATTAAAACTGCGGCACATCAAACATGCTGAATAAAGATAAAATATAATAAAATAGTGCAAGAGACAGCGGATGAAAATAGAAAACTTACGATGAACAGAAATCCAATATTGTCTTAGCTTGGCCACAATTTGGGACATGTTGGACCAGTTCAAGTTCTCCTTGCAAATCAAGTAATGAACAAGAGATCTTGCATAGGGCGGCCAATGAATACCTTCCGTATACAGACTTTCAGGAATGTTGTGGTAAAATCCTTCTCCGAACGCAGGACAATAAAAGCAGAGATAGAATGAGATTTAGAGCATTCAAAACCAGCCCAAGGATTGAAAACACGTCGAGAACGGCGACATTGAACTATGTGCATCTGCGATTTATTAAAAAAATATATGGTAAGCTGTTGAACTAAAATGCTACAGGAATGTGCTCAAACTACCATGAATAGCGATAAGGTATGAATAGCGGTATGAATAAGGTATGAATAGCGATGAAGATATCCTTTAAAAACCGTATATCGAGAACAATTGGCTAGAACACAATATCTTGTCCAGAAAATTACAATAGTTTGGTCCAATCAAACGCCACAATGGCCTGAAGAGAATATACTGCAGGGTATTGTGCCGGAACAGCGGGACGGAGGCAGACCGAGGAGAAGCTTGACAGAAGACATCATGGAGGTCCTGAAGACGACAGCGAAAGAGGCGGGAGTTCTGTCAGAGATTAAGAGTCTTACAGATCGGCTGTTGTCAGAGCGACGTTCTGCTTAGAACATGATAATGATGTTAAACTTTGAGCTAGCTTGTCAATAAATTCGCTTGTATTTTTGCATATACATGTCTTGACTTCTTTGTCTGTAACAGTATAATTGCTCTGTGCTTCTGCTTTGGTGGCTCGGGTTCGGCAATTGTTGAGTATATATTTCTTCTTTTTCCTTTCTTCTATTTTATGCAATGTCTCTGGTGTGATCCCTTCTTTGTGTTGGTTTCTCTTGAATCTCCCAGTTTCTTCACATGTCTTATTCCACATCTCTTTAACCTGATCCCACATACTATTAATGTACATTTCTTCATCCTCAATAGCTCTTGGCAGCACTTGGTATCTGCTATTAAGTTTTAAGCTAAATTATGTCTTCTTCTGCTTGTGTTGTAATAAGTGTACGTTATATCTTGTTCTCCTTGCGCCCTCTACGGGATACTTATTTAGTTTGAGCTGCAAAATACCCAGCAACATGTGTTGGTCTGACGCTACATCTGCACCTCGTTTTACTCTTACATCTTGTAGTGTACTTCTGACTGACACAGATGTGATCAATGTGATTTTCCGTTACATAGTCTGGAGAGCTCCATTTGGCCTTATGTATCTTTTTATGTGGAAACATGCTTCCTCCAATTATCATGTTGTGTAGCGCACATAACTCTGCAAACATTTCTCTATTTTCGTTCATCTGCTCTATTCCTTATCTTCCAATAATCTGTTCGTAACCTGGGATGTCTGCTCCCACTTTAGCATTGAAGTCTTCCTATAAATTAAAAGATCGTTCTTTTTCTATGTGTCAAGGAGCTCTTCCAGCTTGTTGTACAACTCTTGCTTTTTATCATCGTTGGCCTCGTTAGTTGGGGCATAGCTCTCACATAGTGCCTGCTATCAAAGAACGGAATGCTGTTGAGCGTCTGTTTTGTTGATGTTTCTTTCTTTTCTTAATAAAGACTTTCTGCAAAAGATATTTCTAAGGACATGCTTTCTTTTTTATTTTCTTTTTTTTTTGAGGGAGAAGTGTTTGTAGCATAAAGCGGTGCATAACTGTGTCGATACATTTTCTCAAGGACGCTCACTCGTTGCTTATGAAGTACGACCTGGTCGTCTTGTTCAAAATGTAACAGAAGCATATATATCACAGATCTGGGAAGATCATTCGAGCTGATAGGCGAGTAACGATATACAGTGTAGACTGCAACTACATCAGTGTGTTTGCATGGTTTTGTCAACAGTATAATGCATGATCGATTGAATTTCTGGAAGTGTGATCCCGGTAGATATAGAAACAATTGACTGTTGAACAAAAACGTTAAGCAAATGAGACTGTCGGTGCAGCATATTTGCCGGTATACAGATGAATAAGCAAACATGCTTAACAGGATTGTTACTTTTGATAATGCGTGCATCACCACTACCAACTTGAATCAAAACGTGCTTCAAGGGAATTGAAGCCCCCTTCTTCATCTTCTGCCAAGAAATTCAAGGTTAAGTCGTCAGTAAGGAAGGCTATGCTAATAGTGTTTTGGAATTCAAACTCAGTGCTGTTAAACAATTTCCAAATAAATATGAGTAAAATATGAAGTAAATGGTGTATCATACTGTTAGCTGTAAGTTCTATTGGCGCTTCTATTGGTCTGCTGACTAGATCAATGCTCTATTCCATCACGGCAGTGCTTTGCCAAATATGGCTCATTTGAACGAGGAAAAAGTCCACCAACTAGACCTTATAGCCCTAACTTAGCTCTGAGCAATTTCCATCTGTTTAGTGTAGTGCTTAAGACCCACCTTGGTAGTAGATGTTTCGCGAATTTCGAAGCGGTTGAGCGTGAAGTGCATATGTGGCTGAGACAGCAGAAGAAAACTGTTATTTTGCAGGTTTTAGTTTACTGGTAAAGCCGTGTTGTAAGTGTATCATTGATGAAATGAAATTATCTTGAGCTGTAAGAGGCAATGTAAGCGCAATAATAAATGGTTGTCATGTTCGTATCTCAAATAATTTGTTTGTAAATTGTCATTTATGATATTTTTACGGACTTGCCCTCGTGGAGTATGTGTGTGTGTATGTGTGTGTGTGTGTGTGTGTGTGTGTGTGCGTGTGTGTGTGTGTGTGTGTGTGTGTGTGTGTGTGTGTGTGTGTGTGTGTGTGTGTGTGTTTGTATGTACTGTTATATATACATACATATATATATTTATTTTTTTTTTAAATATATATATATATATATATATATATATATATATATATATATATATATATATATATATATATATATATATATATATATATATACACTCCCACACACACACTTTTAATAAATGAAATGCATCCGTTTAAAATACACTGAGACATGGGTATATTTCTTGCAAACATTGACAGTGCAACAGAGAGAGATAAAGAGAATGAGAGACAGAGCGAGAGAGAGAGAGAGAGAGAGAGAGAGAGAGAGAGAGAGCTGCTGTTGGATAATTAATTTTACATAATTGATGTTATTCAAATATACATCAACATTAAAAGTTACCCCTATGGACAGGAAGTTTTTCACGTTGAACCTCGCCAGGGAGCATGTGACCTGAACAAGAAATGCATTCCTCAGGTGTATGTTACTGGTTCATAACGTTTCAAGTTTTATTTTTCTTATGTTCACCAGCAACAGATCATAAATAGTAAATAGGACAGACAGGTGAGGAAAAGCATAATGACTTTCGCATGCCAGACAGAGCCACTTTTTATGACAACTGTGATTGACAGATTGTGTGTTACTGATGTCATACTTATCATGCGACATCATTGATGTTATTCTACTTATAGTATCACGATTATTGGCTTGTTTTTTTTTGTTAATTTTATTATTGATTACGAGAAATACCTACCTTACGGCATTCTTGTGTCGCTTTCTGGGTTAAAATGTTAATACCTTTTCTAAATTCCATAGTCCCCGACTAATACACTGGACGGGCGAACTAGTTCAGGCAAATTATGGGGTTTCGTGTTGTTTGGCTCTTTTCTAGTGTCGAGGATGTGTGGTCAATTTAATGTAGGGATTCCAGCCCGTACTCTACTTACGGGTTTTTTTTTGTTCTGTCGCCTATTTTATTTTGTTCTCTCTAAAGCACCCGTGATTTTTTGTTGAGGAAGTAATATCTAGATACATTCAGTGAGCTCAGATACATGGGTTGTTTAATGTCGTGTCAACTTCTTTTATAATGGTCTCATGTGTCTTCACGAGTGTGGCCGTTTTATTGCTGTTCTTCCGTAGAACAGAATATTAGCCTGTTATGTATTTGTTAAGAAAGAGCTAGATGGCAGGGTGTGGGACATATCTAGCATACCTACATATGAAAGAACTAATTTTAGATATACATGCCATTAAATGCAACTAGAATACAGTCTCAACGCAACACTAGTCAACACTAATCAATCTCAACATAAAAAAATCAAAAAATAAAAAGTTTAAAAAAATTAATTAATGTATATTATTAACATTTTAATTGCGCGCGTCGAAAAACAGATAGGGTCACAGAAACCTTTCCAGCATGTCGTTTAAGGTCATTCAATATGGTTGTGCATGGGGCTTGCAACCCTCATCATGTAAAATACATTGATGCAGGTCTTACCATTGCAAGAACACACGTAAGCAGTTTGATAAAATCTTTCTGTACAGGAGTCTTCTTCTTTTTCTTCATCGATCAACTGATGCTGTGCTTCCAGTCCGGTAAGATTTAGGAAGGAGACTGTGCGTTTCAGGTCTTCGTCGGTCCCCAACAGCTTTCCGAGCATGGTCCCTCCCTCAGTCCAAACTGCCTCGCTTTGGTCTGCATAGGCCGGGCAGTCCTGCAGAATATGTTCTGGTGTTTGCTTCGGTGCTCCACAATCGCACGTGGTGGTTTCTCTAAGACCCATTCTGTGGAGGTGGGCCTTGAGTCTACAATGTACCATTATGAGTCTGAAGATCTGTGTCTGCCCATCTCTGCCAAGTTTGTCTATGATGTTATTACAAATTAATAATAGCATATTATTAACATTTTCATTGTGCACGTGGCAAACAGAAAGGGTCACAGAAACCTTTCCAGTATGTCGCTTACGGTGATTCAATATGTTTGTGCATGGGTCTAGCAGCTTCATCATGTAAAATACATTGATGCAGATCACTGCAAGAACACACGTAAGCAGTTTGATATAAGCTTTCTGTACAGGTGTCAGCTACCATGATTTCCCTGTGTTTCGTATGACAAATACGGTTATCTCTGTTTTCATGGCATATACAGTTTCTGTCTCCCTGTGTTTTAATGACATATACAGTGGTCTGTCTCCCTGTGTTTTAATGACATATACAGTGGTCTGTCTCCCTGTATTTTAATGACATATACAGTGGTCTCTTTGTATTTTCATGGCATTTACAGTGGTCTCCCTTTGATTTGTATGACATATGCAATGGTCGCAATGTGATTTGTATGACACATACAGTAGTCTCCCTATGTTGTGTATGGTATGGCCTATGCAGTAGTCTCCCTGTGTTTTGTATGGTATATATAGTCGCCCTGTATTGTATTAAGCGTATTTGAAAAGAAAAAAGAAAAACATACATACAATAAAAATAACATTATGCAGAATTTGAAACATGTATAACAAATCTGATAAACACAGCTCTATATATATATATATATCGCGTGTGCAACCAACCATACACCACCTACTGGACCTGTTCATCCCAATGCCTCTGTCAGTACTTAGTCTTCCAGACGTGGGAATCACTGAAATTGAAAGTGGAGAGCGTCGATGGTTGCAATCGTTTCATGGGGTCGAGCCTTGTCATGTTACAAAAGGACACCTTTACTTGGAAATCCGCGTCGTTTGGATTTGATTGCGGGTCAAAGATGATTTCGGAGAAGATCTGTACATGTGACGCTGTTGACGGTGCTCCCCCTAGACATGTAGTGCTCTAAAATAAAGTCTCGTTCATCCCAAAAACGGAGTGGTGGTCCCATTCCATGTTCGATCTCTTCATTTCAGGCTCGTGATAGTGAACACAGGTTTCATCTCCAGTAACAATTATTGCTAGGAAATCATCACCTTCTTCTTCAAAGTGCCGCAAAAGTTCCTGACAGGCATCAACGAGTCGTTGTTTCAATTCTTGAGTAAGCTGCAGTGGCACTCACCTTGCAAACACGTTGTTGTACTGTGCATCATGGATGATGTGGTGTTCTGAATTTTAACTGATGTACAAATGTTCGGCAATTTCATTAACAGTCAATCGACGATTTTTCTTTACGAGGCGGTCAACAGCTGCAATCGACTCTGGAGTCACTACTCAGTATGCCTGACCCGATCATCAACACTCTGACACAGAATTCATAATCGACTCTGGTGTCACAACTCGGTGTGCCTGACCCAGTCGTGAACAGTCTGACACATAATTCATAATCGACTCTGGTGTCACAACTCGGTGTACCTGACCCAGTCGTGAACAGTCTGACACAGAATTCATAATCGACTCTGGTGTCACTACTCGGGGTGTGCCTGACCAGATCGTCAACAGTCTGACACAGAATTCCGACTCTGAGGTCACAACTCGGTGTGGCTGACCCAGTCGTGAACAGTCTGTTACAGTCATCACGGCGTTTTGGAAATTCCTACTCCACTCATGCACATAATAGAATGATAGGCATAGATCGTCGTGCTTGATTGCATTTGTCGAGGAATTTCTATAGATTTCACCCTTTCACTGCTCAAAACACGGATAACAGTACACTGCTCTTCTTTGGTGTGTGTCAATTGTTGGGCGGCCACCTTCTAAATACAATTATGACGTCATTGTGTTCGTATGCACTATGATGGCACGTACAGTACACTCTTGACATGCTTCGCAACCATATTAACAGGTTACAATATAAAGGCATGGTTTTTCTAATTTCTATCCAACTTTTAAGGTTTTCCTTTGAAGCTCCCTCATATACATGACTGTATGGAGCTAAGAGTAATTAGAGTCTGGTGATGTCATATTGATCAAGACCCCACCTCACGTCTTCGTTTGTGCTCATGAAAACAGGCTACTGTGTACCCCCAGTTTGGCCATGTAAGCAAGACTCCTGTATTCACTAAAGCAGTGAGGAGCCTCGCTTTTCACTACAGCCTGGAGGGCCCTGATTCACCTTCTAATTACATCTCGGTATACTAAAAGTATCACTGTAAACCGCTACTTAAGAAACGTCTTCAAGAATTTACTGATTCAGAACGAGTGGTTTCACACTATTTTGTTGTTGTTTTTTTTGTTTTTTGATTTCTCTATTCCCCAAGGCAGTGTGCGTTGCACTGTGGTTTTTATTTTGCGCATGTCGACCCAGTGTATCGGACTTTAGCATTCATTTTATGTAAGGGTCTGCTTCCTCCTGCATTTTCTAAGGGTTTGCTTCCCCGAGCTAACGGCCGGTGATGTGATGGGGATCGAACCCAGCACCTTATGGTTGTGAGCCGTGTCACTTAACCACTAGCCCACGCCGTTTGAATCCGCCCAGGCAGAAATGATCTCCACAAGAACACATGTCTGCATTGACGCAGCCTACCTACAGGAAGGTCAACATTAGTTGTGGCGCCGTGCTTCAATTTCAGTCAAATAGGATATGTGATGATAACGAGTACGTCTAGCAACAATAGGTATGTTGTGTCCCCATTGCAGGTTCCGCCAGGTGTATTATAGCGCTGATGAATTAAGGCCACGTCTCACAGCAGTCATCGTTCAGTGTTCACGCTATATTTTTATTTCACTTACGAAAAAGAACAACTTTGGCTTTACCAGGTTTGAATACGTGGCTGTTTGTTGAAGACATATGCTTTTCTGAGAGTTGAAAGGTTACTTATTGATTTGATTGATTGATACAGTGATTGTTAAATTTATTGATTGATTGATTGATTGATTGATCGATTGATGTATTGGTTTTACTTTGTAGGAAGTTGTATCTATGTTTCATCATCTTGTTTCAATTATGTTGTTTGACACCGTAGGTGGAGAATCACTTTTCTATCGTGTACCATCTGTGAATGTCCACATACGTTGTTTGATAACATAAGGAATCGCATTTGTCTTTCGTGTACCATCTGTGCGTCCGTCCTTGTTTTCAATCCATGCATCTATAGTGTCCCTTTAACACAGTCAATCTATGTTTATCTTGATCTTCCACTTGATATAAATTCTTGCTGTCTGGTGTTATAGAATTACCCAACGTGCATGTTTGGTTTGTACACATTCTTGTCTTATTTCCAAACTATTTGTTGTATACAGACTCTGCAGAATCTTCTAAACCAGTATAAAACATTAAGTTAAGTTAAGTATTTCATTGTGTTATTAATATATGTAACGTGTGGTGCTGTTCCCAGTTTATATCGGGGCCCATCTATTTCTTACTCTGGTCACATGGATCTGCAAGCATCCATTTCCCATTCTATTGTTTTGCTTGTATTTTAGGCAGGCCCCATGTCTGATACTGTTAACATAAAGTTGTCATGAAAATACGGCTGTTCATTGTCATTTATTTTTAAATGTTAGAATCTCTGATTAATTGTGATAGCTGATGGTGTCACTGGGTTGCTGTTTGTTGTTCTTGACTCTGTTTCTCTGATCAGCCTGTCGTCATTTACAGTATGGACATTATCACTTAGAGCTGGTTTAAGGTTTCTGAATTTATTATCTCAGACTACATTTAATTGACAGTTGGATTCAATCTGTTACAAGTTTCCACAATACCAGATGTGGGTACTCAACAAAATGCGCGACTCAATCAAATACAAAAACAAGGTCACGCTCAGAGGTTTATGTGACTCAATCCAAAACAAAAACAAGGTCACGCTCGTAGGGTCACGTAAATCAAATACAAAAACAAGGCTAAACTCGGAGGTTCACGCGAATCAATCAAATACAAAACAAGGTCAAGCTCGGAGGTTTATGAGAATCAATCATATACAATATAAGGTCAAGCTCGGAGGTTTATGTGAATCAATCAAATACAAAAACAAGACCATGGTTGGAGGTTCACGTGAATCAATCAAATACAAAACAAGGTCAAGCTCGAAGGTTTATATGAATCAATCAAATACAAAACAAGGTTAAGCTCGGAGGTTTATGTAAATCAATCAAATATAAAACAAGGTCAAGCTCGGAGGTTTATGTGAATCAATCAATTACAAAACAAGGCCAAGCTCGGAGGTTCACGTGAATCAATCAAATACAAAAAAAAGGCCAAGCTCGGAGGTTTATGTGCATCAACCAAATACAAAACAAGGTCAAGTATCTATCATGTTATTGTCAAACATTGCATCATACAACAGATATTATATTCTATTTTTAAATAATATCTTATAAATGTTTCTTATATTCATTAAAATAATGACCAATTTGGCATGACAAATATTAAAATATGAATTCGTCTTCGGGTGACTAGAAAAAGAGTTATTATCTCTTATATGCCTGCATCATATAGGAAATGGCAATGTTTACTTAGGTCATGTTTCTCTTACATTCCTGCGTGATTTATGAGAGAATCATGTTTCTCTTAGGTCGTGTTTATCTTATATTCCTTCATCACATACTAAGTGTCATGTTTCTCTTAGGTCGTATTTTCCTTATATTCCTGCATCGTATACGAAGGGTCATGATTTTTTTATATTACTGCATTATATAAGAGATTTGTTTTTCTGTTATCCCTGTAGGGGTCATACTTCTATGGGTTTTTTTCTATGTCGTGCCTAAACGTTTACTACATGTATCCTCATGCATTTAATTTAACCTAACTTAACGTCCTTAATACTGGTTTAGAAGACTCTGCAGAATCTGTATACAACCAGTTTAAATGAAACATTTCCTTACTCAAAAAGCTATGCGCATACAATCTATTCTTAAATGCATTAATTGTCATTGCCTCCAATACATTCCTGTGGCAATGTATTCGGAGAACTCACCACTCTCTGGCTAAACAAAAAATCTCCTTATATCTAATCTGAACCTTTGTTTAGTTAACTGTATATTTGCCCTATTGTTCTTGTATGGGGTTGTATTTTGAAAAAAACTTGTTCTAGTCTAATCTATCCGTTCCTTTCATTGTCTTATAAGCCTGTCTTAAGTCACCTGGAATTCTTCTAATTTCTAGACACTGTAGGCCGGTTTTTCCCTAGTCTTTCCCCATAACTGTAATTTTGGAATCCCACTATCAACTTTGTCGCTCTTCTTTGTATCCTTTCCAGCATTGTTTATATCCCCTCTACGATGAAAACTCGACACCTGTACACAGTACTCAAATCTAGGTCTCCTCTTCTTCTTCGTTCGCTCTCAATCTCCCACTACCGAACCCTGAAAGGTCTTAAGTAGCAGAATGTAGTCCAGAGAACGGAATGCGTTGTGTCGTCGTTTACAGCTTGGCTGCGATATTTACACCTTTCGGTTCAATACATCCGACTTCAGCAAACATTTTTTGAGTACCGGGTTAGCATTCCCTCTTCGATCCCTTCTCCTTAGCCAGTCTGCCCTGCTGCAGCCTGTTATCCAGGATCACCGCGTGGAGGTGTAGAAGGGTCTTGGCAGCTATGGTTCGCTTGCCCTGACGCTAGCAGTCAGCTATAGGTCGCTGACCACTGGAGCTCATGCGCTGCTCAACATCTTGATCCCAAATCTAGGTCTAACTAATGCTTTATACAGTTTGACTATCACTTCCTTGCTCTTATGCTTAATATTTTTTTAATTATTCCTAACATTGCATTTGTCTTTTTCACTGCTCTCTGGGCTTGCTCACTCACTTTACCTGTATACTCTTTTATAACTCATAAGCCCCTTTCCTTTTTCATCCATTTAAGATCGTTCTCACTCATTCTGTAATTATGTTAAATATTTGACCTACCCATGTGCATTTATCTACATTAAACTCCATTTGCCAGCTCTCAAATTTTATCTAAATCCGATCTCAATATATCCACTTTCACTTTATGTAAGACATTACTGCATAGTGTTGTGTCATCCGTGAATTTTGCAACCATGGAACCGATACCAATGTCCTCATCATAAATATATATATACATATATATATATATATATATATATATATATATAAGAACAGAGTTGGTCCAAAAACCAGGGCCCTGTAGCACTCCACTTTTTACTTCACACCACTTAGAGTACTCCTTATTTATGCCCAATCTCTGCCTTCTTGCCGTTAACGAACTTTCAATCCATTCGGCAACTTCCCCATCTATCCCATGTGATTTTAACTTTCTAAATAAATTTGATGAGCTACTCTATAAAAGACTTTTGTAAAATAAAAACATCCTAGATAAATAACATCCACTGGCCCCCTCCATCTGTCCTTTTAGTAACCTCCTACTGCCTTTCTAACGAGGTGAGAGATCGACGTGATCTCCGTAGTAGTAAGCGACAAGAAGATGAAGTCAAGCATAGCACAACCGCCTGGAGGACCCCGGTCCATCTTCATAAGCACGCTAGGGATGTGAGGCAAGCAACTGCAACCCGCCATTTAACATACTTTTCAGGAAGGACAAAAAGACTAAACCTACTCATTGTGTGCATTTGAATCAACAACCCATGCTGACTATTCCTGATTAGATTAAACTTGTCTAAATGCAGTAAAATGTTGTTGTTTTGTTTCATAATTGACTCTAACATATTACAGACTATGCTCTTTAAACTCACTGGATCTGATTGTTTACCCTTTTTGAATAAGTGAATCAATCCTGCATCTTTCTAATCTCCTGTAACAATCCCTTTTGCAAGTGATTGAGAACATAATATAGCCAATGGTTTTGCTAGTTGGTCTCTAATTTCAAACAGCAATTTTCAATGAATACTATCTTGACTTGGACATTTATCCACTTTCAACCCCTCCAATTTTCTCGGTAATACAGTTTGATCTTAATCTCACTGTATCCATGTCACTTTGGAAAATATCAATAGCCTCTGGTATCTTGGAGCAGTCTTCTTTTGTGAATACTGTGCCAAAGTACTAATTGAGTAGATTAGCTGCCTCCCCATTTCCCCTTATTATTTTACCTGTGCCATCTTTCAGATAGACTACTTTGTGGATTGTTCTTTGTTTATTTCTAACATAAGAAAAGAAGCTTCTACCATTACTCTTGATCTTATAATCAAGTATTTTGTCAATGTCAATTTTTGCTGCGTTTAACTACAAATAAAGGTATTCACTTTTTACGCTTGGGGTTTACCTCCCTACATGGAACACATTTCTCTTTTAGCTTGTCTAGAACTGTTTTGAAACTCGCCCACTCTTGTTCAACATTTGTTTCTCCTATAATATCTTCCAGATTATGTAGCTCCCTGCCTCTTTCATCTTCGTAACATCTGCCTTTGAGAAGTTCTATGTTCGTGAGTTTATGTAAACTTGCTTCCTTGCTTTAAGATCCCAAAGGATGATCTGATGGTCACTTGAGCCGAACAGTTCCCCAACGTTAAAGTTTTAAATCATATTTTTCTCTGTAGTAAATACTAGATTTAGTATGTTTTTTCCCTCTGGTAGCTTCTTCTACATGTTGAATCAAAAAATTGTCAGTTATGCACTTAAAAGGTTTTGACTCTAAAAGTGATTCTGCCCTATCCCATTTTATTTCTGGAAAGTTTAAATCCCCCATTAATAATAATTTCCCTTCACTTGCCTTTGCTATGCTACTAATCTTCCTCTTTTTGACTTGATGGACATCTGTAGCAAACTCCAGCCACTGTTTTTTAACCCCCCCCCCCCCCCCCTGCCCTTCTGTTTTTTCCCTGTACACTTTCATTTTTATTGCCAGATGATAGATCACCTTTAATAGTTATATTAACTGAATGCATACAGTATAATAAAACGTCACCTCCCTTAACCTTATCTCCAACTACCCTATATTTCCTTAACATTGTATATCCCTCTATTTTAAGTTCACTATCTGCAATGTTTCCGTATGTCCATGATTCTGTTAACCCCGCTACATCCGGTTTTGCTTTTTCTACATACAGTTCCAATTCTTGTCTTTCATTTCATATGCTTCTCACATTTGCAAAAAAACATTTTAGCTTATTATTTTGTTTTGTTTTTTCAATTTTTGCTTTTGTTTTATCATATTTTTTGTTGCGTTTCCACTACTTATTTCTCACTTCCCTGACCCCAACTCTTCACTTTGACTGCATCTTCTTTAGCACCCTGTTTTATGCCTATTTGTAGTTCCATGCATCATAGGCCTTACTAGTTTATATTTTTAATACAGTGATGAAACAGATACTTTGCTACAGCATGCTTTCATATCTCATTTAGATATAATCATTTCCTGGTTCTCATTTTACTTTTGTCTACTTTAACATCAATAAATTCCATACCCATATCCGCATACATAACCTGCAACCTGAAGTTGATACCTATTTTCTTGTTCTTTAAATAGTTTGGCCCATCTATTCTGTCTAAAATACCCATCATAGTGACCTTCATGTACCTACCTGCATGTATGGTTTGAATAACTAACACGTTAGGATAGGCATTGACTTGAGTTGAGGAGTCCTCTACCTTATAATGGTTAAACTTACATCAAACGACAGAGATTGGTATTCTATAAAACTGTTTTATAAAATTTTTAATCTTAAGCTGGACATGCGAAATGTGCAAAATATTAAGGACAATAACAGACATATGCGTACTGAGAACAATCAAATGAAAGAAATAGTGAAGGGAAATAACAATGTCAAGGTCAGTCATTTAAAAAATGTGCTTAGCTGGCAGAAATAACTAGCAAAAAATATCTTTCTTCTTCTAATCCACGGCAACACGAGATATTCTATCTTTTTTATTTTCCTGCATAACACATTAGGTATTACTGTTTTCAGAGATTTGTTTCAAATCCATAAATCTACTCCACGAAAAAAGATGAGTATTCTATAAGACTTGTATATGTGGCTCATATTTAATTGGGCGTATCTTGGCCAAAAAGATAGGTAAAGAACAGTATCAAAATGTAATGCAGAATATACGCACAATTGGCAGCAGAAACAAGACAATAAAAGAGCAAATACTGGGGTCAATGAAAAGCAAACAATTCGTGAATGATGCCTGCACAGAGAAGACCATTTGATAGCTATAATCATCTCCATGATCATCAGTGTTAGCATTCTTCTCCTTGTTCCAGTGTAGAGCATAGGTCACCCCTGCTACCTGTATATGGTTAAATAAGCTGTTCGCCAAGTGTGTGCAATCCTTCATATTTTAGTTCCAACGTCAAGCATGCGTTTCAGCTGATTTATGTACGTAAGGCCTGTATACGAGCTTTTGCATTAGCTGATTTAAAATAGGATTTTTTGTTTGTTGACATGATGAGGTTGCTAGCATTAAGAACAATCCTCTTTACAGCATGCGCGGAAGCTGGCATGGACTTCTCATTTCATGGAACATTCTTGAGAACAAAGTCATATGGCAGCACACAAAAATCATCTATCCCTCACAGGAAAAACAATTAGATAGAAACAGTTTTGTTCAGCGAAAAAAAGGAGAAAGTAAGTAATAAGAGAAAACATTCAGCTTAACAAAGATGTCAGGTAAATAGATGACATGGGTTGTAAATAGATGATTAGTATGGTAAATTGATGGCATGTATGGCAGAGATGTGAATTGTATGGTAAATTGATGGCATGAATGGTAAAGATGTGAATTGTATGGTAAATTGATGCATGTATGTTAAATTGATGGCATGTATGGTAAATTGATGGCATGTGTGGTAATTTGATGGCATGTATGGTAAATTGACGGAATGTATGGTACAAATGTGAATTGTGTGGTAAATTGAAGACATGTATGGTAAATTGATGACATGTATGGTAAATTGATGGCATGTATGGTAAATTGATGACATGTATGGTAAATTGATGACATGTATGGTAAATTGATGGCATGTATGGTAAAAATATGAATTGTGTGGTAAATTGATCCATGTATGGTAAATTGATGCATGTATGGTAAATTGATGGCATGTATGGTAAATTGACGGCATGTATGGTAAAAATGTGAATTGTGTGGTAAACTGATGACATGTATGGCGAATAAATGACATACAACAATGAATACAATCAAAAGGACCAAAACAGTGGCCCGATTTGTACAAATACCATATTATTATCAATCTAACCGATTTATATAGGAGAGATGTTTGAGCTGCAGAACGGTTAAAGTGCTTGTTTCTCTAGGGTAAAGAAACAGTGTTCGAATCTAGTCCCCCATATACTCAATCTTACTCATCTATCAATTGGTATCTGACATTTGCAGTTAGAGAAAGCAAATGGGCGAGCTACGAAGGAAACTGGTCACGTTATCTCAGTGACAATTGAGACAATTCAATCAAGGCTGCACTTTATCTACAACGATAGTCTCTGTCTGCTACAAGAATATATTTTCATTATCAAATGAGGCTGGTGGGCAGGGGGGGGGGGGGGGGGGGGGAGGAGTGGGATCATGAAAACTCAAGTCAAGTGATCTCATAACCGGTGAGGTCGTTGGGGCACATAAGAAGACACCCCCACAAACCCACGTCACGTCTCTCTGTCAGCGGCCGCTGCCTGTGCCTCATCTGGTCGAAGATTGGTCCGTTCTTTTACGTTGTCCTCTCATTTCTTTTTGCAACGAACTCGTCTCGTCCCCTTTGCATCTTTCTGTGCAGGATCGTGAATTGTTATGATGTATAAAGGGATTATACTCCTGAAAACTCTGGAGATTTAAATATATTATGTTAGCTTCCCTTGAAATGTGCAAATGAAAACGTTGATGTGCAAACATGTAATGTACAAACTTTTCAGTTCAGTGTAGCAGCCAAAAACCAAAAGAAAGTTCAAGGTAATTCTTCAGTATTGAACCATGGCCAACTCTAGATATCTAGAGTTGGCCATGATTGACGCCTTCGAAATGTGGATATAGAAGATTGGGGGTGAAAGGACAATTATTGGCTGTAGTCATGGTTACACAGATGTTTTTTGGTCATATAACAGAACATACCTCCTTACTGAAGACCTTACTATATGGTAGGGTGGAAATCAGTCGTTCAAGAGGCAGATACCGTTTTAAGTAGGTGGATAACATCAGGAGATGGACTGGAAAAAGCATGTCAGAGTTCAGCATTACAGCAGGAGATAGAGTACGCTGGAAATCAATTGCAGTCGATCTTCGGTGCAGATATGGCGTTTGAGCTGAACTGAGTTGTACGGTAAACTCTGTCGATCGGGTGGAAGCATTAGGAACTTGATAGTTTTATGTTGTTTTTGTTTTCCTTTGGAACGAACAGATGACTTCCTTGTATCTTGTGACCCTGTCTGTAAGTCGGGTAGCTTTCACATCGGTAGACGTGTGTATGCAGTAACTGGAGTGTGAACCCTATCCCATTGCTACGAGACACGAGCACTCTAATCGTTCTGCTGCTCTATCCTATGTAAGCAAATGTGCTGTTAAATAACACGACATCTTTGTATGTGTGTGTCTATTAGCGCTAACATTATTGTGTTCTCATGTGTGTGTGTGTGTGTGTATGTGTGTGTCTGTTAGCGTTAACATTATTGTGTTCTCATGTGTGTGTGTATATATGTGTGTGTCTATTAGCGTTAACATTATTGTGTTCTCATGTGTGTATGTGTGTGTCTATTAGCGTTAACTTTATTGTGTTCTCATGTGTGTGTGTATCTGTTACCGTTACATTTATTGTGTTCTCGTGTGTGTGTATGTGTGTGTCTGTTAGCGTTAACTGTATTGTGTTCTCGTCTGTGTGTGTATGTGTGTGTCTGTTAGCTTTAACTTTATTGTGTTCGCGTGTGTGTGTACGTGTGTGTATTCTATAGTAGATTGTCTTCCCTGTAACATACACAGCAAGGAATGCAGAGAACGGAGCAACGAGAGAGCAGAGCACGAGGTAAATCAGCTGATAAATGAGAACACACAGGAGTGACGCTATCATATACACCGACGGATCAGTCGTGCGCAGTCGAACATCAGACTGGGGTTTCTCGGCTACAGTGAGAGGAGAGGTCGTTGTCGAGCGCAGTCGGGCATACATGTCAACAACCTTCAGTATGAGAATGGGGGCGGAAGCAGTGATCTCAGCACTGAAATGGATATCTGAGATATCTATAACAAAGGCAATCATCGTGACAGACGTATTTCAGAAAGTACAGAAGGGATGGCTCAGGTACGAGTATATTGCTGCTGTTGAGGCCTCAAAACATCTAGGCGTTGGCCTGGGTCTGCTGTTCTGCTCATGCCAGGTTTCAGGGCAATGAAAGAGCTGGCATCTTGACTTCACAAGCTTCCATCATGGGCACATTAGTGATGGATAGAAGTGACATTTTGAAATCAATGACCGCCTGCTGGATGAGGACACCGCAATGGATGACGCAGAAATCCACAGACTGCAAAGTTTCGACATTAAACGAGGGTCGAGCGGAGGTGGGGCGCATGAGAGGACGGCGCAGGAGAGTGTACAACCAGCGAGCTACAGGGACCATCAACACCCATACATTACGCCATTTGATGAGAGAGACTGAGCACCTATGGGTATGCCCAGAGTGCAGTGACATCGATTCTTAGAAACAGAAACAAAATACATAGCATAACAGTAAACAATAAATACGTCGATTTGCTGAGGTCAACCTGAGTGATTCATAGGGCGTAGTAATATTGGATTACGTCAATAATAATCTTTCCCAGTTACTTAACGTCAACTGATATGGACACTAGTTAAATAATTATAAATATCAGATGAGATAACTAACAAATTGTTAATGACTGAATATTTAATGACTAAAAAACTAAAAAACGTTTTGTTGCATTTTATTTGATTTTAAACAAAATATTCAGTACACATTCGGACTAATAATATTAACTTAATGCACAACAACATTGATTCCATAGTTGACCAAACATTCACATAAAAATACTGGAAGTAGAACAACGATCGTCTCATGCAAATCACACAAGTTAAAAGTGCGAGTCGTGTACGTACTGTAGCCTGTCATACATGGGATTCCTGACGGATACATTGTGTAAAGCTAATCTGAAGTCCGAACATTGGTAACCACTACAGGGTCTTCGTCAGATTACGAAGTAGAGTGAGTTTATATACGATATATTTGTGTAGATTGTTTCTGAAGATCTTATGGTATAATTAGCCATAACCTGTTGAGACTTAAGGTCTTACACATGCTGAACCAGCGGCGTATCCTGGGCATCCGATGGCATGACTACATCTGCAACGTGTAGGTCTACTAAAACAGGCCTCTACTCAATCTCGGAAACCCTGGACAGTCTCCGAGTTTCTTTGTTCAGTCGTGTCGTACGGATGGGCCAGGAAACTCTGGACAGCCTCCGAGTTTCTTTGTTCAGTCGTGTCGTACGGATGGGCCAGGAAAGCCCTGCCCACAAGACACTTCACGTCGTTTCTCGGTGCCAAAAGTCTTCCTCCGATCGTCTGAAGGCGCAGAAAAGGCCGTCGCCGCACAGTGTGACTCCAGTAGATAGCACCCTCCACCTTCGCTCTGGAGCCGTGCCACATCATTGGGTCACAGATCTGACCGATAGAAATGTCTTATTATTTTTATTATTAGCAGAACCGGCATCATTGCACTCCGTGTAGATCTATAGGGTTTCATCTCTGTTATCAGATCCAGAGAGCGAAGGATGTGGATACATACGGTTCCTGAAACTCGATGGTTGTACACCTCTTGGTCCGTCCTTGCCGGCTAACGTGTCTATTGAATCCATGTTTGTTTGAAATTGTCCTATTTGAGTCTCCCTAATTTAAATCTCGTGCAGTGTGTCTTGCGGTTTGAAATCGTCTCACCTATGTCCGGCTAATTTTAAGACTCGTGCAGTGCGTCTCGCTGATTCATTTTGTGTAGTGTCATTGGTTGGATTCAGAATGCATTCATATCGCTCTGTATATAAATTTATTCCTACTACTTTGAATTTTTAACTCCTAAAACGTTGTGTCAACTGTAAAATTGTGTGCATGAGAAAAATCTGAATATTTGTGACTTGGAATTTGCTAATCTGTTTATGTCATTGAAGTGGTGAAAATAAACGTAACATATTATATAATTCCACATTTTTGCATTCTAGAGATTGCTTACGTCTCGTTCTTCTTCTTATTATTATTATTATTATTATTATTATTATTATTATTATTATTCTGCGTTCGTTGTCAATCACACGCTACCAAGTGGTGAACAGGATTTTGTAAGAATCAGGATTTAGTCCGGAGAACGGAGTGCGTTGTGCCGCTAGTTTACAGCTTGACTGCCATACAAGCACCTTTCGGTCCGACACATCCATCTTCAGCTGGATTTACTTCTAAACCACAATAACATCATACAGCCTATGATTGGTATCTGCATGCACCGGCCCCCTTTTTCTTTATATATAACGCCTCATCCGGGACATTTGAACTTACGACATAGCCCGACTTACGTACTATCGACTTACGTCCGTCCATTTTTTAATGGCCCAATTTGTCGAGCTACATCCACCTACTCGAGTAACATTCGAACACCATGTAAGGTCTGATCTCGGGTAACATTCTAACACCATGTAAGGTCTGATCTCGAGTAACACTCTAACACCATGTAAGGTTCGATCTCGAGTAACATTCTAACACCATGTAAGGTATGATCTCGAGTAACATTCTAACACCATGTAAGGTTTGATCTCGAGTAACATTCTAACACCATGTAAGGTCTGATCGACTTTAATCCAAACAATCTCTAGTATGATGTATTGTCCTCAGTTTGGTGCAAGCGCGATTCAGTTCGTTTCGTATGTCTATTTGTGAATATTGGTAAAAAAAAAACATGAAAAAAATTGTAAAAGTTGATTAAGGTTGAGTTTAATCAAAATTGTAAAATGGGTATGGTGAGATACCGCACCGAGAAGAGAACACAAACAAAACCTACGTAACGGCCAATAGGCCTTCATCAGTGACAACAATACTGAACTAACAAATCAACATACAAGGGAAAAAGGGTCAACTTATCTGTTAGTAGACCCAGTCTGTCTAAGAGACCGGTTGGGTCAGATGCTTGACTGAATATGAAGGGGAGCGATCAAACAAGGTGGCAAGGAGAGTGTAAGAAGTGAGGGTGGAATGCGCCAGATAAACCAGTTCTGGCCAAATATGGAAACGGCCAAATAGTGGCCCAGGTGGGAGAACAAACAGAAGGTGATATAAGCCGGGAGGGGATGAGATTAATATAGGAGGGGATGGGAGAACTGATAGAAGAAGGGGTGGGGCAAAGGAAGACAAAAAAATAGATTGAGGCCAGTATGAGGTTTTAAGAAAAGGTATGGAAGATATTAATGCCATGCGATTGGAGGCAATCCATGCTGGAGATGTCTATTCTCAAAGGCGAATCGATGACGATCGTCAGAGAAGCAAGAAACTAGACTAGTGACACTAACGTCAGTCTTACCCCGGTGTTCAGAACGAAGCAGTAAAAAATATATATTAGTGATGTAGTGGATGCAACGTTTTACAGGAGAACATCAGGAAGAAGGACGAGAGGTAGGCCGAGGAAAAGGTGGATAGACAGTGTAAACGAGACTTGCCGTAAAGTGGGCATAAGTGTCACTTGTGAGCCACGAGAGAGGCGATAAACAAATACATACCACGACACTGGGCTACAACCCGGTAGAAAGTTATACGACGAATTTATGTGAATATTACACTGTCTATTACTTTTATTGTGTTGGTATGTGCCGAACGGCACTATTAATTCTCGTTATTATGTCCAATTATAAGTCAATGTGCACAATCAGAAATCAAATGTTGGACTTAGTCCAAAAGTCATTTAGTACGTTTTTGGTCGTTGTACTAAAATAGAAACTAAACGTCGGTATAAGTACCAAAACAGAATCCAAATATGTTTTGTGCTGACAACATTGTCACATTTACATCTAAAGCGTCATTTAGTATTAAATAAAGTGGGGGTTTTTTAATTGACTTTTAAAATATTTTCAAGATATATTAAAGCTTTCTATGGAAGGACAATTCGACACCGAGAAATCAATCTAGCGCCTTTCTTTCTAAACATTAGAAGAGATAACACGTGCCCTCTAAACCTGTCGTTTGGGCGATATTAGCTAAAATCCACGCACTTTCACAATGCACACTAAATATATAAGGACAGCAAATTCAGAAATATCTATATGATCGCAACAGTGGACAATTTTTTAATCCTCATGTCGTTGGTTCGAATCAGAGTTTTAACAATATTTTTTTCCAACGTCGTATGATAAAAAATTTTCATTTTTTAAATTTTATTTTCATTAACATCTTAAGACGTCCTTCATCATTAAAGGGCTAAATACTAGTTAAAATATCAAACACTGCATATTAATAGTGTGTACTCTATTGTCATAACAGAAAAATGTTACAAGAAACGTCATACGGTCGATATGTCTTTAAAATAAATATATGCAGTATATTTCGTGATTAGTCCAGGCCAAAATGTATACTGCACTATTTTAAACTGTATATAGCTTGTCTATTTTACGTATACTTATTTGACCTATACAGTGATATAAAGTGGTCAGTATACTTACTCTGTTTGTCCAACCAGTGTCCACTGATCAGTACGTTTACTCTGTTTGTCCAACCAGTGTCCACTGATCAGTTCACTTACTCTATTTGTCCATCCAGTGTCTACTAATCTGTATACCAACTCTGTTTGTCCAACCTGTATACTTATTCAATTTCGCAATTGTATTTCTAGTGATAAGTATGCTTATCATCTATTGACGAGTTAGGCCGTCACTGTTTCTTTCGAATAAAAATATTGCATTTATATTCAGTACGTTTATGATGATTGTATTGGAGGACATGAATTAAAATGAAAAAAAGAAAATGGCCCACTTACGTCATTTTCCCAGTTACGTCATGCCTGTGAAACTAAATAGGACGTAATTTCAAAATGCCCATGTGCGCTATATCATTGCAGCGAACAGCAGAATGACAAGAAAAGTAGATCAACATAAGACCTACTTTTCAAAATTCTATGTCTCCTATGCAGGAATGTCATATGCATCCCATTATATAACTCCCTGAGCATGAAATGATAGTACGACGTGATAACAGCTACAGGTAAAAAGGTTGTTTCAGGATACACTTGTTTCCAGTATTGCAGGTATTCTAAAATGTGTATTATTGCAATAGAGACTCAAAAGAAAGGTATGAGGTAAATAATAGTTTATAAGGTTTAGACATACGTGAGAATGAAGCGTTGTCATTCAGTACCACAAAGACAGAACAGGGTTAACCAAGAACAATGGACGAAGCAGTAGAAGATATATATTAGTGATGTAGTGGATGCAACGTTTTACAGGAGAACATCAGGAAGAAGGACGAGAGGTAGGCCGAGAAAAAAGGTGGATAGACAGTGTAAACGAGACCTGCCGTAAAGTGGGCATAAGTGTCACTTGAGCCACGAGAGAGGCGATAAACAAATACATACCACGACACTGGGCTACAACCCGGTAGAAAGTTTTTCGACGAATGAAGAAGAAAATGTAGCAGACCCCTCAAAGATGAACAAGATAAGAAGTTATTTGATGAAATATACGTGTTGGATTAAACAATATCAACATTCAGTAATTTCAATGAGGAAACACATCAGAAGCAGTGGTAAAAACAATGAAACATCTAAGAGAAATCATGCATAAATTACATCCTGGGACAGAGAAAGAAAAGATGCTTAATTACTCAACTTCTTTTCCCGTTGGAACATTTTTGGAAAATTGTTTACTTTTAAACCTATCTCTTTCTAGTTTTAAGTTTCGGTAAATAGTTGTTAATTTTCATTTAATGATGTGATGAAACAGCCAACATGCAGGTAAGGGCACAAAGGTACATCGGTCTGTACTTGTACAGAATAGCATGAAATGTATGTCAAACATAAAACCCCAACTTGTCACAAATACTTGTATAGGCAGCTTGCTATTTGTACACAGAATCAGCTGATTAGACTATTTATTAGTACATTATGTGTCGGTCCGACCTGTTTAACCCACATACAATATTTATCATTATTGTCATCATCATCCGCATCTGTCCTTTAACGCTCCTGCGTGAACACGGATGTATAACTACAGCTGCGTTTCTTACAGGAAGCCTGTGACAATACCATAACGTGCTTTTGCTGTGGATGTTTTTTGTGGCATTGTGTTAATGGTAAGGTTGTCTGCCCTTACTTAGTCTAATTTCCAAACGCATAGCACGGTTCAGCGGTACTATTCTGTCTCCTACTGTAAAGTGTCCAGTGGTCCACTCAGGGTCAAATGGTGAGGATGAGGTGGGGGTGGGGTGACGGAAGCGGGATGGAGCTTCGCGACCAGCATAATTCAAATATAAATTATCACTTGACAACCAAGCTCTGTGTGTATGAATACAATAAAAGACAGATTGAAGTGGGAAAATACATGAGAAATATCAATTATTGCAGAAATATACAAAATATTTTCTTTCATTTTATTTTAACTTATTTTGTTTTTTCACATTGTTTTGCCTTGTCACTTAAAAATATCTTTTATCTTTTCAGTTAATCGATTCTTTGTTTTATCACTCAACTAATTCTTTACATGAACAGTTCTTTGTTCTTGTCCTTAATTATATATTTGCTGTTTATACCATTCTTCTATGACCAAATCACTAAAACAATACTGTCCAGGATATAAGAATCAGTTAGAAAAATGCAGTATTTCACTAATATTTCATGTTGGACAAATGAAAACAATATGCTAGTAACCCAATAAAAATATAAATGTTTATATAGAATTAATACCAAAAGGGTGAATGTTTGACAAAATACACAAAATAAATTCAATATTTTAAAAACCAAATTTGATTGAGAAAAATGGGAAACCAGTTGGGCATGCCACCTCATGCCTACTCAGGCAGTTGAGTGTTTGAGACAAGAAAACGGGGCAATAAAAGACTATCACTTCTAAACCTGGGCTTCTGTAACATAGGTCCAAAACATCAACATTTCTGATATGATGAACGTTCGGGGACTTGTTTCTGAAGAAGGAGCAAAATGAAATGCACAAATATGAAACAATTAACATATCAATTACTTTGACAAAGATAAGTATGCTTAAGAAGCCATGGATTGAACTACATGCATTACCACTTGTTTTGTTTTTTCTCCAAGGGGATTGCATTCTGCCTTGTTCTCTTACCAAAACTAGCTTTTGTTAATTATTTTGACTATAGTACCTAAGTCATGATGTGACAATTGTAAAAGAAGAAACAGATAAACATGTTCATTACAGGCTCGCTCATATATTAAGGGGGCGTGGGGGAGGGGTGTAGGATAGAATCTCAGATCTCAGTGGAAAGCAGAAGTTTTCTTTCCACTTGCTAATGCACAAATAAAAGAGCATACTGGTTTTCATAGTTAGAGTGCTTGCTTTCTGACTGTAAAGTAACCAGGTTTATTCTCTGGCCGTGACACCCTCTATTCTACGCAGCCTAACATTGTGCCATACTCACAGTCCGAAAAGGCAAGGCTGTAGGAAAGACATTTGGTCATTCGATCTCAGATAAAGCTGGACCTAATAACAAGAGGTTACTAACACGCCATCCCCAACGACAAAGTCTATTTTGGAACCACCTTTACCTTTTCTAATACAAAAACAACTGATAACAAGTTAGAACTATCGTTACAATATGTGAAATAATCTATCGTTTATAATACGCGCAATAACATTGGATTAGGGTATCACATTCTTATTTCATTCGGGATCAAGATGCTGAGCAGCGCATGAGCTGCAGTGGTCAGCGACTCATAGCTGACTGCTAGCGTCAGGGCCATCGAACAAAAGCTGCCAAGACCCTTCTACACCTCCACGCGGTGATCCTGGATAACAGGCTGCAGCAGGGCAGACTGGCTAAGGAGAAGGGACACATCACATCCATGCTGGAAAACACCATTTAGGGTTCGCGTTCGACTACATTGATATTCGTTTGACATAGTTTACTCTTCTCATTTGTGCTGTTTCGGTTTGTTCAGCACTTGATAAAAGCCTGCATGTGTTTTAGACTGGTGGAAACTTTGACTTGTGTCTGTTACTAATCTGGTTGTAAAACTATATTTAAAACTTGTTCAGTCTGGACATGTTCAAAGATTTGATTGTTTGGGGTCTTAGTAACTCAGCATTCCAAGGAAACCATCCCGTTTTAAATCAATATAACCAAATTCCAAACAGATAACCAAACCATTATTATATAGTTTAACTTTCCGCTGAACTTCAACATGTGTTTCCACTTTTGTTTTTGTAGTTTAAATGTTCAGATGCATTTTATGACTCGAACATTGTATGTCAGATTTGATAAAGTAAAGGATTTAACAGCAAACGGTAAAGTATGTTTTGAAAATACAATATATACAAAAATAAAACATTGATCAAGCCTCAAGTCAAAGGGAAGCAACGATTATATTATCTTACACACAAAAAAAAGGACAAAACTGCACAGCTTCGCACGCTTTATGGATACTATAAAACGGATTCTGATAGGAAGTGTTCGGATACATGATAAGAACATGGGTTTATGTGGATGCAAACAAAATTGATTGCAAAATGCTTCTTATGCTTGAACATCTGCAGCTATGTTTGGGACACCAGCGACGCTTTACCATTTCCGATTTCATAGAAATATAATGTAAGGCATTATAACAATTTAAAAATTGACGATAATTAAATAAAACAAAAATTATAACAAACTAAGACGTTTATGTTTTTATATTCCAGCTGCCAAAACCTCTTTCCTAAAGTCAGTAAGAGTCAATAGAGCAGTAGCTTCTATTAGTCCCATGTTCTACTTCCTGAATAGTCCTTTCAACATAAGGCTGAAGGTGATTGTAATAAATGCCAAGAAAATTGACTATACGGAAAACGAAGGATTACGTCTTTGCCAGAATACTATTGGCGCAATAGATGCATCCTCTGTATCTTCCCACCCCTACAGCTGTTCGGGTGTAGGAGAGTTAGATGAGAATATCAAATTCTAGTGTAACACCCAACTTAGGAATGTACCACATAACGTACCCATTATAAGAATGTTCACAATTTTGTAATTAAAGTAGCACAAATGTGTATCACCATTCACTTCACCTATTACAGCTAACAACCACCATATCATGTTTTATCTCACGGGAAATTTTCACTGCATTTCAACTCACTTCACACACTAATTTTTGTTTGAAATGTGTTTTCAGTATATACAAATTTGAAAATAGTTATCATTATTATGTGCAATATTGAATGTAATAAATAAAAATAAAAATAGTCAGTTACTGGAGTGCAATTTCAGCACACACAATCCTTCTTCGTCATCTGTTATTTGTAATCCATAACGAGCATCGAACTGTAAATGTCGCTTGCCACACGTTTTTATTTAGAACCGTAGTTTAGTCCAGCTAAAGAGGTTACCTGTATTTTTGTGGCAGAATCTTTTACCAGTCCTCCTTAGCCCATCTTTATCTTTCTCTTTAATCTCGTTTTATGTGGTGTCCACTCTAGAACATGTCTTTTAATATGAATAGAATTGCTGTTGTTGATGAACGTCTTACGTAGAAGTATTGGCTGTTGATAACTTCCACAAGTCTGTTTTTTGTTATTGGCTTGGCTTGGCTTCGTTCGTTCTCAATCTCCCGCTACCAAACCCTGACACGGGCCTAAGTAGCAGAATGTAGTCCAGAGAACAGAATGCGTTGTTTCTTACAGATTGACTGTGATATTTGCACCTTTCGGTCCAACACATCCGACTTCAGCAACCATTTTTTGAGTACCGGGCTAGCACTCCCTCTTCGATAACTTCTCCTTGACCAGTCCCCTCTGTTGCTGCCCTTATCCAGGATGACCGTGTGGAGGTGTAGAAGGGTCTTGTCAGCTCTGGTTCGCTGGCCCTGAAGCAAGCAGTCAGCTATGGGACGCTGACCGATGTAGTTCATGCGCTCTGTTTTTGTAATGACTTCTCGCCATGTGATTCAAAATGTGTAAAAGGGAGACCGATGTCATATTTTTGGTCACATGCTATGAGCCTATTTCTTTTTTTAAACATGTCCGCCTTGATGTTACCGACACATCTGCAAAATTATGAACTCCGAAGGGTTTACTAATCGACCCTTATATTTCTGTTTGTCTACCTGATATTGTTTGTTACAGCTTAATCGTTACAACCATAAGGAAGACCATCATATTAGAAGTAACTGACATCCCTTCACAACCACAATTTGTGTGTTTAAACATTCCCAATATCTATAATAGAGGTTCTCAAACTGGCAAACAAATTCAGGGCCACAATAAGCTAGGTTATAAGAACAAAGCCCAAAATGGAGTTAAGGTAATGGAACAATGGCCTCATTAAAGTGAAGTTAATGGACTAAAGACCATTAGTGGTTAAACTAAAGCGCCAATAATTGCATAATGTCTGGATAACGGCACGATGACTGGATGTCAAGCTAACGGTCCAATGATTGCATTGCAAGCTAACGGTCCAATGATTGTACGTCAGCCTAATGGTCCAATGACTGCATGTCAAGCTAACGGTCCAATGATTGCATGTCAAGCTAACGGTCCAATGATTGCATGTCAAGCTAACGGTCCAATGATTGTACGTCAACCTAATGGTCCAATGATTGCATGTCAAGCTAACGGTCCAACGATTGCATGTCAAACTAACGGTCCAATGGTTGAATGTCAAGGTAACGGTCCAGGGGTTGCATGATGTCAAGTTAAAGATCCAAGGGTTTCGTAATGTCAAGCTAACGGTCCTAGGTTTTCATGATGTCAAACTAACGGTCCTAGGTTTTCATGATGTCAAACTAACGGTCCTAGGTTTTCATGATGTCAAACTAACGGTCCTAGGTTTTCATGATGTCAAACTAACGGTCCTAGGTTTGCATGATGTCAAACTAACGGTCCTAGGTTTTCATGATGTCAAACTAACGGTCCTAGGTTTTCATGATGTCAAACTAACGGTCCTAGGTTTTCAAGATGTCAAACTAACGGTCCTAGGTTTTCATGATGTCAAACTAACGGTCCTAGGTTTTCATGATGTCAAACTAACGATCCTAGGTTTTCATGATGTCAAACTAACGGTCCTAGGTTTTCATGATGTCAAACTAACGGTCCTAGGTTTTCATGATGTCAAACTAACGACCCAATGGTTTCCTGCTGTCAAGCTGACTAAGGGTTACATGATGACAAGCTAATGGATCGAGGGATGCATGAAGATAATTTTGATAGCCCAATTACGCACCACACTAAAAATCTGCACAGGTAATTGATATAGACATTGTGATCTAAACATGGGCTGCTGCTACATTTCTAAAACATTTCTATAACGTAGTGGTTTGTCCTTCACCCTTAGAGCTTTCCACTTGTTTGTCCAATACTTTTTTACCCTCACATTTAATGATATAATCAATCTGTTGTATGTCGTGACCACATCTAGATGTAGTCTTTCTTTATTGAATGTCTTCCTCACCTCGTTGTTATCTGTTATCCCAACCTCTGATGTAACTCATGTTACTGGTCGTACGATAAGACCTGGCGGGCCACACGTGGGGTCTTAGACAGCCTATTGAATTATGATCGCCCCTAATAAAGTTCTGCACACATTTGATATCATTATTTTTCTGGTGAAGATTTGTATAAGGCAATTATATCAGAATGCTTCGTTACAGGAGAACAAAGTTTGAGATTAATAATCCGAATCTGTTGGATCATATCTAAGTTCCTCATCAGTTTCATTGTCATCAATGCATACCTTGGCCACAGGTAGACTGCTGGTGTCTTTGTTTGGGAATAATTCTCTTTCCTGTGAGATTGAGATTAAAATGTGACATCATGTATGAAGGTGTGATGATTAATGAAAAAGTAGACAGATGAGAAAGTTAAGGGTAGACTAGATAAGTAAGGGACGAGTAGATTAGATGAGTGAGGTAAATTGGTGTATCTTATTTTTCGATACATTAGCCGTGCCAGGCAACATACTTTGTCCACCTGTCCGCTAGCTTGTCGATGTCCAACACACTTTGTCCAGCTGTCCGCTAGCTTGTGGATGTCCAACACACTTTGTCCAGCTGTCCACTAGCTGGTGTATGTACAACACACTTTGTCCACCTGTCCGCTAGCTTGTGGATGTCTAACACACTTTGTCCACCTGTCCGCTAGCTTGTGGATGTCTAACACACTTTGTCCACCTGTCCACTAGCTTGTGGATGTCTAACACACTTTGTCCACCTGTCCGCTAGCTTGTGGATGTCTAACACACTTTGTCCACCTGTCCGCTAGCTTGTGGATGTCTAACACACTTTGTCCACCTGTCCGCTAGCTTGTGGATGTCTAACACACTTTGTCCACCTGTCTACTAGCTTGTGGATGGTTTCTATAAAGTTAATTTTTGTGTGACCTTTAACCAATTTTACGCAGCCTCCATTATCTCGTTGTCTTCAACCTTGGGACACATCGGCTTCACACTTTCCTATAACAATTTTGTGACCAAGGCATTTACTCATGTTGAAATTTACGGCTAATTAATCAATAGTGTCGCGCCTGCTGCAACGAACTAAATGGTCATTCTGCTGTTTCACGTACGGTCAGTTACCACGTTTGCTGGTTTCACACGACGCGGTTCATGAATGACGTTTTGTCACCGTTTCAAAATCTTTTTACCCATTCATACACTCTCCTCCTACTGAACCTTCATTTTTCTAAAATTTCAGAAGGTTTGACTTCCTCTGAACACACCAAAATAAAATAACGCCTCATCGTTCCACAGTTCAAGTCGACAGTTGCGACAGCCATTGTGTACGCTATATTGCCTAAACTGCTCGATCGCCACAATCCCTACATGGAGCATTACTAAAGATTAATTTTGTGTCTTGAAATAATGTTTCCCGTTGTCTATACTTGTCTATGTACATTTTATAATAAAATTGGTGTTACTTAAATCACTCTCCGTCATATATATGTCAATAAAACCTTAACCAAACAGCAAGGTAGCGAACAACACCAGTAAGTCTTATTTATGAGTAATAGTTGAACACAATGAGAACAAGAAAGAAGATGTTAAGTGAACCTTCTGGCTTGGGTACAGGATACTAACATCTGGGCACATACTGATAGGACATGTTAGTCAGGGTTAGGTAAAATATACTGATCGGATGAACCTTCTGATTTGGAAGAGGACACGAACGTCTGGTCAGGCAAAACATACTGATCGGACATGTTAGTCAGGGTCAGGTAAAGTATGCTGACCCAAAACCCCCCATCTCTTTCATGCAGTTCTGCCTGGAAACATACCTGTTTCATGACAGTCTGGCTAACGAGGTGGGGATCGACATGATCACCGTAGCAGTGACCGACAAACATGTGAACCCAAGAATATCACATGGACCCCGGTTCGCCTTCATCAGCACGCTTGGAGTGTGAAACCCGCCACCTTACACCCTTTTCAGGGGGCACAAAAAATAAAGTTACTATCGTGGGCATTCAACAACAACAACCTACTGGCTTATTAAATGACATCTTTGTTCAAGCATTATCCAGTCGTTCCACATTAACATGACATCTTTGTTCAAGCATTATCCAGTCGTTCCACATTAACATGACATCTTTGTTCAAGCATTATCCAGTCGTTCCACATTAACATGACATCTTTGTTCAAGCATTATCCAGTCGTTCCACATTAACATGCCATCTTTGTTCAAGCATTATCCAGTCGTTCTACATTAACATGACATCTTTGTTCAAGCATTATCCAGTCGTTCCACATTAACATGACATCTTTGTTCAAGCATTATCCAGTCGTTCCACATTAACATGACATCTTTGTTCAAGCATTATCCAGTCGTTCCACATTAACATGACATCTTTGTTCAAGCATTATTCAGTCGTTCCACATTAACATGACATCTTTGTTCAAGCATTATCCAGTCGTTCCACATTAACATGACATCTTTGTTCAAGCATTATCCAGTCGTTCCACATTAACATGACATCTTTGTTCAAGCATTATCCAGTCGTTCCACATTAACATGACATCTTTGTTCAAGCATTATCCAGTCGTTCCACATTAACATGACATCTTTGTTCAAGCATTATCCAGTCGTTCCACATTAACATGACATCTTTGTTCAAGCATTATCCAGTCGTTCCACATTAACATGACATCTTTGTTCAAGCATTATCCAGTCGTTCCACATTAACATGCCATCTTTGTTCAAGCATTATCCAGTCGTTCCACATTAACATGACATCTTTGTTCAAGCATTATCCAGTCGTTCCACATTAACATGACATCTTTGTTCAAGCATTATTCAGTCGTTCTACATTAACATGACATCTTTGTTCAAGCATTATCCAGTCGTTCCACATTAACATGACATCTTTGTTCAAGCATTATCCAGTCGTTCCACATTAACATGACATCTTTTTTCAAACATTATCCAGTCGTTCCACATTAACATGACATCTTTGTTCAAGCATTATCCAGTCGTCCCACATTAACATGACATCTTTGTTCAAGCATTATCCAGTCGTCCCACATTAACATGACATCTTTGTTCAAGCATTATCCAGTCGTTCCACATTAACATGACATCTTTGTTCAAGCATTATCCAGTCGTTCCACATTAACATGACATCTTTGTTGAAGCATTATCCAGTCGTTCCACATTAACATGACATCCTTGTTTAAGCATTATCCAGTCGTTCCACATTAACATGACATCTTTGTTCAAGCATTATCCAGTCGTTCCACATTAACATGACATATTTGTTCAAGCATTATCCAGTCGTTCCACATTAACATGACATCCTTGTTCAAGCATTATCCAGTCGTTCCACATTAACATGACATCTTTGTTTAAGCATTATCCAGTCGTTCCACATTAACATGACATCTTTGTTCAAGCATTATCCAGTCGTTCCACATTAACATGACATCTTTGTTCAAGCATTATCCAGTCGTTCCACATTAACATGACATCCTTGTTCAAGCATTATCCAGTCGTTCCACATTAACATGACATCTTTGTTCAAGCATTATCCAGTCGTTCCACATTAACATGACATCTTTGTTCAAGCATTATCCAGTCGTTCCACATTAACATGACATCCTTGTTCAAGCATTATCCAGTCGTTCCACATTAACATGACATCTTTGTTTAAGCATTATCCAGTCGTTCCACATTAACATGACATCTTTGTTCAAGCATTATCCAGTCGTTCCACATTAACATGACATCTTTGTTCAAGCATTATCCAGTCGTTCCACATTAACATGACATCCTTTTTCAAGCATTATCCAGTCGTTCCACATTAACATGACATCTTTGTTCAAGCATTATCCAGTCGTTCCACATTAACATGACATCTTTGTTCAAGCATTATCCAGTCGTTCCACATTAACATGACATCTTTGTTCAAGCATTATCCAGTCGTTCCACATTAACATGACATCTTTGTTCAAGCATTATCCAGTCGTTCCACATTGACATGAAAGGCATCGTCAACTTGCAATCAAGTGTGGGATAAAACAAGACTTATAACTTGTTCCGATTCTATTTGGAATATATCTCTAAATCCTTTTGAAGCATGTCTTCCGTCACAGGGATTGTGGTGTATTGGTTCATTCTCGCACAGATGGTAATTGATTTAATATTCAAAAGCTAAACACTAAAACTGTATTAACAGGCTGCTGATCAGAGAACTTCTCTTTGCGGATGATGTCGCAAATGCGACTCATTCAGTCTAGGAACTGCAAAGCTAACTGTTTACATTTTCTCATGCCTGCTGTGAGTTTGGACTAACAATCAGCAAGAACGAAAACAGTTATTGTGCAATGTGCTAACGGGGCACAAGTAATCTTCATCAATGATGGGGATCTCGAGGTAGTAGATCGCTTGATATACCTGGGATCCTCAATCAATAAAGCAGTATCCCTGGACCAAGAGAGTAATACCAAATATCAAGATAGGCAATGCAGCAGCATCAGTGAGCAGATTAACCAAAAGGGCCTGGGAGAACAAGAAGCTCACTGTTAAAACAAAAACCTTTGTTTACCAGACATGTGTCTTCAACGTCTTTTTTCATGGCAGTGAGACATGATCTACCTACACGCACAAAGAGAGACGGCTAAAAAGCTTTATCACATGAGGTGCCTGCGCAGAATCCTGGGGGTTGGGTGGCAAACCAAGATCACCAACGCAGAGGTGTTGGAGAGAACAGGCATTGTCACAATCTTTTCCATGCTTAGTCTTCGAAAGCTCTGATGGCTGGGACACACTCGGAAGATGGATGATGGCAGAATACCAAAATATCTTATCTGTGGGGAGTTACAGTTGGAGAAAAGGTCTCGGGGCCGGCCACTTCTTTGATTCAATGATGTATGCAAGCGGGATATGAATGGTGGGGGCATCAATTTGGAATCATGGGAACAGGACGCTATGGATCGCGTTGCATGGAAGAGCAGGATTAAGCACGGAATATAGACAAAGGAGATACTGGTTGTGGGCAGGCTAAAGACGAAGCGTTTGAGTAGACACACAACACAGCCAATGCCGCAAACGGTCCTGATTTACCTTGCACACATTGTGGAAGACGCTTAACTGCTCGGATTGGTCTTACGAGTCACATTAGTTATCGTCATGGACTGTAGTTATATCCATTTTTTTAAAGCACAACTTACTATCGTTTAACAAAGCGGAAAGAGCCAATTGATGTTCAGACATTCACATTTATTCAAGAAGAAAGTCACCATGTGAATCCAGTGTTGTATTATTACGATTGGCAACATATGACCAATAGGCCTTACTATGCCGTTACAATAAACGATGACAGGCATGTTACACAGGGGCTCGCAGTATCGTCGTGTGAAACAAAGTCCTACATAAACCACAATTGGAAAAGCAAGTGTCACACATGATTAATTTAAAAGAACCACTGTCACCGCCCAAGCACGTTGTCAATGATGATTAAAGATAGCTGTGCGTTGGATTCGCAACGTCATCATATTAAAAAAACACTTCCATTAAAATCATCCACTTCAGAAGTTCGAATACAGGCTTTTTGTAACCTGTGCTTCACATTGGAGAGATCAGATGAGTTATTGCAAAATCTTGAAAATATATATTCTTGAAATAGGGCATGGTGGTCTATGCTTCACTTTGGAAGGAAAAGATGAATACTTATAATGAAGCCAGTTTAAGTGCTTGCCCCTGATTCTGATGAAACGCAAATAGAAAGACATCGTGCAAACCTATCTTATTTTTAAAATGAGTGTAGTTATACTACTTCACTAAGTGCAGTGCAGATCAGTACAATTTATGAGCTAAATTTCTTTGAAATCAACATTTCAATAAAAGCTTTTACAAACGTTCTAAACCTTTTATCAAGAGCCTATATCCGAGTAAATGTTTGACAGGCTTGAACGAGGTGGCTTATTGTACTTCTGCTGGACAAGACACTCAAATGAAAGAATTATAAATGTGTGAAACATGTATTTAGACATGTTACCTTCTTGACTATTTTATCTCTGGTTTCTTTTGCCTTCTTTCTTACGATATGTTCCAGGTCGTTCAATTTCTGCTGGGTTTGACTGGCAGCTGTTGTTATCTGTGTCTGTGTTGTTGAAATAAAAATGGTTAGATTACAAATTGTCACTTCTTTATTTCAATGTAATTGTTAGCATGCAGTTGGAAAGGTAACTATGAAATACAGATCGTGTCAATAATGAAGAACATATAACGAAGAGTATCTCTTGTCTAATACAATAAGTATCTTCTATATGTTATAAATAACCATTTACACCCCACTTTACCTGTAAAAAAAGAACATATTCTACTTGAACTCGTCTTACCTGCAACAAATTATTATTTTGATTTAAACTCAGTTGCTTGCAACAAAGAACTAAACGAAACTTAAACGCATTTGATTTTTTACCAAACAAAAACTACTTTTATATAACTCATCTCATCTGTAACAAAGAACAAATTTTATTTCAACTCATCTTAACTGTAAGGAAACAAAATTGTAATTAAATCTATATTACTTGTAATAAAGAACCAAAGAGCAGTTAAAATTAACATACCTGTTATAAAGAACCAAATTACCCTTAATGTCATCTTACCTGTAACAGGGAACCTATTTCACTTAGTATCAGTGCTCCCCACGACAGGCCAAAAAGAATCCAGAAGCCTAGAATTATTCTGTAAAAATTTTGCGTATCCACCTGTCTTTCGGCTGAAAAATTAATGACGTGTTAATAGTTAATAGTTTGAAAAAAAAAAGCTCAATGTGTTGTTTACAAAAAAATAGAATTGTTAAATTTCTACTGTCTGTAGTACCGGGCGCTGCACGGGATAGTTAGGTAATTATTCAACTTTGACCGTCCCCTTTCCTTCACCCTTCTCACCCACTGCATTCCCTGCCAGTCCCCCTTATGTGTGACATTTAACACGATATTTGAAGTTATGCTCATCTGCCACCATCCCTTCCCGCCAATCAACCCATTTCCCTGCTTTTTTTCCTTCTTATACTCCCTCCTTCTTTTTTTTATAAACAATGGCTAATTAAACCCATAATTTGGGGACGGCGTGGCCTAGTGGTTAAGTGGCACGGCTCACAACCAGAAGGTGCTGGGTTCGATCCCCATCACAGCACCGGCCGTTACCCCGAGGAAGCAAACCCTTAGAAAATGCAGGAGGAAGCAGACCCTTACATAAAATGCATGCTGAAGTCGGATGCACTGGGCCGACAGGCGCAAAAGAAAAACCACAGTGTAACGCACACACGCCTTGGGGAATAGATAAATAAGGCGAATCAAAAACAAACAAAATAAAACCCAAAAAAAACAACAACAAAAACCCATAACTTTCAGATGTGGGTATAAACAGTTTCTTCACATGCGCATTTGACATCAAACGAAAAAAATGGGTCATGAGGTCATCATCCGTATTTGTCTATACTGTGCTTGTAAATCTTTCTAAAACTCGTATAAAATATAATTTTTGTCCTTTTAAAAACATAAATAGCAGTAATGTCATCATTTAATCACATTAATCATTGACGTCAGTCCGGCAAATATGCCGTATGTGAGGAAGCTAACAGTATAACGTGTATGCGTACCGATCTATTGCAGTGCTGTATCAATGCATATCTCTAGCCATCGCATGTGTGAGCGGCCCCGTAGACGTTTACAGACAAATGACCACCAAAACGTTGTTATACCTGTCCATCTCTTGTCAGGCGTGAGTACTACATGTCAAATTCCCCGATGTTTACATAACATCGCTGCTTCCACAAACATCCCGAAAAACAAAGATTTATTTCGAATTCCTTCGTTTTTAATCTTATCCCTTATCGACATTTTTAGTAAACATGGTTCCACTGCTCGCTAAGTGACTCAGAGAGGCTCTCTAAACTTCTCAGCATCTGTTTTGCGAAAGTTCCACTCTTCGCTTCCGTAAATACTTGATGGAATAACCATGGAACTAAAAGCGTGTGCGTGTGCTGTCATGTCTTTCATCTCTTTGAGTATTGGCTTAATGGAGTTGAAGGAATACCAAGATACTTTTCATCATCTAAGGATGGCGTGGCCAATTTTGTGGCTAGCATTTCTCTCTTGGCCTAGGGAGATGAGTTGACGTTTTCAATGGTTTCCTTCCCAGCTTGATGTCCTGCTTTGGGCAGTAGGGGTTTCTGAAGCGTTGTGTTTTACTTTTATTTAGCTACAGACCAACAGCTCTGTTGACCAAATGTAGATCGATCAATGATCGTTGGGATTTAACAATGGTTTCATTGATGAGCACGGTGTCATTTGCAAATCGTAAATGGGTGAGCCACTGGCCATCTGGCGTTGGCTTGGCTTGGCTTCGTTCATTCTCAATCTCCCACTACCAAACACTGAAAGGGCTTAAGTAGCAGAATGTAGTCTAGAGAACGGAATGCGTTGTGTCGTAGTTTACTGCTTGAATACGATATTTGCACCTTTCGGTCCAACACATCCGACGTCAGCAAGCATTTTTTAGTACCGGGTTAGCATTCCCTCTTCGATCCCTTCTCCTTAGCCAGTCTGCCCTGCTGCAGCCTGTTATCCAGGATCACCGTGTGGAGGTATAGAAGGGTCTTTGCAGCTTTGGTTCGCTGGCCCTGACGTTAGCAGTCAGCTATGAGTCGCTGACCACTGCAGCTCATGCGCTGATCAACATCTTGATCCCAAAACTGGCCATCTATATTTAATACTCCGGGGATCCAATTTAATTGTTTGAAAATCTTTTAAAGAGCCGCTGCACATAGCGTTGAGGATATGGTGTCACCCTGTCGGACTCCTCTTGTTATCGGACCATAAGTTAGATGGTGGTATAACATGATGGCCGTATTGCAGTTTTTGTTGGTTTTCTGAATTATATATATGTCAAGGAGATGCCTTGTTTTCTTAGAGAGTTTACAACAACACCAGTATCGATACTGTCAAAGGCTTTCTAAGAATCGCAATCCCTAATGTCCTAATCAACCTAAAATGCAATTGTGCAAAATTTGATTAAGAATTGGTTAAGAATTTAATAAGGATTGAACAACATATTAAATCACGAAAATACACTATCAGTTTTATATATACATATTTATATATATTATGAATATCAATGAGTCTCCGGGTTTTCCCTAAGAACACCAAGTGATGATGATTTATGGAATCGTCATTTGTTTTATTCGCCACATAGCTAATGTTAGAATTAATGAATTTATTTTTTTAATGTATCAATTTTTTTAATGCTGTAAAACATATTAGGTGAAATCAACATATAACAGCTCTTAATTTAAGAGCTCTAAAATTCATTTTTAAAGTTAAAATGCTCTATGACCTAGAACTGATATATATATATATGTTGCTGTGGGTTCTGTCTGTTTACTGTCGTCTTCTTCTCCTTCTTCTGCAGAGTCTTCTAAACCAGTATAAAGACGTTAAGTTACGTTAAGTTACGTTAAGTTCTTGATCAATCTCCCTCTACCAAGTCCTGACCCTGGGCTATGCAAGTAGCATGGTGTAGTTCGGAGAACGAAATGCATTGTGTCTCTAGTTTACAGCTTGGCTGTGATATATTGCATCTTTCGGTCCGACACATCCGTCTTCGGCAGCGTTACTGTCGTCTAAAGTCCATGTATTTTCATGTACTTGAATTAAGAAACGAGTTTAAGTCCCTACTAAGTTGTAGTTTTGTTAGTATTTTTGTTAAAACATAACAATTATAATATTTAACTGTATACTTTATAAGGATCAGTCATCCAGAGACAGGAAGGAATAACAAAACAAATACGGAAGAAACAAATTCTAATAAATAGCCATCATGAGAAGCAAATCATGCAAGCATTTAACAAACAGTTTCTCAAATCATAACCCACTGGACATAACATCACTTTTACAACAAAATTAAGATTGGGACAGATGAGTGGTGTCCTTGTAGGGATATACCATGACCTTGGAACACGTCATAAAAAGCTGCAAGTTTACCCAGGAAGAGAGAAATCAATACTGGCCTTGCGAGACAGACGAGAGACAAGATGTGTACGGGGATAAAACATCATGACAAACAACACGACCTTTGTACGAGAAACTGGTATCTTGATTTGAGGACGAAGTGAAGAAGAAGTAGAATAAAAGAAAACACGGAAAAAGAAGAAGAATAGATCATTGCACTGTTCGAGATAACAAGTTAGGCGTGAAGACTTTAAAGAGATGTTTCTAGTTGACAAAATGTTCAAACATACATAGGTAATGGCTCAATGACTGACCCAGGACAAAAAGGGAACGAACTCCACGTTACGGTTGCATGACCGTTTTGTGTTTGTTCTTGTGAGGGCAATGAGCCATTACCTACATTTCTTTTTTCATTGACTTTTTACCTTCATTAGACTTCGATTTATTCAATTGTTTATAAGATGTACAAAGGAATACTGTTTGGTTTGATAAAAGGGAGGACTGCTTGAAAAGATTTCCACTTCTTCTTTATCTGAACCAAGGCGAAACTCGTTGTTTACTCATTTATGCTCTACAAATTATTTTGACCCTGAAAAGATCTCGTATTTAAGGCATCTCGACACTTTTATTACTGCAATTTCTTAAAATTGCTTATACAGTGGTATGTCGTTTTAGCAAGATACTAATGCTAACTGATCTTGAAGCACAGGAGAAGTCACTTTCGTGATTCCTGCTAATTTGTTTGTTCGTTGTGTAGATTTATCTTTATTATGACAAAGTTCTTTCAACCACCTAGTTTTTGTGTGGTTATTTCAGCTCGCGTTAGGCAGTATACGGATATGTGTGCGTGTGATTGTCATATGTGTTTGTATGTGTGTATGTATGCGTGTATGTGGTGTCATATATAGGGTGGTTGCTCTGGTCGAGAGGTAAAACACTCGCCTCTCAAAGCAATAGTCTCAACGGAGGTGGGACCAGAGTGCCTGCATTATGAGTTACCTCCAGGCTTCTCTCTTATGTCTTGCCACTGGTCCAATGTAGCTCGCGGCCAGAGAGTGAAGTTGATAACTAGCGATATTTCTTCCTCACTATAATTCAACAACAGCGCAAGCTACATCACCAAGACGAAACCGTCGGGGATGCCTTTATCATCGCTTGCAATGGGCAACTAACTTTATAAATATATATATATATATATATATATATATATATATATATATATATATATATATATATATATATATATATATATATATGATGTAGGGACCCGAGTGGTTTGACTGGGGTTTGTGTATGACAAGGACAAGAATAGCACCACTGATTCACAGAGAGCATGTCGTAAGAGGCGACTGACTGTGTGGCATGGCATAACAACGGCCATGGGTGAGTGGTTTGTTTAGAGCAGCACAGATGGCGCCTAATAGGATGCGGGTCTACTTTGCTCTGGTGTTTGAGTCTATCAAGATGAACTCGCACATCGGTTAACCACCTAACGCAGCGGAGTATTAAGCTGCTCGAGCCTAGCCCGCTAAGCAGGAAATCCGTTTCCCGACTTTATCCACCTCATACCAGAGCTAGGACCTGCACATTGGCATATACCCCTGTAGAGGTACAGGTCGACTAAGAACTAAGACTAATATATATGATGCCTGACAAAGGGTTAATGTCCCATTTTAATGGCAGCATTAATCTATGACAGGTGCTTGGTTGTTTTACCCCATACGCAGACTAAACACTTTCATCAAACCAAACTCATTTGCTCAAACAACACATGATGATTGAAGATATAAACCATATAGCATAACTTATCCAACATGTAAAGCATGTTGTGAAATTGGAAGAAAGAGATGATTGCAATCAGTTAAGACCACTTCAGCTGTCTGGAGGCAAATGATAAGACAATCCATGTCGCTGAATACTGGATGCGTACTGAACATCGTAGTGCTTGGACAAGGGAAGTAAGTAAGTTCTTCTTCATCGATGGACTGATGTTATGCTTCTAGTCTGGTAAGGTTCACGAAGGAGACTGCGTTTAAGGTCTTCCCCGGTCCATCCGCTTCCTTATACTCTATTTGGTCTGCATAGGTGGGGCATTCTTGCAGAATATGTTGGGTGCTCCACAATCGCACGGGGCAGTGTCTCATTTTGTGGATGTGGACCTTAATTCTACAATGCCCCATTCTGAGTCGGAAGATCTTTGTTTGCCAATCTTTGTCAAGTTTGTCTATGTTGTCATTTTATGGCTTGCATTTTCTATGCTGGTCTCTTAGTTCTGTCCTCCGAGATCGTTTAATGAGTGTCTTTTGCTTCTTTTTAGCTCTTTGGATGGAGAGTCTGCGTGCCTCTATTTCCGGCTTTTGAGAACTCATCTGCTTTCTCGTTTCCAGTGATCCCACAATGAGCCAGGATCCACTGTAGGACTGAATATGTTCTTTGAGACAGCAATCATATGTTGTATCCTATTTCACGTGAGAGTATATCCCGTTTGGGGTCCGAGATGGCTTGGAGTTCACTCATGGAGTCAGTTAGAGTGACCGTTTTCCTTGTAGTTATGTTTTGGCTGATAGGAATCTGAGTTGCTGCATGAAATTAAGTAAATATGTAAGTTGTCTGGGTAAAAAGTAAATTTTTAACAAATACTCGTCAAGTCAATAAACGTTAGCTTGCTCGTAACTAATGACGTTTCTATGGCAGAAAGTGTCTCGAGGATTGAATAGTCTGCCCCCATGCCCAACCCTTTTTAGTCGCTTTTTACGACATAAAATATATTATAATATAATATATAAAATATGTATTATAAAGTGTATACATGAAATAATACTATATATATATATATGTGCGTGTGTGTGTGCGTGCGTGCGTGCGGACGGGCGGGGGGGGGGGGCGGGCGGACGGACGGGCTTGGGTGGGTGGTCTGGGTGGTTGGTTGGGTGGGTGGGTATGTGTGTGTGGGTTGGGTTGGTGGCTTTTGGGTGGGTGTGTGTGTGTGTGGGGGTTTGGGTTTGGGGGATTTGGGTGGGTGGTTGAGTGGGTTTGTGGGTTTGGATTTTGGGTGGGTGGTTGGGTGGGTGGGTATGTGTGAGTGTGTGTGTGTGTTTGTGGGTGGGTGGGTGGGTGGGTTGGATTTGGGGGATTGGGTGAGTGGGTGGGTGGGATTGGGTGGGTGTGGGTTGGGTTTTTGGGTTGGTGGGTGTGTGTGTGTGTGTGTTGATGTGTGTGAGTGTGTTGATGTGTGTGTGTGTGTGTGTGTGTGTGGGTGTGTATGTGTGTGTGTGTGTGTGTGTGTATGTGTGTTTGTACCATAACGCTTGAAAATTAACTAGATTCGAGAGCTGTATTGCTCTGTTTATTTATTTATTTCTGTTAGAAATACCTTAAGAATTGGCTGAAATTAGTAGTATTGGCAACTAAATGTACGTTTAAATGTCATATTTGTTATTGTTTTAATAATAATACACACAATGTTGATTATGAAACTGGATCAAGATGATGAGCAGTGCCTGAGATGTAGCGGTCAGCGACTCAAAACTGAGTTCAAGCGTCAGGGTCAGCGAATAAAAACTGGCAAGACTCTTCTCCACTTCCACGTTAATGATCTTAAATAACAGGTTGTAACATGGTAGACTGGCTAAGGAGAAGGGATCGAAGAGGGAAGGCTAACCCGGAACCAAAAAATGTCATGCTTAAGTTGGATTTATCGGATCGAAAGGTGCAAATATAGAAGTTCAGCTGTAAACTACGACACAACGCATTCCGTTCTCCAGAATACGTCCTGCTACTTGCAGAGCATTTTTCGGGACTTGCTAGCGGGAGATTCAAAACGTAGATGAGTGCCAAGTTGGCCTAACGATAGAACGTCCATACATTCCTTCAAATTTCCCAATTCGGTATTAGGTCTACAATTAGCGAAATAAAAGAAGTAATCAACACGATTTTCCGTGCAAAGATGTATGGCGCCACTTTGTCGTTCTTCTACCATGTATCGAAAGGCCTTTTTGTATTTTATTTGTTCGGGGTAAATAGTTTCTACACGGTGTGGAAACAAGTCGAATGCTTAACTTTTAACTTATATAACTTAACCCTCCCCCCTTTTTCCACACCCCCCCCCCCTACCCGCACCCTCTTGCGACACTTAGCAGGTAACAGTGTATCCATTCTTTGCTAACCTTCCCTTAGCATTAAAAGATACATTCCTCTATTATACTTGCAATCTACAATTAAAATGTAAATTTCTCTATTGAACATGGACGCTAGAATTGAAAATACATTCCTCTATTATACTTGGACGATAGAATTAAAAGACAGATTTCTTGATTATTTTTTGCACTTTAGAATTCAAGACGTATTCATCTAATACAAGCCCACATTAGAATGATCAGCCAGTTTATGTACAGTTCATCTCGTATGCTACCACTTTCAATGTGCTCCTTTATATCAACAGATAAAGACCGCCAATATTAAGCTACACACAGTCCATTGTGTTTTGTGGCCTTACTTCCATTTTTATTTTACCACAACACTTCTAAATAGTTAATTCCCTTGTGGTGCCAAGTGTGTGTAGTTTTTTTAACGTGTTATTATCGCTTGCAATATGCACTGAGAGCCGGTAAAGGAGGGGGATGGGTGATGGACTGAATGATCTGATTGAAGGCGGGAAGTTCCTGCACGTGCGTACTAGATTCTTGGCTTACGAGCATCTGCAAAGGTTAGAGTGGGCTACTCTGTCTGGCGGATGCGTAATCAGTGAAATACATCTTATTCAACACCGCACAGGCTGGCGTGCATGATGTCCTTCAGATAACACATACCTATGCATTTACCTGCACGTACATATGTACTTGAACTGAGTAGAAGTTCACGAACATTATCTTGTGTTACCCTCAATGAACCTTCTCTAGAACTAAGCACCTGAAACAACAAGCGGCGTTCGTAACTTGCAATGACAATGGTTTCTTTATGCTGTTCAAGGAAAGAATACAATCTCGCATATTTGCTAAAAACGAACTTTAGACTATCAAAATTATGTGACCACAGCGTCGACAGGACTTTCGCCTGATGATCCAGGGATGCATCCTCAGTATACACTGGTACGACCTGATTTTCAACAGTGACGTAGACCAGTGTACTCAGCCCGCAACTATTGCCTCGACTTTATATCGCCATTGACTTTCGCTATTCGGTCACGTGGCCCGCCTCTCCCGGGAAGGCCTGGCCCACCAGATTGCCTGATCGGCTCTGGGGGTAGGAGCGAGAGGAGGCAGCACTCATCTTGGAGACGTTCTCGCAACACCTAGCTGAAACAAATCGCCACCTCATGTTCGTCAACCCATTCTTCGATGAGTTAGTGCTATTCTCCTTGTCTTGGGAAGTTCACTAACGAGACTCAGGCATTTACCAGTCCCCCACAGCTTTTCGAGCATGATCGCTCCCCCGGATCAGACTGTCTCTTTTTGGTATGTATAAGTAGTACAGTTCTGCAAGATATGTTCTGGTGTTTGCTCCACAATCGCACATGATGTTCCTGAGACTCATTCTGTGGAGGTGCACCTTGAGTCTGCAATATTCCGTTCTGAGTCTGGAGATCTGCCAAGTTTGTTTATGCTGTTATTTTCTGGTTTGTATTCTTTATGCTAGTCTCTCCATTCCGTCATATGTGTCGTCTTTGCTTCTTTAGAGCTCTGTAGATGACCTCTACCCGCTTTTTCGAGCACTTTGTTTTCTCCTTTCCCAGGATCCAGCAGTGGGCCGGAATCCACTGTAGAAAATGTCAGTTTGTTTAGACAGTTATCCTATGTTGAAGGAGACTACGTGGCCTAGGGGTGAAACTCGCTCGATTTTCACAATCCCAACGTTCCAGGTTCGATTCCCACTTGTGTCCAGTTTGGCAGACACTGGGTTTGTTCTCGGGCGAATGCTCCTCCACGTACGGAAAGTAATGACAACCTACTCTACTGCACACTTGCCAAGAACTTATAACAGCCACGTCTGTCCACTTTCTGGACATCACTGTCTCTATCTGCCCTTCAGGCCTCTCCACCACTGTCTACTACAAACCCACTGACGCCGACAACCACCTCCTCTACACTTTCTCCCATCCTCAATCCTGTTGCGATTCGCTTCCTTTCTCCCAACTCCGACGTCTCCGACGCCTCTATCAGGATGATGACGACTTCCTTTGAAGGAATGTATGGGCCCACGAGATGCTTGACTTCTTCCGCGAGCGACTCTACCCTGAAACCCCTCTCTCCTCCGCCCTTCAGCGGGTTCTTCTTATCTCCCGTCAAGACTCCTTCACTCCCACTCACCGTCCTGTCTCTGACCGTGTGAAACTCCTCTCTGTCCGGGATATCCTATTCCGCCATCTCCCTATTCTTCACTCTGATCCTAAGACTCGTAAAGTTTTTCCCGATCCTACCCTTGTCGCCTACAAACGGGACAGAAACCTGAGGGACTTGCTGGTCAGTAGTCACCTGCCCTCATGTCATCCTTTCTCGCTCCATCACCTTTCCTAAAGCAGAATTCTTCATCAAAGAGGGATTCACATGCAATTCTCGTAACCTCATATATTCTATCATCTGCCGCCAGTGTGGTATGACATACATTTGGGAAACTGATATGGAACTGCGGGAGCGTTTCCGCCAACATCTCAACGACATCCGCAACCGCACTGGTTCCCCAATTGCCAGCCACTTCAATGGTCCTGAGCACCGGGGTAAGGCTGACGTTAGTGTTACTGGTCTAGTTTCGTGCTTCTCTGACGATCGTCATCGTTTCGCCCTTGAGAATAGACTTATCTCTAGTATGGGCTGTCTCCAACCACATGGCATTAATATCTTCCATACTTTTTCTTAAACCGTCACACTGGCCTCCATCTATTTGCATTCTTTTGCCCCCTCCCCCATTCTTCTATCAGTTCTCACCCCCCCCCCCTTCTTCTATCAGTTCTCACCCCCCCCCCCTCCTCCTATATCAATCTCACGCCTTCCCGGCTTATATTACCTTCTATTTGTTCTCCCATCTGTACCACTTTTTGGCCACCATTGGCTTATTTGGCGCATTCCCCCACCTTGCTTACGCTCTCCTGGCCACTTTGTGTTTGATCGCTCCGATTCAGTTTCAGTTTGCATCTGGCCCAACTGATCGCTTAGACAGACTGGGTCTACTATCAGAAACAGATGGAGTTGACCATTTTTTTTTAAATATGTTGATTTGTTAGTTCAGTATTGTTGTACCTGATGAAGGCCTATTGGTCGTAACGTAGGTTTTGTTTATGTTCTCGTCTCGGTGCGATATCTGACCATACCCATTTTAAAATTTTGATTAAACTCAACCTTAATCAACTTTTACAAGTTTTTTTTCATGTTTTTTTCCCTGTTGTAAGAAGTTACTTTTACTTTTTTATCCGATGTTGTATTTATTTCGTGTGAAAGTCTATCTTGTTTGGAGCTCGAGATGGCTTGGAGTACGGTCTTGGGGTCTGTAACAATGATCGTTTTCCTTGTAGTTATATTTTGGCTGATAAGTATCTTAGTGGATGCATGCATATCTGTTGCTTCAGCACTGAAATTAGTACAGGTCCTTCCTGCTGGTATGGAGGCGAGCATTTCCAACAATTTTTCTATGTCGCCGTTGGAGTGTGCGATGTCTATTTCACTGCCTCCCTTTAATCGCTCACCGAAGCCGATCTATCTGTATGTATCCAAGAGTTGCTAGGGTACAGTCTCTTGAGCTCCTGTAGAACGTGAATGTTTTGTTCTGTTTATGACTGCTCACTTTTCTTTGTTATCCCTGGAACCTCCAAGATTATTTTGGACAGGTCCTGGCTCCGTAACCATGGTTTTGAAATGAGTGCTTCACATTTTTCAACTTCGGCGTCAAGGATGTCTGCACGTTTTCTGTGGATTGCCCTGGCCAGATGGTTGGAGCTTTTCCTTAATAGTCTGTTTTATGTTCTCTCTTGGAACTTCTGGTGTAGATGGGGATCAGGAAGCCGCTTAAGTTTTTGAAACAGAGTAAGAGATTTGCACTTTCTTCTTAATTGGAGGGGTTCGCAATTTGCGGTTTTCCTTAGCTCTATAATAGGAGTGTTTTTCAATGTCCGAAGGCTAATTATGAGACTCATATTTTTATTCGATCTAGTTTTTCTGTGTTTGTTTTGGCAGCTGTTGCCCACGCGGTAGAGGTATACTCCATGGTTGGTTTGATTGCCCCAGTGTAGACAGTGTAGACGTACTTGAGGATTTTCTTATTTGCCAGTTTTTTCAACACTGACAGTCTTTCTATGGACCTTGTCTGGATTTTCTATTTATTTACTTCCAGGTAAGTCTCGAGTGAAATGTAGCTCCAAAGAATGGGGATGTGTTCATCTGGGGTATTTGTTGGTTTTGTAGCTTTATTGTTATTGTCTCTTTTTTAGTGGAAAGTGAAAAGAGAGTGGTCAAGGTTTTGGTGTAGTTTTCTTATTAGTCCCCACTCTTTTATTCAGTTCTCAACCTTTTCTACTATATTTTGGAGCATGTATAAGGCTATTATTGCATGTTGCCACCACCCGAACAGAGTTGCAGGCCTCCTGAGACTCGACCATTAGACTTGGTCACGGACACGGTCATTCGACACGACTGGTCCTTGTCGTCTAAATGTACTACGATTATTATTATTGCTGTTATTATTATTATTGTTATTAGTATTATTATTATTGTTACTATTATTGTTACTATTCTGTAATATGAATTTTAAATGCATGTCTTATCAAAAGCTCACATAACAATGAAATGTTAGAAGTAGCAGAAAGGGTCCCAGTTTGACTTTGTTCTGTTTTATAAAGTAGAGACTACGATTCTATTTTCTGAGCCGTTGTTGTCTAAAGCTACTTATGCTGAGTTCTTTTCCTCTTGATCAATGTTCTCTCCTATCGGACTGTAGGTTTCTTTTTATACCTGGGGCGTACTGAAGAAGGTGGGCCATGGTTCTCTCTGTAGTGCAACGGAAGGCTTCTCAGCATGCTCAGCACTACGGAGATGACAGGGAAAACTCCTACATTTGTTGGCCAGGCTGCTGTAAGACATGTTGTTACCAGGAACGGGGTATGGACTTCAGTTGTTGTTTTGCATGTATGTTTCAAATCTCCCTGACGCAAGCGACTTTGCACCCTTACATCTGAGTCAAATATTATAAATATATAATTGTATATATTTTGTATGGTCCTTCTGACTTTTTGGTGAGCCTCATTGTACATCTCATGTGCCATCTCTTTAGTATTCCGGGTTTTGATACTGTTTACATCTGCAGTCTTCATGTGTGTCTCTTGTTTATTTATTGTTATAGGTATCAATTGTTATCCATGATTTGTGTAGTCAATCTCTGTTCCTTAGACTTTCGACACACGTATAGTCCATACTCTTTTACCGCTGACCAGTTCTTATTTGTATCCCTAATGTATGTCAGTTGTTGGAGCACATGATACCTATAGTAAAACGTGATCCTTCTAAATATGCATTGTCTTTGTTCTTAAATAATCCCACATTGAACATTTGCCTGTGTCTATAGAAACGGTTATACTTTTTAAGTTTCAGCTTGACTGACTACTACAAGATGGTGAGTCGATGTTGTACCCATGTTCTTAGATATGTTTATATCGTGTAATGATGATCTGAGCTGCTTGCTAATAAATAAATATATGGTCAATATGGTTTTCATACTTGTGGTCTGCAAATACCAACGTTACTTGATGGATTCTGTTATGTAACAAACTGAATATCACTAATCTCTAGTTCGTTAAAACCGCAAATGTCCCATACATAATTGTCCCTTTTAATTTATAATTCCATCTCAATTTATGTATCAAACATTTATAGATGAAATCAAATCGTGAGAAAATTAAATGGAACATAGAGACAGCAAGTAATTTACATTAACCAAACCCATGACGCGCTCTTTACAAAATGAAGCAATTGCATTAGAAGAACAAACCACTGGACGTAGAATGAATGTATGTAAGTATGTATATATGTATGTATGAATGTATGTTTGTATGTATATATGTATGAATGTATGTATTAATGTATGTATGTTTGTCATCATCTTAAGCCCCGTTTCCTAGAAGGTTGTTGAGGCTTCATTATTGCAGTCTGTCGAACCAGTTCACGCCATACGTCTCGATTTTTCGCCAGGGTATTAGTTTCAGCTATAGACCTTCCCGTCCACTCTTTTATATTGTCCTCCCATCTCTTTTTTTTGTTTTCTCTCCCCTATGCCTCCCAGGCAGGACGGTCTTGGTCAGCCACACCAATCGTGAAATATGTCCACACCATGTACATTTTCGTGTTTGTACTATCGTCAATAGGTTTTTATACTGACCACGCTCATACATACTGTATGTATGTATGTATGTATCTATGTATGTATGTATGTACGTACGTATGTATGAATGTATGTATGTATGTATGTGTATGTGTGTATGTATGTGTGTGTGTCTATGTATATACGTATGTATGTATGTATTTATGTATGTGTGTATTTGTGTGTGTGTACGTATGTAGGTATGTATGTATGTGTGTATACATACATATATACATATATATTCGCTGCCTTGCGGGATAAATGTTTGCGGGAAAGGTTTCGAGAGCGAACACTGAGGAAAAATCTGCATCCTATGCTATCTCCAGTTGTCTCGATAAATATCTTGCCACTGGCCAAAGGTAGCTCAGGACCAGAGATTGAGGTTGACAAAAGGCGCAGTTTCTTTCTCACTTTAATCTAAATCACCGCGCAGGTCATCCATTTCAGCGAACACAGCAAGAGAACTGACTGTCCACACAGCTGAACAAAGAGAGTGGTCTTTATCACTTGTAATGGACGAACATCGTGTATATATGTGTGAATGTATGTATGTATTTAAGTTTGTATGTATGCATGCATGCATTCGTGTGTGCGTGTGCAATTGTTTGTGTGTATGTATGTATATATGTATTTATGTATGTATGTATGTGTGTATGTAAGTATGCTGTTTTGTTGGAATGAGTGATATAGGCTTCAATGTATAACACCTCGACTTGTGTATGAATGGAAGTAGAAATGTCTCCTCTTCGCTGTCTTTCCTTCCCAAATAGTTAACATGTGTAACTGTGTCGAATGGAGCATGTCATGAGAAGAGACACTCTGCTACTTAGACGTTATGTCTTCCATCTGATATTAAAGTGCTCAGCTATTTATTTTTATGGAAGTGCTTCAAATACTTAGAAATTGCTTCATTCTTAAATAACCAGTTTACTTTCAATCTGCATTGTATGGCAATAAGTCAAGGTCCCAATTTTACTTGTAGATGACAGGGACAAAACCAGTTACCTTTGCCGACACTTTAGCATGCGTGTAGCATAGTTCAGCCACTTTATGATAGAAGACTCCAAAACTTATGGTAAAAGGGTAAAGTAATCGGAAATAAAATCAGTTAAATTGAAACGTATGAGAAGACAAGGACACTATATCTGTATCCCCATTAAATGTGTGAATGAATCATTAAATGTGTGAGTGAATCATTAAATGTCAGCATGAATCATTAAATGTGTGAATGAATCATTAAATGTCTGCATGAATCATTAAATGTGTGAATGAATCATTAAATGTGTGAATGAATCATTAAATTCCTGCACGAATCATTAAATGCGTGGCTAGCGCGAAGTAATGTATTATTTAGATTCTACATGAGTAAGCCAATGCATAAGTTAGCCAGTGCATGAGTTAGCCAGTGCATGAGTTAGCCAATACATGAGTTAGCCGTTGCATGATTTAGTGAGCGTAGGAGTAAGCCAGTGCTTGAGTTAGCATCTAGTTTATGTGCACCTATTTTCCAGTGAATGCGTTGCATGTCTTATCCAGTGCACGGGTTATCCAGTGGAGGATTTGGCCTGTGCATGAGTTATCCGGTATATGAGTTAGCCGATGCATGAGTTAGCAAGCACATGTGTTAGCAAGTGCACAAATTAGCAAGTGAATGAGTTAGCCAGTGCATAGATATGCCAGTGGATACGTTAGCCAGCGTTTGAGTAAGCTATTACGTGAGTTAGATTGTGGCTGGGTTAGCTAGTACATGAGTTAGCGGGTACATGTATTTGTTAGTGCGTGAGTTTGCTAGCACAATAAAAGGTTAAACAGATGATGGCAACTTAACATGACTACCACTTCAATATCAGTGGTTCCAACAACAACAGTAAAACGTGGTTACAGACTACAATGCTTTTAGACAGAGCAGAACATCAAGAGCTTTCATATATCAAGCAAATACAACGGACAAGGACAGGGAAAACTAGTGTGATCATTCCATTTAAATAATCTGCCTTTCTTAAGCAAAGGTGGTGACAATAAAAGACTTGAGTTGTGATGTTTGATATCAGAGCCTTGAGTCGACTTCTGCCTTCGTTAGAGTCAAGTTGAGGTCTGAAGACGAACGAGGAAGGAAAGAAGAAGAATATGACTGAAAGCGCTAACCTGGCATGTCAGGACCTACCATGTCAGGACCTACCAAAGTTGGACAACATGACTAATGTAGTAGATGGGCTGTTGTATATTAGTGATATCGGGCACTGCGCTTTCTCAGGGGGTTCACACATAATAAGAAAATTGTTTGCTTGCAGTGCGCCACATGCAGCGGGCTTATACAAGCATCTCCCAGGAGAGGACATCAATGTTCAAACTTTTCAGATATACTTTCAATGAGTCTTTGAAAGGTTTCTTCTGTCTTACGAATGTCATCTACTGTTCTACTGATGGCATCTTCTGTCCTACTGATAAGGTCTTCTGTCCTACTAGTGACATCTTCTGTTGTACTGATGACATCTTCTGTCGTTCTGATGACATCTGCTATCATACTGATGACATCTTCCATCGCACTGATGACATCTTGTGTCCTACTGATGACATCTTCTATCTTACTAATGACATCTTCTGTTGTACTGATGACATCTTATGTCGCACTGATGATATCTTCTATCGGACTTATGACATCTGTTGTCCTACTGATGACATCTTCTATCTTACTAATGACATCTTCTGTTGTACTGATGACATCTTCTGCCCTACTGACAACATCATGTCTATTCTGAGTTTCTGTTCCACAACTTCCGAAGCCATTTATCAGCACGCAAACATCACGCACAATCCGTCTGATTTGGACACTCTGCATCAGCATATGGATGCTCGAGACTCTTGGCCTGTTGAAGATTCCAGAGTTCTATATCGTATCCGGCCAGTTGATCGTGAGCAGCTCATGTGAAAATTGTTTAGTTTCTTGACATCTCTGCTATAGACTATCCATATTTTAGAGGCGTATAAGTATATGGTTAGCACGACACAACAGACCTCGATCTGGTAAGCAATACTGATTCTATGTTTGACCCAAACATTTGCTCTTAACTATTTTTAAAACAACACTTGTTACTGGATTTCTGGATAACGGACGACTCGTTCTTCAGCGGCGGTTACACCGTTGCAGGGGCCAACTTCTCCCCCATCGGTCTCTATCCTGGGCCACGGTGAAACTGTGGATAATGCGCCGCCCATCCGTAGTATCGTGAATGTTGTTGCGGGATGAAAGGGAGTCAGACCAACGTGTTGGAGGTCGTCCCCATGGTCGTTTCTTGTTTCTGAGGTACCATATTGCTGTCGCTGTGCTCCATCGATCACCCGTTCGTAGCTGTAAGGGCCCTCTTTCTTCCCCCCCCCCCCCCATAGTTGGCCGATAGTTGTTGAGGTCTTCCACGTCTCCTTTTTTGTGTAGGATGATCGTTTTTTAACTGCGCCAAGCTGTCTGTAGTGAGATTCTCGGCCGTTAGGCCATTCTCTCCTGATGATGTTCTGGTGGCATAGTATCGAGATCGTGACTGATTTCTGAGTGCAGGAAGTCTGGGGGTTGGAATGAGGGATGGTTGCGGAGTATGATGATTTAAATAATTATGTGTAGTATTCTTTCACAATCGATTGCATGCCTAGCTTTGACTTGGTATGGGGTCTACTTGCTGTTTTTAAGCAGGGAATGACATGGTTGTGTCCGGCAATGCTTAGAGAGGCAAGTGTTATGCTTCACCAAGTCTCCGCTACTGCGAGGAGATGTTTGTGGGAAAATTCGTCGTGGTCCTCTTTTAGTTTTTGGCGATGGATTTTGCTAAGGGAAATGAAAGTTGTGTTGTTATTGCGTCTCTCCTCCAGCAATGCTCGTGTAGTGGGTGATATGCGACTTACGTTGTGGTTGGATGCTGGAAGTCTTGCGGCTTATGAGATGGATGTGATTTGTTAGATCAACATGGTATAGTCCGTGCCGATGTTTATGATGATGGGTTCTGTGAGGTTACTACTAGCAGTCAGGGAGGCAGCCATCGCAAGGTTGAGGATTTTGATGGTTCCCTGCGTGATTTCTGTCTCTGCAACTTGTCAATACGTGTATTGAAGTGAGTGAAAGAATGCGCGGAGGAGACGTAGGTCGCTGCCTGTACAGAAAGAGATGACCACGGAGACGTCTGTCGCTATTTTTCTTTTTGCTAGATCGACTTCATGCTTGTGTTGGTTGGTCTCGTGTGAGGGTCTTTCTGGGAAAAACTAATGCAGTGAAATTGTCGATTTATTTCGCAAAACGTTGCTAACTTTTCCAGTGACATAAGGACGATTATATGTGGACCTCTAAAAACATTGTACGTGTCAGGGAGCCTGAGGGACAGACATTTTACAGGTCAGCCAGGAGTAGAAGTCAGTTTGTTATAGCTTTTACAAGTAATGTCTGCGCTAAAATAATTACCACTTGCACAAACAATATCTGGGATAACATAATAACCACTTGTGCAAGCAATAAAAATAATTATTAATTAGACAAACAATGCCTGCATCAGAATAATAATGATTTGTACAAGCAATTTATGCGCTAAAATAATAATCATAGATATTGGGTTTAATAAAGAGATCGAGTTTCTTTCACAAGAGCTGTGATGAGAGCGATGTTCTGCAAAGGACATGCTGTATGACATTAAAATGATAACTTGTACAAGCAATATCTGTACTAAAATAATAACAAGTTATGCAAGTAATATTTGCACTAATAATAGCCAGTTGTGCAAGAAAAGCATCCTATTAAACATTAACCAGTTGCGCAAGAAATGCATTTTGTAAAATATACTCGAATTAACCGGTATTGCAAGAAATGCAACTTGTGAAATATTAACCTATAGTACAATAAATGCATATGTGAAAATGTAACCAATTTGTACAAATATCTATTTATGCTAAAATAATAACTATTAACGCATGCGGTGTATCTAGCTCTACGTGCTCAACACGATTAAGCAAAGCGAAGACATTATGCGTGTAATGTAAAACATAAATGTATTTAGAAAGCGTAAGAAAGAATAGGCCTTAAAAACATGGTTAGCGGACAGGAGCAATCAGAGTGAATAGTTGTCTTCTGGCACACAAATACAAGCGGTGGACTAAAAATAAATATGCCATTAACTTGGATTCAATATTCAAATAAACATGCAAAATTAATCCACCTGTTCTCTCGAAGTAGCCTGTGGGAAGTTGATGACAATTGTTAAGACAATTAGATATATTAGATATGTCATGTCACATTTTTGTTTTAAATAACAGGTAAAACGATATTGTTTAACTCCTTAAAAACATGTTGAAGTAATCACATAACGTTAGAAATGTTCTCTTTCACTATTTTACAACACAGTACATTTGTTAACAATAAAAGCGCGGTGTATGGCTTACATTCGCTACGTGGGAAATATAGAGCTTTCACTACAGCTGTCTCCTGATATAAAACATGTATGTTATCCTTTACCTACTAACAGTGGTGGTTTATATAGCAATTTGTTTTTACAAATGACGGTAGCTAGCCCTATGTACAAGCCTCTTCAGTCTTCCTTTACGACTTACTTATACTTAAAATACTTGGAATCCTGGTATTAAAACAGGCATGTTAATGTCTGTTGTCAGGTAGCCGAAGGCTATCGGCTATCCGTAGTAGGTATTTTATACTTCATGCGGCTTTTTAGGCCTGGGTGAAAATTTGTTACGACATGCTAGAAAAACTTCAACGATGCTTTTAGATATAATGGCACAGATAGATGTGAGTAACGTACGTGAACTCATCAGCTTTGGGAAGACATCATGGATAAGCGCAACTGTACTGTGAGATCAGTGAAAATATATGTGACCTTGAAGCAACGAATCACGAAGTGATGTCCTGATTTGAAAGTTGACTTTTGTATTTCCCGCTTTTATTACACTCTCTTATACCGAGAGATTAGAATAGTTTTTATCAATGATATTAAACTTGTGTTCAGACTCTTATATTGATAATATTGGCATCATCATCCTTCCTTCAGGGCTCCAATAGGAGCATGATGTCCCCGTTACAGCTGGAATTCCTGCAGGAAGTCCACAACAAAACGTGTAGGTCCTCATCATGTACTGAGTTCTATTCCATTTCTTTATGCAGAAAAAAGATGTCAGCCACATGCACAAGCATGCTCGGTTGTCTTTGACGAGTTTTGGAGGTGTATGTGCATGTGTGTGTGGGTGCATGTGTGTGTGCATGTGTATGGTGTGCATGTATGTGTGCGTGTGTGTTTATATATATATAAACACACACATGCATAGGCGAATATGCTCTATATGCTCTTATAGTGATGGTCTTTGTTATGGCCGCCACCGACAAAATCGCTCCAGTGTTTTCTTTTTTTTTAAATTAAAACAAACATGCTGTGATGTATTCAATAACATTACAGCAGATACAGTGTGTGTCTATCTCCTTATCTTCCATGCCTGTGCCCACTGCCTTGTGGGATACCTGTTCATGATAAAGTCTTTGTCAGTAAACCTAGATGAAAAAAATAGGGGCTGCTATTGCTAAGCAACCAGTTTAGTGGTTGTGGCATCGCTGCTCTGGCAACTCCTGCGAAGTCGCTGAACTGCAGGCTGTATCGTCTATTGTTTTGCTTGGTTAATTCGTTACGTGGAGTGTGGGGGGGGGGGGGGGAGAGAGACCTGCTGCACAGACAACATCTTGTTCTCCACGGAGAGATCCCCAAACTTGTGACCTGGAGAAGTTTTCAGCTCGACACAATACGTGCTGTGGCTATAAACTGGAATGTTGAGATGTCTGCACTTATAAGAGATGGCAAGGCAGCACACGCCGTAATTAAAAAGACTCGATGTGGACATTGCATCACTTGAAGAAACTCAGGAAGCAGGATCGGGATCATTGAGTGAGAAAAACTATATATTCTACTGGCAAGGATAAGCCGCTGTGAAAAGAGACAGCATTGTGTAAGCTATATAGTGAGAAAGTCTTTTTAAGCATGGTTGAACCAGGTGAAAAGGGTTCAGAACGATTGTTCACCCACCTTCTTCATGTCACCGTATGTCCCATCACCCTTGTCAGTTTATATGCACCTACCTTGTGCTACGCACTTGAAGTCAAAGATGAGTTTTGCTATGATTTATCAGAAGCCATTAAAAGTATGCATAATCAAGGACAACTTTCTAGTAGGTGACTTCAACGCTTGACTGGGCTTTGATGACGATTCGTGGCTTTCGTCCTTGATTATTTTGGAGTCGCCAAAATAAATGACAAAGGCTCTTAGAGTTTTGTCTATTATAAACTCTATGTTGCCAACTTCTATTTTCAGATAGAGCACCAACATAGAGTATCGTGAATGCAACCTCGATTGGAAAAAAACTGGAAACAGCTCGATCTAATTCTTGTCATAAGAACTCTACTCAATTATGTACTCCTTACGCGATGCTACCATATTGCAAACTGCAACACAGATCATTCACTGGTTCGCTGTAAAATCACATTGCAGCCAAGCAAGTTTCATCCCACCAGAAACAAAGGTAAGCCAAGCATCGACGTGAGTAGAATGCCGGACACTGAGCAAAAGATTTAATAATGCTTTTGAGGAAATGATCAACATTCCTCATCGTACATTATTGTTATATAAAACGGGGAGAATCTCCAGAAACAAAGGTAAGCCAAGCATCGACGTGAGTAGAATGCCGGACACTGAGCAAAAGATTTAACAATGCTTTTTTTTTTTTTTTTTTTTTTTTTTTTTTTGCGTTCGCCTCAATTCTCTATTCTCCAAGGCGGATGTACGTTGCACTGTGGTTTTTATTTTGCGCCTGTCGGCCCAGTGCATCCGACTTTAGCATGCATTTTATGTAAGGGTCTGCTTCCTACTGCATTTTCTAAGGGTTTGCTTCCCCGGGGTAACGGCCGGTTCTGTGATGGGGATCGAACCCAGCACCTTTGGGTTGTGAGCCGTGCCACTTAACCACTAGGCTACGCCGTCCCCTTTAACGATGCTTTTTGAGGAAATGATCAACATTCCTCATCGTACATCATTGTTATATAAAACGGGGAGAATCTCCTCAACACCACCAAAAGCACTACACGACCTACCTTCGAAGGAAGAAGTGTTAGATTAGATGACTGGTTTGAAGCAAACTTGAATTATAGGAAACACGCCATTAAGGTCGATCACTGCTCCTATTAAATACAAGTGTCATCCAAATTCAGGTACTCTGTTCACCTTCAAGTATGCCAGAAGCCATGTTCAACAACCAGCTCATCGTTGTGCAAATGAGTACTGTCTTCAGTTTAATAAAAACATCAAAACTGCAGCACAAATAGGAAACATCAGACAAATGTATGATGGTATAACGAAAGTAGGAAAACAGCACCACTCATAACTATTACAAGCGAGAAAATAACTGGCAAAGAAAGAGAGATAGAGCGATAGATCGATCACTTTTCTAAGCTCTACTCGTGTGACAATGGCGTCATTCTCACCAACACTTAAAGCTATCAAAACAAAAATAAGTGTAGACAAGCTGAACATCGAATCATCTCTAGAAGATCTCAATAACGCCATTGACAATTTGACCCAGGCAAAGCACCAGGCAACGTCATTATCCCACCTGATTTGATCAAGCGCTGTTTGGGCGCACTTTTGTAACCGCTTCATATGATGTCATTCCAGTGCTGAAGAGAGACCATTATAACTTAAGATATGAGAGATGTACACATTATAAGCAGATAAAAGGAAAGAAGTGATTGTAATAACTATTAAGACGTCTCTCTGCTCAGTGTTGCAGGCAAATACTTCGTCAGAATAATGTTGCTACCACTGGAAACATTATCTCAGCGTGTGTTTACGGATTCACAGCCTAGATTCAGGCGTAGAAGATCAATAATCGACGTGATTTGTTCTCCTCGCCAACTTCAGGAAAAGTCACGCGAGCAGAATTAGCCCTTTTATATCTCATTCTTTGACCTGACATTTGATTTAATTAGAAGCCATTTAAATCAGGCTGCCAAAGCAAACTACTGCGGCTAATAATATCGTTCAATGAGGCCACGAAAGGAATAGTGCAATTTGGTAGAAGTACATCAAAACCATTTGGTATTCGAAGTAGTGTTAAGCACGAATGCGCCCTGGTCTTGACACTGTTTGGGATCTTCTCTGTTCTTCTAACGAAGCATGCGTTTGGTAACTCAAATAATGGAGTCTATATTCACACTGGGTCTGATAATCTTCTTCTTCTTCTTCTTCATCGTATGCTGTTTACAGCGATATTTACGTTGCACTGTTTTATTTTGTTAAGCCTGTGGCTCAGTGCATCCGATTTCAACAGGCGTTTCTGTAGGGTTGCTCTCCTTAGCCTTTGGCTGTCCCCAGCCTAACTGCAAGGCAGCAGTTGTTTTTGGTCAGAGTTGTCTCTTTTGGGATGTTGTCTTGCAGGACTATCGAGTCTTCCCTACTCGTGTCTATAGGGTTTGGCAGTGATATGATGGACTATGTACTAGTTTGTACTATTCCGGAAGAGAGGCAGTCCAGTGTGACTTTGTCCCAGGATCGTCACGTCCTGCCAGAAACGTAGCATATGCATGTGAGTGAGGTATCTCTTTGCTCCCTTTATTTTCTCGGCTCATCTGCAGTGATGGTACGCCTAGCATTCCCCGCCACCTGGGAGGTTGTCACAATAGGGCAGGAGGTGCAATGTCCGCTGGACTGCATCTCTTCTGCGTCCATTGGGATGACTGATAGCAGACAGAGGCAAAGAGCGAGGCAGGAGTGCATTTTGCCAGGTGCATTTCTACGGCTCGATTGGGCCGGGCTGAGACGCAAGCCCCAGCCATGTCGTAGCCTCCCATCACAGCGGTGCTGAGATTTAGGGCGGGATTCTGGCTTAGATGCGTTCGGCCGTAATCCCTCAGATGGTAGCTTATCAGCCAAGCACGTGGACCAAATGTCAGCGACCTGTGATTCCTCTCGAAATAGTGCATTTGACCAGGGGACAAGCCTGGTCTTGCACGGAGATGTTGTTCGCCTGGGGAGCGGACATATCTCATGGTCAAGGGTTGAGTCTCAGCAGTTCGCAGTGAGGTAGCTGATCTACTGCTTAGGGCACCCCGACCGAGAACTAAGTCTTCTACAAATGGTTTCATACCTCATCGCCGTATGGGGTGAATATCGAGCAGCTTCCCGCCCGCTTTGATCAGCGGACGGCAGAGACCTCATTCTGCGGCTCGACCGGGCGGGGCTGGAGCGGGGGCCCCAGGTCCCCACCATGTCGAAGCCTCCCTTTGCATTCGTGCTGAGCTGCTTTTGGGCGGGATTTTGGCTTAGAGGCGTTCGGCCGTAATCCCTCACCTTGTAGCCTCGCGCCGTTGGCTTATCAGCCTAGTACGTGAGGGTCTGATAATCGACTGTTTAATCATGCATGATCAAAGCCAAAACAAAGATCAGGGAGGTCACCATCAGAGACTTGCTAAACGCTGATGATGGTGTAATCGTCACCCACAGCCAACAAGACCTTCAAAGGTTGATAAATCACTTTTCTCAGTCGGGTAAAGATTTTGGTCTCACAATAAATCATAACAAAGCAATTGTTATGGGACATGACGTAGATGTCACACCAACTCATAATTATGAATTGGCAGTTGGGTACCAATTCCCATACCTGCTGTCTCTCATCAACGGCAAACTCTATCTAGATCCACAAATTGACAGTCACATTGGCAGTGATGCTGCCATACTTTCTCCTCGTTTAGAAAAACTAGAAACGCCGAAACTAAAATCAAAACCATGTTTTAAAACGTATGTGTCGTCAGCAATCTCTTATATCGTAACTAAACGAGGGCAACCTATTCCAAACATGAGCAAAGGTACAACACCTTCCATCTACCGAAACTGCGATCCGTCCTTTGAATATGTATGGAGGAACAATTTGACAAATTCAGAGATGCACTTTCACGCCAGTTTCGAATGCAGAGAAGACTACAATGACTTGGTCATGTTTGTCGCATGGAAGTTAGTGGCTATTCTCTATGGACATTTGAAGAGAGGCAAAAGGAAAGCCGATTACAGTTGAGGTTCAAAGATGTTTGTTAGCGTGACATAAAGGCACTGGACATCCTATGAAGATGAAGCTGCAGATTGATCCGAGTGGAAATGTACCCTGTAGAGCCACCTCATGCTAGGTGAAGTGATGCTCTTGCAACACGGACAAGCAAACGACAACACCGCAAGGAAAAAGAAAACCAAAAGCCCATTTGAAAGCTTCAACTCCCAGGTAACATCATCCTATATTTAGTCATGATTGACATGGGCTACTATTTGTATCAATATGCTGTTATGTTAAGGCAAGCATGAGTGTTGCAATGCCGTGTTAAACGTGTGTAATTGTAATATGACAATATTTGAAAAGCTTACCTGGTACCAAATCTCCGAATCCTACTGTTGTTAAAGTGATGACGGTGTAATAAACAGCCTGAAGATAGCTCCAATGTTGAGTGATGTTGAAGACCAGAGACGGCAGAAACACGATAATGCATGTCCCTGAAACCAGTTTGAAATGATGAGAGAGTGTGTTGATAAATTAGACACGAAGTGATTTCGTACATGGTACGTTGGCATTACAAATCAAGCATCCTCTCGATTCACACCCCTGCATCAACGCTTCCCCTACAGTATTTAGTACTGACTGGCTGAATATGTTATGTGACTGGCTGAATATGTTATGTGATTGGCTGAATATGTTATATGAGTGGCTGAATATGTTATGTGACTGGCTGAATATGTTATATGACTGGTTGAATATGTTATATGACTGGCTGAAAATGTTATATGACTGGCTGAATATGTTATATGACTGGCTGAATATGTTATGTGACTGGTTGAATATGGTATGTGGCTGGTTGAACATGTTGTGTTGCTGAATGAACATGTTATATGACTGGTTCATTAGGTTATATGACTAGTTGAATATGTTATATGACTGGTTGAATATGTTATATGACTGGTTGAATATGTTATATGACTAGTTGAATATGTTATATGACTAGTTGAATATGTTATATGACTGGTTGAATATGTTATATGACTGGTTGAATATGATATGTCATCATCATGTAGTATGTCTTTTGTAGAACGTCGCTCCCATCACAGTCTGTCTGAAAGAAACTCGCTCCATTGCCAAAACACCAGCTTCCGCCACTGTCATACTCAGGCATTCCTGGATATCTTGGTGCCATCGTCTTCTTGGTCTACCCCTTCCTCTTGTGCCTGGCACCCTAACTTCCATCACCGTTCTCTCAAAACCGTTGTGTTTCTAGATGTGACCAAAGTATTTGCATTTTCTAGCCAAAATGGAATTGATAAACCAGTTCTCCTCTATGCTCAACTCTTGCCGAATGTCTGCATTTGTTCTTTTCTCTGTCCAGTGTATTCTGAGGATCTTTCTGTAACATTTTGACTCGAAGGATTCGATTCTTTGTCTAAAAGTTTTGGTAATCGTCCATGCTTCACAGCCATAAGCGGAAACAGGATGATATGTGACTGGTTGAATATATTATGTGGCTGGTTGAATAGATTATGTGACTGGTTGATTAGGTTATATGACTGGTTGAATAGGTTATATGACTGGTTGAATATGTTATGTGACTGTCTCCAAGAAGGTCAACTGAAGCAGAGGTTACCGTGCTCCAACTGACCTTTTTTGTGTGTGTATTAAGAGTTCAATGTATATTTCAGTTTTCTTACCCACAGACAACAAAACAATGGACTTGAGTTGTGCGTCCCTAGTCTGGTTATCTTTGATCCATGGTCTGCCTCTATGTACTCTCTTGATTGGTATCTGCAATCTTTCCCCTGTTCCCACGAGAACAGTAGCGAACATCGGAACTCCAATCAGGGCGTAGAAGATGCAAAACAGCTGGCCGTTCCAGGTCTTTGGTGACATGTTTCCGTAACCTATGGTAAGAACAAGGGTTACATATCTATAGATCCATATTTTGTTAAATATCGATCTATTTCAAAATGTTTTTTTCTCACAAGCACGACAACAATTAGCACGAACGCAGAGTGAGTGATATAGTTCAGATGGTTAGAAAACAACGTTAGAAAGAGGCGAGTTATTCCAATGAAACATGTGCTGGCTTGGAAACCACTAGGAAAAAGACGAATGAGAATGTAAAAGAACACATGAGGAAGAATTGTGGGAAAGGGGCCAAGGTCCCCGGTCCACCTTTATAACCTCGCTCGGGATGGGAGGAAACCGACTACAACCTGCAACTTAAAACCGTCTTCAGGGTGCACAAACATACTCATTGTGGACATTAAACAACAACATTTATCTATCTATCTATCTATCTATTTATCTATCTATCTATCTATCTATCTTATGAAGTTTTAATAATATTGTACAGTATATTTCGTCTTAATGTTTCAAGTGTCAGTATCTGTGTGTATGTATACATGTGTGTATAGGGATGATGTGTATGTGTGTATATCTGTATATGTATATATGTATATATATATATATATATATATATATATATATATATATATATATATATATATATGCGAGTGTGTGTATTGTTTAAATAGAATAGACAAAACTGTTTCCCTTTCGGACAATCAAGGGCAACAACAGTGCTAGGACATTGAAAGTATTTGTTTATTAAAAACGTCTTTTTAAATATGAATTCGCAGTTTATCCACACTTCGTTTTATATGGAAAAGCCAGTTCGTATATCCTCCAAGACCAAACACTTGAAAAGGTGTACCCATTTATGGTAATATCTATCACTTTCTGCACATAATGGGAACAATTCGTTATTGTGATATGGCTTATTGTATTCCTCTAGCACAGGGAGCCCTTGTACTATCAGATGTAGGATATGTATATATAACAAGAGAGAGCGAGAGAGAGCGAGAGCGGGGGAGATGGAGGTGCGAGATTGAATCAACACATCCCATCACTGATTGCATTAGGCTGCTATTTTCATGTATAACCCTCATTAGTCAACATTAATATATCCCTCCGGGATATAACACTTTCTACTTTGTGGCACTGTGTACAAATCAAAAGCATACCGATCGCTGGGTAGCCATTTGGGTTAGAAAGAGAACGTTATATAAACTATACAAGGAACGTAGGACAGAAGAATTCATCACCTCGTTAGATTATAAAAGGAAGAAAGTCGAATTCCTATATTTATTAGCAGTTGGTTGGATGTAGTGGTCATTTTCACTGCTCCCCATAGAAATTGTAGCAAAGTGTCATTACCTATGACTATACTACTGTACATGGGAATGTTTATTCGGTATATTAAAGTGAGTTAATGCATATGGACATTACTGGAGATACCAAGAAGTCCAACATTAAAATATAAAAATGTAAATGCAATGTAAAATCAATTCTCGTCTACGGATCTGAAACATGAAGAACAATAAAAATAGAAGCTGAACCTATCAAGATTTTTAGAATTGGATTTATATGCAGAATAAAAGTATTGAAATTGTTTGATAGGTTCACTGGCGTTAAATTTTTTGATAGAACAAAACAGCAGAGGAGGGAGTTTAGAATAGAGCCCTGGCGTTGGATAGAAAACATACTAAAAATTTCAGCTGACAACGTTATGATGTCTATGCTCTGGAATAGCTAGGGTAAATAGGACATAAAGGTATCAAACACACATAGGGAGGTAAACTTAAAATAGGCTTGAAAGGGATACCGATCATAGAGTTGAACAAGAAAAGGTGAACCTAGCGTGTATAAGACAAATGCTCCATGGGAGGCTGAAAGATGTTGTCGTCATAATTAAAATAAGCTACTTCTTCAGTCCGCTACACCCAGCTTCCGGTTGTGACTTTAAATGTGTTTCTGAGATATCTCATCAAATATAATTTTGCCTCACTATGAAGATATCCTCAAGTGTATGTTCAATCTCTGTTATGTGTATGTACTCATTTGTCTAATACTATGAGAATAAATGCAATTAACGACCATCAAATTTTGTTGGACGATGCACGCCTACAAGATGTTAAACCATTGATATCTTGGTATCAATGTAGACAAGGTACCGGTTACAGATACAGATTTCAAAATGCGTCTACAAAAGGAGGGGAGAAACATTTATTGTATTCTTTAAGTTATGGAAATCAACGCTAAAGTCAAGTTTGTTTAATTGTATTCTCCGAAACACGGAGAACAACAAAAACAGCAACGAAAAAGTTACAGACTCGTAAATGGGTAGAAATGCCTGTACCGAATAAAGATGGAAACGGTCTGATCAGATCACACATGTCGAACTATTGACAAGAGCAATATAGATATCAGTGGAACATGATGTGAGCAGAATCCGCTTGTGGTTGATAGAACACACATTAATAAAACCAGCTGATCGTATTACAAAACAGTTTCTGTTCTGCTATCCCCTAGGCAGAAGAAGTGGTCAGACCAAAACGCGCAAGGAGAAGAGAAATCGAGAAAAACAAAGGAAACATTGAAGACTTGGATAAAGCTGCACCGAACAGCCCTGGACATAAGTATCTGCAGTGTATTTATTGCTCGACAGGGAGCTGAAATATTTTGATTGTGATTAGTATCATTCATTGATCTTCTGGTATTCTTATCGCGTGTTCTTTTTACGCTAGTACGATATATAGATATTTAATACATAATGAGGAGGAGGAGACGAAAGCATAAACAGCTGAACACCGCTTAATATGTGCGTAGGACTAAATTGACTAAAACACTAATCAAATGTATTCATAAGAGAAACAAATAGATGATCTCTTGTGAATGAGATATGAATGAAACATGACCCGAAAGAATGTCAACTATGCATAGACTAATCTAAATTGAGTCACAAAGCGGTGTTGCTGAATAATGGAAACCGACTTCCATCCATTCCAGTCGGACAGGCTGTGTACATGAAAAAAAGCTCCGATATTCTAAAGCAGTTTTTAACTGTCTTCAATACAGCAATGTGTCCTGGCCCCAACATCTATGTTGGTTCAGGTGGCCGGAGCGAATGTGTCCTGGCCCCAACATCTATGTTGGTTCAGGTGGCCGGAACGAATTTGTCCTGGCCCCAACATCTACGTTGGTTCATGTGGCTGGCACGAATGTGTCATTGCCCCAACATCTATGTTGGTTCAGGTGGTCGGCACGAATGTGTTCTCGTCCAAACATCTATGTTGGTTCAGGTGGCCGGCACGAATGTGTCCTGGCCCCAACATCTATGTTGGTTGAGGTGGCCGGCACGAATGTGTCCTGTCCCCAACATCTATCTTTGTTCAGGTGGCCGGCACGAATGTGTCCTCGCTCCAATATTGCTTTGCCACGTCGTAGAACTTAATTCTATGTCAGATGAAGATGCCTAACCTAGAGGTCACTATCGAATAGAGGCATGTGACCGACCTCGACTATACAGATAACAAAATAATACCATGCACTCATACTCAAGCACTGATAAAACTGCTGAAGCACCTATAAGACCTTGCATCTTCATTAAGTCCCCACATTATATGAGCAAAAACTAAGATACAAAACTGTGGCTGCAATCGTAGAAGGACAGGAATTATTGTCGATGGCAATTATGTCAACTTCACTGAGAATGTATTTTATCTGGCAGCAAACAAAACTCCGATGCACCCTGACATCATTCGAAGAGTAAGCATGGCTGCCGCCTCTGTGAACGTCCTACAATGAGCCTGAAACCAGCAGAGGCTTTCATTTAAAACCAAAGTACGAGTTTACATAACCTGTGTCGCCCACATCCTGCAGCAGAGTCCAGAAACCTGGACTATTCTGCAGAGCAATCAGAAGTGCATTGAAACCTTCCACACGCACAGCTTGAAACTCATTCTCGAGATTCACTGATATGTCCGGATCTCAAATAACGAAGTCACTCGACGGATATACCTCTAAAGCCCATTCACTATCCTTTTCCGGTGTCCTTTGACCCTATCTGGTCATGTGCCCCCTCCCCACTTGGATGACGCTTCCGCCCACCAGCTCTTAAAACAGGACATGGACATCTGGGTTAGGAAACTACCTTCTTCATCAAGGTTCTGCCCACGCATCACCTGGAGAGGTCAAATTGTAAAAAAATATACGCATTGCAAGCAACATGCGACCACTACCTACTTACGTCTGCTGTAGTCCAAATGGTGTCGCTCTGTTCATGGATCTGCAGCTGGGATTTACTTAGTACTGCTGTTTCTTATTTGAACGGGACAGCCAAAAAATGTTACATCAAGAGAGGCCGCCCTCAGAGAAAGTGTATGAAGGTCGGAGAGAATAACGTGCAAGAACCAAAACTGGCAGAACCACACAGAATCGTTGTACGTCCACTATAAATCAAACTGGGTGTCATGGAAAACTTTGTTAAAGCCACTGACCGTCATGGATTAGCGTTCAGATAAGTAACTTACAATTCCCGTTGACTTGGCCAATCACAAATGAAAGAAGACATTTAATGTCGCTCATCAGATCCGTGAACCTAAGAGACGAGATGTTTGACAAGCTCCTTGAGAGTGACGAGAAACAAGATTGGGACGTGTTTCTTTTGGTCTCAACAAAATTCTTTTTGGAATGTAAGGGTAAACAACTACAAGAAACTGTTTGAGGATATGTTGTCTCTGTAACACACACTTGGCTGCAATATGTTCTTAAAGATCCAGTTTCTGAATTCACATTCGGATTTCTTACCCGAAAACTCTGGCAAGGTTAGTGATGAGCACAACGAATGTGGACTCGAGGATAATACCACGGTGGAGAAACGATATCGGGGAAATTACAATCATGGCTGATTATTGCTTAACGCTGGCAGATGATCCGGTGCAGCTACACAAGCGACAGATAAAGCGACGTCTGACGTCGAAAGTGACTTCTATATAAATGATAACTAATTGCAGATTTCTCAGAATTAATATTTCCAAAACAGGAGTAGTTGTATCTACAAAGAGAAGAGTTTCCCAAGCCGCATCGTGTATGTTTACAGCTGGTGTTTTCTTTGTCATGTTCGTGTTCAGCACCTCGAAATGTTTAAGAAATTGTTACTTTTATCTCAGAAGCATGGTTTTTATTAACATTTGTTTTTTAGTGTTTTTGTTGAATTGACGTAGAGATAATATATGTATTGACATCAGGCTTCAGTGGTCCAATAGAAACATGACCTCGTTAGTGCTGCCGGCCACCATAAAGGCAGCCCCAATCACACATGAGTGCTCTTACTTCTTATTTCTGCAGAGTTATATTTTACATGATAAAGTAACTACTTTGGGACAATCGGTATCTGTTTTGACATATACATTATATAAGGGACTTAACGACACCCATGGTATACTCCCTATGGATTAATGCACGCGAAATCTTGAAACTATATTTCAGATTCCACTGGAACGCAGTCTCTTTTTTTTGCTATTGTATGAGTATGTCACTTCAGAGGAGGGTGTGACCGAGCGGTTATCCCACCGGTCTCCTGACCAAAGAGGAACGTGCTCAATACTTATGTAAGACCTAGATTTCTGTTTCAACAGGAGGTTAAAAACGACTGAAAAATCAAGCGACTTTTATTCCGCAGCTTTCCCTGCCGAACCCGGCAATGTAAACATCGTAACAATCGGTTTAATATATACAATCTAGGCTGCCATCCTGAGTTCAGTCCATGACGGCCCAGTTGTCTGAATTTTTTCTACTATTGTACTTTCATCAGGTGTTATACGACTTCCTTAAAGCTTAGTTACCGAACCCGAACGCTTACCTGGAAAGATACTGACCTAACTAATGGGCTTCCTAGACTCCCCTCTTTTTTTTCATGCTCGACTATAATCATTGTTTTCGCATGTTTTGACACGTGTACGATCTTGTTATCTTTTCTGGCTATCGGAAACGATATATGCTACACAGCACATCTGTTATAAAAGACAATGAAAGTATAGATGGATTCATTTACACCATCGTGTGTGTATTGTTTGAGTAAAATATAGTACAATATTATGATGGGTCAACCTGAACTGACAGATACCCGACTACAGTAATTTAATATTGAACCAACCTAGTATTGAACCTACTTAATAATGAACCAACTTAGTATTGAACCAACCAAGTATTGAACCTACTTAACAATTGTAGAACTTGAAAAGATTACAAAACTGCAATCCATGACCGATAGAAGAGATTGCAGAGCCCAGCTGCAGTCAGAGAAACTCCGAAGACTGACCGACCATCCAATGCACCAGTGACTAAACAATTTGGGAAATGGGAAACTAAAGCGGAGAAACTTTGCAGAAATAGCCAAAGCAAAGATGCACGAAGATCCCATAAACGCACTAACAACACCAAAACCCATCACTACTGTACGAAAACCTACCTGGAGGCAGGATATATTTCCAGAGGTAGTAGAAAATATACCAGGTATTGCAAACAAAAACTGCCAGACTGAAAAAGAAAGGAGAGATACTACCCTAAGCTTCATTACGAAAAGCTACCCAAGCATGGACTGGACCCATGCATACACCGACGGTTCTGTAACAAACATAACACAGAACGGAGGGGCAGGAGCATTCCTGAACCTACCAAATGGCAGAAAAATAACACTGTCATTCGCTACTGGTAAGTACACAAGCAATTTCAGAGCGGAGGCAGAGGCACTGAGGGCGGCAGTGGAAGAAATGGTGACACACAGTGAAAATGAGAGCCATATAGTCCTGCTGACAGATGCTCTCGCCGTAGTCACAGCGCTAAAAAGCCAGAAAAACACTGAGCTTAATGACTTAAGAGCAGCACTCTGCAAACTGTGCCAGCAGTCCGCACCAAAAAGGGTAGTGGTACAGTGGGTTCCGTCACACTGCAACATCCAAGGCAACGAGGAGGCAGACAGACTGGCAAAAGAAGGTGCCAGACTACCACAAACAGATACCAGTATGACGTACGAAAAGTCAAAACGGCTTATCAAAGCCAGATACATGACCAAATGGGAAACCGAACATACTGGTTACACCAAAAACGATGCCTATTACCAGTTGAACGGAAGAGAGCAGGTAGTTGTCTTCAGACTTCGCACTGGCCACAACAGACTGAGGTACCACCTATTCAACAAATTGAAGATAGGGTGTACCGACGAATGCCCGTGCGGTACTGGTAAAATGACCGCTGAACATCTGCTGCAGAACTGCCCGACATACGAGGATCAGAGAGAGCAGATGTGGCCATTACCAGTGGAACTGCAAGACAAGCTCTATGGCAGTGGCGACAGCCTCAGGATGACCGCCGCTTTTTTCGAAAAAATAATGGTTACTGTCTGACTGCGTACGACGAAGAAGAAGAAGAAAGAAGAAGAACCTACTTAATATTGAACCAACTTAGTATATCCAGGTATACTAAGACTAATACTAAATACATCCATGTAGATCCAAGGTTCACTTATTGGGGATAGAAGAACAGAACTATTTCATCCTAACTTAAGTCATCTTTCAATCTCTCTCCCTCTCTTTCTCTTATTTTGTATCTCTCTTTCTCTTTCTTATATATATATATATATATATATATATATATATATATATATATATATATATATTTCAATGCACGTTTTACGCAAGTGGATTTCTTGTCAGAGTAAAAAAAACATATCTCTATCCTACTTCTGATAGATCGTACCACGTCTGCCACATATACTTGCTTCTCATTGTCGGGACGCAGGCATTTATCTTGTGCTACGCTTGCACTAAGTACTACATTGTGGGCCTATTATTTCTCTCTCGCTGTCACTCTCTCTCCCTCTCTCTCTCTCTCTCTCTCTCTATCGCTCTCTCTCTCTGTATCTTTTTCTCACTCTCACACAAATACACACGATATTTATATCTCTCACTTGCACACAAACTTGCTTTAGCACAGACATGCGAAAACACAAATACACTAACACACATATGTGTATACATACATACACATACATACACACAACACCCGCCAACTTAAATAGACTCATACAAACAGACGCACATAGACAAACCAATACAGATAAACATTGACGATACTGCACATGCTGCCACATTTATCAACTAATTTATAGCTACCACGTTCGACCTTCTCTTCCCTGCCACTTTTCTCAATCTGCCTATTTCCTCCTGCATCTCTCTCTCTCTCTCTCTCTCTCTCTCTCTCTCTCTCTCTAATCCTCTTTCTGTTTACCAAAGCAAGAAATGATACTGTGATATTTCCTCAAAGCCCTAGAGTATAACCCCTAAGGAGCCAACAATGACACAAACCTAAACAGCTCTTAAAATAACCAGCGCTTCCCATCCAACTTCTCAAATAACTATTGTTTTTCATCCATCATTGCTTCACACGATCTAGTACTCCTTATCCCACTCAGAACCAAATCTCTGTGTTTACCTCAGCCCTTCAAATGTCAGCTTATACCAGTCATTACAAAATATGGGAATGCAGTACTGGACATCAACAATACTGAATGCTGTCTCCGAAACATGTACATTTTATGAATCAATAACATAGCGAAACGTGAGCAATAATTCTTGATAATGTACGTGCCTTCGGTTATTTCCTGCAACAGTCTTCTGAGACTAATGCTTTTGAGAGGGCCAATGCAGGAAAAGAGATGGAAAGAATATGGGACCAGGATGTTTAGATCTAGACTTCGTTATATGTGAGATAAAGGACCATGTCTTCTACAAAGCAAGAATTGTCAGAGAGATGTAAGAAGTACGCAGAATGAAGATAGGACATCTCCTTACAAATGGTGTTGGTTGCAAGAACGAAGCTGCTTATCTGAGCCCAATATTAGAAGGCCAGCAGGAAACTACCAAACATGAAACTGTCAACTACCAAACATGAAACTGTCAACTACCAAACATGAAACTGTCAACTACCAAACATGAAACTGTCAACTACCAAACATGAAACTGTCAACTACCAAACATGAAACTGTCAACTACCAAACATGAAACTGTCAACTACCAAACATGAAACTGTCAACTACCAAACATGAAACTGTCAACTACCAAACATGAAACTGTCAACTACCAAACATGAAACTGTCAACTAATAAAGATGAAACTGCCAACTATCAAACATGAAACTGTCAACTACCAAACATGAAACTGTCAACTACCAAACATGAAACTGTCAACTACCAAACATGAAACTGTCAACTACCAAACATGAAACTGTCAACTACCAAAGATGAAACTGTCAATTACCAAAGATGAAATTGTCAACTAATAAAGATGAAACTGCCAACTATCAAACATGAAACTGTCAACTACCAAACATGAAACTGTCAACTAATAAAGATGAAACTGTCAACTACCAAAGATGAACTGTCAACTGCCAAAGATGAAACTGTCAGATAATAAAGATAAAACTGCCAACTATCAAACATGAAACTGTCAACTACCAAAGATGAAACTGTCAACTACCAAAGATGAAACTGTCAACTGCCAAAGATGAAACTGTCAACTACCAAAGATGAAACTGTCAACTACCAAAGATAAAACTGTCAACTACCAAAGATGAAACTGTCAACTACCAAAGATGAGACTGTCCACTACCAAAGATGAAAGTTTACAGCTGCAAAAGCATTTATTTGTTTGGGTTCTACCTGCCATCTTGAAACCCGTTCTGTAGGACTGACAATCAGGCAACAGTTACAGAGGCGCCTTCACAACAGTGACAGAGGGGCATTCACAACAGTGACAGAGGGGCCTTCACAACAGTGACAGAGGGGCCTTTACAACAGCGACAGAAAGTTTTTCACAACAGTGACAGAGGGGCCTTCACAACAGTGACAGAGGGGCCTTCACAACAGTGACTGATGAGCCTTAACAACAGTGACTGATGAGCCTTCACAACAGTGACTGATGAGCCTTCACAACAGTGACTGATGAGCCTTCACAACAGTGACAGAGGGGCCTTCACAACAGTGACTGATGAGCCTTCACAACAGTGACTGATGAGCCTTCACAACAGTGACTGATGAGCCTTCACAACAGTGACTGATGAGCCTTCACAACAGTGACAGAGGGGCCTTCACAACAGTAACAGAGGGGCCTTCACAACAGTGACTGATGAGCCTTCACAACTGCAACATCAGAAGAATGTCACGTCAAAGACATTCAGCAGCATATATACCATTCAAAACACCAATAGGCTGGCCACATAGCACGAAGGAAATACGAACGATTGAGTTCCAGAACTGCTTTATGTATCCTCGGAAAAAGAAGAGATTCCACGGTTGGCCAGCCACCAGATGGTAAGACTCGATAGAGAGGAACAACAACAATTGCGACCCTATATCGAATAAACTGCTCATCGACTGGTCATCTCGTGCCCGTGACTGCACCGAGTGGAAATACATACCAGCAGGTGGGGCCCGCAAAAGGCAAAACCACCTTATTGAAGAACGGGCGAATAAAGATTAAGATTAGATTAAGTTATTTATAATCTGGCTAACTGTAGTGTCTTGGTTTTTAAGGTTTGTCGTTCTATCTATCTATTTATCTATCTATCTATCTATCTATCTATATATCTATCTATCTATCTATCTATCTATCTATCTATCTATATATCTATCTATTTATCTATCTATCTATCTATCTATCTATATATATATATCTATATATCTATCTATCTATCTATCTATCTATATATATATATATATTTTTTTTTCTATCTATATATATATAAATATATATATATATATATATATATGTGTGTGTATCTATCTGTGTGTCAGTAGGTCTTTCTGTCTGTCTGTTTGTATGCGCCTACTTGTCTGTCATTCAACCACATACACATTTGAAAAGGGTCTTGTCTAAAATGAAGTGTTAAGGACTAATGTATACTAGGCCATAGCGTGTGTGATATGGAGTGACACGTTCCCTTTCTCACTGTTCCTTTCCTCGCTAACTGTAAGTCACGTACCTATTTACAACTAAGTCGGTTGGAGAGTGCCGATTGCGAGAACTCAACTCTACCTATCCTGTGACAAGAGAATTCTCTATAGCTACACTCTTTGGACACTCAACAAGCTATAGGTTTGGATCTGTAGACGTACAGTTTAAGAACCAGTGGTGGGCAACGATTCGAGTGCTACAATGACACTTATGTAACGCATTCGGGATTTCCCTAAAAAATGTCCTAGGCCTGTGGTCTAACGCTTTTGAGATGGTTTATGGATTAGGTCAAGGCAGGAAGAGGGATTAAAAACAATGTGGAGCAAGGTTGTGGCTAGATAGACGATCCATCTACATCATCTTTTTGGATATATCATGGCGAAATCGCCAAAGCAAGCTAACTATGGCTGCGGCTACTTGATCTATAACTAGGATAATATGAGCGATATAAGTAAAGGGGAGAGGGAGAGATGGGCAGGCAGTACGTGTTCTCGCTAGTTTGTGTAACCAGAGAAAGGAAACGGACGTTGATTAAATTAGAACGTAACTCCATGATTCTGGTCTAGAAGGCTCTACGGAGTCTGTATAGAACCAGTTTATTCGGAGAGGAAGACTAACTTCTGGTCAGTCAAAACATACTGATCAGACATGTTAGTCAGGGTCAAGTAAAACATACTGATCAGACATGTTAGTCAGGGTCAAGTAAAATATACTGGCCAAGACCTTCGCCTCGGTTACCTAGTAGCCTTTCCTGGAAACGGGCTGTTTTCATGGCAGCATGACTAACGAAGTGAGAGATCGATGTGGTCCCCATAGTAGTGAGGGACACGCAGATGAAGCCAAGCATAGTACAACCGCCTGAAGGATTCCTGTCCACCTTCATCAGCACGCTCGAGATGTGAGGAAAGCTACTTTAATCCGCTACCTAACCTCCTTTTCAGGGCACACAAAAGAGTTACCTACTCATTGTGGGCATTCGCAAACAACAACAACAACCAGTTTATTCCACTTCACGGATTCTAAGAATAACTGTGAGCATCCAATCTATTTTTGAATGCCTTTACCACATCATATGGCAATGCATTCCAAGCGTTATACACTCTCTGACTAAAATAATATTTAATAATATATAATCTGGGCATGTCTTTACACAATGTGAAGCTGTGACCTCTTGCAGCCGGTTATACTTTGATTGATTAAATAAGAAAGGCTGGCAGTACCTGTAGCTTCAAGTTTGTGTAACCTTGAACAGGAAACGGAAGCCGATTGACTTGTAAATAGTTCCTGAGCTGTTGTGCTGGTGTCTCTCAAAGTCAAACTATACAGATTTGGCGCATAACCACATCGCTCTCAAGTCTAACAAGATGTAAATCGTTAAATGATTGTTACAGGTAACGAAGACTGGTTCGTTTTTGTTGGGTAGTAATAGCCCTTATTCAGTCATGTCTGACTATAGGTTGATGTGACCATAGAGTAGCCACTCTCCACTGAGTGCATGGGTTTCGTTTTCCTTTAGGCGTTGTCTCTTCACTTCCCTTTGTTGCTTGAGTTTATTTTCGCTCAGCCTATGGTGGCTCTACAGGTTAAATCTCCATTTGGATCGGTCTGCAGCTATGTCTTCCCAAGATGGAAGATCCATACTAAGAGCCTTCGTGTCCCACTTACATGTGTCTTTGAACCGCAGTTGTGGTCTGCCAGCTGTTCTTTTACCACACGCCAGCTGTCCATAGAGAATATCTTTGAGGATGCGACCGTCTTCTATGTGACAAACATGACCAAGCCATCGCAGTCTTTGTTGGCGAAGGAGGGTGTACATACTTGGAAGAATGTACCTCCGCATTTGTCACCATGTCTCTCCATAAGATGCCAAGGATGGATCTCTGGTTTTGTGGGTATCTTTGGAGAAATGATAGCAATTTTATTTTATTTGACGTTTATCAAAAACTGGTTCATCAAATTTATATTTTCAAGTATGCTGTATTCGGTTTGGCCGAAGCCTTGAAAAGCCGAGACTCCGGTATATGTATGTTACTGTTGCCATGCCAAACTAACGTTTTATCACACTAACGTTATATCAAACTAACGTTATATCAAACGGACATTTTCTTTCATGTGTCTCTCTCTCTCCTTCTCTCACTCTACTTCTCTTTCTTTCTTTCTCTCTCTCTCTCTCTTTCTCTCTCTCTCTCTCTCTCTTTCTCTCTCTCTCTCTCTCTCTCTCTCTCTCTCTCTCTATAAGTTTACTTGAATGAAGCAGTTGTCACCTTGCATAATGAACTAGCTAACATTTCACGTCAGACGGTAAGATCTGCTGTGGGACAAACATTTTTTTTTACATCAGAAAGCAGATCACAAACTAATATGGAATAGCTGAAACATATAGTTAGTAGTTTCTAAAGGTGTCATTTAGTTGAAACAATATCCTTCTTTGTGATTACTAGAGGCAGCAGACGCTAGCTCTCGCTTACACATGCGCAGTTAGGATACTTCTTCTTCTTCTTCTGCGTACACAGTCAGACAGTAACCATTATTTTTTCGAAAAAAGCGGCGGTCATCCTGAGGCTCTCGCTACTGCCATAGAGCTTGTCTTGCAGTTCCACTGGTAATGGCCACATCTGCTCTCTCTGATCCTCGTATGTCGGGCAGTTCTGCAGCAGATGTTCAGCGGTCATTTTACCAGTACCGCACGGGCATTCGTCGGTACTCCCTATCTTCAATTTGTTGAATAGGTGGTACCTCAGTCTGTTGTGGCCAGTGCCAAGTCTGAAGACAACGACCTGCTCTCTTCGGTTCAACTGGTAATAGGCATCGTTTTTGGTGTAACCAGTATGTTCGGTTTCCCATTTGGTCATGTATCTGGCTTTGATAAGCCGTTTTGACTCTTCGTACGTCATACTGGTATCTGTTTGTGGTAGTCTTGCACCTTCTTTTGCCAGTCTGTCTGCCTCCTCGTTGCCTTGGATGTTGCAGTGTGCCGGGACCCACTGTACCACTACCCTTTTTGGTGCGGACTGCTGGCACAGTTTGCAGAGTGCTGCTCTTAAGTCATTAAGCTCAGTGTTTTTCTGGCTTTTTAGCGCTGTGACTACGGCGAGAGCATCTGTCAGCAGGACTATATGGCTCTCATTTTCACTGTGTGTCACCATTTCTTCCACTGCCGCCCTCAGTGCCTCTGCCTCCGCTCTGAAATTGCTTGTGTACTTACCAGTAGCGAGTGACAGTGTTATTTTTCTGCCATTTGGTAGGTTCAGGAATGCTCCTGCCCCTCCGTTCTGTGTAGTGTTTGTTACAGAACCGTCGGTGTATGCATGGGTCCAGTCCATGCTTGGGTAGCTTTTCGTTATGAAGCTTAGGGTAGTGTCTCTCCTTTCTTTTTCAGTCTGGCAGTTTTTGTTTGCAATGCCTGGTATATTTTCTACTACCTCTGGAAATATATCCTGCCTCCAGGTAGGTTTTCGTACAGTAGTGATGGGTTTTGGTGTTGTTAGTGCGTTTATGGGATCTTCGTGCATCTTTGCTTTGGCTATTTCTGCAAAGTTTCTCCGCTTTAGTTTCCCATTTCCCAAATTGTTTAGTCTTTGGTACATTGGGTGGTCCGTCAGTCTTCGGAGTTTCTCTGACTGCAGCTGGGCTCTGCAGTCTCTTCTATCGGTCATGGATTGCAGTTTTGTAATCTTTTCAAGTTCTACAATTGGCGTTGACTTCATGCCACCTGTTATAATTCTCATGGCTTGGTTTTGAAGTTTGTTAACTTTATCGAAGTTCGCCTTCGCTGCTGTTGTCCATGCCGCAATGCCATACTCGAGAACTGGTCTCACTCTTCCAGTGTACAGTTTCTTTAGTATGCCTTCGTCTGCTCCCCAGCTTGTGCCAGCAAGTTTCCTCATGATTGCCATTCTTTCTCTGGCTTTCATTCGGTTTCTCTCAATCTGACTTTTCCATGTCATGCGCCGATCAAATGTGACTCCCAGATAGGTTGGGTTGTCGTTTGGCTGCAGGATTTTGCCATTTAGACTTAATTTGGTACTTTGGGGTTTTAATGAAAGCGAGAATATTGTGCACGTGGTTTTCTCCTCGTTTATTTTGACCAGCCATGAGTTCGCCCACTCTTCCAGCGATGTTAGGGCCGTCTGCATCCGATTTCTTGCTATGGTGAGATTCTTTTCAGAGGTCCACATAGCCAGATCGTCTGCAAACATTGAGCTATGGACTCTTCTTGGTATATTCTCTGTAATATCGTTTATATATACCAGGAAGAGTGTGGGTGACAGTACTCCCCCTTGGGGTACTCCCTGCTCGAGTGTCACCTTTTTGCTCATCTGCCCTTGTACTTGGACTCTGGCCGTTCTTTGTTTGAGGTAGTGGTTGATCCACTTGTACATTTTCCCACAAACATCACTTCTTCTTAGCTTGACTCTAAGTCCATCTTTCCAGACTTTGTCAAATGCCTTTTCCAGATCCACCCAAACAGCTACTGTGTGTTTCTGTGCCTGGTAGGCATCTTCTATCTCCTGGGCTATGAGGATGACCTGGTCCTCAGTGGATCTGTGCTGTCTGAAGCCGGCTTGCTGTGGAATTAGTATTCGTTTTTCTTCCAGATGCCACATCAGTCTGGTGTTTATCATCCGTTCCATCAGCTTGCCGACACAGCTCAGTAGGCTGATGGGCCTGTATCCATTTGGATCTGTTTTATCCTTTCCTGTTTTTGGTACTGGTACCAGTATTGCATCTTTCCATGCCTGGGGTACAATACCCCTTTTCCAGCTTTGGTTCAGGACTGACAGTAGTTTCCTCTTCGCTGTTTGGCCCAGCCCCATCAGCATTTCGTTTGTTATCCCATCTTTTCCGGGAGATTTCCTTTTCTTTAGTGTTCTCATAGCCTCTTCCATTTCGCGCATTGTAAGTTTGGCCACCATGTGCTCTTCGGGAGCCGTATTTATGTTTTCGTGTCCCTTTAGCTCTTCGCTAATGTCTGTATGCTTTTCTGCAGGGACCTCGATGTGGTTTGCTCTGGCATAGTGATCGACAAAGGCGTTTGCGGCTTTCTTACCTGTGTTCAAGTTCTCGCCCTGCTTGATAGTAATTTGTTTATTTGACGGGGTTTCGTCGTTCATGGCTCTGACTAGCTTCCATAGCTTGTTCCCGTCTTTGTCCAGGTTTAGACTTTCCGTTTTATCTTTCCAGCTTTCTCTTGCTGTTTGTTTGAGAGTGTGTTTGTACTTCGCCGCAGCGGCTTTGAGGGCGATGTTTGCCTCCATGGATTTTTCTCGCTCTGCCATGTTCCTAGCATTTGTTACTGCATCTTCCACTTTCTGCAACTCATCATTCCAGTAGGGCTTATAGTTTTTCCTAGCTCCTCTTGGGATGGTTTCAGTGGCGGCTTGCATTATTGCCTTGCTTAGGCTCTCTACCATGGGCTTCATTTTGGTGTTTCGTGTGTTGATGGTTTCACACAGCCCATCTGTCAGGATTGCAAATCTGTCCCAGTCGGCTCGTTTGTAATTCCAACGTGGAAGCGGTTTTGTTTCCTGTGGGCCTACTTCAATGTCAATGATTAGCCTGATCGGCCTGTGGTCGCTACCTGCCAGTTGGTTTAGCACCTGGCGGTCTATTTTATGGTGTATGTCCTGTGTGGAGAAGGCCAAATCTGGAGTCGAGGTGGTATGCCATGTTCTTGAATAGAAGCTAGGGCTATCCTCCGGCCTATTGATTAGGGAGAGATTTGCATCTATCTCCCAATCTTCCACTTCGTCACCTCTGCTGTCTGTGTCAGAGTATCCCCATCTCTCCGAGTGGCTGTTGAAATCTCCAACTACTATGCAGTTGGAGTCTCTGACCTCCATACTCGAGAGCGATAGGTCTCTGTTTGGTGGTCCGTACAGATTGAAAATGCGGAGCTTCGTCTCTTGAGCCATTATGTCAACTCCTACAATTTCTGCTTGTCCGGTGTGATTGACAGATACCGCGCTACTCGGTATGCAGTTTCTGGTCAGTATCAGGACCCCTCCTTTGTGGCCTTCTCTATCTAGACGGAAGGTCTGATATCCTCTGATTGAGAATTTATGGTTATTGTTGAGGTGCGTTTCCTGGATACATGCCACGTCAATCTTACCTTCATGCAGGTGGTGTGTTAGGGAAAGTTTTTTGTTAATGACTCCCTCCGCATTCCACTGTAGTATCTTGAGGTTTTGGCCAATAGAAGTTGCCCCATAGCCATGTGCCTTGACTCCACGACACATGGGTGGGTGACCACCAGTAGTCAAGGGTGGGCCCCTTCGAGGCGTGGGGCCCGGCACTATCGCTGCCTGGCAGGACTCCGCAGGATGAGCGCCATGCGTTTTTCTAATAGGTTGTACTGCCATCATACTGTGATTTACGTTGCACTGTTTTGTTAGGCTTGCGGCCCCGTGCATCCGATTTCAACAGGCGTTTCTGTAGGGATGCCCTCCTTAGCCTTTGGCTGTCCCCAGCCTATCTGCAAGGCAGCAGTTGTTTATGATCAGAGTTTTCTCTCTTATGGAAGTTGTCTTACCAGACTATCGAGTCTTCACTACTCGTGTCTATAGGGTGCAATGATGATATGTGATGATATATGAGATGGACTGGTTTACCCGGAAGAGAGGCAGTCCAGTGTGTCTGTATCCCAGGATCGTCACGTCCTGCCAGGAACGTAGCATTTGCATGTGAGTGGAGTATCTCTTTTTCCCTTTATTTTCTTGGCTTCTATGCAGGGATGGTACGCCTAGCATTCCCCGCCACCTGGGGTGTTGACACAGTGGGGCAGGTGTGCAATGTCCGCTGGTCTGCATCTCTTCTGCGTCCAGTATGATAGTTATATGGCTGATAACGTACAGAGGTAGATATCGTAGCCGGAGTGCATTCAGCCAGAGGACAAGCCTGGAGATGTCACAGAGATGTTGTTTGCCTGATGTGCGGACAACTCTCATGGTCAGTGGTTGAGTCTTGACAGTTCACAGTGAGGTGGCTGCTCTACTGTTTTCGACACCCCGACTAGGTACTAAGTCTTTGGTTGGTGTTTTCGCACCCCATCGCCGTATAGGGTGAGTATCAAGCAGTTGTCCGCCCGCTTTGATTGGCGGACGGCAAGGACCTCTTACTGTGGCTCTACCTGATAGGGCTGGGGCGCAAGCCCTAGGTCCCGAGCATGTAGGAGCCTCCCATTGCAGTGGTGCTTAGATTTTGGGCGGGATTGCGGCTTACAAGGGTTCGGCCGTAATCCCCCACATGGTAGCCTCGCGCCCTTGGCTTATCAGCCTGGTACGTGAACCAAAGTGTCTGCGGCTCCTCTCGATTTGAGCTGGTTTTCCGTAGCAACGCCCTGTCATTTGTAGGGTAAAACTGACCTGTCTTCGGATGATCTATTTCCAGCACCCGTTCACTATTTGGTCAGACGAATTTATTGAGGGCTTTTGTTTGTCAATGACCAGGTATTTGAAATCTGCGGTTTCTGCGGAGTTAAACACGATTTCCGTAGCGTTCTTTCATTTGAGTGTTTGAGAGCTGATTTGTCATCCGTGCGTCTAATACCAGCGTACGTTCATTATTAGACCCAAACGGCAGTGCTCTCGATTTGTCAGTTGTTCTACAGTATTGGCGTGTTCAGTCAAATTAAGCCGCAGGTTCCACACCTGGTGGTGCCCTTCCGTCAATTCCCTTAGCGAGACAATCAAGTTTCTTAGAGGGTAGCCCCAGATTTTCGAGGGTCTAATTCCAGCACATGTTCTTTATTAGACCCCACGAAGGTGTACTTTTGCTAGTCATTCTGCAGTATTGGCGTGTTGAGTTAATTTAGGTCTCAGGCTCCACTCCTGATAGTGCTCTTCCGTCAATTCCTTTTTCAGAACACTGGATGCAGACCAAACCGGGCCACAGGGGGCATAACCCCAGATTTCTGGGGGTCTAAATCCAGCACCAGTTCCATATTAGATCCCAGAAGAGTGGTCTCGGCATGTCAATCATTTCAGTGTTGGCCGTGTTGAGTCAAATTAAGCCGCAGGCTCCACTCCTGGTGGTGCCCTTCCGTCAATTCCTTTAAGTTTCAGCTTTGCAACCATACTTCCCCCGGAACCCAAACACTTTGGTTTCCCGGAAGCTGCCCGCAGAGTCATCGAAGCAACTCCTGCGGATCGCTAGTCGGCATCGTTTATGGTCAGAACTACGACGGTATCTGATCGTCTTCGCGCCTCTGACTTTCGTTCTTGATTAATGAAAACATTCTTGACAAATGCTTTCGCAGTAGCTCGTCTTGCGGCGATCCAAGAATTTCACCTCTAACGCCGCAATACGAATGCCCCCGTTTGTCCCTGTTAATCATTACCTCCAGTTCCGAAAACCAACAAAATAGAACCGAGGTCCTATTCCATTATTCCATGCCCCATTATTCAGGCAGCCGAGGCCTGCTTTGAACACTCTAATTTTTTCAAAGTAAACGCGCCGGCCACCCAGGACGCTCAGCGAAGAGCACCCGTGGGAGAGAGCCGGCAGACGGTAGGGCAGGAGACAACGGGCAGTGAACCGGCGCGAGCCGGACCGCCCGCCTGCGCCTGATATCCAACTACGAGCTTTTTAACTGCAACAACTTTAATATACGCTATTGGAGCTGGAATTACCGCGGCTGCTGGCACCAGACTTGCCCTCCAATAGATCCTCGTTAAAGGGTTTAAAGTGTACTCATTCCAATTACGGGGCCTCGAAAGAGTCCCGTATTGTTATTTTTCGTCACTACCTCCCCGTGCCGGGAGTGGGTAAGTTGCGCGCCTGCTGCCTTCCTTGGATGTGGTAGCCGTTTCTCATGCTCCCTCTCCGGAATCGAACCCTGATTCCCCGTTACCCGTTACAAACATGGTAGGCATGTCACGTACCATCGACATTTGATAGGGCAGACATTTGAAAGATGCGTCGCCGGCACATGAGGCCATGCGATCAGCACAAAGTTATCCAGAGTCACCAGTGGGGACGCCGCAACCCCGCGAGGGGAAACGACGATTGGTTTTGAACTAATAAAAGCGCTCTTTCCGCGAGGGTCGGAGCTTGGTAAGCATGTAATTGCCACAGTTATCCAAGTAGGATCGTGTCATCTAAGGAACCTCGACTGATTTAATGAGCCATTCGCGGTTTCACCGTGAGACAGTGTGAACTTAGACATGCATGGCTTAATCTTTGAGACAAGCATATGACTACTGGCAGGATCAACCAGATATCTGTCGGAGACGTACTGTGTACAGCACACACCGGTCGGCGGAGGAAGGGTGTGTTTTTGTAAAAGGCCTCGCTGGGACGACGGCCGCAGGGACCGACTGACGGGACGGACGGACGGTTTGTTCCACCCGTCCCTCACTCCGTCGACCTAGGACCGCCTGACAGGGGCCTCCCACACGCACCAGACGACCGACCGACCGGGCTCGCTCGAGGAGGGATGGCAGCGCTCTGTGCAGAACGGATCCCAACGACCTCGGCGATGAATTTCACTGGGACTGGAGACAATTTGGCCTGCCGGCCTGCCCTTCTCCGTAGGAGAACGCAGGGCCTCGAGGCAACGATTCCTGCTTTCCATTTGCCGGTCACAAGCTCTTTGCGAGAGTCGGACCACCAGCGAGACGTACTGTCGAGCTCTGCTATAAGCCTTAGATAAATCACCACGGACGGACCACGTTTTCTGATACGGACCAGACTAGCACACCTCGGTGGAGGAGCCACTACAACAAACCGCACCCAATTCGCACTACGGGGAAAGGCAGGCGAGCGTTTTCCGCAAGCCCGCGCTATCGCTCCGCCTGGCGGGACTGAGATCGCTTTACGAACACTGGTTGAAATTGAGTCGCCGTGGCGAGACAACTACCCCAGATGCAGTTAGGATACAAAATGAGGCAAGTGCTCACAGAATGTAAATTCAATGATCAGTGAAGTGTTGTGCGCGTTTGTTTGTGTGTTTTTTTGTTTTGTTTTTGTTTGTTTGTTTGTTTGTTTGCTTTTTGTGTTTTTTTAGGGTGGTGGTGTTCAATTTGCAAGAAAACTTTCAGCAAAGGATATTCCAAAGGAAATACCAGCGAGAAGTTTTTTTTGCTTAAAGTGGTGCATAACTGGGTCAATACATTTTCTCAACAACGCTAACACATTTATTATGAAGCTTGACCTGTTCGATCTGTTCAGATTGCAACAGAAGCATATGGGAGTCAGATGGCGGAGATGATTTCAGCTGACATGCGACTAACGATTGACAGTGTAGCATATGTGGGTCAGTTGGCGAAGATGATTTCAGCTGACATACGACTACCGATAGGCAGTGTAGCATCTATGATTTCGTGTTCTCATGGTTTAGCCTGCAGCATAATGCATGATTGATTGAATTTCCGGAAAGTGTTCTCACAGCGGGTACTCAGATAACTGACTAAAGAAAAAAACGAAAGCAAAATGAAGCGAATGGTAAACTGATAAAGTGATAGGATAAGTGTATCAATGTTATTGATATTGTGTTGCGAAATAAGTGATAACGTAAATGCAATTTTTTTATGTTTCCAAGCTCATATCTCATTTAGTGATTTTACAACAGCCATTTGTGACATATTTACTGACTTTCTCTGGTAACATCTGCTGTCACACCACCCTTTTCACGTTAATGTCCAAGATACAGTGGGAGGGGGGGGAGGGTCAGTTGGGGGTGGGGGTGGGGGCAGGTTCTTTCACTTCCACGTGTTGTTTAATGCCAATGAAAAAGGCGTTAAGTGACTGGTCGTAATAGATTTCGTGCTGAAGACGGTGGACCGCTGTTTTTCAGGCGGTTGTGCTATGCTTGACTTCATCTGCGTTTTACTCACTACTACGGGGAACACATCGATCTCTCACCTCGTTAGTCAGGCTGCCATAAAAACAGCCCGTTTCCAGGGAACGCTATGTGGAAGAGAGATAGTGGTATTGATCAGTATGTTGTGCCTAACCCTGACGAGACGTCCTGGTCAGTATGTTGTTCCTGACCGGACTAGCGTCTCAGTTTCCATAGCGCTACATTTGTATTATATAAGACTGGTTCGTCTAAGTAGCAGAGTGGTAGAGTGATCGATTCATGCGGCAAATGTATCGTTTCCGTTTTTTAAACGTTATAGTCAATCCAGCTGTAATTGGGTACGTGGCTGTAAGGGAAAACTACGAAGAAATAAACTGGTCATCCCACGTTTTTAAATGTTGAAGCATATCGCAATATAGTCGTATACACATCCTCTCCTCCAGCAGAGTCTGCAAAGGTACACGACAGTAAGTCTGACTGCTCTGGATCATTAGCACTATCATTCTCTTTCCTTGAACGCACACACAAATAAATCATTATTTTTCATGTTTCCTTGTTCATGCCTGTTTGCCTTCAAATATTGATCAATCTTTCCATGTTTGTCAGCAGTTTCCTAGGTCTGTGAACGACTCATTTAACCATTAATTATTCGCACAGGCCAAAAGCCTGTCAAGAGATGTGTATAGATTGAGATTTGTTATAAATCTATAGAAGAAAATTAAGAAAAAAATATGGCAAATGGAACATAAAAACAATGTTCCGGTAGCTACAAAATAAACATTGTTCCGGTATCTTCAAAATAAACATTATTCCGGTAGCTACAAAATAAGCAATGTTCCGGTAGCTACAAAATAAACAATGTTCCGGTACCTACAAAATAAACAATGTTCCGGTAGCTACAAAATAAACAATGTTCCGGTACCTACAAAATAAACAATGTTCCGGTACCTACAACATAAACATTGTTCCGGTAGCTACAAAATAAACATTGTTCCGGTACCTACAAAATAAACAATGTTCCTGTACCTATAAAATAAACATTGTTCCGGTAGCTACAAAATAAACATTGTTCCGGTACATACAAAATAAACAATGTTCCGGTAGCTACAAAATAAACATTGTTCCGGTACCTACAAAATAAACAATGTTCCGGTAGCTACAAAATAAACAATGTTCCGGTGTCTACAAAATAAACAATGTTCCGGTAGCTACAAAATAAACAATGTTCCGGTACCTACAAAATAAACAATGTTCCGGTACCTACAAATAAAAACAATGTTCCGGTAGCTACAAAATAAACAATGTTCCGGTAGCTACAAAAATAAACAATGTTCCGGTAGCTACAAAATAAACAATGTTCCGGTACCTATAAAATAAACAATGTTCCGGTAGCTACAGAATAAACAATATTCCGGTAGCTACAAAAAAACAATGTTCCGGTAGCAACAAAATAAACAATGTTCCGGTACCTACAAAATAAACAATGTTCCGGTAGCTACAAATAAAAACAATGTTCCGGTAGCTACAAAATAAACAATGTTCCGGTAGCTACAAAAATAAACAATGTTCCGGTAGCTACAAAATAAACAATGTTCCGGTACCTATAAAATAAACAATGTTCCGGTACCTACAGAATAAACAATATTCCGGTAGCTACAAAAAAACAATGTTCCGGTAGCTACAAAATAAACAATGTTCCGGTACCTACAAAATAAACAATGTTCCGGTACCTACAGAATAAACAATGTTCCGGTAGCTACAAAATAAACAATGTTCCGGTAGCAACAAAATAAACAATGTTCCGGTACCTACAAAATAAACAATGTTCCGGTAGCAACAAAATAAACAATGTTCCGGTACCTACAAAATAAACAATGTTCCGGTAGCTACAAAATAAACATTGTTCCGGTACCTACAAAATAAACAATGTTCCGGTAGCAACAAAATAAACAATGTTCCGATGTCTACAAAATAAACAATGTTCCGGTAGCTACAAAATAAACAATGTTCCGGTACCTACAAAATAAACAATGTTCCGGTAGCTACAAATAAAAACAATGTTCCGGTAGCTACAAAATAAACAATGTTCCGGTACCTACAAAATAAACATTGTTCTGGTAGCTACAAAATAAACATTGTTCCGGTACCTACAAAATAAACAATGTTCCGGTAGCTACAAAATAAACAATGTTCCGGTAGCTACTAAATAAACAATGTTCCGGTAGCTACAAAAATAAACAATGTTCCGGTAGCTACAAAATAAACAATGTTCCGGTACCTATAAAATAAACAATGTTCCGGTACCTACAGAATAAACAATATTCCGGTAGCTACAAAATAAACAATGTTCCGGTAGCAACACAATAAACAATGTTCCGGTACCTACATAATAAACAATGTTCTGGTACCTACAGAATAAACAATGTTCCGGTAGCTACAAAATAAACAATGTTCCGGTAGCAACAAAATAAACAATGTTCCGGTACCTACAAAATAAACAATGTTCCGGTACCTACAGAATAAACAATGTTCCAGTAGCAACAAAATAAACAATGTTCCGGTAGCTACAAAATAAACAATGTTCCGGTACCTACAAAATAAACATTGTTCCGGTAGCTACAAAATAAACATTGTTCCGGTACCTACAAAATAAACAATGTTCCGGTAACTACAAAATAAACAATGTTCCGGTGTCTACAAAATAAACAATGTTCCGGTAGCAACAAAATAAACAATGTTCCGGTACCTACAAAATAAACAATGTTCCGGTACCTACAGAATAAACAATGTTCGGGTAGCTACAAAATAAACAATGTTCCGGTAGCAACAAAATAAACAATGTTCCGGTACCTACAAAATAAACAATGTTCCGGTACCTACAGAATAAACAATGTTCCGGTACCTACAGAATAAACAATGTTCCGGTAGCAACAAAATAAACAATGTTCCGGTAGCTACAAAATAAACAATGTTCCGGTACCTACAAAAAAACATTGTTCCGGTAGCTACAAAATAAACATTGTTCCGGTACCTACAAAATAAACAATGTTCCGGTACCTACAAAATAAACAATGTTCCGGTGTCTACAAAATAAACAATGTTCCGGTAGCTACAAAATAAACAATGTTCCGGTACCTACAAAATAAACAATGTTCCGGTACCTACAAAATAAACATTGTTCCGGTAGCTACAAAATAAACATTGTTCCGGTACCTACAAAATAAACAATGTTCCGGTAGCTACAAAATAAACATTGTTCCGGTACCTACAAAATAAACAATGTTCTGGTAGCTACAAAATAAACAATGTTCCGGTAGCTACAAAATAAACAATGTTCCGGTAGCTACAAAAATAATCAATGTTCCGGTAGCTACAAAATAAACAATGTTCCGGTACCTATAAAATAAACAATGTTCCGGTACCTACAAAATAAACAATGTTCCAGTAGCTACAAAATAAACATTGTCGTCGGAGATGGCAATGGCAAAGTTCGCCGTCCATAGTAGACGATGATGGCATAATTTATTTGCTAGCGCTGTTTTTAGTAAGGATTAACTGCGCTACTTTTTATCCTCACTCTCTTTTCTGGAGCCGCCCGACCCAAGTGGCAAATCAAGGGCAAGATGATGTATTAACTAATCGATTGTATTGTGCCTCTACTTGTTTTGATTTGATCTGATCAACTTCCTTCCTCATCATCTGGTATTGCCTGTCTGGCAGTCAGTTACCCATTTCAAGAGACCTGCGTAGTCCGTTTTTATTCATTTGTGTCAATAATGTTCACTGAATACCAGTTTCCTTTCCTCGTTTGATGTCTTCATTATCCAATCTACAGACAACAAGACCATAAAAGACGAGAGAAGACATCCTTGTCTCACCCCTGATTGCACCATGAATCTGTCATTCTGTGCTCCTTCATGGATCACTTTGCTAACTACGAGTATCTTCGCACACATTCTGTGTGTGGGTTATGTACTTCTCTGGTATCGCATAGTAATAATAGCTGCCCATCAAGCAAAAATGGAGACAGCATCAGAATTGTATATCGAGATGTGTTCTCATTACTATAGACACCAATCCAGGCACGCAGACTTCTCCTCACCCGGGGCACTCATGTGGAGAGGCGACTAAGGAGCTGTCGTGCGTTCTGCTCTTTCAGGCGAGCACGCTTAATCTGAGCCTCCCCTAAGAGTTTGGCTCAGCGTCCTGGGCACCTTTGGTGATAGAACGTACGAAGTGGAACGTCTCTGCACATGCAACTTTCAAGTAGTTACATCAATGTTCAAGCTTTTCAGGGATACTTTCGATGAGTGTCTGTATGGTTTCTTTGTCCTCCTAATGAGCGTTTGCTTGGTATGACCTCACCGTCTAACAGCTGCTTACTACGGTATCCCATGTCTCAGCAGTTGCCATAGGGTACTTCTGTCCACACTGTCAACCGCACCAAGATTGATGATGAATATATATAACCCCTGATACCTCTCATGCATATCTAATATCTTTACGTATGTTGATATCATGTTAATGTTAATGACGTTGTTAGATACATGGGTGCAAGATAATCAAGTGTTTACTGGTTAGGTGGAGTAGCTACACATACAAAATAGGTCAAGTTGTTATTGTTACTGCTGCTGCGAATGTTTGCTGTTGCTGTTGTTAATGCCACTCGTACTTTAGTTAGGTAATCTTGATGATGTTCTTTTGGGGTGGGTTACTGTGGCAATCCTTTCCTCCAGAGACATACTTAAAACGGAGTCCTCCTTACTTCATCCAATTTTAAGATCATCATCTAGTTCCCCACTGCCATAACATTTCTTTTCTTCTCTTTCGCCTTCTATCACCCAGGGTGCATAAGCCATCAACCAACCCTCGCCAAGCAGCAATCTTGTCCACTTCCTTCCAGCGTTGTCCTGTTTTCTTTACTTTCGCCTCCGGGTCTCGTATTCATGTATTTCTTGGTCTGCCTATGCCTCTCTTTCCCTGGGGGTCCCATGACAGGGATTGCCTTGTGAAACTGTGCTGGGGCTTTCTTAATGTATGGCCCGTCCATCTCCACTTTTTTTCTAAGATTTCCTATTCCAATTTACCTTTGGCTGTGGGACACAAGGGCTATATCATCCGCAAAATCTAGGTCATCCAGCTGTTTTTTCAAGGTCCACTGAATTCCATTTCTCTCATTTGTTGTTATTTTCATAATCCAGTCCACTGCCAGGATGAACAGGAAAGGGGACAGTAGGCAACCCTGTAGTACCCCTGATTAAATTTTGAATGGCTCTGTATGTTGTCCTTCGTGTATAACTCTACATCGCATACTATAATACGTCTGTCTAATTAGGGTTGTAAGCTTTTAAGGAATTCCATAGTGCTTCAATAGTTTCCAGAGTATATCTCTTTCTAAACTGTCAAAAGACTTTTCATAATCAACGAAATTGATGTACAAACGAATTCCATTCCAATGATTGCTCCACAATTATCCGCAATGTGGCTATCTGGTCAATGCATGATCTATTCTGCCTGAAGCCCGCATGCTCCTGCCTTATCCTGTTATCCCCTGCCTTTTTCAACCTTTCTAGTATTACTCTATTTCATACCTTTCCTGGCACTGATAATAACATTATTCCTCTATTGTTTTTGCATTCCTGTAAATCTTCCTTCTTAGGCAATTTCACCAGGTAGCCCTCTCTCCATTCTTTTGGTAAGCTTTCTTGATCTTGATCAAGTTGTTGAGCATGTTAGTAGATGTTTCAACATCTGCTTTTATGGCTTCCGGTGGTTTCTCATCAGGTCCTGCTGCTTTTCCGTTCTTTAGAAAGATTGCCCTTTTAATATCTTCTTTTCGTGGATTATCCCAGTTGATCGGCAGGTCGTTCTCTTCTGGTGGGATGTCTGGTGGGATGTCTAGTGGGTTGTCTGGTGCTGGTCTGTTCAAAAGCTCTTCAAAGCTCTTATTCCCATTTTTTCTTTTGTTCTTCAATGTTAGCTATCTTTTCTCCGAGTTTATCTTTGATTGGTCTACCTTGTTGTTGATACTTTCCCAATAGTTTCTTGGTAGCCTCATATAGACCTTTCATATTTTCCTGTCCTGCAGCCTCTTCCGCTTCCTCAGCCAGACCATCAATGTAACGTCTTTTGTCGACATTGATGCTCTTTTTAACCTCTTTGCTGCTCTCTACATACTCTTTCTGTTCTGTGCTTTTCTGCGGATCTCGTTTGATTATTTAGTAAGGCCATTTTCTTATTTCGCCTTCTCTCGAGCTTAGTTATTGTTTCTGCATTAACCATTGTTTATGCTGCCGTTTCTTCATTTCTAGAACTTTCTCTTATGCTGTTTTCCAAGTACTTTGTACTTATTCCCATATATTCTCAATGCTGGCCCCTTCATCTAGCTGCTCTAGTGCTTGATATTTATTCCTGAGTTTTATACGTAACTCGTTTTTCTTCTCATCTTCTTTCAGGTTTTGTACGCAGTACCGTGGCCTGCTGACTAGCATTGTTGTGTGTATCCGTAACTTCAGCTCATGTAGACTCTGACATCTAATAATGATTGTCTGAATTTGGCGTTTACGCAGATGTGGTCAATCTGATTGTTTGTTGTCTGGTCTGGGGATACCCATGTTGCCACATGAATGGCTCTGTGTGCAAACATACTTCCTCTTATGATTAATTTGTTTCTTGCACAAAAATCTGCAAACCGCTCTGTTTTCGTGTATGACTCCTAGTCCCTCCCTCCCCATGATCTCCTCATATCCCACGTTGTCATGTCCTATTTTTGCGTTTAAATCTCCCATTAGTATGGTAATGTCCCTCCTCCCCGTCTACTGCACTAGTTGCTGTAATCTGCTGTAGAAAACCTTTTTAACTGTTTCTTCCTTTTCATTTGTTGGGGCATATTCCTGAATTATATTTAGTGTAACCTTCTTATTCTTTGTTCGAAATATATCCATCAACAGTCATGATCCGGCTGCTATTCACTCAATGAGCGCACTTTGGGCCTCCGCTGAGAGCATTAGGGCCTCCGCTGAGAGCATTAGGGCCACTCCCTCTTTGTGTGGTGCGTTTTTCTCTTCCACATGTCCTGAGTATATCACAGTTTCACCTGTTGCCAATAGTACCTTTCCTGACTGAGTCCATCTAGTCTGCCATGAAATTGCCTGTTTCAATGAAGAACTGCTTGGAAGTGAAGAGGGGGAGGGTGTGAGGGTCTTTATAAGTGCGTTTCACTTGACCCTGACTCACATAGTCAAGTCATCCCGTAACCGGCGAGGTCGTTAGGGCATTCATGAAGACACCCTCACAACACCACGCAACCCGACTCTGCTAACGGTCGCTATCTGTGCCTCCTGCAATCAAAGATTGGTCCATTCTTTTATGTTGTCTTCCCATCTATTTTTGGAACGACATCTTCGTCGTCTGCCTTGCACCTTTCCGTGCAGAATCCTATTTGCAAGATTGTTTTTCACCTCGATATGTATCCGTACCAAGCGAGTTTCCGTCTTTTGACCGTTGCCAAGAGGTATTCTGATCAGTGCGTTTTATTTAATTCTGATCGACATAATAGCCATGCCTAACAGAGTGTTATCAGTATGCTTAACCTGACCTTGCCTAACAAAGTCTGATCAGTATGTTTCATCTGATCCTGACTATCATAGTCTGGTCGGTATGTTTCACCTGATCCTGAATAACATAGTCTGATCAGTATGTTTCACCTGACCCTGACTAACATTGTCTGATCAATATATTTCAGATGAGCCTGACTAAAATTCTCTCATCAGTATGTTTCACCTGACCCTGACTAACATTGTCTGATCAATATATTTCAGATGAGCCTGACTAAAATTCTCTCATCAATATGTTTCATCTGACCCTGACTAACATTGTCTGATCAATATATTTCAGATGAGCCTGACTAAAATTCTCTCATCAATATGTTTCACCTGACCCTGACTAACATTGTCTGATCAATATATTTCAGATGAGCCTGACTAAAATTCTCTTATCAGTATGTTTCACCTGCCCCTAACGAGTTTGATCAGTATGTTTTCCCAGACCCTAATGAGCCTTATCAGTATGTTTCCCTTCACCTTTATGGGTTTTATCAGTATGTTTTCCCAGACCCTAATGAGCCTTATCAGTATGTTTCCCTTGACCTTAATGAGTTTTATCAGTATGTTTTCCCTGACCCTAATGAGCCTTATCAGTATGTTTCCCTTGACCTTTATGAGTTTTATCAGTATGTTTTCCCTGACCCTAATGAGCCTTATCAGTATGTTTTCCCTGACCCTAATGAGTCTTATCAGTATGTTTTCCCTGACCCTAAGGAGTCTTATCAGTATGTTTTGCTTGGAATGAGTACCTCCCCCCCCCCCCACCCCCCCCCCCCCCACCCCCAAATAGGTCACATAAAAAACACGCTAAACATAACTATCAGTGAAAAAATTTATAAACGTCATTGAAGGAGATCAGCGCTTGTGTGAGATGGTTGGACGGTTTCCTTCACTTCCTTTCTCCCTAAATGTCAGTCATGTCAGTTATTTACAGCTTGGTATACTGGCCCGTGGTGCTACCTAGATGGAAGCATAATCCCTTTATCTGAAGACACAATCGTTCTAACTGGTCTGCCACCCAGACGTGCAAGGACGGTTTAAATACGAGGAGGTTTTAAATGAAAACCTTAAATGTATGTGTTGTTTTTGTGGCAAATTTGTTTTGACCTAATGAAACACAATGGTTTAATTTTCGACGTAGTTTTCGTTCGACACGAGTTCCCCTATAAAATGCATGGATTACAATTATATTCGTTGCGCGAGAAACCACTTATGCATCGCACTATGGCCCATTTCATTGGACCTGAACGTCTTTCCTCGCATTACCTCTTTTAGCCGTACAAAGACGTGGAATCATTTGGCGCTACGTCTGGGGAGCTCTACTGAATGTGGAGGTCCTCGAAGGTTGCAACCATTGCACGGGCAGCATGGGGTCGAGCATTGTCTCGTTGCAAAAAGACACCTTTACTCAGAACTTACGTCGTTTGGATATAATCGCTGGTCGAAGATAATTCCTGAGAAGATCTGTATACGTTGTACTTGTGACAGTGTTTACCTTGGGGATGTAGTGCTCTAAAATAACGCCTCATTCATTCCAAAAGAGAGTCAGCATAACTTTCTCTGCAGACTGTTGCTAGCGAAACTTCTTCGGTTTCGATGCGCCATTCCTTGCTCGTTCTCTTCCTTTCAGGCTCGTGGTAGCTAACCCAGGTTTTATCTTCTGTACTATTTCTTGCTAGTGGTAGCTAACCCAGGTTTTATCTCCTGTACCATTTCTTGCTAGTGGTAGCTAACCCAGGTTTTATCTCCTGTACCATTTCTTGCTAGTGGTAGCTAACCCAGGTTTTATCTTCTGTACTATTTCTTGCTAGTGGTAGCTAACCCAGGTTTTATCTCCTGTACCATTTCTTGCTAGTGGTAGCTAACCCAGGTTTTATCTTCTGTACTATTTCTTGCTAGTGGTAGCTAACCCAGGTTTTATCTCCTGTACCATTTCTTGCTAGTGGTAGCTAACCCAGGTTTTATCTTCTGTACCATTTCTTGCTAGTGGTAGCTAACCCAGGTGTTATCTCCTGTACCATTTCTTGCTAGTGGTCGCTAACCCAGGTTTTATCTCCTGTACCATTTCTTGCTAGTGGTAGCTAACCCAGGTTTTATCTTCTGTACTATTTCTTGCTAGTGGTAGCTAACCCAGGTTTTATCTTCTGTACCATTTCTTGCTAGTGGTAGCTAACCCAGGTTTTATCTCCTGTACCATTTCTTGCTAGTGGTAGCTAACCCAGGTTTTATCTTCTGTACTATTTCTTGCTAGTGGTAGCTAACCCAGGTTTTATCTTCTGTACCATTTCTTGCTAGTGGTAGCTAACCCAGGTTTTATCTCCAGTACAATATCTTGCTAGTGGTAGCTAATCCAGGTTTTATCTCCAGTACCATTTCTTGCTAGGAAACCATCACATTCTGCTTTAAAGCGCCACAGATATTCCTGACAGGCATTAACTAGTGCTTGTTTCAATTCTTGAGTAAGCTTCCTTGGCACCGACCTTGTAGATACTTTGTGGCAGCATATCATGGATTAACTGGTGTGCGGAACATTGACTGATATCCAAATGTGGGGCAATTTTATTAACAGCCAATCGGCCATTCGCCTTTACGAGGTGATCAACATCTGCAATTGACTCTGGGGTCACTACTCGGTGTGACTGACATGGTCCCGAACAGTTGTCACAGAACTCATGCCGTTTTGAAACTTCCTACTCCACTCATACACTTGACGGAGTGAAAGGTATGTATCCCAGTACTGAACCTTCATTCACCGATGGATTTCTATAGGTTTCACCCTTTTGTTGATGAAAAAACGGATAATAGAACGCTGCTTCTGTTTGGTTCATGTCAACAGTGGGTTGGTCATCTTTTAACTGCAATTGTGACGTCATGTTGGTCATCTGCGCCGTGATCGCACGTGCACTGCGCTCTTGACATCTTTAGAAACCATATTAACAAGTTACAATACAAATGCATGGTATTTATAATGTGTATCCCACTTTTAAAGTTGTCATTTGAAGCACTTTCGAAACATCTATTGGTCTTTGTCTACCATTAACTATTTGGCACCAACATTTAGTGCATATTTTGTTTTAACATCAGTAACACATTTTGGTTCTCTGTGTTGTTATTCAAGTTACAAAATAACTTTATCAATCGAGGGATATAATTAAGCATTCCCCCAGTGCCAGCTATCATGCGTCTACTCAAGCTCGCTAATACTCTAGAGACTGGAACTTCCCTACAAGCTGTCAATCACACACCCACAACGTGTGGAACTCCTAGCGCGATAACACTGCTGGCAGTAATAAAGTCAACGTTGGAAGAATGATGGTGCGACAATACTTTCATTTCAAATATTTGGGGAGGTTGACCTTTATTACTAATTTATGTAAAGACCAGTAGAACCGAATAGAAAAAACTCGTTGAAAATCAACCGCAAAGTGCTAATGCAAACAATAATGTAATATTCGCGGGCTATATATATATATATATATATATATATATATATATATATATATATATATATATATGTATGTATATATATATATATATATATATATATATACATACATATATATATATATACACACACACACAAACACACACATACACACAGACATACACACATACATACATGCATACAAACATTTATACATGCATGCTCATTTGTGGACGCTATTTGCGGACGATGCGGTTCTAGTGACCAATAGTGAGGAGGTCGTTCAGAGATTTAGAGACAGATTCGCCAAGGAGTGCAAACAGTATATATATATATACCTTTTTATATATATATATATATATATATATATATATATAGAGAGAGAGAGACAGAGAGAGAGAGAGACAGAGAGAGAGAGAGTGGGAGTGAGACAGACAGACCGACAAATAAACATACAGACAGACACGCCAGACTGATAGATAGACAAGACAGACAGACAATCAGATAGATCTTGTAAATTCGTGCATAATTCGCGTTTTAGGCTGGTTTGCGCTAAATGAAGTACACCGCACAGTGCATGAAACAGCGACATATTATATATATATATATATATATATATATATATATATATATATATATATATATATATATATATATATATATCCTTGATATTTACTCTGTAAATGAAAAGCAGGCTTTGCATGCCTTACTTTAGGCCTTGATGGCTTTAAAACTTCTTTTTTAATTAATTTATTATCAAAATATTTGATTACTGGTTCAAATGAAAGCGGACCAAACTGCAACAAGTGAACATACGTACGATGTGCATGATGAAGTCACTTCTGGTATAAACTGCACAAACCAGCCATCAAGTTTGCGAAATTTGATTATCCTCCAAGTCATAGTTTCCTCAGCAGACCGTTGAAAGCGTGAATTAACGCAACAATATGCACCTGACCTGGTCTCGGAAGATATGTCGCTAACTCACGACCTTCTTTAAAAATCATTGGCAGTTCTTCACTGTTGTCTTCGGCACACTTTTTGTCACCATACACTTCCTGCATTCTGTGCTGAATGTCAACTGGTTGACATCCTTCAGCTGTTAGAAACCGAATCACCGCTCGCTGATCAACTCTGAACGTATTCCATATCACACCCGCCATATTTTCAACGGTCTGCCGAGGAAACCATCAGTTGGAGGATAATGACATTTTTCAAAGTTGACGGTTCGTTTGTGCTATTTACATCAAAAGTGACTTCATCATGATCATCGTTTGTATGTTCACGCAGTGCAGTTAGGTCCGGTTTCATTTGAACACGCCTCGTATATATATATATTATTTGTGTGTGTGTGTGTGTTAGCTACTTAGTTTTTTTCTCCACTTATGCCGTTAAGCGGCGTGGAGGGCTTAAATCGTCTATTCTGCGTTTCGTCGGTCAATGTGAACTAGTGTCGCTGCAAATTCATTCTAACGTCATATATCCACCCGCATCAAGACCGCTCCCTTGTCCTGTAGCCATAACTACTAGGGCTGCAAGCTATCAGTGAAAGTTGATGAGAGTACATTATCATGAGATGAACAAACCAACGTATATTTTACCTGAAAATGTATTCTGCACAACACCTAAAACCGATCATACTATGAATGTCGTCGTTTCGCTTTTTGTCTTTCTTTGTAACACTAATGACCGTCCTCAAACACTTCATTTCATTCGTCGATCGAAATTCTGCTGTCACGCGCCCTGAGGCCATGTGTGGCACTGGTAACACAAAGTCGAAATACATATGCTGTTTATCCGCTGTTGCTTTCTTGCCAAACTAATACTAGGGTACCTAAGCAGTGATGACAGCTGATAACTTACCGCAGATGCTATCTAATATCTAAGACCTACTTTCGATCTCACTGTTGAGCATTCGTATGCCGAAATACTGGCAAAAGAAGGTGCAAGACTACCACAACCAGATTCTAGTGTAACCGACGAAGAGTCCAAAAGTTTTATTAGGGCCAGATACATGGCCAAATGGGAAACAGAACATACTGGCTACACAAAAAATGATGCCTACTACCAGTTGAACAGAAGAGAGCAGGTCGTGGTCTTCCGACTCCGCACAGGCCACAACAGACTGAGGTACCATCTATTCAATAAACTGAAGATAGGTGGTACTGACGAATGCACCTGTGGTACAGGGAAAATGACCGCTGAACATCTGCTGCAAAATTGCCCGACATACGAGGACCAGAGAAAGCACATGTGGCCATCACCAGTGCCAACACTAGACAAGCTCTATGGCAGTGTCGACAGCCTCTGGATGACAGCTGCTTTCTTCGAACAAATTCAAGTTGACGTCTGACAACGCACGAAGAAGTATGCCGAAATAATTGAACTCGTGGACGTGTTGAAGAGCAATATCATTTACACTTATATTGAGTGGCCCAGGCGCTCTACTCATCCTCATAGCACCCGTTTTCTTCTCGTTAAGTTGCACGCACGTGTGTGTGATTCAGCAGTTTATATTCATCGCCGTACAGCAGACACTGATCATCTGCAAGGAGCAATTCGTGTATCGAGTTCCGTTCTCTTTCAGATGTCTCAGTTTGACTGGTCTCTGGTGTGATTTTATCCATATAGATGTTAAACAGCAGAGGAGAAATCATACTCACCTGACTCACGCTGGCAGTGATTTCAAAAGCATATGTGACACCATCAGTTGTTCTTAATACGTTTATTCTCGAACGATACAGTGCTCTGACATTTTCAAGAAGCTGGCCTTGTACATCATAAAATTCCATTACCTTCCAACGTTTAGTCCTGTTTATCGTATCAAACGCTTTTTCGTGATCAATAAAAACAATGTATAGATTTTCCTTGTATTCTATTGATATTTCGCTTACATGCCTTAAAGTGAATAGGGCGTTCGTGCAGCCCATTCCCCAGTGAAATCCAAATTGAGCTCGGGACAGGTGAGGTTCAACAATAGGTTTTATCCTCTGTTCTAGGATTTGGGCATACATTTTACCAGTGTGGCTAAGTAGCGATATGCCTCTGTCCGTGTTACAGTTTCTTTTGACACCCTTCTTCGTCCAAATTGGCACGATTACATCTTGCTATCAGTCGTTTGGCACGCGTCTGTTTCACTCCTTTGTAAAGAGTCTCTGTAGCCAGACTAATCATGTTTCTCCACATGTATGCATCGCCTCCGTTATTATATCGTCCACTCCTGGTCAGCGACTCTAGAACATTCCAATGGAACTCTCTCTCTCTATTTCTTGAATCATTATGTCAGGTTCTATATGATCTGGGTGGCGTGGTAGAAAAATTGAATCCCTCGGGAAGGTAGCAGGGTTGAAAAGTTCTTGGAAGTATTCCATCCACCGATTTCTTCTGATGAATTCATTAAATAAATGAAAGCTATATATGTCATTGGTGGCTGAAGTAGAATTTCAGTGCTCGTCTCTAAATCGCATCGCCTAGACAAACAAAAACTGCCAGACTGAAAAAGAAAGGACAGATACTACCCTAAGCTTCATAACGAAAAGCTACCCAAGCATGGACTGGACCCATGCATACACCGACGGTTCTGTAACAAACACAACACAGAACGGAGCGGCAGGAGCATTCCTGAACCTACAAAATGGCAGAAAAATAACACTGTCATTCGCTACTGGTAAGTACACAAGCAATTTCAGAGCGGAGGCAGAGGCACTGAGGGCGGCAGTGGAAGAAATGGTGACACACAGTGAAAATGAAAGCCATATAGTCCTGCTTACAGATGCTCTCGCCGTAGTCACAGCGCTAAAAAGCCAGAAAAACACTGAGCTTAATGACTTAAGAGCAGCTCTCTGCAAACTGTGCCAGCAGTCCGCACCAAAAAGGGTAGTGGTACAGTGGGTCCCATCACACTGCAACATCCAAGGCAACGAGGAGGCAGACAGACTGGCAAAAGAAGGTGCAAGACTACCACAAACAGATACCAGTATGACGTACGAAGAGTCAAAACGGCTTATCAAAGCCAGATACATGACCAAATGGGAAACCGAACATACTGGTTACACCAAAAACGATGCCTATTACCAGTTGAACCGAAGAGAGCAGGTCGTTGTCTTCAGACTTCGCACTGGCCACAATAGACTGAGGTACCACCTATTCAACAAATTGAAGATAGGGTGTACCGACGAATGCCCGTGCGGAACTGGTAAAATGACCGCTGAACATCTGCTGCAGAACTGCCCGACATACGAGGATCAGAGAGAGCAGATGTGGCCATCACCAGTGGAACTGCAAGACAAGCTCTATGGCAGTGGCGACAGCCTCAGGATGACCGCCGCTTTTTTCGAAAAAATAATGGTTACTGTCTGACTGCGTACGCAGAAGAAGAAGAAGAAGCCTAGATACTTTTGAAAAACTCTCTATGGCGGTTTTGGCACATGGAAGTGAGTTGCTCTCCATAATGTTTTCTGGATTCTTCTCTGGCGTGTATTTTTATCATTTGGCGTTTCGTCTTATTGCCTGATAGGCGATGTAGTTATCTTGCTTCTTGGACGTCGACCATAATATATATATATATATATATATATATATATATATATATATATATATATATATATATATATATATATCTGTATATATATATATAGAGAGAGAGAGAGAGAGCGATAGAGAGAGAGGGGAGAGAAAGACAAAGAGAGAAAGAAAGAGAGAAGATATCCTTTTTTTTATTGAGCCAAAGGCAACTCATATCTCCCGAGTGTTGTTGTTATGTCGAAACTCAGGACGACGCTAGAACTCTGACGTAATAGTTTCGGATGATAAATTTGGGCAGAACATGGACCGTTATCTGTCAAAGCTCAAAAGTGTTTATTATGTATATTTAAATATGTCTGTTGTTGGTCTTCTACTTTGAGCAACAGCATATATTTTTATGTTTTTACTCTGATTTCATTTTACCCTAGTGTTTGAGGATGTATCAACCAGTGCTTGGATGCGGCCTGTGCGTGTATGTATATGCCTGTGCTAGTTAGGACGCTATCAGAGGTCACCCCAACCGAAATGCAATAGAAGGGTCTCAACCTGAGAGCGCGTATCTAAGTTGTGTAAGAATGTGATTGTTGGACAGAGTAAAATTAAACAGTATTGATCTCCGACCTTGATGTACTAGTAAATGCAGATCTAGGGTTTCAAGCCACATTATACAGTAAGCATAATGTATGTCGTCATAAGGTTGTAGTAGCAGCCCCATTTCAGTCATGTCTGACGATAGGTTGATGCGACCTTGTAGTAGCAGCCCCCTTTCAGGCATGTCTGACGATAGGTTGATGCGACCTTGTTGTAGCAGCCCCATTTCAGTCATGTCTGACGATAGGTTGATGCGACCTTGTAGTAGCAGCCCCATTTCAGTCATGTCTGACGATAGGTTGATGCGACCTTGTTGTAGCAGCCCCATTTCAGTCATGTCTGACGATAGGTTGATGCGACCTTGGAGTAGCAGCCCCATTTCAGTCATGTCTGACGATAGGTTGATGCGACCTTGGAGTAGCAGCCCCATTTCAGTCATGTCTGACGATAGGTTGATGCGACCTTGGAATAGCCACTCTCTACTTTTTGTTTTCCTTTTCCTTTCGGCATTTTCACTTCACTTCCGGGTGTTTCATGAGCTTATTTTCGCCCAGTCTAACTCAGTGATCAATATCCAGAGCCTTTATGTCTCGCCTACATGCGTATTCGAACAGCAGCTGTGGTCGGCCAGTGGCAGGGTTGTATGTGTGACATTATAATATATACATGTTTGGCCGTTACTACTTCTAATGTGTCATAGTATCGCCCTCAGTATCATTTGAGTTTTGGACATTTGATACAGATGCATATTCACAGCTACATGAAAACGTTCATGAATATTCGCATGTGCAATAAAATATAGACAAATATGTGCATGTACACATGTAACAGGTCATCCCCCTTAGAGTTAGTTACCAATAATAGCTTCCCTTCCTCCCCAACCACCACACTCCTCTAATCCCCCCCCCCCCTAAACACCCACCCCTTGCCCAATGCCAAAACATTACAAACTTGACTCAAATTCAACTCTGGCAAATCTCACAGTGCAACAACGTGAATTGATGAATCGATCATGTTATTACATAAACAACCCTTCTAACGTGCAACTACACAGATACTTGCTCTCTTAATGACTGATATTCCAGGTTATTTTTTCTATCAACTAGTCTACTCATATTGTTTAACACAATTTTAACTAACTAAACTGATTCTTGGTATTGTCCCTCTACTTCTGTAGCGTATGTTACTTGTTATTGTTTCCTTACTTCTCTAGCGTATGTTAGTTGGTATTGTTCCCCTACTTCTGTAGCGTATGTTACTTGGTATTGTTCCTCTACTTCTGTAGCGTATGTTAGTTGGTATTGTTCCTCTATTTCTGTAGCGTATGTTACTTGGTACTGTTTCTCTGCTTCTGTAGCGTATGTTACTTCTAATTCTCTTGGAGTATTGTCTTCAAGCCACGAACTCTGCAACAATTACATAAGTCCTCACAGGGACTGACCAGGATGTCGCGTCAGGTTCAGGCACAATATACTGACCAAGACCACTATCCATATAGCGTTCACTGGAAACAGCTTTTTCAAGGCAGTCTGGCTGACGAGAAGTGGATCGATGTGATCCCGTAGTAGTGAGCGTCACGCAGATAAAGTCAAGCATAGCACAACCGCCTGGAGGACAACGATCCACCTTAATCAGCACCCTCGGGATGCGAAGAAAGCTACTAAAACCTGCCACTTTGCGACCTATTCAGGGCACACAAAAAAGTAAACCTACTCATTGTGGGCATTAAACAACAACAATTAGTCGTCAGGCGGTGGATCCCGAGTCAAGAACAAACTTCTGACACCACGGGCGTTGAAGACAACGACAATGATTCTTATACAATGGTTTTCACGTCAGAGCAGATTCATGACCCCACGGACTTTAGTGACAACGACTCGAACGAAATCTGTATTGTCTGAAGTGACACGTTTTCACACGAACGTCCACAGACAGTAACGGTATGCTTTCTTAGGGTTTATGTGTGATTTGCTCAGCAAAGTGGCTGTCGATGAGTGCTCCAAAACAATCGGTACAAATCTCTTGCTTCTGCTTCACACTCTGCTTAAGCTCTGTTCTGTGAACTCAAGAGCTAAAACTGCCAGCTCAAGAGCTACTGTGGGTATTCTCCTGAGATAGTTACTACACCACTGTAAATGTACCTCCTAAACTACTCTATCTTTCTTCGGTTGTTAAGTGCTTAAACCATGTTGTCAAAAACTGCCCACTGCGTGGACAAATCTTGCGACATATTTTAGTTTCGAGGTTTACATCTAGAAATTCTCCTATATAAAACCCTTCCTCTCTTTATTCAACTCCTCTATCTATATCCACAAATCGCATCTACCCACTTCCATATCCATATTCCATAAAAGTGCTGCATCATTTAGAGCAACAAACCTAATAAGTCTAATATCCATCTCGTGCATGGTGTATGCTGGGGGACCAATTATTACACCTACACGTACCTATTTGTTCCCATTCCCAACAATAACAACGATCGATCTTTCAACGACGCGGAACTGTCGCATACAGGCTGAGGTACCAGTTGTGCTTGGTTCTGCTATCCAACTTCCCCCTCCCCCCAATCCACGTCAAGGCTATTGAGGCTTTTAGAATACCAACTTACCAGAAGTCTTTAACGAGTACCTGATTCTCCAGTAATAAACTCGATAACAATATTAATTGATAATAAAAGACGTTGTTTTTATCTATTACGTCGTCAAGCCTCCCATGACCTAGTGATTTCGTACAATGAAAAGTCAAAGTATTGACACAAAGTCTATTTTGTTTTTGAAAGACCATGAAGTGGTTGGAGGTTAAGTGTACTGAGTAAACTTGTAACCCAACATTGTTCTGGAAGCTAAACACAAAAGTAAAAAGTAAAATTCAGCAGAATTAACCGCTAGTTGGAAATGGAGTTCTTGAAGACTCCATTGTACTAAGCCGCAGCCTGTGAGAGGTGGGGTGGCCAGTGCCCTTCCTTGCTGTTTTTACTTTCCCTAACTCATGAGTCAGGTGCCCATTTAAGGCTGGGTTGACTGAAGAAGCGGTCCCCAATTACAATGACGACCCGGATTTTTTTAGTCTCCGGACGCAATTCGAACCGAGGCACACTATTACCACAAAAAAATAAACGAATTGCTCGCTAACGCTGAGCTAACGCGCTCCTCGCTGCACACCGAAATGGTTGCAATTTCATTTTGCACACGGTTCGTAAGTTGTGTGTCCGAGTACTCATTAGAGAGATCACACTTCTGGTGTCGTCATCTCCTAGGGCCTATGACTATCCCTTCTGTATAAGCCCCCTTGAGACCTCATGACTCTTGGAACCCCTTGACTCTGGAACCCCTTGACTCTGGAACACCTTGACTCTGGATCACCTTGACTCTGGAACACCTTGACTATGGAACCCCTTGACTCTGGAATCCCATGACTCTTGGAACCCCTTGACTCTTGGAACCCCTTGACTCTTGGAACCCCTTGACTCTGGACCCCCTTGACTATGGAACGCCTTGGCTCTGGAATCCCCTTGACTATGGAACGCCTTGGCTCTGGAATCCCTTGACTCTGGAATCCCTTGACTCTGGAATCTCTTGACTCTTGGAATCCTTTAACTCTTGGAACCCCTTGACTCTGGAACCCCTTGACTCTGGACCCCCTTGACTATGGAAAGCCTTAACTCTGGAATCCCTTGACTCTTGGAATCCCTTGACTCTGGAACCCATTTACTCTGGAACCCTTTACTTTCAACTCCTTAACTCAGAAATCCATTAACTCTGGAACCCCTTGACTCTGGAACCCCTTGACTCTGGAACCCCTTGACTCTGGAACACCTTGACTCTGGAACCCCTTGACTCTGGAACCCCTTGACTCTGGAACACCTTGACTCTGGACCCTCTTGACTCTGAAACCCCTTAACTTGCGGGACCCATTGTCTCTGGAACCCCTTGACTCTTGGGACCCCTTAACTGTGGATCCTTTGACTCTGGAACCCCTTGACTCTTGGAACCCCTTGACTCTGGAACCCCTTAACTGTGGATCCTTTGACTGGAACCCCTTGACTCTTGGAACCCCTTGACTCTGAAACCACTTAACTCGCGGGACCCCTTGTCTCTGGAACCCCTTGACTCTTGGGACCCCTTAACTTTGGATCCTTTGTCTCTGGAACCCCTTGACTCTTGGAACCCCTTGACACTGAAACCCCTTAACTCGCGAGACCCCTTGTCTTTGGAACCCCTTGACTCTTGGGACCCCTTAACTTTGGATCCTTTGACTCTGGACCCCCTTGACTCTGAAACCCCTTAACTCGCGAGATCCCCTGTCTCTGGAATCCCTTGATTCTTGAGACCCGTTGTCTCTGCCACACAGGAAAAGGCAAATAAATATTCACATGTTCAAGAAAATGTAGATGAATACTCAGCAACAAGTAAACTTCTATTCATGATTGCATGAAAATGTAGATCAATATTTATATTAACAGGTTATATAGATCGATATTCACAACGATAGAACAATACACAACGTACATATCAATGCGAGGACAATGTACATTGATATTGAATTCTAGCTGGCCGGGCTGATCAACATTCACATCTGCAGGCAGGGCAGGATTATCAGTTAGACTTAGTAGGCTGAAGCCTTAGGACCCAGAGCACTTGGGGGCACATGCCAAAGGTTAAAAAATAAACAATATTATATCGATTTTTTGTTGTTCAATATGTACAGACAGAAATATAATCAATCGAATGCATCATGTCCTAAAAGAATGATTTAGAAGACATAATGCATACCAGAAAAATAAAAACAGCACATTAATAATTTTATTGTCCATAACTTTACTGCTCGCTGTACCAATATTTAGTATTGATCCCTATACTGTTTTTCATCTTCGCGGTTTGTGGCTTGCATAATATATATAAAAGCATACATGAAGATACCAAAATATAATAATGGACAAGCACTAATTTCAAAAAGATAAGAAAAAATAACAACGTATTCAAAATGACATTAAATCGTGCCAGGTGTTTTTACTGCCAGGTGGTGCTGTTACAGACAAAACGAAACCGGATTTTCGATACAGGTCAAGTTAAAGTTGATGAATATGATGAGTAAAAGTCTTTAGAAACTTACTATAGTCAGACAATTAGAAAATCAACTTCAGAAATAGCAGAAATAATAATAATAATGTTCGCGCATGCGTCAAAAGCCTGTTGCGTCGATTGACCACTACCATGTCCAACTACAGAGGCTATGTCTATGCTTAGCGTGTTGACCGAAATCCCTACCAGACTCCCCATGTGAAGCCATGCACTCCGCAGGCTTGGGATTAGGGCCGCGAGGAGTGTGTTAGATCAATGTTTGTGTCACGCTTTCCGTGTCTGTCCGTGTCAAACTCCCTGTTTTCACGTGTCCCGCCGCCGAGGCTTCTGACTGTGTCCTATTGATTGACGCTTGCTGTAGTAAAAATACAAGGTTGGAAGAGGTATCATGTAACCTCCAGTGGAGGGAGGGGCTGGCAGGAGGAAGTCAGCTTCAGTCCGATCAGAAATGTACCCTGAGTAGTGATAATCTGGACTGAATTCTGGTGTGCAGTTAGGCGGAACGTTAAACTCCGTCATGGACTGGTTTCCCACTCTTTGAGCCAGGCATGAAATGCAGCGAAATGCAGCATAACAAACAGAAAACATGACACAAACACCAGAGAGTCGAGAGCACAGCCACTAAGGCACGGCCATCTTACTATTCCAAGCAGAATAGCAGAAAGTGTTGATAAAATATCTGAATGTCGTGACATAAATCAGTTAGTTGTGCTTCTTGTGGGATAGTATCTATACCATCCATAGAATCTATCCTGAACGCGTAGGAGGTGTAGAAGTCAATATATATGTATATATATATATATATATATATATATATATATATATATGTGTGTGTGTGTGTATATATATATATATATATATATATATATATTTATATATATATATATATATATATATATATATATATATATATATATATATAATCGTTTGATTGACAGTGATCTTGGATTGTGGTGTATACCACCATGTGATTTGCGTGATTTGTTAACGAGAAAGAGAAGTAGAGACTGAAAAATGTCGATTCAATTTTAGTCTTCTGAACCAGTATAAAGACGCTCATTTTAGTTAAACAGAACTGGTAGTTGACCAAATAAATCTAAACCTGTCAAACGGAGAGAACAACAGGAAAAGCTTGACGTGCTGTTTGCTAATTATTTTCAGTTTCAACATTTTCAACAGATGAGAGCTCATTTGTGGTGCTGGAGGTCGTGGGTTCAAATCACGGTGAGACCGAGATTTTTTCATGTGGATCATCCGGTAATTATTTCCCCTGATCTCTGAGTGGTGAGATCAGACACCCGTGTCCAGTGGTGCGCACGTTAAAAATACCTCAGCAGTTGGAAATCAAAAAGAGTAGGCCCAACGGCCGCAGCTCGGGCAATCTTCAAGTTACAGATCTGCTTAAATTATTCTAGAGATATTCGCCCCACAGAGAATATTTCGCAAAAAAGGTCTTGGTTATGTGGTTAGCGTAGCGGCAATTATGGCCCCTGTCAGGCTGGGGGTCTACCTTGCTCTAATTTACACTTCTACCTCCACCAGTCCAACAAATAGGTGACCATATATTCCAAGGGCTAACAGATACTGGGATTGACCTGGCAAGTAACCAGTGGATTTTTAACTGCCAAAACATATGAAACAAAGGAGGTCACACCTCCCTACGACTTCTAACGACATAAGTGAACTGAAGATAGATTATTGTGATTGAAACAAATCTGCATCCTGGGCAGTCGTCTCGATAATGTCTTGCCACTGGCCAAAGGTAGCTCAGGAGGAGAGAGTAAGGCTGACAAAAGCTGCAGTTTCTTCCTCCCTTTAATCCATATCACCATGCAAGTCATTCATTTCAGGGGACAAAGCAAGAGAAAAGACTGTCCACACGGATGAACAAATAGAGTGGTCTTCAAAACATGTGATGAACAAACATCAGATACGTTGTGCTGCATATTTTATTGTGTTTTTGGTAGTGACCAGTTTATAGATGTGTAGAGTTAATCAAGATAAAGGACCGTTGTGCTGCAGTGCCGTTTAGAAAAGCACGGCACAGATATTGCCGATTGTAGAGGAAAATAGATAGGTTTACAAGCATGAATTCTTTTAATTAATACATAACATACTTTGGACACTCATTAAATTTGGAGAGTCTGTCTGCTAAAGACAATATCCCTACACTCAATCAATTATTTGAACTAGATGAAAACATCTACTGTCAGTGTACCAAGGCACATATTGGCACTTCGATGTGACAGCTCTTGGTGGTTTACCTGGTGTAAAGCGACTAAGTGATGAACACTAGTCTGCTCATGATGATACTACAAAGGCACTCGATTCTGACTAACCAAACAAAATGAAACCTTGAAATAATATGATGGATATCTTGAAGAGAATACCACCTGGCAACAGGAAGGAAAATGTAGAAGTTATGTAGTCTGAAGAATTGAATACTTTTGGTGATTGTATGGCCTATAGTGAACCGGTTCAATCACCTGAACTAGTCAAAGACTTCAAAGCACAGAAGTTGATGTCAATGAGACAGTTGCTGAAGTCAGTAAATAATTGCATTTCTAGCTTGGGTAAGGTCCCGCGTGGTCCGCCGGGTTCTTAGTGTATGACATGAACAAGAATAGCACCACTGCCACACAGAGAGCTTGTTGTAAGACACGACTAAATGTGTGACATGGCATAACACCGCCATGTTTAGGTGATTTGTTTAGAGCAGCATAGATGACGTCTAACAGGCTGCGGGTCTACTTTGCTCTAGTGTTTGAGTCTATTAAGATGGACTAGCACATCGGTTAACCACCCTCCGCGGCACTTATCTCAATAATAAGCGGATTAATAATATGCTCGAAGCTAGCCCTCTAAGCAGGAAATCCTTCTCCAGGCTACATCTAGCTCATACCGGAGCTGGGACCTACACATGGACATACATGTCGACTAAGAACTAAGACTAAGAACTAATACTAAGAACTAAGACTAAGACTAAGAACTAAGAACTAAGACTAAGAACTAAGACTGGGAACAAAGACTAAAAACTAAGACTAAGAACTAAGACTAAGAATTAAGACTAAGAACTAAGACTAAGAACTAAGACTAAGAACTAAGACCAATAACTAAGATTAAGAACTAAGACTAAGAACTAAGACTGTGAACTAAGACTAAGAACTAAGACTAAGAACTAAGTACTAAGAACTAACACTAATAACTAAGACTAAGAACTAAGACTAAGGACTAAGACTAAGAACTAATGACTAAGAACTAAGACTAAGGACTAAGACTAATAACTATAACTAAGAACTAAGACTAAGAATTAAGACTAAGAACTAAAACTAAGAACTAAGACTAAGAACTAAAACTAAAAACTAAGACTAATAACTAAGAACTAAGACTAAGAATTTAGACTAATAACTAAGATTAGGGACTGAGACTAAGAACTAGACTAAGAACTAAGAACTAGACTAAGAACTAAAACTAAAAACTAAGGACTACGACTAAGAACTAAGACTAAGAACTAAGACTAAGAACTAAGACTAAGAACTAAGACTAAGAACTAACACTAAGAACTAAGACTAATAACTAAGACTAAGAACTAAGACTAAGAACTAAGACTAAGAACTAAGACTAAGAACTAAGACTAAGAACTAAGACTAAGACTAAGAACTAAGACTAAGAACTAAGACTAAGAACTAACACTAAGAACTAAGACTAATAACTAAGACTAAGAAGTAAGACTAAGAACTAAGACTAAGAACTAAGACTAAGAACTAACAGTAAGAACTAAGACAAATAACTAAGACTAAGAAGTAAGACTAAGAACTAAGACTAAGAACTAAGTCTAAGAACTAAGACTAAGAACTAAGACTAAGAACTAAGACTAAGAACTAAGACTAAGAACTAAGACTAAGAACTAAGACTAAGAACTTGAGTGAGAGCTTTGCGGAGTTTGAACGAAACGCAAAAATACATAGCGGACTATTCAAACAGGATGGAGCATCAGAGACAAAGAAAGAAAAGTGGAAGCGCCTGACAAATGATGGGCATTCGGAATCGACGAATTATGCCGCCAAGGAAGATTTCATAGTACAGGTTACTTACACATCATTGACGGACTGTCAACTGCCTCGTAAAGCATAAAGCTTATTTTTCAGCGATATTTGTTTTCCATTGAAAATTATTAACTTAAACATACAGTAGAGAGTCTTGTATTTATTAACAAAATTCATCTTGTTGATTTCTCTGATCTTGGTCGCATGGATTTTAAAAAAATGTATTGGGGAACTGATGTTGTTAAAAAAAGATGACAATCAAATTAATGTCTTTAATTGTTTTTCATGTTTAGAATTATGAAACACAAAAGCTTTCAATAAGTTTTCTCAAATATATTCAATCATTTTCATATTTATTTATTTATCGTTTTTGACTCCCAACTTTTTTCGAAGACGGTCATTTTCTGTACTAAAACGTGTTATAGACCATATGTAGATCCGCCTTGGTGGACGATAGCCTGAACAATTTGACATTAACGTCCATCGAATCTACTATTGTCAGAAAAACATATTTTTGGTAAATTATTGAACATTAGGAAAACAAGAAAATGGTTTCAATAAATATCTTGTATTGCGTGTACACCTAATATTGATACTTAAACCATTTTCGAAATAATCATTACTTCCAAAAGAGAAGAATCGGGCTAAGAAAACAACATTATCAATCTATTAGTGCAGCTATATGTACCATCAGCCTATTACCACTACATGGGGTTAGAGAAATATATGCTAACAGTAAAATCTGGGTCCAAACATTACTCGGCATAGTCGCCTTTCTCTGCTTAACATTACCGTGTATGTAGAATAATAATGTAAATCGATTTGGATATAAAAGAACACAATATATTAATATTAAATGTTCTGAACAAATCAGTTCGATATTTTCATATCAAAACAACAATATTGATTGATAAGCTTCAGTCCATTTGTAGCAGTGCTCTGTTTTGATAGCTGTTCATGACCAAATGCCTGCTGCCCACCTTCATAAATTATTACACGTGCTAATCATTCATTACATTTTGAAAATTGCAATTACAATTTCGTAAATATTAAACATATTTGTAACAAAATGTTGTATCTATTCACTAAGGCTGTTGCCCTCATAATACTGGACTATCAGATTAAAGTCCATCTGTTCCAAATAACTGAATCTCGTAACAATGTGAGCATTGTCATTAATTTCCTTTAGAATGACTTTCATTATCAGTGTAGGCGAAGATCCATGTTCATGTTAAACGAGTACGTACGAGAACATAAAGAACGGACAGGATTTACTCACGACATAAGCACGAGGGAGCATATTCTTAATATGCGAAATATTATCGAAACGTATCGAGAGTGCAATGTCGACTTATACACTCGCTTCATAGATATTTACTGTGTGTGATGCAAAAAATAATCATGCAAGACATGGGGTTCCTAACGCACTTGATTCAACTGAATAAAACACTGTTAACAACAAGCAACCGTCAGAATAGCTGGAAGAGACATAGGATGTTTTGAGGGAGATATATATATATAATCATGAACATATTGATACCAACACTGAGCCCTGTGTCACTCCACTTTATAGCTCACATCCCGCAGAGTACTCCTAATATGTGCCCACACTCTACCTTTTTCCCGTTAACCAATTTTCTATTCATTTGGCAACTTTGCCACCCATTCCCTGTGTGATTTTAACTTATCTTTGATAAGGTACACTATCAAACGCCTTTGTAAAATCTAGATAAATAACATCCATTGACTTCCTTCCATCTATCATTTTAGTAACCTCCTCCATGAATTCTAATAGATTTGTTAAGTACGATCTCTCTTTAGTAAATGCATGCTAACTATTTCTGATTAGATAAATTTTTTCTAAATGTATTACAATGTTTTCTTTGATTATTGACTTTAGCATTTTACAGACTGTGCTCGTTACTCAATGGTCTATAATTTGCTGGATCTGGCTTGGCTTGGACTCGTTCGTTCTCAATCTCCCACTACCAAACCCTGAAAGGGCTTTAGTAGCAAAATGTAGTCCAGAGAAGGGAATGCGTTGTGTCGTAGTTTACAGCTTGACTGCGATGTTTGCACCTTTCGGTCTAACACATCCGACTTCAGCAAGCATTTTTTAGTACCGGGTTAGCATTCTCTCTTCGATCCCTTCTCCTTAGCCAGTCTGCCCTGCTGCAGCCTGTTATCCAGGATCACCGCGTGGAGGTGTAGAAGGGTCTTGGCAGCTCTGGATCGCTGGCCCTGATACTAGCAGTCAGCTATGGGTCGCTGACCCCTGCAGCTCATGCGCTGCCATTTGCTGGATCTGATTTTCTTTGCGCTTTTGAACAAGTGGAACACTTCTGGATCTTTCTAATCCCCTGGAACAATCCCCTTCGCAAGTGATTATGAATATAATATAGCCAATGGTTTTTTCTAACAGGTCTTTAATTTCTAACATTAATTTTGGATGAATACCATCTTGACCCGGACATTAATTCACTTTCAACCCCTCATATTGTTTAAAAATCATTTCTTCTGTAAAACAAATCGATCTGAATCCCTCTTTGTATCAATCCTTCTTTTGGAAAATATCTCTGGGCTCTCGGATATTGGAGCAGTATTTGTTTTTGTGTAGAATGTGTCAAAGTTCTGATTAAGTAGCTTCATCCCTATTCTCACTTTTTTATTTTTCCTGTGCTAGCTTTGATAATACTTACTTTCTCTTTTGTTCTATGTTTATTTTTAACATAAGAAAAGACGCTTTCGCTATCAGGAACTAACAGACTTAACGCAGAACACCGGAAGTTAGACAACGATGATAATAGAATGCTAGATTGGAATTTTTAAACTTAAAGAAAATGTAGAGAAATATGTTTTTTGTACTTTTTGTAAGCTGTTACCAAATTCAATTTCCCGTTCATAAATAGAGGTAAAATGAATGGTTGGGAACTTCATAATACAAACTGGACTACTGAAATCGGATGTGTCGGACTGAAAACAGCAAATATGGCAGTCAAGCTGTAAGCTACGACACCGCGCATTCCGTTCTCCAGACAACATTCTGCTACTTGCAAAGCCCTTTTCGTGGCTTAGTAGCGGGAGTTTGAGAATGAACAAAGAAGTAGAAGAAGGAGAGGAATATAATCTGGAACGGGATGAAATAATAATGCAAACAAAGGAGGCATTATCATCGCCTTTCTATGTCAGCTAGTTCCATAAAGTACATCTTTAGCCTATAAATATCACATATTTTAAATGTCCGGAGATTTTGATTTCAGTTTTTACTTAAACATTTTTACAAAAATTAAGTTTGCACGTCAGATTATCCTAAAAGTGCTCACAAAATCGAGATGACTTCATTTCTTGAATTAGGGCGTTTGTTGAGACGGGAAACACATCGAAAGATTCTTGCAATAGTGTGTTTCAAAACTTATTCTCTCAGATTTCATCTAACATCTCCAGAAACTATGCACGAATTATCCTGATTGTTTGCTTGTGATATGACCTTTCCCGTGAGATGATAATTTTAGAATTCATAATAGCGCTAATACTGCCATTTTCTTACACTGATAAGTTTCTTTGGTCTCTGTCGTAGAAAGAATTATTTCACTTGTACTACAGTAATTGAAAAAATTGCCTGTCTCATGCATTCTAAAAAAATTCTTAATGCGACGGAATTTATCGCAACGCAAACGGCGCGTCGGTAAACCCAGCATCAAACATTTTTTTAAATTAAAAGTATGGGTTAACATCTATAAAGAGCTTAAGCATCGAGAGAGAATAAGTTTTATTCAGTTTTGAGATCAATTTTTTTCTTGTGTGGAGTGGCCCTGAAAAGGACTTGTTTTCAAAGACGATGAAAATGCTGGTACAAAAATTTATTCAGCATTACACATCTTTTTGCCCATAAATTTCTTGGTCGTATGATTTTAGGTAAAAGCATATGTAATCTATATTTCAAGGTATTCACAGGTAGACGAGTTTAACATGTTGAGGACTGCTCTCGGTTGAATGAAACACTAGCTCTTTTTTTTCCTATAGGTCTCTTCTTCTTGGAAGACACGGTCTCCAAATGTAGCCGAAATATCATGGTCTATCTTTGAGAGGGCGGCATATGTAAATTATTTCCCATAGCACACTTTGAATGTTTTATTTTCATTTTTATTTCAAGTGCATCGATAAAAAATCCCTCACTTAACCATACATTATCAAAGTATCCTCAGCGGAGTCAGTCCGGCAGATATGCCGTACCCTATCTTTTGCAACGCTGTACCAATGCGGGTCAAGGTCTTGGTTAGTCCATCTTACCATCGCATAGGTGGGTGACACCCCGTGGACGGGAACAGGCATTTGTCCACTAAAATGGTGTTCTATGTGTCCATCTGTTGTCAGACATACGTTCCACATGCCCAGCCCAGCAATGTTTGCGTGATATCATTACTTCCACAACGTCCCGAAACAGTTTGTCTTGAATGTCGAATCTTATCCCGTATCGAAATTTGTGTACATGACGCATCCGATTGCTCTCTGAGATTTTCAGAATCTGTTATGCGCAAGTTACACACTTCGCGTCCATAAATCATTGCTGAAATGACGGTGGAATTGAGGAAAGACAACAATCCTTGAACGACCTAAATGGGGTTTGCATATCTGCTGGTCTGAAGATCAATAAAAGTAAAACACATTGTCTCAGAAACCCTTACTGCCTAAAACAAGACATCAAGCTAGAAGATGAAACCATTGAGGTAATTAACTCCTATATCTACCTAGGCTAATAGATAAATGTCAACCACAAAATCGACCACGAAATCTGTAGACGACGAAAACTACCTTGGTATTCCTTAAACACCATTAAGCCAAAACTACAAGAGATGACAGCCTCGTTTAACCTCTTTACAAAAATATTTATATATCTTCATTGCGATGTTTTCTTCTTCTTCTTCTTCTGCGTACGCAGTCAGACAGTAACCATTATTTTTTCGAAAAAAACGGCGGTCATCCTGAGGCTGTCGCCACTGCCATAGAGCTTGTCTTGCAGTTCCACTGGTAATGGCCACATCTGCTCTCTCTGATCCTCGTATGTCGGGCAGTTCTGCAGCAGATGTTCAGCGGTCATTTTACCAGTACCGCACGGGCATTCGTCGGTACACCATATCTTCAATTTGTTGAATAGGTGGTACCTCAGTCTGTTGTGGCCAGTGCGAAGTCTGAAGACAACTACCTGCTCTCTTCGGTTCAACTGGTAATAGGCATCGTTTTTGGTGTCCCTCCGTTCTGTGTTATGTTTGTTACAGAACCGTCGGTGTATGCATGGGTCCAGTCCATGCTTGGGTAGCTTTTCGTAATGAAGCTTAGGGTAGTATCTCTCCTTTCTTTTTCAGTTGTCAGGTTTTGTTTGCAATACCTGGTATATTTTCTACTACCTCTGGAAATATATCCTGCCTCCAGGTAGGTTTTCGTACAGTAGTGATGGGTTTTGGTGTTGTTAGTGCGTTTATGGGATCTTCGTGCATCTTTGCTTTGGCTAGTTCTGCAAAGTTTCTCCGCTTTAGTTTCCCATTTCCCAAATTGTTTAGTCTCTGGTGCATTGGATGGTCGGTCAGTCTTCGGAGTTTCTCTGACTGCAGCTGGGCTCTGCAGTCTCTTCTATCGGTCATGGATTGCAGTTTTGTAATCTTTTCAAGTTCTACAATTGGCTTTGACTTCATGCCACCTGTTATAATTCTCATGGCTTGGTTTTGAAGTTTGTTAACTTTATCGAAGTTCGCCTTCGCTGCTGTTGTCCATGCCGCAATGCCATACTCGAGAACTGGTCTCACTCTTCCAGTGTACAGTTTCTTTAGTATGCCTTCGTCTGCTCCCCAGCTTGTGCCAGCAAGTTTCCTCCTGATTGCCATTCTTTCTCTTGCTCTCATTCGGTTTCTCTCAATCTGACTTTTCCATGTCATGCGCCGATCAAATGTGACTCCCAGATAGGTTGGGTTGTCGTTTGGCTGCAGGAATTTGCCATTTAGACTTAATTTGGTACTTTGGGGTTTTAATGAAAGCGAGAATATTGTGCATGTGGTTTTCTCCTCGTTTATTTTGACCAGCCATGAGTTCGCCCACTCTTCCATCGATGTTAGGGCCGTCTGCATCCGATTTCTTGCTATGGTGAGATTCTTTTCAGAGGTCTACATAGCCAGATCGTCTGCAAACATTGAGCTATGGACTCTTCTTGGTATATTCTCTGTAATATCGTTTATATATACCAGGAAGAGTGTGGGTGACAGTACTCCCCCTTGGGGTACTCCCTACTCGAGTGTCACCTTTTTGCTCATCTGCCCTTGTACTTGGACTCTGGCCGTTCTTTGTTTGAGGTAGTGGTTGATCCACTTGTACATCTTCCCACAAACATCACTTCTTCTTAGCTTGACTCTAAGTCCATCTTGCCAGAATTGCGATGTTTTGAAGTGTTACAAATTTAACTTTCAGACTCATTATTCACCTATATCAAATTTCATGTACAACGCCTATGTAATCAAGTCAATTTCTTGTAATGACGTACGTAGAATTACGTAAATCACTATCTAACGATTAAAAATGAGAAATATTCACTGTCAGTCTTGCAAAAGTCAGCAGAACACGTTTACAAGATCGCACACCAAATAAATGCATCTAAGATAATGTTAAAATGTAATAAATAAGCTTCTTACGTGTGCTAGTTGTTGTGTACCACAACAAACAAAATCAATAAAACTACCTGCTTTATTTCCAATAAAATTTATTTTCCTTAATGTCATGATAATTAACATTTTCCATTCCGAATTATAACCATTTCTGTGCAATTGTTGTTGAGTTACAGATTTTTAAAGAGAGACACGAGTTTTGAAACGCACTATAACAAGTTACATTAATATACGTAATTATTACTTGTATCAACGTCTAGATCGTGGGGACCCATGCTGTGAAGGAAAGAATAACATAACTTAACGTATTTAGTTGACCCTGCCTCCACTATTTCTTGTGATAATGCATTCGAAGCATTCACCAATCTCTGACTAAAAAATATTTCTTGGTATCTAATCTGGACCTTTCTTTAATTAATTTGTGGATTTGTTCTATTGTTCTTGCAAGCGGCTGTATTTTCAATAACGTGTTATGATTTAATTTATCATTTCTGTTGTATTAAATTGCCTCGAATTCGTCTCTTTTCTATACACTGCATGCCCGTTTTTCTTAGTCTATAACTATAATTTTTGAATCCCACTATCAGTGTTGTAGCTCCATTATACCTTACAGCTAATTTTGTAAAAGACGACCATGTAAGAGTGGTAGATAGTTCTGTAGATCTCATTGTATTAAACACAAAAACCAAAACTCCAAGGGTGGATAAATTCTTTAGCAGATGTTTGTAAAAGAGAGAACATTTGAGGATTACTCATGAAATCATTTGTGACACCAATTAATGGATTTTATCTTTCTAGATTTCATAAAGATGTTGTAGTGATATTCATTTTAATGTTTTCGCTGGTTTTATTCTGTATTGTTTCCGTTGCCCATTCCTCGACAAAGGCATTTTCTGTGGAAACGTCAGATAATGGTTCTTAGTGTTCTCCTTCAAATCATATATTTAACCTTGTTGGTATCTAGTTTTATACACATACAAAGTACACACATACTTTAAAGTACATACATACAAAATACACACATTGAAATAACACACATACAAAGTACACACATACAAAGTGCACACATACAAAGTACACAAATAGAAAGTACACACATACAAAGTACACACATAGAAAGAACACACATACAAAGTACACATGCAAAGTACGCACATAGAAAGAATACACATACAAAGTACACACATACAAAGTACACACATACAGAGTACACACATACAAAATACACACATACAAAGTACACACATAGAAAGAATACACATACAAAGTACCTACATACAAAGTACACATACAAAGTACACACATACAAAGAGCTCCCATACAAACAAAGAAGGTTTTACTCACCTATAGTACTAATGACAGTAATACAGAACAATATTGATGATGGGATATCCCATTTTGTCCCCGTGTTCTCAATGTCCGCCATTCTCTCTGTTCCATTAGCTAACTTATTCATGATCATGCTGACCGACACACCTGCACTCTGGGTTTGCATGACTTTATGAACGTACTCTTCCAAGACTTCTGGTGCGATGCACGTGTGGTTTCCTGGAAAAGTCGCAGTGGGATATGATTATGTTGACCAAGGTTATAAAACTACTTTAAGGGTCATATGCTGAGGGTAAGAGTGACAGGTGTTCAAGCTAGATAAGTTAAGTGTTGCACGTCAACAACCTCGAGGGGGCAAAGGGTAAAAGGACAACGTGCTCCATGAGCCAAGGGTAGTTAGTTAACAAGTTTGTTGGTACAAAGGCAACTTGACAGAAAGCTCGATGGTCCAAAAGTCACTTGATAACAAGATAAATGGTTCAAAAGTCATATGATAACATTTTTCGATGGTCCAAATGTCACATGATAACATTTTCGATGGTCCAAATGTCCCTTGTTGATAACAAGCGCGATGGCCAAAGATCGAAGTGAAGAGTTCTTTAACTTGAGAGATCATGTTGTTTTATTTTATATCCTTCTTTACGGACGCTCTAGTGCATCTGCCATTGTAATGTCTTCTTTTAAACCATTTCCGTATTGCCTAGTCTGACATTATATTTGTGTTTTTGTGTTTGTTATGATCTTTGCTTTTATTTTAATTTTTAGGTTTTGTCCTCTAAAGTGTCCAAAGAGTTAGCAACCTCATCAGGAAAAACACATTGCTGTTGTTATAACCATTGGGGGCCAAAGTGTCACGGAATGAGATGACTGGAGTCATCTACTCATAGATAATTGCTTGGGACAGCAAGCAGAGCTGTCCAAGACAATATTCTCTCTGCAAGTGGTGATCCTGGAAACAGGCTGCAGCCGTGTAGTCTGGTTAGAGTAGAGGGAATGGAAAGAGACGGCAAACCTGACCACAACAATTGCATTTAAATCGGATGTGTCGGGCCGAAAGGTGCGAATATCGCAGATTCGCTGTATAGTCGTCCATCACAAGTGATGAAGACCACTCTCATTGTTCAGCCGTGTGGACAGTCGTATCTCTTGCTGTGTCCACTGAAATGGGTGACTTGCGCGGTTATTTGGATTAAAGTGAGGAAGAAACTGCGCCTTTCGTCAACCTCACTCACAGAGCCTAAGCTACCTTTTGCCAGTGGCAAGACATTCATCGAGACGACTGGAGATAGCATAGGATGCAGATTTTGCCTCAGGGTTACCACCGATGCCTTTCCGTAAACATGTAACCCGCAGGGTAGAAAGGTGGGATGGCATCTAACGCAGTTTGTCGTGCCTTTTCGATAACTTCAAGAGGTCGTATGGACAACACTCAGCGTGTGAGTGGGTCTGGCATCTCTCCCCAGCTGTATTGAACTCATCATAGTAGCATCTAAAATTCCCACACGCCAAATTCGCGAAGGTGAACCGGCAGAACTAACCCGTGAAATACGCCACAGGTATAAGCGTAGTGCCATTCAGCCGGCGTCCAGACCAGGATAAACGGATGGAAGAAATCACAAAAAAAGAACGAAATAACAAGTCCAGACGGAAAACAACACGACGTTTCAGTGAACACAAGTGTAAGTCGTCGACTAGTGTGAATTCCAGGCAAATCCGTGGTCTAGCGGCATCCATAATGATCCAAAACTGTAGAGAAATGTAGACTCGCAGCCAGTTATGGCGCCATCTTTGCCAGATTTTTTTTTCGCTGTAAACTTAGTAAAACGTCTTCAGGATGAACTAGGAAAAAGAACAGAAAGTAGAAATCAGCCATTTGACAGAATTAAAAATAAGTTTCTGTAAATGGATCAGCTGCAATTGAAACTTATGCTTCACTTTCTTCTTCTTCTTTCTTCTTTTGTCCTCTCACTTTTTACCGTGTTGTAGTCCAGTGTCGTGGCTCGAGTAACATTTTCCCCATTTTACGGCAGGTCTCGTTTACTTTGTCTATCCACCTTTTCCTCGGTCCACCTCTAGCCTTTCTTCCTGGTGTTCTCTTGTAGAAGATTGCATGAACAATGTGGTCTGGTTGCATTCTTACAATGTGGCCAAACCAATTCATTCTCTGTTATTCTATGTACTGTGGGCAGGGAATTGTTCCAACCTTCTCTCTGATACTCGTATTTGTGATTGTCTCTTCTGGTGTTGTTAGTGATCTTTTGTAGGCACCGCTTTTCGCAGGTGACTAACTTTCGTTCCTGGGCCTTATTCAATATCCATGTCTGACACTGCTAGCACAGGGTTGGGATGAAGATACTATTTATCATCTGATTTTTTTCTTGGAGGAAAATTTGGGATTCCTAAGTAGCGCAGACAGCTGGTTTGCCCTCTGCACTCCAGTCTCTATCTCTTTGTCGAGTCTGCCACCCTCAGTAAAAACAGCTCTTACATACCTAAATACTTGTACCTGCTTTATTTTTGTTTCATTCATATCACTATCAAGGGTGGTGCGCTTTTTACCTAAATTCACTGCCTCTGTTTTTTATGTATTGATATTCATATCGTACATTTGACAATTCGGGTAAGTCAATATGACTTTGTAGGTTTCGTTTATTGGAGTGGATCAGAGATTGTAACAATGAAAGGTCAATCTCTTGTTCTCTTCTTCTTTTGTTCGCCTGAAAATATCATGTCTATATCTGCAATGCTGTCACTTGTATAAACTTCACTGTCTTTTGTAGTTCCCTAATAGGTCTCTAAAGTTCCTCATCCAGTGTTGTTTCTATGGACCAGTGGGAATTGTTTCTATATACCATATTCTGGTGGACATTTCTGAAGTACATGCCTTCTAGGTGCCTTCCCGCATATGTACACGCAGCTGAATTGTCATACTTCAATTTTGTATACATGTGGCTGCGAAGTCGGTTGTGTCCTGTTTTATAGCGCAACACCAGATTGTTCGTGTATGTTCATCTTATGGTAATCGTCTTATATTACTGTTGGTGGCTTTCTTATTGATTTCATCAAATGTATCTTCTGTTGGTGCATCTGGTTGCTCGCCCGCATCATTCTTCTTTGCCAATTGGTCTGCTCTCCCGTTTTATGGTGCTCCCCAATGAGACGGTATCCACTGTGTGACAATCTTGCGCTGGCTGCTCATTTCAGACAGTAGAGCCTGTAGATCTGGGAGTTTCGCGGACTTCAGTGCTTGGAATGCTGATTGTGCATATGTCAGAAACACTACATTTTGTGGTCCGAGATTAGTGTTCAGCAGTTTATCAGTTGCCACCTTGATTGCCTGGATGTGTGCACCATATGTATGAGAGAATTTCCCGGTTGGTACTCTGGTTGTATTCCTCGTGTTGTTTGGGTATTTATGTACACTCCCAGTACTCCATTCTTTACTGTATTCTGTGCTGGCCCATATGTGTATACTCTGATCCAGAGGTCATGGGTATTTTTCATCCAGGAAACTGAGAGTCACTGCCCTACGTTGCACACTGTTCTGTTCATCCTTGTCTTGTATCCCTTTCACGTTTGTTGATTGTATTCTCATATTCCATGCTCTTCTCTTCGGGGTTTTTTTTCTGGCTCAGACTTTAGAAGAATGTCAACTTCAGGTAGATCTATAATTTGCCTGCGACGTCTTCCAATTGCTAATTTTTTTTTAATGTCTTTCATTGGATAACTCGACATGCACAGAAACATTTATTCCTGTGTTAATACCCTTGTGTCTCTACGTTTTCTTAGTGCTTGTATCCTCGCCATTTTCTCCATCTCCACTATAGGTGTTTAATACTCCTGTGATGACCCTAAGTGCATGGTTTCGCACCTTACCAACCTGTTTTAGTGAAGTGTTTGCTGCTTGGCGCCACGATGCTGGCCCATATTCCAGATGTGGTCGTATACCCTGTTGGTAAACTTTGTTAAGTATTTTCTATCTAGCTCCCCATGTGGTTCCACTTAATTTTCTCAAGATGGCCAACTTCCTCCTGGCTAAAAACGTAAATGATTGCACGTGCTTGGAGAAAGACATCCGTTAAAGAAGACCAGCTGCAATAGTGACCTATGCTTGACATTGGAGCTCAAAGGTGAATGGGTGTAGAATAGTGGCATAGAGGTCACAGCTTCAATCTAAACTAAGGCCCGTCGAGCTTTATTATTTAGTTCGCATGTGAATGTCATCAATTCAAGTCAATTAACCCCCCCCCCCCCCCCCCCCACGCAGCTAAGCCCCGCTGCGCTGACTGTTGATGACCACGGTTGATGGCATAGTCCCAGACTATATACAGTACAGATGAAGTGGAGAAGTGTCTCAGCCACGTGTTTTGCTTTCGACCCGGGGCGGCTTGTCCATTAGGGATACGGGTTTTTTTCCACCTCGGATTTTCATGGACAGATGTAGAAGCTGGTGGACCTAAACGACTTGAGCCACGTGCTCGAAGAAAGAGGGGCAACGTCGATCCAGTGTGGAAGAAAGACTTTGGAGTTGTGTCTGTCGGGTGACCTCAATGTTGGCGACTAGATCCTGTCGGGAGACTCCAAGGATGCGATGTTGAATGTTCTTTGCGATTGTGGAAGGCCTCAAACCTCTTCTGATCGAGTGTGAGCATCATAGTGTCACCATAGGGCTGCATGAAGCGCATTAGAGGTTTCAGAATACAACATAGCGCTAAATAAAATACTAAATGTCAATATTTCGTGCAAGAGAAAAAAAAAGTCTTACGCCATAAAGGTGGAAGCACCAAATAAAACGTGAGATTACGTTAAGAGGACCGAAGTGACTGATTGACTGACTGACTGACTGACTGATCCAGTAGTTCCTCTTTTACGATGAGGTGTATGAGTCTTATTTTCTATTTTTGTCTTGTTCTTTATAGCTTCTATAGCATAGGGTAGGAGGCCCCATGTACACCTCTCCTTAGGCACGTCTGACATCTTGCAAGGCTGTTTTTCTTTTATTTCTATTACGGTCTTAATAACACACTGGAATTTCAACAGTTATCTGAGTGGAACTTACTGAGGAACTCTGAGTGCGCTTTGGCGAAAGATCGCTTGGCGCCTTCTTCGTCATCTTTCTCCAGGAAGTGAAAGACCACGGCCCCGATGATCAGGTAGGTGAATGTAATCGTCACCATCGCAAGGTAGACAGTCCACTTCATTGTTCGTCTGTGTTATAATGGTCTGAACCTGAGCTGAAACAGATAATAAGATGGACATGTGTAATGTTAGATAAAATATCATTTTACGGTAATGAGAATACTTTTACTTCTTCGTTCGCTTTCAGGCGTTAACTTGAATACATATATCGACAGCAGTGGTCAGCTTCAGGCTATTGGTATCTCTAAGAGCTTTCCTAAAATGGTATTATTGATGACCATGTGTGCTTTTTTGTTCCTAGTGTGTGCGACACCTTGTAGCAAATGCTCAGCAGTTTATTTATCAGTGCTGCAGACACCATCATCGGTATTTCCTATCCTTAGTAAGTTGAATAGATAGTCTCTTAGTCTGTTGTGCCATGTGAGGAATCAATCGATTACTAGCTGCTCACCTGTGTTGTTCTGGTAGTATGCGCCATTTGGTTGATGACCTGTGTACTCTGCTTCTACCTGTTCCTGTATCTTCACCTGGTAAACGTAAGGCCTTTTCGTGTTACCCTTATATCTGGTTCAGGTAGTATACCACTTTCTCTTGACAGTCTCTCATCCTTTTCATTGTCAAGAATGTTGCAATGATATGGAATCCACTGTATCACAACTCTCTTGAACAAACGCCAGAATTTTAGAGTATCACTATTAGTTCCTTTACGCCTGTGTTTGTCTTTGCTCCGCAGTGATACAACTACCGACAGTACGTCTGTGTTTGTCTTTGCTTCTCATTGATACATCTACCGACAGTACGTCTGTGTTTGTCTTTGCTTCTCATTGATACATCTACCGACAGTACGTCTGTGTTTGTCTTTGCTTCTCATTGATACATCTACCGACAGTACGTCTGTGTTTGTCTTTGCTTCTCATTGATACATCTACCGACAGTACATCTGTGTTTGTCTTTGCTCCCCAGTGATACATCTACCTACAGTACGTCTGTGTTTGTCTTTGCTCCCCAGTGATACAACTACCGACATTACGTCTGTGTTTGTCTTTGCTCCCCAGTGATAAATCTACCTACAGTACGTCTGTGTTTGTCTTTGCTCCCCAGTGATACATCTACCTACAGTACGTCTGTGTTTGTCTTTGCTCCCCAGTGATACATCTACCTACAGTACGTCTGTGTTTGTCTTTGCTCCCTATTGATACAATTACTGACAGTACGTCTGTGAAGAGTACCACTTGCCTTTCTGTTTTTAATCTATTGGAACTTCTGCTGCAGTTTTCAAAGCCTCTGTCTCTGTTCTGAAGTTATTTGAACATTTTCTGGTTTACGAAGATAAATATGCTGTTTTAAGGCTGAGAAAGATTTCACAATCTACATTCTCTGTTGCCTTTTTTCAGATCTTTCGTTATATACGTGGGTCCAGATATTGCTTTAATATTATGCATCGTCTTTCTGTTTCTGTCAAGATGTTTTTCTTCCACAACGCCTATAATATTATATATCAGCTCTGGAAGAGCTGTTTTCTCCAGGTAAGAAGCATGTGTGCATGGTTTTTGTTTGTGATTTGTAACTTATAAGATCTATTCTCCACTTTACTTTTACTGATTCTACGAAGTTTCCCCTTTCATGAGCTGCAGTGGTCAGCGATCCATAGCTGACTGCTAGCGGCAGGGCCAGCGAACCAGAGCTGCCAAGACCCGTCTACACCTCCACGCGGTGATCCTGGATAACAGGCTGCAGCAGGGCAGACTGGCTAAGGAGAAGGGATCGAAGATGGAATGCTAACCCGGTACTAAAAAATGCTTGCTGAAGTCGGATGTGCTGGACCGAAAGGTGCAAATGTCGCAGTCAAGCTGTAAACTACGACACAACGCATTCCGTTCTCTAGACTACATTCTGCTAATTAAGCCCTTTCAGGGTTTGGTAGCGGCAGATTGAGAACGAACGAAGCCAAGCCAATGTCCTACCTTGTTGTTGGGTCCAGCTATCTTTTCTGTCCTCCATTGGTTGCAAATTTGTATTTTATTTCAGTTCAGACGATGGTTACACATGTCTCATGTTATGATTCTCATTGCTTGTTTTAAACTATATTTAATTGGGCAAAAGTTATATTTAGCTACAGTTACCCTTGCTGTTATATCATATGTTATATCTTCTCCTCTAGTTATTCCAGCACTTCTTCTTCATGATTAAGAATATTTGCCTTTAACCTATAAGGTTTCTCTCTATATTTTTCTTTTGCACGTCCGTCCCAGATAGAAGTTAATAGCTAAGTAGTTCGAGTTTTCATAGATTTCACAGATGTGTTCCATTTAGTCTTAGTTTGGAGCGCTGAGATTTGTTCCATTTAATCTTAGTTTGGAGCGCTGAGATTTGTTCTATTTAGTCTTAGTTCTGAGCGCTGAGATTTGTTCCATTTAGTCTTAGTTTGGAGCGCTGAGATTTGTTCTATTTAGTCTTAGTTTGGAGCGCTGAGATTTGTTCCATTTAATCTTAGTTTGGAGCGCTGAGATTTGTTCCATTTAGTCTTAGTTTGGAGCGCTGAGATTTGTTCTATTTAGTCTTAGTTCTGAGCGCTGAGATTTGTTCCATTTAGTCTTAGTTTGGAGCGCTGAGATTTGTTCTATTTAGTCTTAGTTTGGAGCGCTGAGATTTGTTCCATTTAATCTTAGTTTGGAGCGCTGAGAGTTGTTTCATTTAGTCTTAGTTTGGAGCGCTGAGATGTGTTCCATTTAGTCTTAGTTTGGAGCGCAGAGATTTGCTTCATTTAGTCTTAGTTTGGAGAGCAGAGATTTGTTTCATTTAGTCTTAGTTTGGAGCGCTGAGATTTGCTCCATTTAGTCTTAGTTTGGAGCGCTGAGATTTGTTTCATTTAGTCTTAGTTTGGAGCGCTGAGATTTGTTTCATTTAGTCTTAGTTTGGAGCACTGTGATTTGTTTGAGAGAGAAACGTTTGTATATGGGGTTTTTTTCCTCTCATTCAACTTCATTAGTCATGCCTGGTTCACTAATCCAGTTATGTCGGAGCATGATGCACCCGAATATTTGCTGTTGTGATGTTTTCTTCAGAGAAACACAAAGCCAAATCATATGCACACTTTTTGGAAATTGCTCCGTTATATAATTTATATATGTGTGTGATATGACACCCTCACGAGGAACTCTTTGCACCGATGCTCTATTTCTGCTAGTCTGTCATTGAACTTGAACTCTGGAGGTTCTGTTTTCAAGATAGTGACTGATCCATTTATACATCTCCCTACAGTCTTAACTTTCATTCCATCTTTCTATACCTTATTGAAAACGTTTTATAAATACACCCAAACCAATGGCAAATGGTTTCTTTTACGATATCTCCAATTTTCTGTTGCTATGCGGGTGATCTGAACTTGAGTTGATTTCTCTTGTCTGAATTAATTTTGCTGAGGAATTAAAAGATATTTTTCTTACGTGTCACATGAATCTGGTATTTATTACACATTCCTTCAGTTTTTCCTTCACAGCTACGTAAACTGATCTGCCTGTAATCATTTTGATATGTTAATTAGTTATCTTTCTTCGGAATTGGTATCAGTTTGAACTACTTCCATGCTTGCGACACAATTCCATTTACTCAAATGCAGTACAGAATTGCCTGTCGCTGCATTTTTGCCCTTCCATTTCAGACTTATTAGTATTTCATTTGTTTTCCTTTCTTCTCCTGTTAATATCTTTTTCTTGAGTGATCCTATTGTCATTGACACTTCCTCCATTGTTAAACTAGACATGTGTTTTTCGGCTATAGTATTATGTAGTTTATCAATAATGGGTTTATTGTAACCTAAAAGTGGTTTGCACTAACGTAATGTTCCTTAAGTACAGTCGCAGCTTTTTCATGTTAGAAAATGTTCAGCCAGCTTGACTGTAGTTTGCTTGTTGTACTATACTTCCTTGTTCAGTACTTTAGCTCGTTTCCTAAGTCTCTTTCCCTTACTATATAAGTTGAGAGATATTGTGTGTTTCCTTTCGAGATATATTTTCTTGTCCGATTTAATGTTCGGTTATATTTTGCAATGCTTTCTTTGAGAGCGATGTTTGCTATGAATGTATTTCAGGTTGTCTCTTGACTACATGCCTCATCAATTTAAACTTCGTGTAGTGGTTTTGATGGTACATTTTATTTAAAACACACTTCGCATTCCACTGCAGTATGCTGAGTTTTGTTTTTGTTTTTTTGTGTTTGATCAATAACACTTTGCCCTTCCCTCTGTAACTTAACTCTACAGAACTGAAAAGGGTGACCATAAGTAGCATTGGTGTAGCTTTTCAAAGTATCCACGAAAATTACGTGTTACTGTTTCGTTAAGCCGGTTATCCTATCTCAACTGGTGTTTATGCCATGTTTGCCTTCCTTAGCACTTAACTGTCCACAGTCTCCCTGCAGGGCAACAGGGCTGTGTCTAAGCTTCGTCTGGTCCATACCGTTTTACCTGTCCGGCGTGGGAGACCCTGCTGGAAGCTGTGCTATGGCAAGCATTTATCTTAAGGCCATGATGGTACACAAGCTTCACTACCTCGACCAGGTGAAGATACGAGAAACGTAGTAGTGAACATACTAAGCAGAAACAATTGTTCTATCCAATTGTATGTTAATTTATCCATTATCTGAAAGTAATGCAGCCGAGAATGTATTGTTCTAGTGCCCCGCAAAACCGTTCATGTCATTTTTGCGGCTTTTAGTTACAGCACATTTTATTTCCATTTTGATATAACTAGCGTAGACTAACAATCCTATGATACAACGAGCATAGACTGACAATCCTATGGTACAACGAGCGTTGACGGACAATCCTATGATACAACGAGCGTAGACTGACAATCATATGGTACAACGAACGTAGACTGACAATCCTATGGTACAACGAGCGTAGACTGACAATTATATGATACAACGCCCGTAGACTGACAATCCTATGGTACAACAAGATGACTGACAATCCTATGGTAAAACTAGCATAGACTGACAATCCTATGTTACAACGAGTGTAGACTGACAATCCTATGGTACAACAAGATGACTGACAAACCGATGGTACAACAAAATTAGATTTAAAATATTATGTTATGAGACAAGTAAATATATACGGTAACACGTGGCTATTTTAGAAGAAACCAAATTAAATCAACTACGAACTTCTAAACCACTTTTTATTGTTCTTGCATTGTCTCTTATTTCTCAACATAATTTCCATCAAAATTGGTACACTTATCTACATGTGAATGCGGTGCACCCAAGCAGACACCAGAACATATCCTGCCTAGAACTGCCCCACTTGTGCAAACCAAAGAGAGACACTCTGGCTCGGGAGAGCGACCATGTACGAAAAGCTGTGTAGGACAGGCGAAGACCTGAAGCGCACATCTCCTTCGTGAACCTCACTCGGCTAGAATCATAACACTTATCAAATCGCTTTATCAGTGCACCCAACCCTTCAGCTTAGAAGACTTTGATCTGTTATCTCAGTTACATTTCCATTCCATGTTCAACCTTTTTGTCATTCCCGATACGTCTCCCGTCTAGGTAGGTTTTTAAGTACCGAACATGTGGTAATAGCTCGAGCTACGTCAAATCAATTTCTCCACCCATAGCACAATTTTTTCTTACCAAGTCAGGGTTTATCACCAATTTCTAACCGTCTTTGAGAAGATGTGTCAACCCAGTTATGCACGGCTTTACAGGACAAACACTTCTCACCGTAAACAGGAAGCATTTCCTTATAAATATCATTTTCTGAATGTCTTTTGGCCCCCAAAACATATAACAGCTCTCTGTTCTTTGATTGTACACTCTATGAGCACGAACGGCATTTTGTATCTGAGCTGCGTACGTGCATGCGACCCCTATCGTATGCTACCTAAAGTAATCACAAAGCTGAATGTTGCTGTCCCATAATGACACCTTTAGAAACTACCAACTACATTTTCCAGTACCCATATGAGTTTGTGATCTAATTACTGACTTTTCCTCGTGCAGTGAGCTTTGTCTAAAAAAGCATAAGGTACAATGAGCTCAGACTCACAAACCGATGATACAACTAGCTTAGGCTGATAAGTCGATCATACACTGAATTTAGAATCACCAAGGAGAAATATAATACCAAGTAATGGACACAGGTGTAGACAGGTGGCTCAGCAGAAGGGGGTTGGCCGGAATGGTGGAGGAGACATATACATCAGACAAAAAAATTGAAATATAACAGTAGAAGTTTTCCCAACAGGGAAGTCATCCACAATCCTGATAGCAGAATCTATGGTTCTCCTGCGAGCACTAAGAATACTTGAGACAGAAAATCAGCCACCAGCACAAATAGGTGTCATCGTAGACTGCAGATATGTAATAGAGGCAATGCAAAAACAATCAACGAATCGCTGTTATCAGAAATCGGAACGGAACTAGCAAAACTTCAGAGATCCTCAACTATAGAACTCCAATGCGGAATCACAAGAAATGAACAGCTGGCGCATTGGCAAAAGATGGCAGCAAAAAGGCACAATTGAATCATCGAGTACCATACAGAGAAATCTCAAGAACATCATCAAAAATCAGTATATACACCAATGGAGAGAAAACGGAAACATTTGCAGTACACCAGAGCCAATTCACCAATTCAAAAGAAACCGACAAACTGCCTTAGCTCACCCGAGAACTGGTCACTGCAGACTACTAGAACATCTATACCGACTAAAGATCTCACATACCGATGAATGCATATGTCGAACGTGTAGCCAGCATCGTGAACACATTCTACAGGACTGTACACTCTACAGGGAAATGAGATACCAGACGGACACAGTGTGCGAAGCTGACAGAAAAGCTGTGGGGCAGCCGCTCCGACCTGGTGAAGACTACAAACTTCATCGTGACGACTAGTCTGCAGATATATCATGAGCAAAATATCATGAACGCAAATAAAAATAAAAATGACAAGACGATACACCTAATTTCGACTGCCTAGTCGATGATATACCGAATGTAGACTGTCAAGTCAAATCATACACCGAATGTAAACTGACAAGTCAATGAAACAACAAGCTTCGACGTTTTTCTCTTGGACGTCTGTTGTCCTCTACAATAAAACATATATTTCCCTCATATATTTGACGGTCCATCTAGTTCTACTTCTTCTGCGTCTGAATTGAAAAGGATGTTGTGATGTTATGTTCCAGTTTATAGCGAGGTTGTACATCTTCGCCTTTCTTAACTTAACTTAACTTAAATTAACGCCTTCATACTGGTTTAGAAGACTCTGCAGAGTTTGTATACAATCAGTTTCTTTTACATTCACTTGATCTAAAAACTATTCGCATTCAATCTATTCTTCAATGCACTAATTGACCCTGTATCCACTACCTCTGGTGGCAGTTCATTCTAAAAGCATCCACCACTCTCTGACTAAAAAAATATTTCTTAATCTGTTGATCGGTTTCTCTGAGTCTTTTCTCAGAACTATAATTCTGGAATCCCACTATCAGCTTTAGTGCTCTTCTTTGAATCCTTTCCAGCATGGTCATATCCCCTCTACGATAAGGACTCCACACCTGGATACAATACTCCAGATCTCACCAATTATTTATAAAGTTTGACTATCATTCCTTGTTCCTATGTGTAATGTTTCTTTTAATCATTCCCAGCACTGCCTTAGAAATGTTCACTGCTACCTGGACTTGATCCCGCATCTTACCTGTATTATCAATTTTAACCCAGTGTTCCTATCCTTGTTATTGTTCTAATGTAATTCATCATGTAATTGATTGTAATCCTTATTGTTCTAATAGTGTTCTCTCCTATCATGTAATTATAATCCTTATTGTTCTAAAAATGTTCTCTCCCATCATGTAGTTATAATCCTTATTGTTCTAAAAATGTTCTCTCCCATCATGTAATTATAATCCTTATTGTTCTAAAAGTGTTCTCTCCCATCATGTAGCTATAATCCTTATTGTTCTAAAAGTGTTCTCTCCCATCATGTAGCTATAATCCTTATTGTTCTAAAAGTGTTCTCTCCCATCATGTAGCTATAATCCTTATTGTTCTAAAAGTGTTCTCTCCCATCATGTAGCTATAATCCTTATTGTTATAAAAGTGTTCTCTCCCATCATGTAGCTATAATCCTTATTGTTATAAAAGTGTTCTCTCCCATCATGTAGCTATAATCCTTATTGTGCTAATATTGTTCTCTCCCATCATGTAATTATAATCCTTATTGGATCTTCCCATGCGGATGATTACATTTTTCAACATTAAATTCCATCTGTCAGTTCTCAGACAATTTTTGAATCCTATCTCAATCCCATTTCAATAGGAGAAGAGACCCTGCCGCATAATTGTGCATCATCCGCGAAGTTTGCAATCATGGACCAGATAACCCTGATGTACAAGGAATCAAATGTCAACGGAAGCCAGCTCGAAATTCTTGCCAGAATAATTAGTTCAGACACCAGATAGGGGGCAGATTAGAAGGGGTAGAAAAATTGGATTTAAAAGTGATCCATACGAGATAGACCTGGGAAATTACCACAGACCTTCCATCTGTGTGCTATATACACACACACACACTATCTTAACTAGTAGTTTAGGCAGTTGTGGTTCGAGTTTGAGTATTATTATCATTAGTGTGTCTATTGACCCTCTGATGTAAGGATGTAAGTAGGAAAATAAGTCTATTGACCCTCTGATGTAAGGATGTCAGTAGGAAAATAAGACTATTGACCCTCTGATGTAAGGATGTCAGTAGGAAAATAAGACTATTGACCCTCTGATGTAAGGATGTCAGTAGGAAAATAAGACTATTGACCCTCTGATGTAAGGATGTAAGTAGGAAAATAAGTCTATTGACCCTCTGATGTAAGGATGTCAGTAGGAAAATAAGACTATTGACCCTCTGATGTAAGGATGTCAGTAGGAAAATAAGACTATTGACCCTCTGATGTAAGGATGTCAGTAGGAAAATAAGTCTATTGACCCTCTGATGTAAGGATGTCAGTAGGAAAATAAGACTATTGACCCTCTGATGTAAGGATGTAAGTAGGAAAATAAGTCTATTGACCCTCTGATGTAAGGATGTCAGTAGGAAAATAAGACTATTGACCCTCTGATGTAAGGATGTCAGTAGGAAAATAAGACTATTGACCCTCTGATGTAAGGATGTCAGTAGGAAAATAAGACTATTGACCCTCTGATGTAAGGATGTCAGTAGGAAAATAAGACTATTGACCCTCTGATGTAAGGATGTAAGTAGGAAAATAAGTCTATTGACCCTCTGATGTAAGGATGTCAGTAGGAAAATAAGACTATTGACCCTCTGATGTAAGGATGTCAGTAGGAAAATAAGACTATTGACCCTCTGATGTAAGGATGTCAGTAGGAAAATAAGTCTATTGACCCTCTGATGTAAGGATGTCAGTAGGAAAATAAGACTATTGACCCTCTGATGTAAGGATGTAAGTAGGAAAATAAGTCTATTGACCCTCTGATGTAAGGATGTCAGTAGGAAAATAAGACTATTGACCCTCTGATGTAAGGATGTCAGTAGGAAAATAAGTCTATTGACCCTCTGATGTAAGGATGTAAGTAGGAAAATAAGTCTATTGACCCTCTGATGTAAGGATGTCAGTAGGAAAATAAGACTATTGACCCTCTGATGTAAGGATGTAAGTAGGAAAATAAGACTATTGACCCTCTGATGTAAGGATGTCAGTAGGAAAATAAGTCTATTGACCCTCTGATGTAAGGATGTAAGTAGGAAAATAAGTCTATTGACCCTCTGATGTAAGGATGTAAGTAGGAAAATAAGTCTATTGACCCTCTGATGTAAGGATGTCAGTAGGAAAATAAGACTATTGACCCTCTGATGTAAGGATGTAAGTAGGAAAATAAGTCTATTGACCCTCTGATGTAAGGATGTAAGTAGGAAAATAAGTCTATTGACCCTCTGATGTAAGGATGTCAGTAGGAAAATAAGACGATTGACCCTCTGATGTAAGTGAAGCTCAAAATAAATTGTGCTTCGTTTGTACCAAATTGTTATTGAGTAGTGTGCAGTTTGAAAGATTGTCGAGATTAGGTAGATGTGTGTAGGTCTATTACATGACGCAGTGGCAACAAGAGAACAATCGCAGAGATCTGGCACTGGTACATGTTGTAATACGGTCACAGTGACCAGGATATTGAAGTGAAGGGAATTGATAAGAGTGTATATGTGGTAGTGCGAGGAGGTGGAAGTGTATAAACTGACTCTATCACAGCATGTCGTGTATTTGCTGGAATCGTGTGCCTCAAGTAGAGCAAAAAGGTATTGATTGATGATTAAATGTAATCACTAATAGCTCTTTGATTTATTATTTTCAATTGATTAAAACAAATGCATTTAACTGTATATCTTGTATAAACAAATTTCACAATTTTGACGCACTCTAGTCGACCCAGGTGTAAATGGGTACCTGACTTACTGTTAGAGAGGACAGAGTGTCAAGGAAGGGAGCTCGACACCCACGTAAATAATAAAAGCTTAGACCTTGTAGAATGAGGTCTCCAATACTTTCTCCTCAACGGCATTGGCTGCTCTGGGTCTACCTTAACCTTAAATAATGACAGATAGTAAAAATAATGTGTCCCCTTCAATTTTTAACAGCTTTGCACACGGACCGAAAACCTGGTAAACAGCTACGAGCCATTAAACTATTAGCCAGCACACTCACTGTAACTAGGAATGTATAACCGATGCTATCAAATAGTCAAGAACAATCAGCCAGTAAGGATTACCTCAATACAAAAAATGTAAAAGTCACAAACTGAAGAAAATTACCTCCTTTTCTTTGGCAGAACATTACATGATTCTAATATGCCATTTGAGATTCTCAGGATAAAAGAAAAGGTACATTTTTCTGATTGGAGGCGTTAATTTAAGTTAAGTTAAGTTAAGAAAGGAGAAGATGTACAGCCTCGCTATAAACTGTAACATAACATCACAGCATCCTTATCAATAAAAGAGAAGGTACATTTTACTGATTGGATGCTAAAAAAAATAGAAAAGCGCAAAAGTGCATTTATAAGTCTTCATCATCCGTAATGTGACATGACGATATTTATAGGCGATTACGAACCTCAGCAGCATTTTTAAGTCTACAGCTATTTAGTAATACCCTAATGATTATATGGATAGAAACTCTGGGGCTAGAATGCAGTACACATTTGACATCACGCATATTGAGCAATTGTTTTTACCCCCCCCCCCCCCCGGCTTTCCCGCCACGGCTCCCTCACCCTCCCCACTAGGTCAAACGTTTTCCCAAAAAACCAGACATCCATCTCAGCGTGACGTAATTAATATCTTATCTCTCCCACCATTTTCCCCACTCCTCTCTATTCTTAACATATTATTTTTATGACAATAAATAAATGTAATATCAATCATGTTCTGCGCCCAAGGAAAACCTATAGGTGGTCAGTCTTCTACAACATTCACAGAAGAGCGTAGGTATAGACCAGAACCGTTTCTAGGTCAGTCTTCTACAACATTCACAGAAGAGCGTAGGTACAGACCAGAACCGTTTCTAGGTCAGTCTTCGACAACATTCACAGAAGAGCGTAGGTACAGACCAGAACCGTTTCTAGGTCAGTCTTCTACAACATTCACAGAAGAGCGTAGGTACAGACCAGAACCGTTTCTATGTCAGTCTTCTACAACATTCACAGAAGAGCGTAGGTACAGACCAGAACCGTTTCTAGGTCAGTCTTCTACAACATTCACAGAAGAGCGTAGGTACATACCAGAACCGTTTCTAGGTCAGTCTTCAACAACATTCACAGAAGAGCGTAGGTACATACCAGAACCGTTTCTAAGTCAGTCTTCTACAACACTCACAGAAGAGCGTAGGTACATACCAGAACCGTTTCTAGGTCAGTCTTCAACAACATTCACAGAAGAGCGTAGGTACAGACCAGAACCGTTTCTAAGTCAGTCTTCTACAACACTCACAGAAGAGCGTAGGTACAGACCAGAACCGTTTCTAGGTCAGTCTGTGTTTTGTTGCCCTAGGCGAGAATTTAAAAATGCCGACCCCAGAGAGGTCCAGATTAGATATTAGGAAATATTTTTTTAGTCAGAGAGTGGTGAATGCTTGGAATGCATTGCCAGGGGAGATAGTGGAGGCAGGTCCAGTTAATGCATTTAAGAATAAATTGGATGCTCATATCTTTTAGAGCAAGGTGATGTAAATGAAACTGGTTGTATACAGACACTGCAAGGTCTTCTAAACCAGTATAAAGACGTTAAGTCAAGTTAAGGACAGAACAAGCCCATAAAGACTACCGTCTCTATGTCCGTCATCCCCTCCCCAGGATGACCAGGACAGAACAAGCCCCTAAAAACTCGACGCCTTTTTGTCATTCTCTCAACCCGATATCAGCCACTAAATACCTTCAGAAGCAACCTCTTCCCGATTTCTCATCTTATCACGTACCAGTTATTCAACATCGAGCTGCATTTTCTTATTGCACCACTCGTTGCATTCCCTACCAAGCGTGATAACGCCGTTCGCTGTTTCATATCCATTTTTGATCTATTCTCCTCCTTCAAATAAAGCCTCAAATATGGTCATGGGCCATAACAACCGCCTGCTTGTGTAATCAGTGATAGTCCTTTTTAAATTCTTGTTCCCTTGATACCTTCAAGTTTTGTGATGGAGGTGATATCTGCGGTGATAGTTCTTTTTACATTCTTGTTCCCTTGATACCTTCAAGTTTTGTGATGGAGGCGATGTCTGCGGTGATAGTTCTTTTTAAATTCTTGTTCCCTTGATACCTTCAAGTTTTGTGATGGAGGCGATGTCTGCGGTGATAGTTCTTTTTAAATTATTTTTCCCTTGATACCTTCAAGTTTTGTGATGGATGCGATGTCTGCGGTGATAGTTCTTTTTAAATTCTTGTTCCCTTGATACCTACAAGTTTTGTGATGTTTTGTCTGTTGTATACACTGACTCGCATGTTGGCGTTGGTTTGTGCCACTTCATATTTAGATTTTAAAGACTAAAGTTTAAGTATGTATCACATCTTCACAATGACGGCATCTCTTGCGCAATCCAGTATCCATCGTATGCCTTTTTTATGAATGCGGTTCAACTTTTCCAACTGTGAACATGATAGAATGAGGCGATCAAGCCCATAAGAGTCGACTGACTAGACAAACTATTGATTTAGAATAAAATGCAGCCTCTGTTCCATTTTGCCAGCTATCATTGTCTTGAGTGCTGCCAGACTTTGCTTGCATCTCGGTATCATTTGATCGACGTGTACGACAAGATATGATTACATATTTCTTCCAAATCTTTCAAAGTGTCGCGCCTTTCACATCCATCAAGAATTATATCGGGGAGGTCCTACTTTACATTGCGGTTGCACAAGGAGCACTACATCACAAGGCATGTCGGGATAAATTTGAGACCTATACTCCCCATACTACCGAATGGACTGTTCTCTGAGTACAAATTTACATAATTATCTGATAAATGTAATTAAATTTCAATAAAACGAAATGTAAAATAATAGCAAAACTGAATTCAACTCTTACTATCCTGAACGTATTATCAACTGGTGATAATCTTGATAACAAATCAACAAAAAACTATGACAGTAAATATATTTGGCAATGAATTATTTATCTTTGCAGCTCTTATTATTCCCTACAAGATTAGTTCCTTCGTTGAACTTATGGGAGAACCATTTGTCTCGTGCTAACTATCGCTTATTACATTTCATATTCTATTCAAATTAATTGGTTTGGTATTTGCCTAGACAATTTTGACAATAATTTCTAAACAATTTTCCATCAAATGTAAAGTTTATTTTCTAACTTTATATCTATTGTTTAACACTGGCAAATAGCAGATAATATCATTAATAACGTGGTGGGCAAGCAATGTTTTAAAATAGAAGTTATGTACAATATTATTTTTTTCAAGCAAGCTACAACCTGTAAAAACACAGCTCGAAAGAAAGGGGGATTCATTTAATTTGTGATAAACTGTGTTGTTTTGTTTCGTGTCTTGAAAATGTCGGTGCAGACGGATTTTTGAAAGCTTGTTTTGTAGACTGTGTACAGTAACAGATAATTGAAATCGCATTGATTTTGTGAGCGGGAGACTACTCTGTCTGAGATTAGGTTACCATGTTATTATCTGCTTCCGGGGAAAATGGAAATAAGAGCGCGTCTCTCCAGAGATAAGATGAGGATAGTCTGGACTGGTAAAACAACTCATCCCCTTCTTCTAACTGTCACATAGCACGGTGACATCCTTCAGTTTGAAGAGCAATGTGGCACACGGTGCCAGTTGTAGAGCAGAGAATACAACCGCAACGTTCTTGTTCAATTCAGGTCAAGTGCCATCTCCACAACTATGGTCGGCTGCAATGGATCTACAGCATACGCTCTCTGTTTCTCTGATGGTGCAATCTGACACTCTTTCCAGTCATCTCCTGTTAGTATCCGACAACTAACAACTGTGTCTGTCTCTTAAGCGATGGCCGTGTACTTTACTCTTGTTTGATCTTGTTCGATCGTTGCAAAATGCGGCTATTTGATATAGAGTTCATTGAGCTAGAAATTATTGTATGTGCAAGGTATTTCAATACTATATCCACTGCAAAATAAAGTGCTTTGATGCGGGGTTCTGCCAACTGCAGCTGTAGCCCTATGCTCTGTAATGGTAAATATGGTCCCATTGTTTTACTGCCATTGGGGATGAAGTGTTGTAGATGTCATTGCGCCCGGCCTCCAATAAATGGAGTTGTCTTTTCCGCTGACCTTCCTTTCCTACTATTATCATTTACAGCTGTGTAGATTAGGGCGTGTCGATACCGGAGATTGAACCCGATACCTTTGTCGTGAGAAGCCAGCTCTTTGACTACACGCTCAGACGTTCACCTTATGCTCTTTAATAATGATTCGCTTAGACGATTAAGGTCATTCGTGATGATGGTCTGTGACCATGATTGATGCCCGAGATCTATGAGATGTATAGTTCTTATGAGAAGCGGGAGATTTGTCACAGGCAGAAGTTGGGCAAAGTCTTTTCCTACCCTTGATTTCGACAGCCAACTGCACGATCTGGCAAATCGGGATTTTCTGGGGAAGGCGGGCCACATGACTGAAGATAGAGAGACGGCGACGGACCATTATAGAAACAATACTGTCGAGGTGTGTCTGTCGAACAACCTCAGTGTTGGTAACCAGGTCATACCAGTGGTTTCCAAAGGATGCAGGTCTGACTACGCCGTATGGAAGTCTTCAAGACTCATCTTATCTCTCTGTCGAACCGTACAAGTTTCAGAGGCATATAGAAGGATTAGACTGACGCAGGATTTGTACAGGCCCAGTTTTGTTTCTAGACTCTGTGCAGGGAGTTTTTATGCGAGGCTGCCGTGCCGATCCTTCATACAATGTCAGGACTGCTGCCCACATCATAGGTCTGTTGGTTGTCTAGTAGATGAATTCCTCGGTGGGATTTCAGTTGCAAGCAAGCCATCACTAAAACGTTGGATTTTTGTCTTTGTCCATGACATATGGAGACCCAGATGTGAATCTTATAGTTCCATGTGTACCAGAGCTCTTATCAGTACATGGGAGTATGAGTCTGATAAAAGGGCGTAGTCTACAAAATCAATGTATGTCACATATATATCACTGACGGTGACCCCTGATTGTGCGCTATCATATGTGCAAGGATCCAATCCATAGCACAACAGAACAACGATGGAGATAGAATACGTCCCTGACGTGAGGGGGCGACCCGCGGGGATAGCATCAATTTTGAAACGATTGAAATGTATTAAGCCCTGTTAATCTATTTATATAATGGCAGTCGCTTTTCTAATCTTATAAATTTGATCAAACGGTTAGCTGACTTCGTGTTTTTGTGTCTCAAGCCTTCTAATATAGTTCTCGATCCTTCATGGTTGCAGTTCGGAGTTTATTCTATAGTCGTCTATTCGTAGGGAAATCACTTCTGGACTTAGATGGGTTCTATGCATTTAAGCATTGATAAGGTTAACGCTCTTCGTTAGGTTTTCCGGGTCGCTGTCGTTTGCAACTTTGTTCACAGCTTTGTCTAGCGTAGACCAGACATGTTCAGCGACGTCGCCTGACAGGGTGCCAAAAGCTACTAACCTGTTTTCAACGGATGTAGAGTACTGGGCAGCTAGGATGTCCTTAAATTTTATCTTGACGTAATCGCGGTACTGGCGATAAATGATGGTCGGTGTTAACGAGAATTTGTCAACCCGGCGACACACCCTGCAGGATCTTATAAGGCCGTGGTTTCGTGATATAATGTTATCAAGTTCATTTCTGGTCCTTTAATCATTACATATCCATGTGAACCAGAGGCTGTCCTTCCGCCTAAACCAAGTGTCTGCAGTCCGTATCACAAAGCAGACGCTAGAGGAGAGAAATCTGGTCGAGTCGTGTGGTATTCCGTTCCCATGTGGGCCCACAATCGTCTGTACCCCACTCCTGTCAGTTCCAGGGTGATTATGTTGGCGTTTCCCATGTCCTGTGATACGGCCTCCTCATCCCAACACTGGTATATATACCGCTAACTATTAGACAGTTTCGCATGAATGACGTTTGTTGTTTTCCGCATTCTACATAATGTCTAATTGGTGGACGGGAAAATCATAAATTTTATTTACTGAACATATTTGAAGGTCAAAACATCTATTTTTGACAGCCCGTCTGTCTACCTTAAACATCTTAAAATTATGTCCCGTTCACTGAGGTTGCTTTTAATATAGACTAATGAATACATTTTTCAGAATACATTAAATTTCTTAGAGAAAAAAATATTTACATAACGTCATGTATATTCTAAGACTGCATGCGAAAAATCATTTGGATCTGATATGCAGTTTAGTAGAAAATTGCTTCGGACCATGTTTATGAATTGAAAGACGAAACTTAATACAAAACTATACGCGTATGTCAGTCAGGCCATGGAGTGGCCCTCGTGTGTTCGAATCACGGTCGTGACTGTGATTTTTTCCCGTGCCTCTTCTGGTTAAAATTCTCCTGATCTCTGGGTAGTGAGATCGGACTCCCGTGGTCAGTGTCGAGCACGTTAAAAATTCATTGTTATTTGGAAATCAAAAAGAGTAGGCTTAACGGCCACTGCCCTGACAAAATTCAATTAAAAAATCTACCCAAGTTATTTGTACTATTTCCCCAAATGGTTTGTTAAGAGCAGCTATAGATGGCGCCTAACTGACTGCAGGTCTACTTAGCTCTAGTGTTTGAGTCTATTAAGATAGACTCACACAACGGTAAGAATCACCCTCCAAGAAACTGGTTGTATACAGGCTCTGTAGAGTCTTATAAACAAGTATAAAGACGTTAAGTGCCGTTAAGTTAAATTAAGTTAATCTGCTAATGCCTTCATCGACCTCACCAAGGAATTCAACCTAGTAAACAGAGAGGCTCTTTTTAAAGTACTGTCTAAAGTTGGCTGCCTACCTAAGCTACTGAGCATGATTAGGTCTTTCATGAGAGCAGGAATTCGACATTAAAAGCGGAGTTTAGCAAGGTTGTATCCTGGCTCCGACTCTATTTGGCATTTTCTTTGCCATCGTGCCTAAACACGCCTTTGAAGCTGCAATACGGAGGGGGGGGTGAGGGGGGGGGGGGGTTCTTTCTGCATACTAGGTCAGATAGGAGACTATTTAATCTGACCAGACTGCGAACAAAAAGTAAGAGAAGGGAAACTGTCATTCGGGATATGTTCTTCGCTCACACGGAAGCCGAATTACATATCCTTATTAATAGGTTGGTAAATCTTGTGATTCATTTTCAAATATATGGGATCATTGATCAGTGAAGAGGGGTCGAAGCCAGAGGTAATTGCAAGAATAGCACAAACAACAGCGGCGCTGACTAGGCTGAAACCTATATGGCAAGACAAGCGGCTCGCCCTCGGCATAAAAGTTAGACTAATGCGCTCTTTGATGCTATCAATATCTCTGTATGCCTGCGAGACCTGGACCATTACAGCAGATATCCAGGGCAGAATACATGCAATGGAAATGAGGTGCTATAGAAAACTCCTAAATGTTGCATATAAAGATCGTGTCACGAACGTAGAATTACGTCAGAGAGTTGAAGACGCTATTGGTCCATTTGAAAATATGTTCACAGCTATCAAAAGACGAAAGATGGCCTGGTGTGGGCACGGAAGGTCCAACGGAATTACCAACTCGGTACTCTTTTGTTCCGTACCGGGACAAAGAGTGCGAGGACGTCCAAAGAAGAGATGGGTGGACAACGTCACTGAGTGGTCAGGCCTTCGTCTCGGTGAGATACGACAGGCGGCGACAGACAGAGAGGGATGGTGTGGAATTTTGGGAGTGTCTTCATGTGTGCCCCAACGACCTGATGGGTTACGGGATGAACTGAACTGAACTGAACTGAACTGAAATCTTGTGATCTGTTTGGACTCACCATCAGCGTACAAAACACAAAAGTGATGGCACATAGTGCAGATCCTCTAGACATTGTCTTAAACGATACAAATCTGGATGTAGTAAATCACTTTCTCGGATCTGTCATCACCGGCACACTTTCACTGGTCACAGAGCTGCAGAAACGATTAGGAATGGCCTCAGCAGCACTTGCCAGACTCTCACAGAAACTGGAATAACATCATGCTGACCATCTCCACACAGGTTGCTACACAGGCTAAATTTGTTTCATATGCGCTGCCTGAGACGCATACTTTGAACTTCATGGAGTGGCAGAGTGACTAACATCGACATGTTAGACCGTGCAAAGATTGTCACCTTAGTTACGATCCTCCGTCACGGTGGCTTGGTCACGTGAGCAGAAGGGAGGATGATCGAATAGCAAAAGATAGCATATAGGAAGAGCTGACCACGGGCAAACGTAAAATAGGCTGAATCTTCCTCCGCTACAAAGATGTTTGCAAGCGTGACCTGAAGGCTCTGGATATGAACACCTGCAACTGGGAGGAACTTGCCAAAGACAGACCTGGCTGGAGGCAGGCTTTGGGTGTTGTTCTGCAGGCAGGGGAAGACAAGCTGCATCAAGTTGCAGACAACAAACATTTGCGGCAAAAGCAAGGACAACAACTGACTGTCCCCTCTCTAGCGTGAAGTCCATTGTCTCTCGAGACTGACAGGATCAAATAAATACACATTAATAGATTGAGGTGTGGTTATTGTGGCATATAGTTGCTGTTTAAAACTTACATTGATATCAATTTCAAAATGAGTTTGAAGTATACATTTATAGCAATGCAGAAGGTTACCATTTTACTATAACAGTTCTTCCGCGGAGAATCTAGGATGGGTCATTTATATTGCGATATTCATGACCCAAAGAAACGAACGCATTTGGCTCTTGGTCAAGATAGTTCATCCTTTAACTGTTGGATTGGACAGGACTCAGAGTGCACTCATATCAAGCAAGGTAGGAAAAGAATATTTGACAATTTCGACAATTTCATAAAACGGGAGATATTGAAACTGTTGACGTAAATCAACGTGTAACTCCCCGGAAACTCAAATTAATATTAGAGCTTGTGTGAGCTAAAGTCTAAGGACAAGTTGCCGAACAGAGCAGGACATCTAAAATGTATGATGTTGAAGTGCTGACATGTGAGTACCTTTCACAAATAGACATTCAGTTCTGGATGAAGTATGTTGATTATGTGCTCCGGGAAGAATAATAGTACTGGCAACGAAATGTATTACAATTTGTCCAGCCAGTAACAATTATCAACCTTTTTGAATCGACAGATTCAGATGATTAATATCTTTTGTAGACATACTGATTAGCAGACTTGGATGAATTAGAGTATGTTTATCAAAACAATTAGGTGTACATACAATAGCAACAAATACATTGCAAATTTCAATTGCGTTACACAACATAAAATTAGCTGTGCAGTTGATAAAACCTTGGAGGTCTAAGGGTGACCGAAGGGCTGTACTAACCGTTGCATATTGGTGCCATTCTTACGATTGTGCATAACCGGCAACACAAACAATCAAGTGATCTATCACGACATTAAGGACAGACGCTTATGAACAGAATACTGAGAAATTCAGCTGCGTACTGTAAAATCTTAAACTTAATGTCACGTCTTTGCAATGGTCCTAAAAGATCAAAACAATTGTGCAAATGTTCAAAGGCTGCATGCCAAAAATTATTTGCATCTGGCATGCAGTTTAGCAGAAAATTCCTTCGGATCTTGTTCATGAATTAAAAGACGGACTACAGTAAATTGTTATGCGTAAACGACTGCAGAGAATAATGAAGATAACGATAAGCACGTCTGCTAGCTGGAAAGCATGCCATCTTTAACATAGATGACGTTCCTCGTCAATAATTTCAACATTCTAGCTTCCACTTCTCACGCCAGTAGCACATCCAGTTTGTTTATCTAAGGAAGGGCACTTTTAAGACGTGTAACTATTGATCTTGGTCGATGGAAAGCTTACATTAAACACAACTGCGCTCGTATATTATTTCATAGTGGGAGAGTGATTGCTTCTCACAGGTAGGTGTACTGGGTTAGTTGTATTCCCTCGTTCTCTTTCTTTCCTAAGGTGGAATGTGTTGTATTGTGTTTTGCGTTTTTACTACTTCAGCACGAATTTTGTTCACACGCTTATATCTTATATGGACACAAACTTGCTCAGACGTGAATCTGACCACAAGCAAATGTGGGGTGTGAGCTGTGCTCGGTTCTGTCACCGTTATCGTCACGCTACAGTTAACCCAGCTGTAAATTGGCAAACGGCGTATTAAGGAAGAAGAGACAGCGAGTAAGGGAGGTAATAGCCCAACCATTCATAAAAATCTTACAAAGACATCAGTGTCTGCTATTGGACTACCTTGACCATTAATCTGTGCAGCCAACCAGATTATGTGTCTGAATCAGTGTTAGCGTTTTCATTAATTGTTTCAAATATTAACCTCATTGATTGGATGACCTTCTGTCTAACTGAGTGTAAGGATCGTTTTACATTTCATAAATATAAACGTGTGTTTATATGTAAATGAGTTTCACATATATATTTTTTTTTAAAAGTTCACAGATTGACATGGAACGTCGACCCAGGAGTGAGAGACGAGCGAGAGAGCAGAGCAGGAGTGTGTACAACAAACGAGCTACAGTAACAACCAGTATTCGTAGCATTTACTACTGTCTGAGAAAGACTAAACACCTATCGATGTACACTGAGTGATGAGAAGTCAATTTTGTATAACATACCATAACGTAACATAAGATTCCATAATGAAATATAAAATAGCGAAATATAACAGAAGGTAACGTAACATAATATTATGTAACACAACATAATATAATGTAATATAACATAATATATTATAACATATATCATAGCATAACATAACATAACATTACATATCATTATATTATGTTATATTATATTATATTATATTATATTATATTATATTATATTATATTATATATCATGTAATGTAATATAATATAATGTAATATTACATAATGTAACTTAATACAATATAACATAACATGACAAAATATAACATAATATATATAACATAACATAATATAACATTTGGGACAGTCCTATCTTATCGATACACGAATCTATTATTTGAGGAGTATCCCCTTTTCTTCCCATATCTTCATAAATAATCCATGCAATTTATATGTGACCTTACCTATATCTGTCATTATACCTTCTGTTTCTATTCCATCTGGTCCTGCTGCCTCCCCTTTCTTGATTTTATATATGGCCCTTTGATTGTATATCTTACTTGGTGGGTTACAGTCTAAGTAAAGGGTCTCCTCTGCTGGTAGGATGTTTGGTGCTTCTCGTGGTGGAGGTCTGTTTAGACTTTTTTTGAAATACTCAACCCATTGTTTATGTTGCTCCTCCGATGACGTCCGTGCTCTCTATATTTGATTGGTTTGTCTGTCTGTATATATCTATTTGCCATTTTCTTTGCCAATGAGCAGAGCTCTCACATATTTTTTATTTGTATTTATGCATGTATTAACCTCTTTGTCTGTAACAGTATAGTTTCTCTGGGTTTTTGCTTTGGTGATTCGGGTTTGGCAATTATTGAGTATATCTTTCTTCTTTTTTCCTTTCCTCAATTGTATGTAATGTCTCAGTTGTGATACATTCTTTGTGTTGGGCTAAATTGAATCCTATAATTTGCCCGACATACAAGGACCAGAGAAAGCACATGTGGCCATCACCAGTGGCAACACTAGACAAGCCCTATGGCAGTGTCGACAGCCTCAGGATGACCGCTACTTTTTTCGAAAAAATACAGGTTGACGTTTGACAGTGTACGACGAAGAAGAAGAAGAATGCTTTAGTTTCGTCATATGTCCTCGATATCTCTTAATCCTGGTCTCACATATTATAAATATCCATCTCCCAGTTCTGATTTAGCTCTTGTGGCACTTGGTATCTGTTATTAAACTGAATGCTACATTATGTCTTCCTTGCCTGTTCTTGTGAAACGTTTACGTAATATCTCGCCCTGCCTTCTCCTTGTTCTGGTTTGTTTTTGTTTTGTTTTGTTTTTTTTGTTTTTTTAGTTTGAGCTGCAAGATTTCCAGCAACATGTGGTGGTCTGAATCAGTGTCTGCATCTCACATTACTCTTACATCTTGTAGTGAATGTGGTTTTCTGTTACGTTGTGTGGTGATCTCCATTTTATTTAGTGCATATAGCTCTGCAAACATTTTTCCATTTTCGTTCATTTGTCTAATTCCTTATTCCCCTAATCTGTTCGTAACCTAGGTCGTCTGTTCCTACTTTTGCGTTGAAGTCCACCATTAAAATTAAGAGATATGTCTTTGTCGATGTGTCAAGGACATCTTGCAGCTCGTTGTATAATATTTACTTTTTGTCATCTTCGGCCTCGTTAGTTTGGGGCATAGCATCAAATGCTGTCGATAATGATGTTTTTGGTCTTATTTCTAAAGCGTGCGCTGATGATTGTATTGGTTGTTGTTTTTGTTGTTGAATGGCCAAAATGAGTAGGATTACTAAAAAGGACGTTAAGTGGCCGGTTGCAGTAGCTTGCCTCACATCCCGAGCGTGCTGATGCTTGGCTTCATCTGAGTTGCGCTCACTACTACGGGGATTACGCCAAACCTCACCTTGTTAGCCAGACTGTTGTCCCCGACAACAACACGTTTCCAAGACGACCAACGAGGAGGTCAGGTGAGGGTCTTGACCAGTATATTTCTCCTCAACCTGGCTAACATTGTCTGATTAGTGTGTTTTGCCTGACCAGGCGTTAGCCTCATCTTCCCAATTGTATTGGTAATAGCTTTCCACTTTATGGTCACCCTCTGTGTCTCTCTAGAAAGCATCAGTGCGACTCTCTCTGTGTGTTAGGCGTCAGTTTCCTTGCTTTCAAAGTAAATTTTCACTTCCCCAGTATTCAGTCTCATCTATCCTGATTGTGTCCATCTTGTTTCGCACTATCGGGTTGTAATTTGTCGTCTATTTAGCAATATGTGATGTTTTCCCTGTCTGGTACATTGTTCTAACATTCCATGTTGCTATATTGGTTTTCTTCTTGGTATTCAGGAGAGCAGTAATCCGGGGAGCTTCCTTGCTGTTTTCACACCACTGCATCATTCTTCTCGTTCCTGAAGATCCTATCTTTCCCAATGCCGTTTTCTTTTGTTCTGGAGTCATCGCTTTTGAAACTTTTTTACTTGCAATGGGCAACCATTATTATTATTATTGTTGTTGTTGTTGTTGTTGTTGTTAGCATCAGATTACTAATCTGGACAGCGTGCTTCCGGTGTAGTTGAATGTTTTAAGCCCTTCTAATGTCTGTCTCGTCACTGTAACCACTGGCTGTTTATATGTTTTACCTGGGGCTGGTTGATACATGACCTCAGTTTTCTATGTGCTCATTCATGGTCAAGCCAAAGTTGTCACAAGTAATATAGAATCTGTCCATACCTTCTTGCATATTCTGTTCTGAGCTGCTGTTCAGAGCATAATCACACGGAAATATGAGTGCACGTGTATCTCTCTCCAACTTGGTTTAAACACTGAGTCTGTGGGGATTAAATAGACTGCCATTCATATGAAACTGTATGGGTATGGCATTCTCACTATCCTTGAAGTCGATGTCAGCTTTATTGAAAACATGCTTGACATGGAATATCAGGCTAAATAAACACATCCATCTGCTTCTCCGCTGTGCAATTGTGGACTGGGTGAACAAACTGCAAATCATGTTTTACAGCACTGCCATCTATAAAATCAGCGTACGAGAAGATTCACTGACCAGATAACTCATAAACTAAAATATGTTCGGACCTAAAGAGTAGCTCGGATAACGGTTGCATTCATCACAGGAACACGTCTGTCAAACAAGAAGAAGAAGAAGAAGAAGAAGAAGAAGGAGGAGAAGAAGAAGAAAAAGAAAAAGAAGAAGCAAAAGAAGGGAGAAGAAGATGAAGGAAAAGAAGCAGAAGAAGAAGAAGAAGAAGCTCCCTCTATTGACAGGATGAGACGCCTCAAATCAATTCATTATTTATCAAGAAAACATTAGGACGTCGTGCCTTTAACACGCGTCTGTATACTTGTATGTTTAATAACACCACACTTCAGATAGAGTACACACGGATTCATAGTATCGATTGGAAGTCCCGCGCCAAGTACTCCAGTGGCTGTCCTAGTAATTGGCCGATTGTACACAACTAACAGCTGTGACTGAGATATACGTCATCCCTCGTCACAAAGGTTACACAATGATTGCATTTGTTTTACTGTGTATATATGCCCTTGTATACACTAACGCATCGTTGTTCCTATTACTCAGCATCATCTTGTGTCATGCCTAGTGGCATTGGCGATAATTTCCGTCCACAACCAGCTGTCTGTATTGCAATTATGCACTTACGATGCGCTATGTTTTTCAATCCAGTTTGTCTTGCAGTCCTGAATATGTTTTCTGTCTTCCGCTGCATCTTCTGTCCTAGATCTTTCTTGATGTTACACGATTTCCAAGGCTCTCCCTCCTGTCGAATGAACTTTGCGTGTCTTGTTTTCATTTCATTTAGCAGTAATCTTTTGATATTGTTTTCTTGTAATATACCTTGGTTGAATTGTCTAACTATCAAAGGTATATCGTATCATTCTTCTCATTAACTCAATTTCTGCTACATGATAGTGATGTTCATGTTTGTCCATTCATTGTATAGGACTCACAGCCATGTGAAATATAGGTTCTCCAAGCATCATGATATTATCCACTATCAAAGCAAGCAGGCGTGAAAATGTATCTCTATTTTAATTCATTTCGTTTAGATGCAGGGAGTAGTTTTGCTTTATACTAAGAAATATGTTGATAACATGACGGTGTGAACAACATTGGGAGTTCCTATGATTGTTTTTGTTCCTAGGTTTGTTTTTGAAGGGCACATTTAAATGGTCACTCCTTCCTATATAGCTTGTGTAAAAGATGACTATAGAGACATGCTACCGCAAAGGTCAAATCAAGCAAACTGCATACAACATATCTCACGTCCACGCTGTACTTCTGGAAGCAATTTATGTTACAGGACAGTAGCCTGTCCAAAGAAGGGGGATCGCCACTTTGCTCACTTTAATTCTATTCTGCTGACAAGTCTAGCATTGCACTATAGCCAGGAAAACTCAAACCTTTAGTAATCCTCATGATCAGAGAAGCTACTACAACTAGTTACCAGACAGCAATCGCCAAGAGTGAACGCCTCGGCACGAAAAGCATTCAACAACAATAACAACAACCTCATAATAACACATGCAATAGAAGCTATCATTGAGGTAGCCTATGACCAACAGTAGTTCTCAGGAAACCACAAGTTCCGGTGCTGCTCCTGTGCTCATTACTAAGCAAGCAAGGATCAACTAGAGACAGAGACGAACACGTATATGGATGGAGTAATGGACGTACGAGTATGTGCATAATACTACATTTATTTGTGTTAGTAATCGCGTACTACACTAGGCCGATTAGAACAATTATGAATGTGCGTACATATATATGCATAATACTATTTTAGTGTTATTCAGTTATGTGTATGTATGTCGGTGTAACTGTAACCCTGTGCGTGTTATGTGTGTGTGTATGTGTGAGTGTGTATGCGCATTTTGAGTAAATGTATAGTGGAAATAGGTAAAGGAGTGTGTGCGTTTACAAGTATACGTTTCTTTAATTGTCTGTGTCAATATGTGTAAGTGTGTGTACAAATTAATTTAAACGAATGTTTTTGTACGTGTGCTTAATGAGGTATATGTGTTTGTATCAAATTTTGATCGAGTTACGCCAATTTTTGAGGTACATGTGTTTTGTATCAACGTTTGATCGACTTACGCCAATTTTTGAGATATATGTGTTTTGTATCAACGTTTGATCGAGTTACGCCAATTTTTCACTTTCCTTTGCAAAAGTAAAGTGGAAATTCAGCAGAATTAGCCGCTGGTTGGAAATAGAGTTTTTGAAGACTCCATTGTACTAAGCCGCAGCCTGTAAGAAGTGGGGTAGCCAATGCCCTTCCTTGCTGTTTTTTTTACCGTTCCCTAACTCATTCATGAGGTACCCATTTACAGCTCGGTTGGCTGGAGAAGCTGTCCCTGATTAAAATCAATACTCGGATTGCGTTAGTCTCCGGACGCGATTCGAACCGAGGCACAGACTGAAAAAGAAAGAAGAGATACTACCCTGAGTTTCATAACGAAAAACTACCCAAGCATGGACTGGACCCATGCATACGCCGACGGTTCTGTAACAAACACAACACAGAACGGTGGGGCAGGAGCATTCCTGAACCTACCAAATGGCAGAAAAATAACATTGTCATTCGCCACAACCAGATACTAGTATGACATACGAAGAGTCAAAACGGCTTATTAGAGCTAGATACATGAGCAAATGGGAAACCGAACATACTAGATACACAAGAAACGATGCCTATTACCAGTTGAACAGAAGAGAGCAGGTCGTGGTCTTCAGACTTCGCACAGGCCACAATAGACTTAGGTACCACCTATTCAACAAATTGAAGATAGGTGGCGCTGACGAATGCCCGTGTGGTACCGGGAAAATGACCGCTGAGCATTTGCTGCAAAACTGCCCGACATACGAGGATCAGAGAGAGCAGATGTGGCCATCACCAATGGCAACACTAGACAAGCTCTATGGCAGTGTCGACAGCCTCAGGATGACCGCTGCTTTTTTCTAAAAAAATAAAGGTTGATGTCTGACTGCGTACGAAGAAGTAGAAGAAGAAGAACCGAGGCACGCTATTACCACAGAAAATAGCGAATTGCTGGCTATGAACTGAGCCAACGCGCCCCTCGCCTTTGCATATTACAGTCTAAAAACATGCTTGCACAATAATGACTAACACAATAGCATTAAACCTGAAGAAAGGATGAATATCACATTTCTTGCTTACGTACAAATATTTTCATATTTTTCCTTGAGTGCTAAACGTACCCTTGGAAGTTGATTTTTGAAGAAAGACTATAATATATAGTGGAGATTCATCATCTGAGCCTTCAATAAATCGTATTCATTTTGAGAGTGGAGAGCTGGGTGGAGAAGCTAGTACTGGACTTTTTTCGATGTTGAAGGATGTTCAAACCTGTGCCCATATACAGACGGATGGTATGGTTGAGGTGCCATTTGCTTTGTGGATTGATGCTTTCTTTCTCCAACAATTTTCGTGAAACATGCCATGCTGTATAACACACATCTCTTCACTAAAAAATTTCTGTTAAATTGATAGCAAATTCCTCACAATTATGTCAATCATATTTCAAAATAGTAAATGTAAGTTAGTTTTCTTTTCCCTTCTACTGCTGAGCGTCATAGGGAGCTTAAGTAGTCTATCCTGCACCAAGTGCGTTACGTTGGTCAATGTGAGCCCATATCGCTGCACTTTCACTCTAATGGCATCTATCCACCTGCCCTCTTGCCCTATAGCCATATCTACCAGAGTTGTAAGCCATCAGTGAAAGTTGATGAGGGTGCATTCTCATGAGATGACCAAACCAACTTATTTACTTACTTACTTACTTACTTACTACCACACTGCTCTATCCGCCGTCTTTTTCCTGGCCTCTTTCCAATCCAGCTCTCGATCACTTAGGGACTGTCGTATGTTGTCTTCCCAACGTACTTTGGGACGTCCTGTGGGTCTGCGTCCTTGACTTTTGATCTCCTATGACCGCTTTGGTATCCGATCTTCTTCCATTCTACAGACTGGTATCCGATCTTCTTCCATTGTACAGACTGGTATCCGATCTTCTTCCATTCTACAGACTGGTATCCGATCTTCTTCCATTCTACAGACTGGTATCCGATCTTCTTCCATTCTACAGACTGGTATCCGATCTTCTTCCATTCTACAGACTGGTATCCGATCTTCTTCCATTCTACAGACTGGTATCCGATCTTCTTCCATTTTACAGACATGGCCAAACCAGCTGGGACTGCTCCACTCATTAATTTCTGCCTGGAAATGTATTCGACACAAAACGTAGTGCCGACCATACTTCGAATTTCGCCGTTCTGCATTCTGTCTCTCCTGGTAACACCGATGACCTTCCTCAAACACTTCATTTCACAAGTTACAATTCTACTCTCACGCGCCCTGGACAGACGCCATGTTTGGCAATGCCAGCACAGTCGGCATAAATATATTGTTTATCAGCTGTTGCTTTGTTACCAAACTAATGTTCGGTGTCTAATCAGTAGGGTAAGTCACAGCTGATAAGTCACCGCATATGCTTTCTGACACTTAGTATCAATTTCCATGCCAATCCTACCGTCTGCCGAAAAAATACTGCCCAAATACTTGAACTCGTAGACCTGTTGAAGAGCAATTTCATTTAGACATATTTTGAGTGGCCCAGGAGTTCTACTGATCATCATAGTTTCTGTTTTGTTCCCGCTAATTCACATATTGTGTTTAGCACAAGCGCGTTCATGTGAATGTACTACTGCAAATCTCTTGTAAGCATTACCGAGATAGTAATAGGATCATCATCAACAGTAGATTATATTTCAAGTTACAACCTTCATTACTGTACAAGTAAAAGTAGATATTCATCTGTTAAATATTGATCATGATATGCAAGTCTTTCAGTAAAATCGTCATGCTACATTCTAGCTCCAAGTTCCTGGCCATATCTACAACATTTTTGTTGGATTTCTTCATTAAATTCTCCAACACTTCCAAAGTTGTCCATGCTGGCGGAGATAGATTCTTCCAAATACTTTTCAGTGGGCATTCTTTTTCGTGTTGTTTCACGACTCACGGTAACTTTCTTGCGCACGACACGCCTCCGTTGCCTTTCTCCAAATCGGCGCCGAGTCAGTTGTGCGCAGCTGCTGAAGCGTGGCGCCGAGATCAATGGATATATGTTATGCATTGTCATCATCTAGTGTCATCTACGTATCTGAGGTTGACGGTAATGGATCTTTAGTTGTCTCTGTCCCGTTGGAACACTCAGTCAAACTGTGTCCTGGCCACATCTTGATAATGTCTGTTCTTCTGCACCTCTGCCGCCATTGGGCTCTCTTGTCCTCCGCTTTTCCCTCCAATATAACCTTCAGCAGACTGTCATGTCAGTTGACATGACCAAAATATTTTATTTTCTGCTTTTTATTTCCTTGAGAAGTATCTTCTCAATCTTGAGTTGTTCCAGTACCTCACTATTTGTTTTCCTATCTTTCCAATAGACTCGTCCAAGTCTTCTGAACACCCTTCGAAAACTTCAATACCCATCTCCATTTTCTTGGCCAGGGTCTAGGTTTCTACTTCATACACTAAAGCTGAATGCCCATATCATTTAATGATTCTCATTTGTTAGTTCTGAGATATTTGCTTGAACAGAAGTGAATGTCTCATGCTGTTAAATATATTCTGTGTCATTGCAACTCTCTTAATGATCTTCATTTCACTGATGCGATCTGCTGTTATTAGCTGACCAAGGTATACATAGCTTAACACGTGTTCCAGAATCTATCCATTTATGTGAATGTCAACTTGTAGACTTTCTGTCCTTTTGGTGAACACCATAAGTTTAGTCTTGTTTATGTTAATTTTCAGCCCACATTGCTGGTTCTTGCTGTTTATCTTATCCATTAGGATCTGCAGATGTACTGAATCCTCTTTAAATAATACTGTAGAATCAGCATATCTCATATTATTGATACTACGTACTCCTATATTCAGTCCAGGAATTTCTTCTAGTTCATTGAAAATTGTTTCTGTGTATACATTAAACAGGCCAGGGGACAGCACACACCCACATCTAACTCCTTTTTAAATTGATACTTGGTAACCCCTCATCTCTAGTTCTCCAACATACCGATTGATCTCAATGCAAGTTTGTGATAAATTTGATATCCATAACATCCAGAATTATATCCTTCAGACATTTCATTAGCTGTTCATGTTTCACGTTATCAAATGCTTTAGTGTAATCAATGAAGCAAGCATATACGTCCTTTTGCATCTCCATCCATTTTCCCATTATCATTCTCATACAGAAAATTGTCTCTTGGTCCGCTGTTCTGCTTGAAATCAAACTGCTCCGCGCTGATTTCTTGGCTAATCTTCCCTTAAATTCTTATTTGAATGATTTTTAAGTGGTATTTCGGTGACATGACTCATTAAACGTAATTTTTTTTTAAATCCATGCAAGTTACTGCTTTGGTCTTCACTTGCAGTATGTGCTTTACACAAAGCGCCGCTAAATGTATGTATTGCGAGATCAGAAGTCTCCTCTCCCCAGTGATGTATTACACTAGTAAGCATTAGTCTAACATCTATATAATCTACATTTTACTTGTTTCTATTATATTATACCAAATTTATCATTGTATTTAATTATATTTGCAGCTTAGTTTTACATGCGTAGCTTCATGTTTATATTAGTAGCCTCAGTAACTTGAGTTTCCCTAGGCGCAAAATACTGAAGCTTCAATGTAGACCAGTGCTCTTCAACCTGTGCGCTTCCGCCTACTAGGGGACGATTTCAGCTTTCCGGCCGGCGGTGGCGGAATCATTACATGCTGTATTAAAAACGTAACCTGAGAAAAATTTAAAACAGGATACCAGCAAAAACCAAGAAAAGTGCAAATATAGGTTTGGCAACATACGTCTGTGAAACATGGACAGTTACCAAAACCTCGAGTATTTCAAGTTGAAATGTTATAGAAAGGTCATAAGAATACGGTGGACCAAAAAAATAAGAATGCAGACATTTGACCAGAGTTGGATATAGGGGAGAACTAGTTCACGAATTCCATAATGGACAGAACATTGAAATACTTTGCCCCCATCAAAGGACGCAACAGTCTTGATAGACCTGTAATGGAAGGTATAGTGCCGGGCAAGAGAGGCACAGACAGACCAAGAGGGCGGTGGCGACAAGATGTCAAGAAATGCTTAAGCTGGACTCTGGTTCTTTCAACGGGTTGTGACGTTATCGACGTTTAAAAATGACATGCCACATGACGAGTAAAAACATAAAAAATAAATCAGCGGACGATCCCGAAATATTCTTCAATTTAGATTATAGTTGGCAGTAAGAACAATTTAAAGTCATGAGTTATAAGGGTGAGCGTCATGAATAAGAAAGTTGAAGAGCACTGGTATAAACAAACGATGTAGCTAGGCACTCCGTATATCGGAGTACTAATGTGTGTGTGTGCATATATATACATAGACGGCAGCGTCTTGAGGCCTTCCACCTGCGCAACCAAAGGTGCATCCTCGGTATCGTCTGGCACGACATGATTTACAACAGCGAAATAGTTCGACGTACTCAACTTGTAGGTATTGTCTCAACGATTGATCGCCGTCGTCTCTCCCTCTTCGGTCATGTTGCTCGCCTTTCCCGGGAAGTCCCAGCCCACGAGATACTCTACGTTACGGGAACAAGCCGTGCTCATCCTGGAGATGTCATGGGACCACCCTCACAACACCTTGCTAAAACAGATCGCCATCTCCCCAACAGAACTGCAGAAAGCCTCGGACGCGGCCATCAGACGTGGTCATGGACGCTTAAGCACACTATTGAGTGGTGTGAAGTGAAAAGTGGAGTGCCACAGGGCTCGGTTTTGGGACCAATTTTGTTCTTGATATATATATGTGTATGTATATATATTAACGATTTGGACATTTATATGGGATCCATGATTTGCAAAATTTGCTGACGACACAAAACTATGCAGTAGTGTCTCATCTAAAGCAGACGTGGATATATTGAGGTCGGATTTAGATAGAATTCGAGAATAGTCTGTAAGCTGGCAAATGGAGTTTAATGTAAATAAATGTACAGTCGTCCACATGGGGAGACTCAATATGGAACATAATTACAGAATAGGAGAGAATAATATTAGAAAGAAAGATAAGGAAAGGGACCTAGGGATTATAATAGTTCATATAGGTAAGGTGAGCGAGCAAGTTCAGGTAGCAGCGAAAAGGGCAAATGCAATGTTATGTATGATAAAAAACAAATATTAAACATAGGAGCAAGGAAGTGATAGTCAAACTCTATAGAGCTTTAGTTAGAACTAAATTGGAGTACTGGGTACATGTGTGGAGTCTTTATCATGGAGGGGATATAAACATGATGACAAGAATACAAAAAAGAGCGACAAAGCTGAAAGTAGGATTCCAGAATTACAGTTTTGAGGAAAAACTCAGAAAACCCGGCCTACAGTGTCTATAAGAGAGAATAATTCGAGATAACAATACAGGTTTATAACATGATCATAGGAATGGATAAATTAGACTATAACAATTTTGTTTTCAAAATACTGCCACCCACAAGAACAAGAGGGCATAATTACAAATTAACTAAAAAGAGGTCCAGATTAGATGTTAGGAAATATTTGTTTAGTCAGAGAGTGGTGAATGCTTGGAATGCATTGCCACGGGAGGTAGTAGAGGCAGGGACAATTAATGCATTTAAGAATAAATTGGATGCGCATAGCTTTTAGAGCAAGGTGATGTCAATGTAACTGGTTGTATACAGACTCTGCCGAGTCTTCTAAACCAGTATAAAGACGTTAAGTTAAGTTTTATATATATAACATTTCTAAACACCAGACATAAGAGACACAAGAGTAGGTGTAAACTAATCAACAGACATTTCAATGTCAAGTTGTCATGAAACAATATATATTAAACATCCCACTTTCAGAAAAAATACACACATAATTACGTAGGCTCTCGGTTAGCGCTCTGGTTTCGCATCTGAGTGGTCCTGGGTTCATTCCTCAGTTGAGGCGGTAATATTTTTTCAAACCGCAATGGGTCCCGTCTCGACCCAGCCTTAAATGGGTACCGGTTCAGTCCGGGAAGTAAAAGCGGCGAGGGAAAGGAGATGGCTTCCGTCCTCATATAGCCGAGCCTTTGAAATGTGAGATCGCTAACACCTCACACCCCTACGGCAGTAATGCTTTGGGTTACTTTACTTTACTTTTTACTACAAGTAGTATTCAACTCTCAAACTAAAATAAAGGTGAAGGAAAAGTTCAATAAATATGAGTTCCTGTAATACTGCATCATTCTTGTGTAGCTAGCCGTTAGAAATATCAATACGCAACGGGACATGGTGGTTGTGTAATCAACAAAAGATTCAAATGCAAGAAAATGCACACGAACGCACCAGACAGCCCGTGCGTACACAAAAGATATTATTGGAGCAGACATACAAAAATATTATAGCTGCTGCAGAACGGATCTATTGTATTGTGTATTGTCGTCTCCTGTGGACAGAAACGTGGAGGTCGCGTCGTTCACTTGTAATTATGAACTAATCCTGAACTAAAACCTGACAGTGAAGGAAATGTACAGCAAAATATTGGCACTATGATGTTTTTCTCTTGTTAGACGGCGGCACTTAGTGAAACTTGATATAAAAAGTCAACTTTGATGTTTATGTTTCTGTTTCTAAGTATCGACGTCGCTGCACTCCGGGCATACCCATAGGTGCTCAGTCTCTCTCAGCAAATGGCGTAGGGTATGGATGCTGATGTTCCCCGTAGCTCTCTGGCTGTACGCTCCCGTGCTCCGTTCTCTCATGCGCCACACTCTGCTCAAACCTCGTTTAACGTTGAATATTTGCAGCCTGTGGATTGCTGCTTCATCTATTGCAGGCGGTCATTGATTGATTTTTAAATGTCACCTATCCATCACGTATGTGCCGATGATGGGAGCTCTTTCATTGCCCTGACCCCCGGCATGACCAGGATACTAGTCCATATAAACCCCTGTAGGTTTGAGGCATCAACAGCTGCTATCCACTCGTACCTAAGCCATCCCTTCTGTACTTTCTGAAGTACGGCTTGCGCGTCTGTCACGATGACTGCCCTTGTTATAGAAGTTTCAGATATCCATCTCAGTGCTGAGGTCACTGATTCCGTCTCCATTCTCAAACTGGAGGTGGTTGACATGTATGCCCTTCTGCACTCTCACTCTAGCCGAGAAGCTTCAGCCTGAAGTCCCACTGCGCAGCACTGATCTGACGGTGCATATGACATCATCACACTCCTGCGTGTTCTCAGTTATCAGCTGATTCACCTCAGCTGCTCTCCCGTTTACCTAGTCTCTGCATTCCTTGCCTAAGGTTATGACGACTCTCTGGTGATACTCTATCATTCTATCACCAGTGTAGACCCATTCTTCCCTTTTGGCTATCGTCTCAACTGGAGTGACGTGTCTGATTATTTTCTCTTCCTGTGCCATTCATGACGACTCTTTCTTGATTATTGAACAATTGATGTCTAAGATACTACTGTACAGAAGGTGTCGCTTGTCTATGGTGACATGCATATAGGCTTTGACTTGTACCAGTTTATGTCTGGATGTCACCGATAGCAATCCCAACATGTACCGCATCAGCACAATCGGGGTATCTCTAGTGCAGCCCAGAACCAGTCGTATACCTTCATTCTGGATGCGATCCAACTTTACACACTGTGTTCTTGATAGTGTGAGGATGCCCAGTCCGTAATCTATAACACACAACACGAGCTGACGAAATAGGACGAACAGGAGGTGTTGTTCCAGTTTGGCAGCAGCCATGGTCTTAAGTGCTCCTAACCCCTCGCTTACATCTTTGTACGATATGGTCAACATGCACTTATAGGAGAGACTGCGAAAAAATGTCACTCACAGGTATTTCAACCTGTCACACATGTCAATAATGTCAATGCAATAATCAACTGTGATGCCCGGAAGTTCAGCTATTACTATGGAATTATTCAAAGAGTACCACATCATGCAGGCCTTGTTCTGATTGATCTTAGAGCTTGAGTCGCCGTACAATAAAACACCGAATTGAAGAGGTGCTCAATACAACACCAACGATATTGATTAGGTGCTCAATAAAACACCAACGGTATTGATGATGTCTTCTTCTTCTTCTTCTTCTTCGTACGCTGTCAAACGTCAACCTGTATTTATTCGAAGAAAGCAGCGGTTATCCTGAGGCTGTCGACACTGTCATAGAGCTTGTCTAGTGTTGCCACTGGTAATGGCCACATGTGCTTTCTCTGGCCCTCGTATATCGGGCAGTTTTGCAGCAGATGTTCAGCGGTCATTTTCCCTATACCACAAGTGCATTAATCAGTGCCACCTATCTTCAATTTATTGAATAGGTGGTACCTCAGTCTGTTGTGGTCTGTGCGGAGTCTGAAGACCACGACCTGCTCTCTTCTGTTCAACTGGTAGTAGGCATCGTTTTTTGAGTAGCCAGTATGTTCTGTTTCCCATTTGGCCATGTATCTGGCCCTAATGAGCCGTTTGGACTCTTCGTAGGTCACACTAGAATCTGGTTGTGGTAGTCTTGCACCTTCTTTTGCCAGTCTTCCTCCTCGTTGCTTTGGATGTTACAGTTGGATGGAACTCACTGTACCACTACTTTTTTGGTGCGAACTGCTGGCATAGTTGACAGAGTACTGCTCTTAAATCATTAAGTTCAGTATTTTTCTGGCTTTTTAGTGCTGTAACTACGGCCAGAGCATCTGTAAACAGGACTATCTGGCTTTCATTGCTTTCGCCTGTCAGCATTGCTTCTCCTGCAGCCCTCAGTGCCTCTGCCTCCGCTCTGAAATTGCTTGAGAATTTTCCAGTTGCCACTGACGGCGTTGTTTTTCTACCATTTGGTAGGCTCAGGAATACCCCTGCCCCTCCGTTCTGTGTTGTGTTTGTTACAGAACCGTCGGTGTATGCATGGGTCCAGTCCATGATTGGGTAGTTTTCGGTTGTGTACCTTAGGGTTATGTCTCTTCTTTCTTTTTCAGTCTGGCTGTTCTTGTTTCCAATACCTGGTATATTTTCTACCACCTCCGGAATGATATGCTGCTTCCAGGTGGGTTTGCGTACAGTAGGGATGGTCTTTGGTATTGTTACGGTGTTCATAGGGTCTTCGCTCAACTTTGCATTGGCTATTTCTACAAAGTTTCTCCGCTTTAGCTTCCCATTTCCAAATCTATTTAGTCTCTGATGCATTGGATGGTTTATCTTCTAAGTCTTCTAAGTTTCTCTGCTTGCTGTTAGGCTCTGCAGTCTCTTCTGTCGGTCATGGATTGCAGATTTGTAATCTTTTCAAGTTCTACAATTGCCGTTAACTTCATCACTCCTGTTATGACTCTCATGGCTTGGTTTTGAAGTTTGCTAATTTTATCAAAGTTCGCCTTTGCTGCTGTTGTCCATGTCGCAATGCCATACTCGAGAACTGGTCTCACTCTTCCAGTGTACAGTTTCTTTAGTATTCTTTGGTCTGCTTCCCAGCTTATGCCAGCAAGTTTCCTCATGATTGCCATTCTTTGTCTGGCTCTCATTCGGTTTCTCTCGATCTGACTTTTCCATGTCATGCGCCGATCAAATGTGACTCCCAAGTAGTTTGGGTTGTCGTTTGGCCGCAGGTATTTGCTGTTAAGACTTATTTTGGTGTTCTGTGGTTTATTTGAAAGAGAGAATATCGTACATATTGTTTTTTCCTCGTTTATTTTTACCAGCCATGAGTTCGCCAACTCCTCCAACGATGTTAGGGCCTGCTGCATCCGATTGCTTGCTACGGTGAGATTGTTTTCAGAGGTCCACATAGCCAATCCTCTGCAAACATGGAGCTGTGAACTTTTCTTGATATATTTTCTGTGAAGCTGTTTATATACACAAGGAAAAGTGTGGGTGACAGTACCCAATCCGCTACTGTATGCTTTTTCTCCTGGTAAGCATCCTCTATTTCCTGGTCTATGAGAGTGATCTGGTCCTCAGTGGATCTGTGCTGTCTAAAACCTGCTTGCTGTGGAATTAGTATGTGTTTTTCTTCCAGATACCACATCAGTCTGGTGTTTATCATACGCTCCATCAGTTTTCCTACACAGGCTCAGTAGACTGATGGGCCTGTTTCAATTTGGATCTGTTCTATCTTTTTCTTTCTTTGGTACTAGTATAAGTACAGCATCTTTCCATGCCTGAGGTACAATTCCCCTTTTCCAGCTTTGGTTCAGGACTGATAGTAACTTCCTTTTTGCTGTTTGGCCCAAACCCATCAGCATTTCGTTTGTTACTCCATCTTTTCCGGGCGATTTCTTTTTCTTTAAAGTTCTTATGGCCTCATCCATTTCATTCATTGTTAGGTTTGCCATCTTGTGCTCCTCTGGTGCCATCTTGATGTTATCGTGGCTCTTTTGTTCTTCACTAATGCCTGCATGCCTGTCTGTAGGGACATCAATGTGGTTTGCTCTGGCATAATGTTCTATAAAGGCGTTTACTGCTTTTTTTCCAGTAAGCATTTTGTCGCCCTGCTTGGTGGTAATTTTTTTATTTGATGGTGTTTCGTCATTCATGGCTCTGACTAAATTCCATAGTTTGTTCCCTTCTTTATCTTCTTCTTCTTCTGCGTACACAGTCAGACAGTAACCATTATTTTCTCGAAAAAAGCGGCGGTCATCCTGAGACTCTCGCCACTACCATAGAGCTTGTCTTGCAGTTCCACTGGCAATGGCCACATCTGCTCTCTCTGATCCTCGTATGTCGGGCAGTTCTGCAGCAGATGTTCAGTGGTCATTTTACCAGTACCGCACGGGCATTCGTCGGTACACCCTATCTTCAATTTGTTGAAGAGGTGGTACCTCAGTCTGTTGTGGCCAGTGCGAAGTCTGAAGACAACGACCTGCTCTCTTCGGTTCAACTGGTAATAGGCATCGTTTTTGGTGTAACCAGTATGTTCGGTTTCCCATTTGGACATGTACCTGGCTTTGATAAGCCGTTTTGACTCTTCGTACGTCATTCTGGTATCTATTTGTGGTAGCCTTGCACCTTCTTTTGCCAGTCTGTCTGCTTCCTCGTTGCCTTGGATGTTGCAGTGTGACGGAACCCACTGTACCACTACCCTTTTTGGTGCGGACTGTTGGCACAGTTTGCAGAGTGCTGCTCTTAAGTCATTAAGCTCAGTGTTTTTCTGGCTTTTTAGCGCTGTGACTACTTCGAGAGCATCTGTCAGCAGGACTATATGGCTCTCATTTTCACTGTGTGTTACCATTTCTTCCACTGCCGCCCTCAGTGCCTCTGCCTCTGCTCTGAAATTGCTCGTGTACTTACCAGTAGCGAATGACAGTGTTATTTTTCTGCCATTTGGTAGGTTCAGGAATGCTCCTGCCCCTCCGTTCTGTGTAGTGTTTGTTACAGAACCGTCGGTGTATGCATGGGTCCAGTCCATGCTTGGGTAGCTTTTCGTTATGAAGCTTAAGGTAGTGTCTCTCCTTTCTTTTTCGGTCTGGCAGTTTTTGTTTGCAATACCTGGTATATTTTCTACCACCTCTGGAAATATATCCTGCCTCCAAGTAGGTTTTCGTACAGTAGTGATGGGTTTTGGTGTTGTTAGTGCGTTTATGGGATCTTCGTGCATCTTTGCTTTGGCTATTTCTGCAAAGTTTCTCCGCTTTAGTTTCCCAGTTCCCAAATTGTTTAGCCTCTGGTACATTGGATGGTCCGTCAGTCTTCGGAGTTTCTCTGACTGCAGCTGGGCTCTGCAGTCTCTTCTGTCGGTCATGGATTGCAGTTTTGTAATCTTTTCAAGTTCTACAATTGGCGTTGACTTCATTCCACCAGTTATGATTCTCATAGCTTGGTTTTGAAGTTTGTTAACTTTATCGAAGTTCGCCTTCGCTGCTGTTGTCCATGCCGCGATGCCATACTCGAGAACTGGTCTCACTCTTCCAGTGTACAGTTTCTTTAGTATGCCTTCGTCTGCTCCCCAGCTTGTGCCAGCAAGTTTCCTCATGATCGCCATTCTTTCTCTGGCTTTCATTCGGTTTCTCTCAATCTGACTTTTCCATGTCATGCGCCGATCAAATGTGACTCCCAGATAGGTTGGGTTGTCGTTTGGCTGCAGGATTTTGCCATTTAGGCTTAATTTGGTACTTTGGGGTTTTAATGAGAGCGAGAATATTGTGCACGTGGTTTTCTCCTCGTTTATTTTGACCAGCCATGAGTTCGCCCACTCTTCCAGCGATGTTAGGGCCGTTTGCATCCGATTTCTTGCTATGGTGAGATTCTTTTCAGAGGTCCACATAGCCAGATCGTCTGCAAACATTGAGCTATGGACTCTTCTTGGTATATTCTCTGTAATATCGTTTATATATACCAGGAAGAGTGTGGGTGACAGTACTCCCCCTTGGGGTACTCCCTGCTCGAGTGTCACCTTTTTGCTCATCTGCCCTTGTACTTGGACTCTGGCCGTTCTTTGTTTGAGGTAGTGGTTGATCCACTTGTACATCTTCCCACAAACATCACTTCTTCTTAGCTTGACTCTAAGTCCATCCTTCCAGACTTTGTCAAATGCCTTTTCCAGATCCACCCAAACAGCTACTGTGTGTTTCTGTGCCTGGTAGGCATCTTCTATCTCCAGGGCTATGAGGATGACCTGGTCCTCAGTGGATCTGTGCTGTCTAAAGCCGGCTTGCTGTGGAATTAGTATTCGTTTTTCTTCCAGATGCCACATCAGTCTGGTGTTTATCATCCGTTCCATCAGCTTGCCGACACAGCTCAGTAGGCTTATGGGCCTGTATCCATTCGGATCTGTTTTGTCCTTTCCTGTTTTTGGTACTGGTACCAGTATTGCATCTTTCCATGCCTGGGGTACAATACCCCTTTTCCAGCTTTGGTTCAGGACTGATAGTAGTTTTTCCTTCGCTGTTTGGCCCAGCCCCATCAGCATTTCGTTTGTTATCCCGTCTTTTCCGGGAGATTTCCTTCTCTTTAGTGTTCTCATAGCCTCTTCCATTTCGCGCATTGTTAGTTTGGCCATCATGTGCTCTTCAGGAGCCGTATTTATGTTTTCGTGCCCCTTTAGCTCTTCGCTAATGTCTGTATGCTTATCTGCAGGGACCTCGATGTGGTTTGCTCTGGCATAGTGATCGACAAAGGCGTTTGCGGCTTTCTTACCTGTGATCAAGTTCTCGCCTTGCTTGATAGTAATTTGTTTATTTGACGGGGTTTCGTCGTTCATGGCTCTGACTAGCTTCCATAGCTTGTTCCCTTCTTTGTCCAGGTTTAAACTTTCCGTTTTATTTTTCCAACTTTCTCTTGCTGTTTGCTTGAGAGTGTGTTTGTACTTCGCCGCGGCGGCTTTGAGGGCGATGTTTGCCTCCACGGATTTTTCTCGTTCTGCCATGTTCCTCGCATTAGTTACTGCATCTTCCACTTTCTGTAACTCATCATTCCAGTAGGGCTTATAGTTTTTCCTAGCTCCTCTTGGGATGGTTTCAGTGGCGGCTTGCATTATTGCCTTGCTTAGGCTCTCTACCATGGGCTTCATTTTGGTGTTTCGTGTGTTGATGGTTTCACACAGCCCATCTGTCAGGATTGCAAATCTGTCCCAGTCGGCTCGTTTGTAATTCCAACGTGGGAGCGGTTTTGTTTCCTGTGGGCCTACTTCCATGTCAATGGTTAGCCTGATCGGCCTGTGGTCGCTACCTGCCAGTTGGTTTAGCACCTGGCGGTCTATTTTATAGTGTATGTCCTGTGTGGAGAAGGCCAAATCTGGAGTCGAGGTGGTATGCCATGTTCTTGAATAGAAGCTAGGGCTATCCTCCGGCCTATTGATTAGGGAGAGATTTGCATCTATCTCCCAATCTTCCACTTCGTCACCTCTACTGTCTGTGTCAGAGTATCCCCATCTCTCCGAGTGGCTGTTGAAATCTCCAACTACTATGCAGTTGGAGTCTCTGACCTCCATACTCGAGAGCGATAGGTCTCTGTTTGGTGGTCCGTACAGATTGAAAATGCGGAGTTTCGTCTCTAGAGCCATTATGTCAACTCCTACAATTTCTGCTTGTCCGGTGTGATTGACAGGTACCGCGCTACTCGGTATGCTGTTTCTGGTCAGTATCAGGACCCCTCCTTTGTGACCTTCTCTATCTAGACGGAAGGTCTGGTATCCTCTGATTGAGAATTTATGGTTATTGTTGAGGTGCGTTTCCTGGATACATGCCACGTCAATCTTACCTTCATGCAGGTGGTGTGTTAGGGAAAGTTTTTTGTTAATGACTCCCTCCGCATTCCACTGTAGTATTCTGAGGGTCTTGAAGTTTTGGCCAATAGACGTTACCCCATAGCCATGTGCCTTGACTCCACGACACATGGGTGGGTGACCACCAGTAGTCAAGGGTGGGCCCCTTCGAGGCGTGAGGCCCGGCGCTATCGCTGCCTGGCGGGTCTCCTCAGGATGAGCGCCATACGTTTTTCGAATAGGTTGTGCTGCCATCATACTGTGATTTACGTTGCACTGTTTTGTTAGGCTTGCGGCCCCGTACATCCGATTTCAACAGGCGTTTCTGTAGGGATGCCCTCCTTAGCCTTTGGCTGTCCCCAGCCTATCTGCAAGGCAGCAGTTGTTTACGATCAGAGTTTTCTCTCCTATGGAAGTTGTCTTTCCAGACTATCGAGTCTTCACTACTCGTGTCTATAGGGTGCAATGATGGTATGTGATATATGAGATGGACTGGTTTACCCGGAAGAGAGGCAGTCCAGTGTGTCTGTATCCCAGGATCGTCACGTCCTGCCAGAAACGTAGCATTTGCATGTGAGTGGGGTATCTCTTTTTCCCTTTATTTTCTTGGCTTCTATGCAGGGATGGTACGCCTAGCATTCCCCGCCACCTGGGGTGTTGACACAGTGGGGCAGGTGTGCAATGTCCGCTGGTCTGCATCTCTTCTGCGTCCAGCATGATAGTTATGGCTGATAACGTACAGAGGTAGATATCGTAACCGGAGTGCATTTAGCCAGAGGACAAGCCTGGTAATGTCACAGAGATGTTGATCGCCTGGTGTGCGGACAACTCTCATGGTCAGTGGTTGAGTCTTGACAGTTCACAGTGTGGTGGCTGCTCTACTGTTTTCGACACCCCGACCAGGTTCTAAGTCTTTGGTTGGTGTTTTTCGCACCCCATCGCCGTATAGGGTGAGTATCAAGCAGTTTTCCGCCCGCTTTGATTTGCGGGCGGCAAGGACCTCTTACTGTGGCTCTACCTGATAGGGCTGGGGCGCAAGCCCCAGGTCCCGAGCATGTAGGAGCCTCCCATTGCAGTGGTGCTGAGATTTTGGGCGGGATTGCGGCTTTCAAGGGTTCGGCCGTAATCCCCCACATGGTAACCTTCTTTATCTAAAATTGGGGCTTTCTGTTTTGTTTTTCCAGCTGTTTCTTGTTTTTTGGTTTAGTGTTCTTTTGTATTTCGCCGTGATGGCCTTGAGGGCCATATTTGCCTCCATAGATTGTTCTCTCTCTGTCATGTTCCTAGCAAGTGAGACTTCATCCTCCGCTTTCTGCAGTTCATCATTCCAATATGGCTTGTAATTTTTCCTTGCCCCTCTTGGGATGGTTTCGGTGGCTACTTGCAGTATTGCTTTGCTTAGGCTTTCCCCCATAGGTTTCATATTGTTATTTCGTGTACTGATAGTTTCACACAGTCCATCTGTCAGCATTGCAAATCTGACCCAGTCGACTCGTTTATAGTTCCAACGTGGGAGCGGTTTTATTTCCTGTGGGCCTACTTCCATATCAATTTCTAGCCTAATTGGCCTGTGGTCGCTACCTGCCAATTGGTTGAGCACCTGGCGGTCTATTTTGTGGTGGATATCCCTCGTGGAAAAGGCCAAGTCTGGGGTGGAGGTGGTATGCCATGTTCTAGAATAGAGGCTAGGGCTGTCCTCCAGCCTATTGATAAGATAGAGATTTGTGTCTATCTCCCAGTCTACCACTTCTCACCTCTGTTGTCTGTGTCCGAATATCCGCATATCTTCGAGTGGCTGTTGAAGTCTCCAAATACTAGGCAGCTGGAGTCCTTGATTTCCATACTCGAGAGCGACAGGTCTTTGTTTGGTAGGCCATACAGGTTGAAGATGCGGATCTTCGTTTCTTGTGTCATTATGTCGACTCCTACAATTTCTGCTTGTCCGGTGTGATTAACAGCTACTCGGTATGCAGTTACGTGTCAGTATCAGGACCCCTCCTTTATGACCTTCTCTATCAAGTTGGAAGGTCTGGTATCCTCTGATTGAGAATTTGTGGTTGTTGTTGAGGTGCGTTTCTTGGATACATGCCACGTCAATCTTACCTTCATGCAGCTGATGTGTTAGGGAAATCTTTTTGTTAATGACTCCCTCCGCATTCCACTGTATGATGAGGTGTTCAATAAAACACTAACGGTATTGATCTGGTGCTCAATAAAAAAAACTAAATTGATGAGGTGCTCAATAAAACAGCAAATTCATGAGAAGCTCAATAAAATACCAAATTGATGAAGTGCTCAATAAAAAACCAACGGTATTGATGAGGTGTTCAATAAAACAGCAAATTGATGAGGTGCTTAATAAACGACCAATTTGATGAAGTGCTCAATAAAACACAAACGGTATTGATTAGGTGTTCAATAAAATACCAAATTGATGATGTGCTCAATAAAACACCAACGGTATTGATGAGGTGCTCAATAAAACATTAGTTTGAAAGTGTCTAAATAAACATCAATCGTATAGTCAAGTATACAAAATACACAAGACATCCGACGCTATTATCAATCCATGTTACAAATGTGACTACTTTACAACATATATGTATTTCTACAAGTCCCAGAGAGTATTGGCTAGTAGTGAGACGATAAGAGTATTATCAAATGTCTCGAACAACTAGCATCTGCCGACAACGACTCCACTGCATTGTGAAAACTTCGGGGGAGGGTAGGACTACGGGAGTAAACCCAGACAGAAAATCCGGAGTGGTAACAATTAAAGGCGGATGGTTTCAAAATTGCGAACTCATTCCGGCAGATCCTGCAGCTGAACTGGTGCCAAATTTTCATGTTTTGCATTCCTTTTGATTACACCAGCGAGGCCGAGAGGGGGATACTGCAGTTTGGGCAGCCCAGGGTCTCAATATTCAGCGCCCAGGCTTGCGCCCTGAAAGACTACTCACATGGTGCCACGCGCATTGTCTGCAAAGACTGAGACGCCTCTGAATGAATTAATGTATTTCTGTATGACATCTGAGGCATCCTGAACTAACCGTCTACATCACAATTGGGTTTCTCCTGACGCATCCACGCTCAGTTCCTCTCATCAGGTAACTATTAACAAAACCAGAGACACACCCATCTTAGTTTCAGTTCATCTCGCACACTTCAGTTCCTCTCGCCAACTAGCTATTAAAACAGTCCACTACACTCATTCATCTTAAGGTACGGAGAGTTCAGATAAAAATCAAACAAAAAATTAATCAATTGCCCATTTCTGTTGTTGTTGTTGTTGTTGTTATTGTTGCTGTTTGCCCACAATGAGTTTGTTTACTCTTTTTCGCCTTGAAAAGGGCGTTAAGTAACCGGTTTCAGTAGCTCACCTCACATCCCGAGCGTGCTGACGAAGGTGGACGGGGTCGTCTTTGCGGTTGTGCTATGCTTAACTTCATCTACGTTTCACTCATTACTACTGGGATCACTTCAATCCTCCACTTTGTTAGCCAGCCTGCCATGACAACAGCCCATTTCCAGGAAGACTTATGTGAAAGTGAGGCGAGGGTTCTGGTTAATATATTTTACCTGAGTCTGACTAACATGTGAGTATATTTTACCTGAGTCCGACTAACATGTGAGTATATTTTACCTGAGTCCGACTAACATGTGAGTATATTTTGCCTGACCAGACGTTAGTATCATGCCCCACTCATTTTCTGTTCAAATAACATAATTTTCCACATCATCCTCAGTGTTATTCTCGATGAATGTCTTCAATGTCGCAGCACAGCTCTAGGTGTGACTTAAGTTATCTAGCAAATTGTCTACACATCGACTGCAACACAGGGGTCAGCAACGGAGTCTCTAGGAGTCCGTGATTTATTATGTAGCAGTCCATGATTTATCATGCAGGAGTCGCGGATTTATCATGTAGGAGTCCGGGATTTATCATGTAGGAGTCCTGGATTTCTCATGTAGGAGTCTGGGATTTATCATGTAGGAGTCCGGGATTTATCATGTAGGAGTCCGGGATTTATCATGTAGCAGTCCGTGATTTATCATGTAGGAGCCTAGAAACATTCATATAGGGACCGCGAAGAGTCATCTGTCTCATGTAGGGACCGCGAAGAGTCATCTGTCTCATGTGGGTGTCCGCAATGAGTATTGTGTGTTTATTTAAAGAGTTATGTTAAGGGTCCGCAACGAGACCTGTAGGGGTCGGAGAGGATTCACATGGGGGTCTGCAAATCGTTATGTGGGGGTCGGAGAAGAGTCCTGTGGGGTCAGAGAAGAGTCCTGTGGGGTCGGAGAAGAGTCCTGTGGAGTCGGAGAAGAATCATGTGGGTGTCCGCGAAGTCATGTGCGGGTTGAAGAAGCGTTATCTTCAGGTCCACGGAAAGTCATGTGGGGGTCAGAGAAAAATTGTGTATGATACACGAAAACTCTTGTATGGATCTGACAAGATATTTCGATTTTAAAATTAGGTGTGTTTAACTTCAGCTCGCGCGAGGGATTTTCCAATGGTATTAGAGGTGAAACAGCAACATCTGACTGGTATCCGAGGTGAAATAGAGTCACCCGAGTGGTTTCTGATGGGAAATACGGTCATCCGAGTGGTATTCGATTTGAAACGGGGTCAACTGAGTGGTATTCAAGGTGGAGCAGGAACACACGAGTGGTATTAGAGGTGAAACAGGGTTACACGAGTGGTATTAGAGTTTAAACAGAGTCAAACTAGGTGAATTAGATGTTAAACAGGGTCACACGAGTGGTATTAGAGGTGAAACAGGGTCAAACGAGTGGGATTAGAGGTAAAACAGGGCCACACGAGTGGCATTAGAGTTTAAACAGGGTCAAACTAGGTGAATTAGATGTTAAACAGGTCCACACGAGTGGTATTAGAGGTGAAACAGGACCACACGAGTGGTATTAGAGGTGAAACAGGGCCACACGAGTGGTATTAGAGGTGAAACAGGACCACACGAGTGGTATTAGAGGTGAAACAGGGCCACACGAGTGGTATTTGAGGTGAAACAGGGCCACACGAGTGGTATTAGAGGTGAAACAGGGTCACACGAGTGGTATTAGAGGTGAAACGGTCAAACGAGTAGGATTAGAGGTGAAACAGGGCCACACGAGTGGTATTAGAGGTGAAACAGGGCCAAACGAGTGGTATTAAAGGTGAAACAGGGCCACACGAGTGGTATTAGAGGTGAAAGGGCCACACGAGTGGTATTAGAGGTGAAACAGGGTCACACGAGTGGTATTAGAGGTGAAACAGGGCCACACGAGTGGTATTAGAGGTGAAACAGGGCCACGCGAGTGGTATTAGAGGTGAAACAGGGTCACACGAGTGGTATTAGAGGTGAAAGGGCCACACGAGTGGTATTAGAGGTGAAACAGGGTCACACGAGTGGTATTAGAGGTGAAACAGGGCCACACGAGTGGTATTAGAGGTGAAACAGGGCCACACGAATGGTATTACAGGTGAAACAGGGTCACACGAGTGGTATTAGAGGTGCAACTTGGTCATACGAGTGGTATTCGAGGTATATCAGGAAATTCCTACGGTATCCGCGGTGAAATGAATAAAACAATATAAATATATATGGTCGGGGTGACAAGATTGACTCCACTGTTATCGTCTAAACAAACAAACGAAAAAAGAAAGAAGGAAGGAAGGAAAGAAGGAAGGAAGGAAGGAAAGAAGGAAGGAAGTAAGGGTGGAAGGGAGGGAGGAAGGGAGGGAGGGAGGAAGAGCCACAGCAAAAGGTCGTATTCACGCTTCCTGTAAAGAGACCAGTTAAAACCTATGCTTCACTTTGGAGCGAGACGGTGAATGATTGTACATGCTTGAAAAACTTATTGCTGTTGTGTTCTATATTTCAATCTGGAGCTAAAATGAGAATGAATGAATAAATTAATTAATTAATTAATGTTTAAGCATTTTGTAAGAGATTAATGAGGGTTCGTGCTAGCAACCTCATAATGTAAAAACAATGCTACAAATTCGCCAAATGCTCGAATAAAGGCTACGTGTTAAAGAGTCAGCTTTACTTCGAGGGAAAAGACGAAGGAACCACATCGTGGTTGGAGAGTAAACGGGGACCGACGAAGAGCTAATTATCAGGCGGCTGCTATCAGAAAAGGGATGAGAACCACTGATCTAAAAGGAAGTTTAGTTAATAGTTTAAGCCTCATGGATCTTAACGGGGATGACAGAGTGTCTTCTGAATACTTGATCTTTTTCTGATCCGACGGAAAACTAGTGCTTAATTCTTTAATTCCCATCCTGTATCATAAATGAGCTATTGTTTCTGTAGTTCTATCTCGAAGTCAGGCTAGTTAATCATATTGTTGACCTGTGTGAAGTAGAACGAGTACAAATCAGTAACAACTGTCACATACAGAGCTCCTCTGGAAACCACCTTTACATACAGTAAAAGGCAATTATGGAGTCACGCGTGGGCAACTTGCTCAATACAACAGTGCTATAGAAGCTATCACTACATAAATGCTACGGCATGGATTCCGAAATGTAGTGATTGCTCTTATGTTCCTGTTGGGGGAGCAATTAGGGATAGCAATGTTTCCTGGTTTAACATTCACTACGGGCAGTGAGGATGGGATGTGTTGATGACGCAGGCAGGTAGAAGGCTGGATATGTGTGTGATGATGGTCTATTTGAGCTGAACATGATGCAATCAGGTCATGTTTGAAGGGTTCGATCAAATGTTACGTAGGGATTAATAGGGGCGTAGAACCTCTACAGATGATGTAGGCGGTCATATAAGCCACTTTTTATTTTTTAAATAGCGTTTCTCACCTTCATCATTGCAAAACCTTTACTTTACACCTGACAGTTATTTCTGTTTGTGTTGGCTTTTCTTCAACATTCCTATTAGAGCCGTGCGTGCTCTCTGGTGTTGATTCAAGAGAAAGATTGAATAAGTTTACTTTGTTGTTGTTGTTTGCGAATGCCCACAACGAGTAGGTTACTCTTATATGCGTCCTGAAAAAATCGTTCAGTGGCAGGTTGCAGTAGCTTACCTCACATCTCGAGCGTGCTGATGAAGATGGACCGTGGTCCTCCAGGCGGTTGTGCTATGATTGGCTTCATCTACGTGTCACTCACTACTACAGGGATCACGTCGATCCCTCACTCCATTAGCCAGGCTGCCATGAAAACAGTCCGTTTCGGCTACTAGGACGCCGAGGTGAGGGTCTTGACCAGTACGTTTATGTCATTCTCGACAAATTCGGTATCACATCCGCCTTGTTTTCAACGGTCTGCTGAGGAAACTATGAGTCGGAGTATAATGAAGTTTCGCAAACTTGACGGTTGGTATGTGCTATTTACGTCATCATGCGCATTGTGCGTATGTTCACTTGTTGCAGTTTGGTCCGGTTTCATTTGAACACGCCTCGTAGATAATCAGCGTTATAAAGTCAAGTTCCCTCTACATTTTGCTTACCCTAGCTTAGTGTAGAAATTACATATTCATGTATTACCTAGGTGAACATAAGCGTGTCACAACTAGTCCTGAAAACTATCCGTCTGTTGTGAGGAGCGAAATCTCTAGTCATACTGCCTGGCGAAAGCACTAATGAAACTAATACCACATCCTTGTTAAAAGTAGCCCTAGCTTTTCCCAACTCTATTATAATTTATGCAGCTTTGTTGAGTCAATATTCAAACCGCAGACACATCGTGCTCCCGGTTCTAGTGTCTAGTGTTAGAACATCAACACAAAAGTGGAACGGTTCAACTAACGGGCACGTCACTAAAACAATTGGAAACAATGTCAGGCACGCCCATGCCTGAACAATAGCTTAGTGGTAAATAATACAAGAATCAATAGACAGAGTGAAGCTTATTTATTTGTGGGAAAAGTTCTGAGAGAAAGGATATGTTTGAAGAATTGTTTCAAGGATTAATAATTCACCATTAGGATCCTTAAAAAAAAACAATTAGTTGTCCCTGTCCTGTTATAGGATCTTGATGACAGCTTTTCTTTTTCTAATGAATTATATGCACTACAGAGTGCGCTAATCAGCCCAACCGACAGCCCTCCTTAGTCGCCTTTAACTACATTGCTGACAGGCTACATTTCGTCTTAAGTGTGCTCCTTAGTCGGGCCCCGGTTACACACAAGCGTTCATCGGGAACTAAATACAATACTTCAATACAAATCGTTATATTTTCTAGTTTTTTTTTCTTCCCTTATTCATCTTCTGGTCCTCTGAAAATTGCTTAGAATAATATATTCGAATGTCTCTAAAGTTCAAACTTGATGATTCCACACACTTTGGCTAAATTAGCGTGACGTTTATATTCTTTAACAGCACGTGTTTTACCGGGACCGAAAGAATAGTAACATCGTAAACTGCTAGGTATGCTTTTAGAAGCTATTAATAAGGAGTTTTTGGCATAGGACAGACTACCCTATACAATTTTTTTTTTAAAGTAAAAAAGCACAAGATCAAGAAAGTTCTCAACACGCCATGGAAGTAGAACAGTGAGTAATGTTAGGCAATATGTTATGTTGTATTCATTCAAGTTTCGTTAAGAACGTCTCGTCTTGCGTGAGTTCATAAAGAGATCTATCTACATCGTACAGATCCGACGTGGCCACACTACGGCCCTCGAGCCAGATCCGCCCCGCCAACCAGTTTTAGGCCAGTCTCTTATTGTTGATTGAAAACTACTGTAAGCTCTGCTAAAACAATATTATAAAATAGCACACACAGGTACCAGAAACTTCTTCTTCTTCTTCTTCGTACGCAGTCAGACAGTAACCATTATTTTTTCGAAAAAAGCGGCGGTCATCCTGAGGCTGTCGCCACTGCCATAGAGCTTGTCTTGCAGTTCCACTGGTGATGGCCACATCTGCTCTCTCTGATCCTCGTATGTCGGGCAGTTCTGCAGCAGATGTTCAGCGGTCATTTTACCAGTACCGCACGGGCATTCGTCGGTACACCCTATCTTCAATTTGTTGAATAGGTGGTACCTCAGTCTATTGTGGCCAGTGCGAAGTCTAAAGACAACGACCTGCTCTCTTCGGTTCAACTGGTAATAGGCATCGTTTTTGGTGTAACCAGTATGTTCGGTTTCCCATTTGGTCATGTATCTGGCTTTGATAAGCCGTTTTGACTCTTCGTACGTCATACTAGTATCTGTTTGTGGTAGTCTTGCACCTTCTTTTGCCAGTCTGTCTGCCTCCTCGTTGCCTTGAATGTTGCAGTGTGATGGGACCCACTGTACCACTACCCTTTTTCGTGCGGACTGCTGGCACAGTTTGCAGAGTGCTGCTCTTAAGTCATTAAGCTCAGTATTTTTCTGGCGTTTTAGCGCTGTGACTACGGCGAGAGCATCTGTAAGCAGGACTATATGGCTTTCATTTTCACTGTGTGTCACCATTTCTTCCACTGCCGCCCTCAGTGCCTCTGCCTCCGCTCTGAAATTGCTTGTGTACTTACCAGTAGCGAATGACAGTGTTATTTTTCTGCCATTTGGTAGGTTCAGGAATGCTCCTGCCCCTCCGTTCTGTGTTGTGTTTGTTACAGAACCGTCGGTGTATGCATGGGTCCAGTCCATGCTTGGGTAGCTTTTCGTTATGAAGCTTAGGGTAGTATCTCTCCTTTCTTTTTCAGTCTGGCAGTTTTTGTTTGCAATACCTGGTATATTTTCTACTACCTCTGGAAATATATCCTGCCTCCAGGTAGGTTTTCGTACAGGAGTGATACTGTACCAGAAACAAATCTAAAAGGACTCAAAATGAACAATTACCATCTCCCCAACTCCCACAACACCACCAACTCTCTCTCTCCCTCTCTCTCTCTCTCTCTCTCTCTCTCTCCCTCTCTCTTTCATACCAATTGATCTCCACAAAATAGTGCCGACAAAACGGAAATGATAAGGTGAAAATTTATAATCGTGCATGTGGACAGGAAAAGACAGTGTCGGTACCTACTTTGATAATGAGAAACTTAAAGCAATGACACCTCTTTTCTGCGGAAGTCTCTGAGATCAATCGATGCTGCTTTGTCTTTAGCATCGGTATAGGAAAGTGATTGTAGGAGTGAGGTGTGGATGGTACATACATTTCCATAGGAAGGAGTTGAGGTGTACAGTTGGCAGCCTTGTGAAGTGGGTTACTTATAAATGATCCAGTGACACTTCTGGGCTTGTAGCTGTTGTAAACGTTTTCATGTATAAAAGTTAGCATTTGTAAAAATGTTTTCCAAGTATAGAATAGTTTGCTCTTACTTTCTGTGCGTGATTCATTACATATGTAAAACTTAATCTCATAATGTTATTTTGTTAAGGATGCTATAGCTCTGGCTCTCTGGTGTTACACAAGACCTTGATCTGGCCCTCGATCAATCTTAGCTTGTCCACCACTGATATAGATGAATAGAAGCAACTAAGTCAAGTCCTAGAATTGTTGTCGTGTTATATATTTTGTTTTGTTACGTGCAGCAGTACTCTGTCAACTATGCCAGCAGTCTGCACCAAAATGAGAAGTGGAACAATGGGTTCCATCCAACTGTAACATCCATGGCAACGAAGAAGCAGACAGACTGGCAAAAGAAGGTGCAAGACTACCACAACTAGATTCCAGTGTGACCTACGAAGAGTCCAAAAGGTTTATTAGGGCCAGATACATGGCCAAATGGGAAACAGAACCAGAACATACTCGCTACACAAATAATGATGAATACTACCAGTTGAACAGAAGACAGCGGGTCGTGGTCTTCAGACTCCGCACAGGCCACAACAGACTGAGGTACCATCTATTCAATAAACTGAAGATAGGTGGCACTGACGAATGTACCTGTGGTACAGGAAAAATGACCGCTGAACATATGCTGCAAAATTGCCCGACATACGAGGACCAGAGAAAGCACATGTGGCCAACACCAGTGGCAACACTAGACAAGCTCTATGTCAGTGTCGACAGCCTCAGGATGACAGCTGCTTTCTTCAAACAAATTCAAGTTGACGTCTAACACCGTGCGAAGAAAAAGACGAAGAAGAAGAAGTTTTGTTACGTGCATGTGTCTTGTCAAGCTTTCTCACTTCATCTTGAAGCTGGCTCGACTGGAAAGTTAGCCGTCCGTGTGTTTCGGGAGAGGAGACTAAGGTCTGGTCAGGCAAAGAAAACTGTTCGGACTAGTTATTCAAGCTCAGCTACAATATACTGGTCAAGATTACCACCTCAATTTCACACAGGTATCCTTGGAAATGGTCTGTTTTCATGGCAGCCAAGTTAACGAAATGAAAATTTACGTGATCCTCGTAGTAGTAAGCGACGCAAAGATGAAGCCAAGTATAGCACAACCACCTGAAAGACACCACTCTACCTGCATCAGCACGCTCGAGATGTGAGAAAAGTTACTGCAACCCGCCACTTAACGCCAATTACATGGCGCCCAAAAGAGTCAACATACTCATTGTGAACATTCAACTACAGCTTGCTGTTTCGTGTTGTGCCTCTGTCTGATCTTTCCTTGTTCACTTCTAATGGATTGCGTGATCTGTTAGCCTATGAAGTTTATATGGTCTTTCAGTACTATGGTGCTTACTCTTTGCGAGTCGTTCTTGTTTATTTTTACCTGATTGGTCTACATGGGTAGATCCAATATGGAATTCAATTACAGAATAGGCGAGAACAATATTAGAATGATAGAGAAGGCAAGGGACCTAGGGGTTATAATAGAGCATACAGGAAAGGTGAGTGAGCAAGTCCAGGTAGCAGGTAATAAGGCAAATGCAATGTTAGGTATGAAACAAAGAAATATTAAATATAGGAGTAAGGAGGTGATTGTCAAACTGTATAAAGCATTAGTGAGACCTAGATTGGAGTACTGTGTACAGGTGTGGAGTCTATATCGTAAAGAAGATATAAACATGCTGGAAAGGATACAAAGAAGAGCGACAAAACTGATAGTGGGATTCCAGAATTACAGTTACGAGGAAAGACTCAGAAAGACCGGCCTACAGTGTCAAGAAAAGAAAATAATTCGAGGTGACTTATTATAGGTTTATAAGATGATCAGAGGAATGGATAAATTAGACTATAACAAGCTTTTCAAAATACAGCCACCCACAAGAACAAGAATGCATAGCTACAAATTAACTAAAGAGAAGTCCAGATCAAATATTAGGAAATATTTTTTTAGTCAGAGAGTGGTGAATGCTTTGAAAGCGTTGCCACGGGAGGTAGTAGAGGTAGGGAAAATTAAGAGAGAGAGAGAGAGAGAGAGAGAGAGAGAGAGAGAGAGAGAGAAAGAGAGAGAGAGAGAGAGAGAGAATTAAGTTTGTATTGAACTAAAAACATGTTGAATTTTCAGACACAACTGTGCCTATTTCATGTACTCTAACCATCAAGAATGTCTCACTTTGTGCCCTCACGATTGTTTGACTCACGTCAAGAATGTCTCAGTATGTGACGTCACGTTTGTTTGACTCACGTCAAGAATGTCTCAGTATGTGACGTCACGTTTGTTTGACTCACGTCAAGAATGTCTCACTTTGTGACATCACGTTTGTTTGACTCACATCAAGAATATACGTGAACGTGTCACTGTACCACGGTAAATTTGCTAATTTTTATCAGCGAAGGTTACAGTCAGAAGGGTTAACAATAACGCATCCCTCATTCAGTGGTAAATTATCACTCTTTCATTTCTTTTTCACTTTCTTCATTCATCAATCTATCTGTCTCTCTTTCTCTCTCTCTCTCTCTCTCTCTCTCTCTCTCTCTTTCTCCCTCTCTCTCGCTCTTTCTCTCTCTCTCACTCTCCCTCTATCTCTCTTTCCATGTTTGCGTCTCGCTCGTATCTCTCCCTTAGACCAGAGATCTCTATCGCAACCAGCCTGATCATGAGCACAAGGTGAATAGTCGACAGGTCACATTTCGGCAAAGCTCTGAATTTTTTTACTTGTTCTTACCCATGACGTAGGAGATCTGGTGATGCTACCACACCTCGCTGTATCATCACTTACCTGTAAATGTTTGGTAAGACATTTAGCTGCTCTACACAAATGTCAGCTTCAGCTTCACAATTGTTTTCCTTATCATTTTTCAGCGAATCATGTTTGTTCTATCTATCAGTCGTACCATAGTGGCAGTGAGCAATATACTCTTTTAGTACAGCTACTGTATGGACACGAATTAAGTATTGCATTTCAAACTTAAGTTATATTTAGATTCACCCCTTTATATAGAAAATGTGTTTCTTCTCTAAAAGTGTTTTCTTTTTATATGACTTAATTTAATAATAATTACATTTTAAAACACTTATCGGATTAAATGTATGTTTAAAAACACTTATCAGTACTTCCACGGACTAAATATGTGTTTAAAACCACTCCCCAATACTTCGACAGACTAAATTTATGTGTAAAAACGCTGACCAATATTTCCTCAGCCTAAACGTGTTTAAAAACACAGATGAATACTTTCTTATACTAAATATGTGAATGAAAACACTGATCAGTACGTCCTCAGACTAAATGTGTGTATAAAAAACTGATCAATACTTCCTCAGACTAAATATGTTTAAAAACTAAATCAGGAGAAAGAGCAAGTCACAGTTAATAACTAAGAATTGTAGAATTTCATAATGTATGTCTTCATTTAGTCACTAGTAATTTTTAAAGTAATAAATTATGCGAAATCGATTCTTGCAAGTGAAACATTTGTGAGTTACTTGCCGCAGAATAACGCACTGTTAAGTTTGAAAAAAGAATTTGTCACGAATCAATCTAGCAAGAGGAAATCCGAGAGCAAAGAATTCTTTATTTAATCCATTTGATCGTGACAAACTTGCATGCTTTGGGATTGCCCGAAGATGAAAGAGTTGAACTGAGACCTGCCGATATCAGCAGCAATTAGAAATTAGAGACTTAAATTTATTTTTAACTATTTCTTTATGTTAATCCAGTACCATTGACACTATCTGTTACGATGATTTTGTTAATATCATGTTTTACAATGTTATTGGGGAGACGCCTGGTCTCCTACCGGGTCCGACAGCTGAGTGATGGATAGCTGAATGACTTCTATATTTGGTGGTTAGCTGTTGATGCAGAATAAACAGCCGCGAACCACAAACGGGTGCCTGCTTGGAGGCAGCACTTCATTATGTGAAGAAACACAATTCAAATCACATGTTTATCTAGCCACCCGATAACAAGTCAACAAGGGAAGCAAACCTAACAGACCTTCAAGATGCGAACTGGTGCGGATTAGGAACAACGATTTTTTTAACATCGAATACTGGAAGCATAAACGGAAAGAGGAATGAGCTCATGGAAGGTATGAAGAAATCCAAATTGAAAATACTAGCTCTTACAGAAACTCAGAAAAAAATCAGGTGGGCATGGATCTTGGTGGTAATTTGCTTCTCTAGGGCGGATTTTCTACTTACCAACAGGGCCGAAGGAAAAGTGGGCTGTATTGCATCCAGAAGTCAAATGGACAACATCAGGTGCTAGACATTTGCCTCCGAGAAGACGGCAAGTTAGTCAACATCGTCTTTGCTTACGTACCGAACTAGGGGAATAGAGCAGATGTCAAGGACGAATTCTTTGATCAGGAAATCAAAACCAGCAGTGGTGTGAGACATGGCGACATGATATCACCAAACCTCTTCATATTGCTCATTAAAGCCCGTAAGGAGGGGACCAACAAGTACACAGTGGGAGATGAGACCAGTCTGTATATCGGAGCTGTCGTTTGCCGATGATGTGGCACTGATTACTTAACCAGAGGCACACCTTCAGGCCAACATCTGGAAAGAGGAGTGGTCTCGAAAGAAGAAAAGAGAAAAGACATCACATATCTCTTGGTGAACAGCCTCTGGGACAGGTTGAGTAGCTACAATACCTTGAACCTGTAATAAACCAGAAGATATGTATTTAAGAAGAGTTGGCAGCGTGAAGGGTAGCAACAGGTAAACTTGTTCATGTCATAAATAAAGGATTCATCAGCAAATGAGAAATAAATATGAAAACTGCGATGGTCGTTGCGACACACCCTACATACCATATTTCACTTATGGATGTGAGTCAATGACAATTACGACAACCCAGAAAAACTATCTACAATCGTTAGAAATGAGATCTAGAGAGGGTGGTCCAAGTAATGTGAATAGACAAGGCCCTCAATCAGACAATACGACAAGATTTCGAAGCTCAGCATTTGCAGTGTTGAGTAGAGAAATCTCAACTTCTTTGGTTTGACTATGTCTGCAGAATGAAAAAAGATCTGCTAACAAAATAGTCATAGGAAACAAAGAGTCCAGGACCAAACCCAGAGGATGACCCAAAGACCGCGGGGACGACAATATAATAGTCTGTAGGAGACCCTGAACTAGACCAGAACTAGACCAAGACTAAGATATCGAATAGAATGGCTTGGCTCTTTTTCTAGCAAACCTTTACACTCCAAGGCAGCAAGGGAACGACTAAGTAAGCTTTGTCCATTAAAGCAACTCGTTGAGGTCTTCTCTTTAGCTAAACATATTTCTTGTTTTGAAAAAATGCACATTCTCTGTAATAACTTCACTTAGTCGCTCCTTTTCTACATAAAGGGCGTATAATTCTATATTCACTATCGCCTCCATTAATGTGTTTTCATTCAATGTCGTTTCGTCATAACGTTGTTGAAAGTGCAGGTAAAGCTATGACAATTTTTTGCTTTGAAAGGCCATCAAAGATAAAGTAGCCAATAGCCAATAACCTGTGGGTTCAATTGTTATAGGTGATTGAACAAAAAAAACCTATATATTAGACATGTTTCTAAACTCTCAACTCAAAAAACTAAATCAACAGCAACAAAATCCAGCACAACTATAACCTACCACCACATCCTGAGGCAATACCAGGCATCTCATATATTTTGTCTCCACACATTTTAGGAATATGAAATTCACACTGATTCTCTTGTAGCCAAGTTCACTACAGTGACGATAAAGACCTAGTTTCTTTTCCACCCTTCAGTGACCATGAGAAGTACCCAGACTCTCTTATACACTTCAGCGCTGAGGACGAAGGGAAACTGTAGTAGCCTCCCTTTCTCGTGACCGAGCACTACCAATCCCCTACTACATCATCGCATTTCTATTTACAACACAGTAAAGAAGGTAGTTTTTTGTTCGTCTTTATTCTATAACTGTATGAGAATTTCTTGGACAGAAATAACTGTATGAGAATTTGTTGGCCAGAAGTAACTGTATGAGAATTTATTGGCCAGAAGTAACTGTATGAGAATGTGTTGGCCAGAAGTAACTGTATGAGAATATGTTGGCCAGAAGTAACTGTATGAGAATTTGTTGGCCAGAAGTAACTGTATGAGAATTTGTTGGCCAGAAGTAACTGTATGAGAATTTGTTGGCCAGAAGTAACTGTATGAGAATTTGTTGGCCAGAAGTAACTGTATGAGAATATGTTAGAAAGAAATGTACCAAAGGAACATGACATCTGTTTGTATAATTGTGCCTATGTTCAAACTGGTTTCAAGTAACGTTGTTTCAGTTAAAATCATTAATTTCAGGAGCCTAACAACAACATTAATGAGGAAGCTGGTGTACCGGCATACAAGTTTGCAGATATACAGGTGATTTACCTGTTATGTCATTGCATGACGGACCGCCTTATGTTTGCCTTTTTCACAGTCCACTACTAGGTTGGAATATCGTTGCCTATAGAATGTTTGCCCGTACAGCGACTAGCAGACTGCTTATTTGGCTTTTCAGCTGCCCAGGAAACTGCAGATATGGCACAATGCAGAGTGGCCAGAAGCATGAAAGAAATCAATTTATATTCCCCTCCCCAAAAAGAAAACCTGAAGCTGTGCATGAACTACCGAACTATCACGGTAATCAGCCACGCTAGCAAAATACTCTTGCGAATCCTATTAAGAAGGTTTGCATCTGAAATTCACGTAGTACAGGCAGGTTTTAGGAAAGATAGAGGGACCAGGGACCACATATTCAATTTAAGGAATATCTACGAAACATGTAGAGAGTTTAATGTAGACCTGTACACATGTTTCATTGATTACACCAAGGTCTTCTATGCGGTAAAACATCAAAATCTGTGGAGAATCATGAAGAAAATGGGGTTTCCTTTGCATGTTGTCCATCTCATTGAAACATTATACCAAGATCAACAAGCCGCTGTCCGAGTATCTGGGCAAACATCGGATTGGTTTGCAGTACACAAGGGATGTATCCTCTCACCTTATCTGTACAACATATATGCGGAATGTATAATGAGAAATGCTCGAGAAGACGTGAACATTGAAAGTTTCGACTCATTTACGATTGGGGGGTACGAGATTCCAGAGTTACGATACGCAGATGCCACAGTGATTCTAACAAGAAGTACAGAAGGGCTAGAGCAGCTACTTTCAGCCGTTAATGAACATAGTAAAGACCCAACCTGTTTATAGACAGAAAGAAAATAAAGATAATTACCACCGATAAAATACGTCAGCATAAATTTACAGTGTGTCGTGAGGAAATAGATCAGGTCACATATTTTGAATATCTGTGCTCCAGAATTGACAAAAATGGCGACTGCTCGAAAGAAATTTGAAGAAGACTAGCTATGGCAATGCAGGGACTGAACAGTCTGAAGAAATTATGCCAGAGCACCAACAAAATGATAAAAGTATAAGTCTTGAGAGCCTGTGTTTTTCCTGTGGCAGTTTATGGTTGCGAATCATGGACTATTACCAAAAACTTCCAGACAAAGAATCGAGTCCTTCGAGTCAAAATGTTACAGAAAGAGCCTCAGAATACCCTGGACAGAGAAAAAAAAAATGTAGACATTCCGCAAGAGTTGAGCATAGAGGAGAACTGGTTTATCAATTCTATTTTGGCTAGAAAATACAAATACTTTGGTCACATCAAAAGACACAACGGTCTCGAGAGAACGGTGATGGAAGGTATGGTGCCAGGCAAAAGAAGAAGTGGTAGACCAAGAAGACGATGGCACCAAGATATCCAGGAATGCCTGGGTATGACTGTAGCGAAGGCTGGAGTTTTTGCAAGAGAACGAGTTTCTTTCAGACAGACTGTGATGGGAGCGACGTTCTATAAAGGACATGCTATATGATGATGATGATACCCAGGGCCCACATTGTACGCACACATTGTGTACACAGGACCTCCGAGTGTATCGTCCACATCTGACAGGACTGAACGCCGATCTCACCTCCTTTGAGACCATGAGACATCTGAAGCTTGCCAGATTCGAGCGCATACCGTTTCATACTTTCGTTATTTGAGAGACAAATGTCTTACCTCACAGCTATAGTCACACACATTACCTGTGATATTGGACAAAATGCCCTATTTTATTTATTTATTTTTTTATTTTTATTTTTTTGTGGGAGGCAAAAAATGTCGTCCACGTGTCCCGAGTTTGAGAATCCTTCTTAATGTTATGTGGACACAGACTGTGAGTTTGATATATCTGTTGTATTCTAATATGTTTCGTGGTCTGCGAGTTTGAGAACCATGCTGAATTCTTTCAGCCCCACAAACTGTTAGTTTGAAGTTCCTACTTTAATACTGTATGGTCCGCGAACTGTGAGTTTAATATCTCTGCTGCGTTCTTTATGCACCGCGAACTACGACTTTGAAATCCCTGCTCAATACTATGTGGTCCGCAAACTATGAGTTTGAGAAACTTGCCCTATAACGTACCGTGGATGCCGTAAAAAGCGAATAACGATGGTCTGTACACTGGGCTGGCAATTTCATTATTTGACAAAAAGTGCTTTAGAGACCAGCACTGCAGGAGTGCAGTTGGTCTGACAGCTTTTTTATCAATAAAAAAAAATGCACAAATCAATTAAGCACAAATAAGTGAGAGAATAGTGGTTAGACTGTGGTACTGTTGGCTATATGAGAGCTCATGTACAACGCACAGATGTTACTTGCTGAAACAATCCTAACGTAGCCTGTTCTCAATATCTGTCTTTCGATTATGTTTTTTATTTCTGTTCTTGATTCTGTTTTCAATATATGTTCCTGGATTATGTTATCAACATCTTTTCTTGGATTATGTGCACAATATCTGTTCTTGAATAATGTTCTCAATATTATTTCTTGGATTATGTTCTCAATATCTGTTCTTGGATTATGTTCTCAATATATGTTCTCGTTCTACGTTCTCAATATATGATCACAATATCTGTATTCAATATAAGTTCTTGGGACTATGTTCTCAATATCGGTTTTAATTATGTTCTCAGTGTCTGTTCTTGGATTATGTTCTAAATATGTTCCTGGATTACGTTTTCCAAATATGTTTTCAGATTATGTTCTCAATATATGTTCTTCGTATTCTGTTCTCAATATCTGATCACAATATACGCTCTCAATATATGTTCTTGGATTATGTTTTCAATATATGATCTCAATATCTGTTCTTGGATTCTGTTCTAAGGTACGCCCAGTAAAAATAGGTTGAATCTCTCCTACTGACTTCTGTGACAATTGCTTCTCATACCGTTACACTTCTGACAAACGTGCTCTTTAAATCGTTAGGTCAAGAAACCATTAATTATCACGTGTAATAGAGCTGCTCAGCACCTATATCAGCCTCTGCTTCAATAAACATACTGAGTTCTACACAACAATCTATAACACACCTTGACTATCTATATTTCTTCAACACAACTGTGGCACACTTACACTAACTCTTCATGGCAGAAACACAGCTTGATTTGGTACAAAAATGCTAAACAAATTTTTATAGAATTCTTCACGCTTTCCTTTTGATCTAGTACACATAAACTTAGTTCTAACGCTATCCTTACGATTCCCGTCCCCTGCCTGCTCTAACTACCGAGACATTTCGGGCTTATGCACGTATATTGGTCTCGTCAAATAACCCAGTTTGATCCCGAGGTCAGTACCTCGCTACCTCGAGATACTGATGCTGCTTCTAACTTGTCTTGCTTTTTCTAACTATTTAGTGTTTTAGCGCACAGTTCATCAATTTGATGGATGAAGCAATAAGTGTGACGATGTAGATTTTCAAAGCTCATGTTGTTTCTATAGGGATCTGTGAGAGACAATGGTAACAATTGGCAATCTCTTCTTTACATTTAGCTACAGATCTGCTTCTGCTCTTTTCCTGGCAGATTGGCCGCTCTATTCTCTTATCGACTACATAATGGATTATTTTCAACTTCACGACTAAGAATTTTTTCTTCGGAAATTACTTGTGCTAATATGTGTCTCTGTGTGTATAATCCGTCTTTCTGGACCTCGACTCTCATTCTTAACTGACACGCATTCTAGACTCTGACCAATCACCATTAAATCTCACCGTCCATCCGGGACAAGTGAGTAAACCTCCATATCTTGGCGATCGCTTAGATTCGTGCGGAGGTGCTATCTGTTGCGAACTATCTGATATGTGTTTCACTGGTGGCAGTCCATCTTGATTAGCGTAGATGTATGATTGCTGCTTTACTTCATTTACTGACCAGACTCACTTCGGCGTCCATCTTGATTTATATATGTGAACACTGGGTATTCGGACATTAAAGGATTATTTTTAATTTCTTAAAACCACAAAAGGTTGGACGACAGAGCTAGCGTCCAACGCCTAAGTCAAAACCTCTGTGTTCCTTATTTTGCTGGTCGGAAATCTGTTGGTTGGTCGAGGATCTGTTATACTTTTGTCTTCTGTTAAAACACCCTATTTCCAACAGTCTGCCTAGTAAAACTAGTACCTACTCATTTACGACCTGACCATCTGAGTTTTAAAAGCCCTAATGGAAGTAGCATTAATCTGCTAAATATATTACATCAGTAATGGCTTCAATGTGAATGTACACTCGAGTTTACTTGTGTTTCGGATTGAAACAATTATCTGTCGACTTGAGTTTCCATTCTTCTGTCGTTTTAAAGGTAATCCGGCCATGAAAAATGCAAAGAAACACACTATCCTACTTGCACCTGGACCTGAGCAATTAACCGATTGCTAATATATTCGTTCCCATTAAGGCTTCGCTACACTCAGATGCTCGCACGCAGCTATTCAGTAACATTGCGCATGAAAAGCACTTGCCACGAGACTCTGCCACACCTGTAATGAGGTTTCACTGTAATCATGTGAAAAAGAATAGCGATGTATATCGGCAATGTTTAGCACAAGCAGAAGTACGAGGGTTGAGAAAATATAACAGAAGTCAGGATCTATAGATTATGTGATAGATGCATCAATCATATCTGGGATCAAGATGCTAAGTAGCGCATGGGCTGCAGTGGTCAGCGACCCATAGATGACTGCTAGTGTCAGGGCCAGCGAACCAGAGCTGCCAAGACCCTTCTACACCTCCACGCGGTGGTCCTGGATAACAGGCTGCAGCAGGGCAGACTGGCTAAGGAGAAGGGATCGAAGAGGGAATTCTAACCCGGTACTCAAAAAATGCTTGCTGAAGTCGGATGTGTTGGACCGAAAGGTGCAAATATCGCAGTCAAGCTGTAAACTACGACACAACGAATTCCGTTCTCTGGACTACATTCTGCTACTTAAGCCCTTTCAGGGTTTGGTAGCGGGAAATTGAGAATGAACGAAGCCAAGCCAAGCCAGGCCATTCACAGCTAAATTTGCTAATACTGTGAATATGATCGAATGACTTTGAGGAATTGCCAGATTCGAGTTTGATCTTTGGCTGTGCTCATCTTGTTGATTATTTCTCTCCATTTAGCCGTTACAGGATTAATTACGCACAACTACATGATGATGGGTGCACTGAAATGCTACACTCCAGAACTTAAAGAGGGGTTGGAAATTATGTGTAACCTGCTCGGTACTCTACAGCTTTTACTAGGGCACTTAAATACAGCCTTACCATTTGTTAGATTCTAATCCAGAATGTCACTGAATTCCTTTATTATACACACACGCACGCACGCACGAAGCACACACGCACGCAAACGCACACACACATACACACACATGCACACGCACACATATATACACATACATACATACACACACATATATATACATACATTCACACATACACACATACATACAGACACACATACACACATGCATACAGACACACATACACACATACACACGTACATATATAATGCTGAAACTAACGTGCTAAGCTCATAATGATTTGATAAACTGACACACGTTTGAGTATTTTCATTTGTTTTGTTTTTTTTTTTGCTTCTTCTGAGACTTATATTCCATTACACAGCAGAAATTGTCATACAGTTTATATGGATTTTGTTACTTTATTTATATAGCAACATATTACCAGTGTTTCTCATATTGTGTTACGTAATAAGAACCTTTGTACTTGTGTCACAGATCTCATGACAGTGAAACTCCTATTGTATTCTGGTCCATTACACGCTAGTGAAAAGATTGGCACATGTCTTGCCTATCTTGGATATGTATTGATCATGAAAGTAAACATACATTATATAGTAAATTTATATAACCTTCACGTCACACTCAGATGAGCATGGCGGTACCCCGTTTGAGAAGCACTGTATAATATGTTGTTTCCTGATTTTACGGCTACAGATTCGGTTTTGTAAGTTGCTCCGGGTACTTTTCAGAACAGCAATGTTGTAGGAAGTTAGTCGTGTATTTAATGCTGATGTAATCGAGAAAGCTCATGCTTAACTGCATGTTCTCTTCAACAGATCTTCTACTTTGAAGTCTGAAAGTTGTTTACTGATGGCACAAACATACAGGATTACTGATTCAAGCAATAGGCTCATCAAAATAGTGTCAGTGACGCACGATCTTTAACTGATGTTTGTTTCCACACCTGGCCAAGACAACATAAACATTTGTGGTTCTTCTTAACTCCATTTGTGCTTTGTATGGAGCATAGGACAACCTGTGTAGCTGATCCAAATGATGAGCCCTACGCCAAAGCAATATATGCATTTGCAGTAGTGGTTTCTCTGGCAATCTATCCTATATCGTTCGATTGTCTAGCCACAAACACATCCCTCTATAGTCGCTTTTCACAACAAGCTTGGAAAGTTAAAGTGGTTATATTCTTTGCTCCGCGTGATCCACAAGGATATTATTTGATATGTTGTATTTACGTGTTTACAAACCTTCTGTTCTTGCTTTATGTGCTGAATCTACCAAACAGATGTGTGATATGTGTGTCTGTGTATCTAGGTGAATGGAGAATGACGGCTGTGTTCTTAATTAGGCAGATTTATTTGACGAAAATAGAATCAGAAATATGCTTTACAGAGTATATGGTTTGATATTTCTATCAGTAAATTGTAAATGAGGTCTCTACAACCAAGTAAATACACACACACGAATACAGACGTCTTCCATCGGTTGACTTGAATCTTTTTTAATCAGTTTTATATGTAGGATCTGTTTTTGTCAGACTTTGAAATGTGTCTGTTTATGTGAGGTATTCACATTGGAAAATTCAAGCCTTCTGAAAAAAAATAAAACGTAAAGGTAACACCATAGCAGACACTGCTGTCGGGAACCAAGTGTTAGAGATTTCACTGTGCAGTATTAAACTTCAGCCATTTTATGAGGTAGAGTGACCAATTTCTTTTTTCTCTGCAAGTCCTTCCATAACAGTAAGCCAACTACCCATTTACAGCTGAGCTAACAAGAGCGAGTCGATAGTCAGGATGGAATCCATCACACTTGACGCAAGAAACGAACGATATAACAAATAATGCTGTTTAGAGTTTTATATAAACTATTATAATCCTTTTGTTACATTAGGTCTGAGGGCACGCAGATAAAAAATACAGAGATTATAAGAATAAAATCCGCTAAAAACTTTCAGATTGTACTGGGAAACTAGATATTACAAGCGCTAGATTAGTCCATATATCTTGATAGTAATATTGACAAAGTCGGAATTAGTGATAGTTATAACAAATTAAGAATACATAACGCCGGATCGACCTTTACTGGTCTGCAGGGGATCAAGGTGCTGAGCAGCGCGGGAGCTGCAGTGGTTAGCGACCCATAGCTGACTGCTAGCGTCAGGGCCAGCGAACCATAGCTGCCAAGACCCTTCTACACCTCCACGCGGTGATCCTGGATAACAGGCTGCAGCAGGGCAGACTGGCTAAGGAGAACGGATCGAAGAGGGAATGCTAACCCGGTACTCAAAAAATGCTTGCTGAAGTCGGATGTGTTGGACCGAAAAGTGCAAATATCGCAGTCAAGCTGTAAACTACGACACAACGCATTCCGTTCTCTGGACTACATTCTGCTACTTTCAGGGTTTGGTAGTGGGAGATTGAGAACGAACGAAGAAGAAAAAGAACTGGTCTGCAGAATTTGTGGAAATTGAAAGAAATAAGTCCGCCTCTAATGTATACTTCTGTGACACGAGACGCAAAGAAAAGTACAACTAAAACATTCGGATCTAAATACTTATGGAGAATGGGAGTCGATACAAACCGAAAAACGGCAGGAAAGAATTGGATTGATGGAAACGTTGATGCATAACATGAAGATATGGCGAGTATTTATTTAGGACCTATGCTTCGCAGGGAGTTAAAGGGTTTTGACGGATAATTGAATCGTTTTGTTCAAAAAGACTCTGTACTCGTAATTGGATCGCCCCTGTCCCAATTTCAAGGAATAACTCACATAATGTAAATTTCTTTGCAAGAAATGGTCACACACACACACAATTATATATATTAATATATTACACACACACACACACATATATATATATATATTTTACAAGTGATATAGTACTGGGCTGTGTTTAGAAATACAATTTTTTTAAATATACACAATTCAGTAGAAAATACAAATGAAGCCAACAATGTTAGTTCAGTATATAAAAGAAATTTGCTGTTGTCAAAATCAGATTTGGTATCCATACATTGTGTCAGCATTTGCTGGTAAACAATATTTTTCGTACGACCATATAATCATATGCCCATTGTTAGGGAAGAGAACGACAGAAATGTTCAAAAGCTAAGAACCCTATGTCAGATTTGCGTGCGGAGGCAACTCTATTTTTTTTAAATTGGTAATGTCCCTTATCAGGATTCTACGTTTATAGCGAAATGAGCACATGCCCATAAAATTTGAAGGAAACGATATAGCGACTTGAAATATGTTGCTCTAGTCTACAAATCGTCCGTAGAATGATCCGTAAAAATTTCACTTGCACGTATACTTCCGTTCTCAAGTTATGGGTTCTTAAAACAATACACAGGTTCATAAATATAGTATATATAGGGTGCAGAGCTCAAACAAATCCGAGTGTCGCATACGAGATCATTTGGAGGAATCGCTTCTTACTATGTTATGAATTGTCGGTTAAGGTTTGATAGACAATTCAACGTTTTGAAAATTCATGCTCCAGCTTGAGAACTGTGTCCTATATTATTTTTCCACCAGCATCATTTTATCTGGTCATCCATCGTATCATAGAGGCGACGAACAGTTTATTTATTTAGTAAAGTTATTTCTTTAAGATAAATTAAGCAATGAACTTCGACCGTAAGCTCTGTGTGAATAGTAATAGTTAGAAATTTTCAATCTATGGAGGAGATTTTTTAATGAATCTACAAACTTTTGTTTGTTTCATCTCCGAACGTTTCTTTTATTTAGGCGACATAATTTTATAAGAGGCTGATTTTAAAATTCTGATCAATAGTTCTTCATATAATTATCTTTACAACTGCACCATGAGAAAGAACAAGCAAAACATGTAATCCTCTTTGTATGATCTCTCAATGAATCAAATCATAAAGTCCCTTGTCGGGTACGGGTTCTCAACAAATTCAGGCCTGGTTACCCTTATTCTGGACCACATGTCCCAGTTCTGTCCGCATCTTTCCTGTTCCCTCTATGTTTGTCTCGAACTCTCTTCTCCGTGTGTGTTTTAGTCTGCCTATGGTTCCCTGTCTTGATGATTCCAGAGCAGAGAATGTTATGTAGTGATATCAACTGGATTACTTAATGTGGGTCCTATCCAACACAAGCGCCTTTCCCGCTGTTATATGTCTGATTCTTTCCTAGTCAAACATTATTCATCTTATAATACTATTTCAATTCAAATTCCTAGCAGACTCTCATTAAACAAAATAATGCAGTTTATTCGTTGATGTTTTTGTTGTTCTCCGTGTTTCATGGCCATAAACTAGAACCAACTTTACATTGGAATTGAACATTATTATAGTTGTGTTGAACGGGAGTTCTGCTGATTTCCGTGAAGTTCTTCAATACAATGAATATTACTGCTAACATATAAGAATGCTTGCACATTTTTTGTATCATTCTATTTCTCAACACAATATGAATGTCGTTAGTTGCACTTATTTTTTAATTCTTTTTTAAAAAATTTTTGAGGGATGTTTTTTTGTCTGTGTCTTCTCATCCCCAATTTATGGGGCATCGCGTCAACTGTTTATTTTATTTTTCAAATCATTGCTGGTGATAAATGGGAGGTTGTTGTTGCTGGTGATAAATGGGAGGTTGTTGTTGATGGTGATAGATGGAAGCTTGTTGTTGCTGGTAATAGATGGAAGGTGGCTGTTGCTGGTGATAGATGGAAGGTTGTTGTTGCTGGTGATAGATGGAAGGTTGTTGTTGCTGGTGATAGATGGAAGGTTGTTGTTGCTGGTGATAGATGGAAGGTTGCTGTTGCTGGTGATAGATGGAAGGTGGCTGTTGCTGGTGATAGATGGAAGGTTGTTGTTGCTGGTGATAGATGGAAGGTTGCTGTTGCTGGTGATAGATGGGAGGTGGCTGTTGCTGGTGATAAATGGGAGGAAGCTTGTTGTTGCTGGTGATAGATGGAAGGGAGGTTATTGTTGCTGGTGATAGATGGGAGGTTCTTGTTGCTGGTGATAGATAGGAGGAAGGTGGTTGCCGAGTTTGTCATTGCGAAATTGTATCAAGGCCTAGCAGTCTGTCACAGAATGCCACTTCGGAGAAACACAGACTGAATACTCTATCATAACTTAAAGTAGACATACTTGATAGATGAACTGATGAAAAAATGAAAGTAGCAGAGTTAAAGATTGCTGTCAGCGTGACATGCCATAGAGCAATATATACAGTTCACTGCATGTTTGAACTCACGCAAGCACTTGGAAATGGGACTACCATTTGATCAATTCAGTTACATGGAACTAAATGTGCATGCGTAATAAAAATCTTATTGGAGACTTTCATAACAAGAAATATGTCAGCATTATAGATGATTATAGATTATACGAACATTTTGACTCAAAAATAATTACTTATGCCTTTCTGTTTGATTTTCGGCGATAGAACAAATGCAATTTTAACAGCATTTCTTAGTTTAATTCATGTGCATGAAGGTATCGGTAAGAAATATTGTATTTTATTGAAGATGAGATTTTTAAAAACCCTGTACTATCTTAGAAACTACATTAGTTTCCCTTGGGATGGAGTAGCAAATATGGTAGGTCGTAATATCTCTGTGGAGGGGAGGGAGGGAGGCTGTGAGGTGAAGTGGTCAAGACGTTTGCATCGTGTGCAAACGGTCGGGGTTCGAATTCGATAGCAAATGACGAATTCGATGGTTCATGATGACGATATTTTATGGAGATTCCTGGATTCCTCGCTGAAGCTACCGAGTTCGTGTTTTGTACCCCTCGGCAGACGGCATACCGTTCTACCGAGAGAGACCCAGCCATATTGGCAGACCGAAGGCGATAAAGTCAAAATTTTTAACCTTTAATAACTCTGGTCAAGAATGAACAATGTTTCGCCTTTTTGTGTACATCTCAAATGTATTTACCATTCTCTGACACTGTGCATCCAAAATACAGTAGCCAAGCTATCATCAAATATTGAATGTTTCCTGTAAGAAATTCAGAGTCGCTTGTGCAATAGTGAACTAAGACGATTTGCCTACACACATCTGAACACAGCTACAGAAACTGATCCAGCCGCACTGCCACCCACACCCACCGCATCTCACCACGCCACCAGTATCAACACCCACCCTCCCTCACCTCACCTCCTCTCACCTTCCATCACCGCCCACCACCACTACAAACACCTACCCACCCACACCTCACCTCCCCCTATCACCATTACCAACACCCACTCACCGACACCTCACCTCCCTTCACCGCCCACCACCACTACCAACACCTACCCACCCACTTCTCAACTCACCTCTACCAACACCCACCCACCCACACCTCACCTCATCTCAGCACTACCGACACCTACCCACCAACACCTCACCTCACCCCCACCACACCTCACCCCCACCACCACTACCAAGATCCACCCCCCCCCCACACCTCACCTTACCCGTACCACCACTACCAACACCCACCAACACCCATCCCGCACCTTCGCCATTTGAAAAAGCCGTCAAGCACGCCGTGGTTGGTATGTGGACATATGAGGAATAGTATTTTAATGAACTAGGAAGAGCTAAAGTCTTATTTTACTTCTGCTGACCTTGCCCAATCAAAGTAGAAATGAAGATTGTTTACAGGTATGCTATCAGACTACAAGAACTACTTGTTTTTCGTGTTTGATCCACATGTTGTTCATGAATTTGAGAAACTGAACAATCTTTACCAGCAAACACAAGCTGACCCCCCAGGAAATGTACCAGAAATTATGTATACATCAGAAAAGTCTTGAGAATAAACTACATTGTTCGTATGTGAATATGGAGAACAAACACATGGATCAGATTGGTTTTGGTGTCAAATTCATTTCAGAATGTACGAAGTTCCTGTAAAACAACAACAGTGCTGGCAGTTATCAAGAAATATAAAATGACAAAGATCGATGCATGTCTATGCTAGAAGAAGCTTTAAACCAAATATCATGTAGACTTCCATTTGCAAATAAACACATTTCAAAATCTTTCGCAACTAAGCCGTAATAAATCAAGTTAACAGCCACACTCTCTAGCCTGCCATTTTTGCACCGAGCTGGACACAACATCAGCATCACTGAAGAACACTATAGAAAATGTCTTTGTTGCGTGTAAAGGAGAAATTCTAATTTACGAAAGACGGATACAGCTGACAGTTAACTTTTTGTTATTGGCGTACATCAGCAAGAGGAATTTAAAGAGCTCGCGGGGGAACTGAAATGCTTGTCCGGTCAGGCACAATGTACTGACCAGAACGTCGCGTCAGGGCCAGGAACAACGTACTGACCAGGACGTCGCGTCAGGGTCAGCCACTATATACTGACCAAGACCATTAACTCTCTTCCATGTAGCGTTCCCGGGAAACAGGCTGTTTTCTGCCTGACGAGATATGGATCGACGTGATCCTTGAAGTAGTGAGCGTCATGCAGATAAAGTCAAGCATAACACAACCGATTGAAGAACTGCGGTCTACCTTCATCAGCACACTCCGGATGTGAGGAAAGCTACTACAACGCGCCACTTAATGCCCTTTTCAAGGCGCACAAAAGAGTCAACTTACTCATTGTGGGCATTCAACAACAACAAAGAGTCCGACACCTTTTCTCTTACTTCTCATTACACCAGTTAGCAATGCAGCAGTGGACAGGATATTCTCTCTTGTATCATCAGTCAAAACCAGGGCATGAAATGAAATGCAGCGGCATCTTCTAGACGCTATTGTTAGAATTGTTAGAACTAATCTTTTAAAAATTTGTTGAAAGAATTTTATTCCATCGTCCCAAATGCTAAAACACTTTACATCAGACAAAGTATATGTCGCATATGCCGCTAAATGTTATGGGAATAACATCAATAAACAGGATTTAGAGCTTTTTGTGTGATGTTATAAAGGTCAATATATTTTAAAAGGCTTGGCCAGTATTGACATTTTAAAATATTATTTATTTGGCATGTCTTTACAATTTTTATCTGGCAACCATTCAATACGCGCGCATCTAAGCTGTGTCTTCTCTCTAGTTAAAATATGTATTTGTTTTAGAAAAATGTCGGTATGCTCTAATATTGTGAAAAATGCCCTTTCTTTTTTGTTCAAATATTGCTGTCCCTAATACAACGATAAAACGCTTTTCATGTCTAGAGTCGCAGAAAAACGACTTCACAGGCGGGATGCGGCAGAGCTGCACTGCCGCATGTTGGAGAACCTGCCTTATATACTTACACACACAATTTCTAGACGTTACTTTAGTTTGTTCAGAATTGAGAAAAACCCACGAGAAACCAATGCCCTATCAGCTTTATTAACGAAACTGATGTGCGCCAAATTATGTATCGGAGAAGAACTGCTACTGCAAACTATTTTACAAAAAAATATGATAATACTCGTAGAAGATTTAGTTACAGTCTGGCAACTGGAATATAACATTCATAATCAAATAAACAGATACACTTTAACCATTCATGCATTAACCGGGTCCTGGTTTTTTTTTCAAAACGTGCCATTTAACAGCATACATGCCCCTCATTAATTAAACTTATTTTTGCTGTCGTTTCAGCTGCCCTTATATTGAGTCTGTTTTGCGCCCTCGTCGTTGATCTAACCGTCAACGGATAATAGCAGGAAGCTGCCCCCACCCACCCACCCCCTTAACACCATCTTCTTTATCGTCAGGTGTGTATTCCCGCTGCACGTGACAGAAATTTAGATATTGTATATGACGATTGCGTAATTGCATTTGTTATTCCATTCGCCAAATATTCGATCGTATTTGTAAAAAGAAGATCTTAGATTATTGTCTTTCCGGTATGTGTGCATTTTGGCATATCAGTTCATCATTCTACTTGTCGCTCCAATGAGAGACCCAAACCACCCACAACAGCGGGACCCTTTTAAAAGAAGCATGTTTCCAAGCAATTATTCACCAATTAGATCCAATGTGAGGCATATGTTTTAACTGTAGCTGGTCCCTTTACACGATGCCTGTATGCGAGTTTTTGCAGTGGTTGACTATAATGGCAATGTGTGTTTTTTTCCCAAGACGATGTTGCAAGCCTAAAGGCAAACCCTCTTTAATCGCTTTTTACGAACGGCCTGCTCAGAAGGTAAGAGTGGTACTATTAGTTTCACTCCGGACACCACTCGGGTCAAACCAATTGCCAAGACACAAATGTCGATCCTTATACAGCGAGTACTATGCACAGCGCCTGTGGTTGTTGCTGCTGTGTTTTTGTAGCTTCGTGTGCTGAGCTCTTCACTCTTGGCAGACTTTCATCTTGACCCGTTTCACCTAACCTGGACCAAAGCACTTTGTGTATTCTTACAGCTCTGGTTTAACGTGTTAAACATGATGAAGTTGTCAGCCCAATGCATAACCTGCTTTAGTCGTCTGTTACATTTTTGTTAAATGTTTCTATTCACTGCATCCCAGGATCCTACTATTGCATGTGTGTTATTTATTTCGAAAGTAGTCTACTAATTGCCCTCAAGTAAGGATCAACTTAACTGATTTTTCTTCTTCGTTTGTCTTACTGCACTTGTCATGAGGCGTCTCAGAGGCGAAATGCGTAGATTTCTTGTTATCGCCTAATGAGAGGCGTGTGCTGTCAGAGACACACTCGATCCACCTACGTCGAGGTCGGCCTCTTGAACGTGGACCGGAGACTGAAATGATATACTCTCGCTGCAGGCTGGTCCTATTGCATTCTGACCAAATGATCAAACTACTTCATTTGTTTGGGCGTCAATGTATACTCTAACTGAGTTTGTCCCCATTATCTGCCTCACTGTGGTGTAGATTCTGTCACGGATCGTTTTTTTCTGGCTGCACTTCTCACAACTCACAACTCTGGATCTTACTCTTATGCGTTTCTAGTAATGAGCAAGATTGACATTGGTACCACAGTGTTGGGATAAACGGTGCATTTATCAGCCTTCTCTTAGTTTAAAGAAGCACTCTAAGGTGTTTAAAAATCAATTGGTGTAATTTGGTAGTGGACTCTGTTCGCCTTCTGAATTATATATGCAATCTCTCTGTCAACTCTGACGTCATTAGTCAACATACTACCTAGGCATTTGAAGTCACGTACCTGCTTGATACTTTTATCACTGCTGTGAAAACTTATCGGCACGTGTTCACGCGATATCATCATAGTCTCTGCGTTGCCTGTCTTCATGTCATATTTGTTACAAGCGGAATTGAGATAGGTTAGTTGATGTTGTAGGTCTTCTCGTCTTGGTAAAACTAAATGCAAATTTGATAAATATAGAAGTAGTAATGATACTTGGCAAATTGTTCTTTTTATTATGACATAACAGAGTTTGAGGGAATGCATCTCCTAGTCCTGCCAAAGTTGTATACACCCACTGTGTTAACAAACTTCTTCACATTCATCGCCATGGAAGGAACAATTTAAAGAATTCCACTCTACACACCTTCTGCTGTTTAAATCTTCAAATATATTAGGCCACGTAATCGTAACACAACAGCAAACCTCAAGGTATGAAAATTAACTTCAAATGTATTTATCGTTGACAGTCGTCATATAATAATTACTTATCAGTATTGTAGGAACATTACATCATTTAATCTACCGTTTATTAAAGATTATGTGCCGATAATTGCAAAGCTATCATTTGTTTAATCAAGTTGTGCTGCACGTTTGCCTTACTGTTTACCGATCAAATTAATCTAATTAAGCTCCGCAAACATTTCAGCCAAAATGGAACATGCTTTTTTCCACAGCTTAATTGACACCAGAATCCGTAATTCATTGTTATTGTAATTAAACTGTCAATCAATTTTAAATGTCATGGCTATGTTTTGCGGATACAATATACTGAGCTGTCCTCGGGCAGGCTCCTGCACGCTGAATTTCACTCAGGTGTGTCCACGTGTCTTATTGCGTTCCGCTACGGAACGAGGTTAACACTTGTCAGATACGCGCTTCCTAGAAAACAACACTTTCACAACATGGTCATCTTCACCAGCAGCTACACCCGATTTGACTGCGCTTCTCCAGTCAGATCTGTTTTTCGCAAGATATTCCCAGTTGTCGATGTCTATCTGGCAACTTTTTAGTGAGTCCTTCAGACCGTCTTTAAAACGTTTCTTTGGGCGCCCTCTCTCGCGCCATCCCTCTCTCAGCTCGCCGTAGAGAAGCTTCTTTGGGAGCCGCTCGTCTGACATACGGGCGAGGTATCCGGCCCATCCTAGTCGTGCTTTTTCTAGCAGTGCATGGATGCTGGGCATGTTAGCCCTCGAGAGAACCTCGATGTCAGTGACACGATCTTGCCATCGGATGTGGAATATTCGCCTCAGGCAACCTGTGTGGAAGTGGTTTAACCTCCTTGCATGTCCATAGTATACAATCCAGCTTTCGCAAGCGTATAGTAGGGTTGGAATGATGGTTGCACGGTAGACTTTGAGTTTGGTCTTGACGCTGATGCCACGACGTGCCCAGACCATCGAGCGCATTCTACCAAAGGCTGTGCTGGCCTTTGCTATTCTGCTTGCCACCTCATCGTCTAGGCTGACAGATCTCGACAGCGTGCTGCCCAGATATGTGAATTTGTCTACGGCATTCAACGTCTGCCCGCTGACTGTAGTCTCTGGTTTTGTGTACGGCATGCCTGGTGCTGGTTGATACATGACCTCTGTTTTTTTGGCATTTATGGTCAGGCCAAAATTTTCGCATGCGGCAGAGAACTGGTCCATTCCAACCTGCATGTTCAGTTCTGAGTTGCTCATTAGAGCGCAGTCGTCAGCAAATACAAGTTCCCTGATTATGTCGCCAGCCACTTTGGTTTTGGCCTTCATTCTTCTTCAATCGGGTGTAGCTGCTGGTGAAGATGACCGTGTTGTGAAAGCCCAGAACAGACGCGAGACGCGGAAATCCCGAGCAGCGGGAACACCATCCCCTTCTACAAACCTCGTGTGCCCGATATGTAGCAGATGTTTTCGTGCTCGCATTGGCCTGTTCAGCCACATGCGCACCCACACCCAACAGGGAAATCTGTGACAAGGATGATGTCGGCGGTCCTCATCGACAACGATGGACAGCTATTATTATTAGAAAACAACACTGGAGCGTGAAAATTCTGCAGCAACGTTGAAGTTAGGCAATAGTCTCGTGACATTAACTGGCACCTCTTGTCTGATGACGACGTGTCGGGAGGTGGGTGGGGGGGGGGGATTATCGTGGAGGAGATATAAACCTGCTGGAAAGGATTAAAGAGAAGATCGACAAAGCTGATAGTGGGATTCCAGAATTACAGTTATGAGGAAAGACTCAGAAAAACCGGCCTACTGTGTCTAGAAAAGAGAAGAATTCGAGGTGACGTAATACAGGTTTATAAGATAATCAAAGAAAAAGTTAAATTAGACTTTAACAAGTTTTGTTTTTTCAAAATACAACCACCTACAAGAACAAGAGGTCATATCTATAAATTAACTAAAGAAAGGTCAAGATTAGATATTAGGAAATATATTTTTAGCCAGAGAAGTGAATGCTTGGAATACATTGCCACGGAAAGTAGTGGCGACAAGAACAATTAATGCATTTAAGAATAGATTGGATGCACATAGCTTTTAGAGCAAGGAAATGTAAATGAAACTAGTTGTATACAGCCTCTGCATAGTCTTCTTAAGTTAAGTTAAGGAGGAGTAAGGTGCCTGTAAACTATTTCAAATCATTCCAAACAATTACTAGAAGAACGTTATCTCATATATCCATGCATAAAAAAACCGAAATAGTCAAACCGTGCGATTCCGCTTAGTTTTAACATTATTTCCAACAATCCGAGTAGCATAACACTCATATTAATATTGAGTGAATGATATAGCTTGGACTTCCAACACGAGACAGAACTTGTCAATTATGTAACTGCTAAAACACTTCTAGAGCTTTCCATTTGTCAGTTCCACATAGATCCTTGATATCGCCAAAGCATGGATGTCGATCCAAATGCAAACAATAATGTTGGTCGACTGAATAATGAAGGAGAAGGCTAAGATAGTTCCATAACAGACACTATTGTTGGGGATGAAGTGTTAGAGACTTATTGCACCAGACATCAGCTTGTTATGAGGTGTTGTAGCCCTTTCTTTTCCTAAAAGTAAGTCAGGTACTTATTTACGGCTGGATATACTTAGAGAGTGTCGATTACGGGGGATTTAACTCGGTATCGTTGCTACGAGAAGCGAGTACTCTAATAGTCTGCAGACACTGGTTGCGTATTTCTTTGGCCAGATCAACAGACACATCAGTCTTGAGAGAACCGTTCTGGAATGTAGCAGCGGCGTGCCTTCAATTGACTAGTAGGACTAAGCTAGTTCTATGGCATTTTAGCTATTTTTTGTTAAATTATGTACAACGAGATACATGCTAGCCCCTAGGCGTTCTGTCACAAGTAAATATAATTGTTGTTTGCTTCCTATAAGTGATAGTGTTGTGGTTATTAAGCTTGTGTAAGTGTTCCTATTAAGGAAATAGATCTTTGAAATTTATAAAAGGTACGATTGTTAATATAGTCTGACAATGTTTCAAAGAGTGCAATGTGGAAGGGGGACTCACAAAATAAAAACAATAAAAACACATTCAAAACGAACAACAATCCCCCCCCCGCTCCCTCCCTCCCACCCACCCCCAAACTGAAGAGACGACAGATCTTCTCTACGGTCGGCAAGTATGTGAAATAAAAAAGAGGATGAGGGGACGGCGTGGCTTAGTGGTTAAGTGACACGGCTCACAATCAGAAGGTGCTGGGTTCGATCCCCATCACATCACCTGCCGTTACCCCGGGGAAGCAAACCCTTAGAAAATGCAGGAGGAAGCAGACCCTTACATAAAATGCATGCTGAAGTCGTATGCATTGGGCCGACAGGCGGAAAATAAAAAGGCAGTGCAACGCACACCGCATTTGGGGATTAGAGAAATAAGGCGAACGCAAACAAAAAAATAATAAATAAAAAAAATAAAATAAAAAAGGATGTAGCTTTGTTTTTGGTATCAGTATGGGTAAGGAGAAGGGTTCGAGTGGGTAGAGGTGGACTGCAGATGAGTTTTGATAGGGAATGAGCTGAGGTGGATGGTAGGTCCATTTTAATAAGGAAGAAGTTCAGGTAGACCGAATGGTCTTGGGAAGTGTGTTAAACAGATATCAGTCAGTGGCACTTCTAGACTTGTAGCTGTGCACATGTTTCTGTATCTTATTCTTCTTCTTCTGCTTCTTCTTCGTTCTCAATCTCCCGCTACCAGGCTTTGACAAGGGCTTTGCAAGTAGCAGGATGTTGTCCGGAGAACGGAATGCGTTGGTGTCATAGTTCGCAGCTTGACTGCGATATTTGCACCTTTCGGTCCTTCTTCTTCTTCTTCATCGTACGCAGTCAGACATCAACCTTAATTTTTTCGAAAAAAGCAGCGGTCATCCTGAGGCTGTCGACACTGCCATAGAGCTTGTCTAGTGTTGCCACTGGTGATGGCCACATCTGCTCTCTCTGATCCTCGTATGTCGTGCAGTTTTGCAGCAAATGCTCAACGGTCATTTTACCGGTACCACACGAGCATTCGTCACTGCCACCAATCTTCAATTTGTTGAATAGGTGGTACCTCAGTCTATAGTGGCCAGTGCGAAGTCTGAAGACAACGACCTGCTCTCTTCAGTTCAACTGGTAATAGGCATCGTTTTTGGTGTAACCAGTATGTTCGGTTTCCCATTTTGTCATGTATCTGGCTTTGATAAGCCGTTTTGACTCTTTGTACGTCATACTAGTATCTGTTTGTGGTAGTTTTGCACCTTCTTTTGCCAGTCTGTCTGCCTCCTCGTTGCCTTGGATGTTGCAGTGTGATGGGACCCACTGTACCACTACCCTTTTTGGTGCGGACTGCTGGCACAGTTTGCAGAGTGCTGCTCTTAAGTCATTAAGCTCAGTGTTTTTCTGGCTTTTTAGCGCTGTGACTACGGCGAGAGCATCTGTAAGCAGGACTATATGGCTTTCATTGTGTGTCACCATTTCTTCCACTGCCGCCCTCAGTGCCTCTGCCTCCGCTCTGAAATTGCTTGTGTACTTACCAGTAGCGAATGACAGTGTTTTTTGTTTTCCATTTGGTAGGTTCAGGAATGCTCCTGCCCCTCCGTTCTGTGTAGTGTTTGTTACAGAACCGTCGGTGTATGCATGGGTCCAGTCCATGCGTGGGTAGCTTTTCGATATGAAGCTTAGGGTAGTATCTCTCCTTTCTTTTTCAGTCTGGCAGTTTTTGTTTGCAATACCTGGTATATTTTCTACCACCTCTGGAAATATATCCTGCCTCCAGGTAGGTTTTCGTACAGTAGTGATGGGTTTTGGTGTTGTTAGTGCGTTTATGGGATCTTCGTGCATCTTTGCTTTGGCTATTTCTGCAAAGTTTCTCCGCTTTAGTTTCCCATTTCCCAAATTGCTTAGTTTCTGGTGCATTGGATGATGCAGTCTTCTGAGTTTCTCTGATTGCAGCTGGGCTCTGCAGTCTCTTCTGTCGGCCATGGATTGCAGTTTTGTAATCTTTTCAAGTTCTACAATTGGCGTTGACTTCATGCCTCCTGTTATAACTCTCATGGCTTGGTTTTGAAGTTTGCTAACTTTATCGAAGTTCGCCTTTGCTGCTGTTGTCCATGCCGCAATGCCATACTCGAGAACTGGTCTCACTCTTCCAGTGTACAGTTTCTTTAGTATGCCTTCGTCTACTCCCCAGCTTGTGCCAGCAAGTTTCCTCATGATTGCCATTCTTTGTCTGGCTTTCATTCGGTTTCTCTCGATCTGACTTTTCCATGTCATGCGCCGATCAAATGTGACTCCCAGATAGGTTGGGTTGTCGTTTGGCTGCAGGAATTTGCCATTTAGACTTAATTTGGTATTTTGGGGTTTGATTGAGAGCGAGAATATTGTGCATGTGGTTTTCTCCTCGTTTATTTTGACCAGCCATGAGTTCGCCCACTCTTCCAGCGATGTTAGGGCCTGCTGCATCCGATTTCTTGCTATGCACCTTTCGGTCCGACACATCCGTCTTCATCAGGCATTTTTGAATACCGGATGTCTTCCCTTTTCGATCCCTTCTACTTAGCCAGTCGGCTCAGTTGCAGCTCTGGTTCGCTGGCCCTGACGCTAGCAGTCAGTTATGGGTCGCTGACCGCTGCAGCTCATGCACTGCTCAGCATCTTGATCCCGCTCCTGTATCTGAGTTTGCAGTTGTAAAAATGTTTTATAGGCATAGAAACGTGGACAGTAATAATCCTGCATTTAAACAATAATCTGAGTTCGATTATTTGTTCACTTTCAAAAAGGACAATAAACCGCAGTGCCTAGATCTGCGTCCAAGTGAAATGCCATGAGCTTGGAAAAGCAATAAAAACTTTCCTCATGCAATGTTTCTGATAGAGTGTGTAGTGTAGATGGCAAAAGAGTTCAATGCAGAAATGGTAGTACTAGAATTTCATTCTGTACCTCTGTCTGAGGAAGAGAGTGATAACTACGGAAGGTACACAGATGACATTGAACGGTTGATTTCCTAGTTTGTATGGTCGATTTCAAGATTTTGAGATATTTCGTCCACAAGTGAAACTTTTTAATCCAAACGAGCAGAACTACAATTGTTGTTTTTGTCCATCACGTATTAAGAAACCCTTTTCCCTTTTCATTCAACCAGTCTTTTCAGTTGAGTATTCAGTGAGTTGCAGGTTGTGGATTGAGGCGAAGATGTATGACGAGTCCAATTTTGGATCTGCATAATAGCAGGCAGTAAGGGCATGGAATGTTCGCTTCACAAGACGGTTAAAGTTCACGGACTTGTTCTAGTCTGACTCCGTTGTTCTGCTGCAGCCATTTTGGAAGTCTAGCATGATGCTTCTTCTTAGCGGATAGCCGTACGCCAAGTTGTACGGTCTTGCGCAGCATCTTCCACCGTATTGTGGTTTATACTAAAGGTTTTTAGACGTTTTAAGCGTGCCTTTAAATCGCTCCTCCCCTGCATTTTCGCATATTATCAGAATAGTTACGTCACAAATGAAAGTGGACTTCAAATCACTACTGAAAAGTTTTAACGAACCACCTTTCGCTTTTGAAATAACAAGTAACTGAATTTTTAAAATAGATAATTAAACGTCTCATTACAAATTCTGAAACAAATGAAAACAATACATTGATTATTTTTTTAATTCAACCCTAAATCCCATAACGAAATCTTGAAGTACGTTACGTATCTGGCCCTTAGGTGTTACTCTTCAATATAATCTGGCCGCCACTGAACTGACCAAAAAACAACTCGCGTATTCCCGCTATGCATTGTTGCTGTTATGATTTTTTTTTGTAGTCACATTTTACACGACGAAGTTTTTAGAGCCATTACCAACTCTCCCTCGTCGCCTTTTGCTGCATTGTTGCTACGTGGCGATAGTAACACTGTAATGTAGACTAGCGTGTGGTGGCATAACTGATTTCCTGGTTCCACTTGGAGAACAGGATAAACAAATCGAAGCTGTGGCGGTTAATGGCTGTCCCCTTTAGTCCCATTGTATCCATTGTCAAAGCCGTTCTCTTTTTCCATCCGATTCATTAGGTGTGTTTGTTTTGTCTTTATTCCTGACTGTGTCCCTTGTGTGGGTATAGTGGGGGTTTAGTGTGTCTCTGTGCGTGTGCCGTAACTGACCCATTTATTCAGAATGAGCGCAAACAAAAAAAGAGAATACAAATTCATCATAAAATTATTAATGCCTGGCAACATTTAATGAAATTTCGTGTAGTTGTACATAATTATGCAGCAAAGATGTTGACTTTTTCAAAGTATATTCCTTTTGCTGAAATACACAAGTCCTCATATTCTTTCGCCATTGAGCGATTGGCAGATAAATTGTGGTTCTGTGGATTTTAATTTAAAAGTCCAAAATGAGTGACTTCAGTGACTTCGTTTATCTTTGAGCAATACACGTTTTTAACCACTAAGCCCAAAATTGCTTAGTCAACATGATGTAGGTCTGGACTGTTCGGTGGCCAAGATATTGAAGGAAGGAAAAGGGATTCTCACAGTGACAAGGTATTGAAGGTATCAAAGATGGGGCAGTCACGTTGCCAAGTTATTGAGGAAGGAAAGATGGAGCTGTCACGTTGCCAAGTTATTGAAGGTATGAAAGATGGGGCCGTCACGTTGCCAAGGTGTTGAAGGTATGAAAGATGGAGCCGTCACGTTGCCAAGGTATTGAAGGTATGAACGATGGAGCCGTCACGTTACCAAGGTAATGAAGGTATGAAAGATGGAGATGACACGTTGCAAAGGTATTGAGGAAGGAAAGATGGAGCCGTCACGTTGCCAAGGTATAGAGGAAGGAAAGATGGAGCTGTCACGTTGCCAAGTTATTGAAGGTATGAAAGATGGGGCAGTCACGTTGCCAAGGGGTTGAAGGTATGAAAGATGGAGCAGTCACGTTGCCAAGGTATTGAAGATATGAAAGATGGAGATGACACGTTGCCAAGGTATCGAGGAAGGAAAGATGATGCCGTCACGTTGCCAAGGTGTTGAGAAAGGAAAGATAGAGCCGTTGCGTTGCAAAGCTATTGAAGGTATGAAAGATGGAGATGACACGTTGCCAAGGTATTGAGGAAGGAAAGATGGAGCCTTTACGTTTCCAAGGTATCGAGGAAGGAAAGATGGAGCCGTCGCATTGCCAAGGTATTGCAGGTATGAAAGATGGAGTCGTCACGTTGCCAAGGTATTGAGGAATGAAATATTGAGCCGTCACGTTGCCAAGGTATTGAGGAATGAAATATGGAGCCGTCACGTTGCCAATGTATCGACGCTGTTAAAGATGGAGCCGCCACGTTGCAAAGGTACTGAAGGTATGAAAGATGGAGCAGACACGTGGCCAAGGTGTTGAAGGTGTAAAAGATGAAGTCTTCCGTGGCCAAAGTGTTGAGAAAGGAAAGATGGAGCCGTTGCGTTGCCAAGGTATTGAAGGTATGAAAGATGGAGATGACACGTTGCCAAGGTATTGACGCTGTTAAAGATGGAGCCGTCACGTTGCCAAGGTACTGAAGGTATGAAAGATGGAGCAGACACGTGGCCAAGGTGTTGAAGGTATGGAAGGTGAAGTCTCCCGTGGCCAAGGTGTTGAAGGCATGAAAGATGAAGTCTCATGTGGTCAAGTTTTTGAAGTATGAAAGATGGAGTCTCACGTTGCCAAGGTGTTAAAGGTTTAAAAGATAGAGTCTCACATGGGTAAAGTGTTGACGGTATAAAAGATGGAGCAGTCAGGTTTAAGAAATTGGAACAGTTTCTCGAGCAGGATGAGCTGGTGTACCATCTTGTTGAAAGATGCACAAGTCTGAAAATGCTCGATTATCTGGACGGAGATGTTGCTTCAGCAGTCCAATCTGGTGGTAAGCACAGTTTTTTTCCCTATCTGGCTCGATGAAGGGAACAGAAGCTTGTCACAGGATGGACACACCGACAGAGACAATATCCGATTTTCTTAAAGTTGATTGCAATCGAAGCCATCGTTTAACTTAATAATTTAAGAGCAGTACTCTGTCAACTATACCAACACTCGGCACCAAAAAGAGTAGTGGTACAGTGGGATCCATCCAACTGTAACATCCAAGGCAACGAGGAGGCAGACAGACTGGCAAAAAAAGGTGCAAGACTACCACAACCAGATTCTAGTGTGACCTACGAAGAGTCCAAAAGGTTTATAGGGCCAGAAACATGGCCAAATGGGAAACAGAACATACTGGCTACACAAAAAATGATGCCTATTACCAGTTGAACAGAAGAGAGCAGGTCGTGGTCTTCAGACCCCGCACAGGCCACAACAGACTGAGGTACCATCTATTCAATAAACTGAAGATAGGTGGCACTGACGAATGCACCTGTGGTACAGGGAAAATGACCGCTGAACATCTGCTGCAAAATTGCCCGACATACGAGGACCAGAGAAAGCACATGTGGCCATCACCAGTGGCAACACTAGACAAGCTCTATGGCAGTGTCGACAGCCTCAGGATGACAGCTGCTTTCTTCTAACAAATTCAAGTTGACGTCTGACAGCGTACGAAGAAGAAGAAGAAGCCATCGTTTTCCATCAATATCAAGTTTACAAGTTACGCTTTTGTAAGCGATCATTTTGATTGCATGCTGGGAAGCAATAGCGGAACAACTTTTCATTAGCAAGTACGCTGATTATATGAAGTAATTATGATCGCTGCAGTTCTGCCGCTATGTTAGCAGTTGTTAGTTCAGTCGCTCTCGGTTTTGTTTTGTTTTTAACATTTCAATTTCAGATCTTTCTTGATAATAACTGAAATCGATCAATTGTTTAAATCTCTTGCAAATTCTCTTGTGGGTACCATGAATTTGAGGTTGCGCTGACTGGAGTAACACCAACTGTCGGACATCGTAAATGCTTTGGTCAATGGTTACATACCTCGGTCTTGAAATGATTTGGTCAATGTGTACATACCTCGGTCTTGAAATGATTTGGTCAATGCGTACATACCTTGGTCTTGAAATGCTTTGTTCAATGCGTACATACCTCGGTCGTGAAATGCTTTGGTCAATGCGTACATACCTCGGTTTTGAAATGCTTTGTTCAATGCGTACATATCTCGGTCTTAAAATGCTTTAGTCAATGCGTACATATCACGGTCTTAAAATGCTTTGGTCAATGCGTACATATCTCGATCTTCCACTTTCGGTACGGCCTTTAACCCAACCACTTTCGTTAACATTAAGCAAAAGTTTGTCCAAACTACCACGCGGCCAATTGTTGTCTGGAAACTCTTGTAAAAATTGTCTGGAACCGAAATTTTCTGTTGTGCGTAAACAATTTATCGTGTATCTTTCTACTGGAGTTAACGCTATTGTAGAGTAGACGGATTAATGATAACGTCATCAGAAAATCACATAAACGTAGGCAATTCAGAAGAAAGTAAACAACTACTACTGCTCGAATTTTCGCCAAACAGTAACCATTTTAGGATGAATTTGTATTGCCTTCTTTTTATTTCCTGCTTGCCGAGAATTTCTAATTTTATCCACTTGAAAAAATATGACTCCGACATAACTCGTATATCGGACAATCTTATTGGGTTCCACCAACTCGCTACAAACTGCAATTTTAGATCATCTTCGTCTCTTTAATCTCGCCGCCAACTGCAATTTTAGAACATCTGCGTCTCTTCAATCTCGCCGCCAACTGCAATTTTAGAACATCTTCGTCTCTTCAATCTCGCCGCCAACTGCAATTTTAGAACATCTTCGTCTCTTCAATCTCGCCGCCAACTGCAATTTTAGAACATCTTCGTCTCTTCAATCTCGCCGCCAACTGCAATTTTAGAACATCTTCGTCTCTTCAATCTCGCCGCCAACTGCAATTTTAACACATCTCTTTGAGTTCCACTAACTCGCTATCAGCTCTTATTTTAGAATATCTCCTTCTTTTTCTTTGCTTTTTTACAGTTTTCTTTTCTTCTTCTTCTTCCTCCTCTGAAAAGGTAGTTGTATCGTAGTTTAAAGCTTGGCTCCAATATTTGCGCCCTATATTTTTTGGGGGGTCACTGGTTTGCCTGCATAGAGCGATTCCCATTATCTTAACCAGATTACATTAGTGTAACCAGTTTCCAGGCCAACCACTTGGAGGCGGAATAGGTTCTTGGTCAGCTCTGGTTCTCTAACCCTGTTGCAAGCAGCCAGTTATAATCCACTGGCTACTGTCGGCTCATTCACTGTTTGAAAATTCGAATATCTTCTTCAGCTGCACAATCTCGCTACAAACTATTATTATAGAACATCTCCTTGTTAAATTCAACAATTTCGCTACCAACTATTATTATAGAACATCTCCTTGTTAAATTCAACAATCTCGCTACCAACTATTATTATAGAACATCATTGGGAGTTCCTGCTGTACTGACAGCTTTGCAATTTTCTTCGTCTTTATTCATTTTTTGTTTTAGTTTGTTTTTGTTTTGGTAATTTCTTCACACTTCTCATCCCACGTAAGTTCCAATACAGTGCATGTCTGGTTGTATTGTTCCGTTTAGTTCTGAGGCTTTGGGGCAGTACATTGTTACTTTACATCCCCAATAAGTATTGTCCACCCACACATAAGACGTGTTTACTATCTCATATTTACTCAAAATCAACAAAATGGGGAGGCGGGGGGGGGGGGGGGGAGGGTTTATCACGTAAGTTCCTTCCCCTTTCGGCGTCTGCTCTCAAATAACTACATCTATTTCCCCTCATCACGTTGGCGGACTGTCTCAGGTGTATCTCGCTACCATATAGTGTATAACGCATTTGGGTTAAATATTGCACGATGTCAACTTGTTCTTTCGTGGAGTCGACATTCTTGGAGGACTGTTACACATGTTGTGTACTCCCACACATGCAGCACACGTATCAATAAATCGAATCACTATTTGTTAGTACCCCGTGGAGCATATATCTTCAGTAAATACATGCCAAGACATCAAACGTTGACTCGTCTATTTCTATTGAAGCTATTGAGGATTTCAGTTTGTGCAGAGTGGAGTAACTGCTTAACTTAACTTAACGTCTTTATACTGGTTTAGAAGACTCTGCAGAGTCTGTATACAACCAACTACTACACCAACTGGCTCCATGCCCAACCCTACTTAGTTGCAACATGCCTATCAGGTTACAGTAATATTCTTATTTACTCTCTTTTCTGATCTTGTTAATACATGTCTGTGTGCCTAACATTTCAATTGTAGAACACACCTCTGAGTCTGGAGCGATCGGTTCTAATTTTGAATATTGTCATCTGATATATTTTTGATACTTAATTAGCAGATCTCCGTCACATCAGCACTTTGCGTGTTCTCTTTACCACTTGTCCATTTTACTGGTTTCATCATGGAGAGGTTCCTGTTTACTTTGTTGTTCATATTAGTTGTGCTAGTTAAGCCTCTGAGCCAAAGCGACACAATTTCAATACCCTGACAGGTTCTTTGGTTGTTTTGTTGTTTGTTTGTTTTTTTATCAGAGAACAATTTGAGAAATCTGCACCACGTGTGGCTATTGCCAGGTCAAGTATCCAATATTCCTCAGCCCTAAAATCCATAACCCCCCCCCCCCCCCCCCAATCCCCACACACTTGATGGACCACAGAATGAAAATAAATACCCGTAACGATAGACAGACAGACAACAGGCAGACAGACAACGGGCAGATTCGCGTCATCTTGAATCCATCACCTGCCAGGATACAACAAACGTGACCCTCATAGCAATCCAAGTTATTGTAAAGACAAGCAGCTTTCTGTTCCCACAAACTCGGTCTCCGCCTCGTGGAATATAGAACGTGTGTACTGTAATATATTTCAACCTTATTCCTGTTTGTCCATAAGGTTATCGGGCAGTAATCGACCGTCCGTCCAATCTGCCGACCGACAGATCCACCGACCGACCCACAATACCGACCGACCAACAGAACGACCACGGACCGACAGACAGACAGACAGATAGACATACAGACAGACAGACGGGCAGGCAAGCGGGCAGACTGACAGACAAAGAGGCAGACAGAGAGGCAGACAGATAGGCAGACAGCCCGACCCACCGACAGACAGACAGACAGACAGACAGACAGACAGACAGATAGATAGATAGATAGATAGATAGATAGATAGATAGATAGATAGATAGATAGATAGATAGATAGATAGATAGATAGATAGATAGATATATAGATAGATAGATAGATAGATAGATAGATAGATAGATAGATAGATAGATAGATAGATAGATAGATAGATAGATAGATAGATAGATAGATAGATAGATAGATAGATAGATAGATAGATAGATAGATAGATAGATAGATAGATAGATAGATAGATAGATAGATAGATAGATAGATAGATAGATAGATAGATAGATAGATAGATAGATAGATAGATAGATAGATAGATAGATAATGCTGTCAAGTGCATCGACAAAATATGGGAATCCCCACGGATTAGATCTCAGGACAACAATTAACCATACAAAAAGATGGACTAATAAAAGTTCTCTTACCTTAGATCACCTGTAGTCTTTCAAAGAAGTCACGCAAAAATAAACTTCATTTACGAAGGGAAGCTGCGAAGTGTAGATGTTACAATCCAAATAATAATCTCAGCCGAATATATCCTAACTGTTCAAAAATCTACTATCAACAAACAGTTTGTACAGAACGACCAACAGTTTTACAGAGCACCACGCCCGTTGCTAAAATTATTCTCTCAAAACTAACACCACAACCTTATCCACAAATACTGTTACCGAAACAGACTGTAAGCTAAACTTTTCAAATAACATTACTATAACACCATTGGGTATATTTAAAAAACAAGACTATGTATTTCACGTATAACTATTACTAACCAGTAAGGCTGAGCTGCGATGCAACAAGCAGCGGAACAAACCCCCACGTTTTGAACTGTCGGCAGCATGCACTTTGCAGAACATACGCAGCGCAGTGTATTTCTTACCTCTGCCTACTCTAGTGTTCTATTTAGCGACTAGCTAAGACCTACCAACACACATCCTGCTGGGTTTGTTTTTGTTTTTTACAGATAACTCTGTAGTTTCCTGCTAACCATCTCAAAATGTATCCCTTTCAGAAAACGCTACATTAGAGTGGTATCTGCCTTGGAAGAAAAGAATATAACCACTGACCTTCGTGTTGTAAGATGAATTGCTACAAAAACAACAGCAGCAAAAATGCACTTAAGTACTGCAGTCTTGATTTCAAAAAGTATAGCTGTAAGGAAACCCTAAACTTCGTATGGAGCCAAAAGAAACAAACCAACAAAAAATAACGCTTAAGTACAGTCTCACGTCATCTCGTTGCCATTACCTGGGGAGGAAAAAACGTGACTTTACAAGCAATCGAAGTTATTATAAAGATAAGCCGCTTTCTCTTCCTAGAAACTCGACGTCCGGCTCGTGGAATATATCGGCTGTGCTCTTTGACATTTCCACACCATCATCGTGTGTTCATCCTGTGATCAAGTAGATACTCTCACTTTTCTGGTGACGTTTTTATGTTAATTAGAGACATCTCGCGTGTGGCGAAAATCTGGCACATTATCGTCTGGTTATCGTCCGCCTCTAATCAACATTAGCGTACACACTTGAGGTGGATTGACACTTTAAGATGATGCAACACCCCCACCCACCCACCCACCCCCCCCCACCCCCCGCCCTGCAGATCTAGTTTCTATAGTTCTATGTACCAACAAGCATTGTACGTTCTCCTGTTGCTGTTGTTGGAGAGACTCAGTGGTCTCGATGTAAGGTGTCCTGCTGACTGTAGTGCAATGCGTGGCTTCTCAAATGGGTTCACCGTGATGGGGATCTCAGTGTTGATCCCCACAGCGTTCGACTCGTTGACTCCAGACAGGCCAGTCTGAATATAGTTCTTAAATGGTGCTTTGAAATTTCAGTATGGTTTCGGTGAAAACTTGATTGCATGTATCTTTTGAGACTTTTGATTTAGGCAGTAACCATTCGTAACGTAATTGTCTCTTTCCTTTTGCTATGAAAACCTGTTTGTTATACATTTAATGTCAATGCTTCTTTTATGATTGCCTCTCTTGGTTTCCAAATTCACTTTCAGATGCTCCTGTGTGTCTGTTTTTTGCTGAGTTTTCTTTCGCTTTATGCATCTATCTCTTCATCAAAATGCTTTGTATGATTACCAAACTCTAACTGCTTCTAGTTTAGAAATAAGGTTTTCAAATTTGTCTTATTGCTTCAATTCTACAGCTAGTTCAATCATAAATTTGTTTGAGTTCGCACTTAATACGAATTGAAAGAGTGTTCGCTGACTTCTTCTTAATAACTCTTGAATTCTTTCTTATCTTTTTTTTTCTTGCCTCCTGGTATGCGAGAATACGTTTTGAGAAAATTATTTATAATTTTAAAAGCCTTTTGTTAGACTTATCTGACGTTCTTCGCTCAGCAGCAGCAGCAGTAGTAGTAGTGGTGGTGGTAGTAGTAGTAGTAGTAGTAGTAGTAGTAGTAGTAGTAGTAGTAGTAGTAGTAGTAGTAGTAGCAGTAGTAATAGTAATAATAATAGTAGCAGTAGCAGCAGTAGTAGCATCAGCATTAGCAGCAATAGCAGTAGTAGTAATCGTAGCAGCAGCTGTAGTAGTAGTAGTAGCAGTAGTAGCAGTAGTAGTAGTAGTAGCATCAGCATTAGCAGCAATAGCAGTAGTAGTAGTCGTAGCAGCAGCTGTAGTAGTAGTAGTAGTAGCAGTAGTAGTAGTAGTAACAGCAGCAATAGTAGTAGTAGCAGTAGTAGTAGTAGTAACAGCAGCAATAGTAGTAGTAGCAGTAGTAGTAGTAGTAACAGCAGCAATAGTAGTAGTAGCAGTAGTAGTAGTAGTAATAGTAGTAAGTAGTAGTAGTAGTAGTAGTAGTAGTAGTAGTAGTAGTAATATTAGTGCAGTAATGCATAATATAAGGTACAGCAAATACTTTGACTTCAGGGTTCCCTTTTTAACTTCTACACCCCCTGTATCCCTCGCCCCACCACTCTACCCCACACCTTTCCATCTCATTCAAATGAATCCCAATCAAAATAATTGTTGTGCTTAGCAAATTTGGAAAAACTGTAAGTATTGTCTATCCTTAGTTGACTTTCACAGAGTCTAAGTCTATTCTGAAGTGACAATATGTCTAGACAGTCCATGAACCAAATGTTCTTGGATTTATAACAAAGCATTGAGTTCATTAATTGTAACGTCTGCAAGAAATACCAGATTATACTGCCAGCTGTTGTTTTCCAGCGATAACAGAGGTTTTTCGTTCATGTGAAGGCAAACATATACTTCATCTTTCAAATCATAAAAGCTTCTAAGCTTATTCCCCTTACTGAGCCAGCGGACTTTAGTCAAATATGATGTCCTCATGGTCGGATTGAAAGTTTTCTCCTTACTTAGCAACGGACTTCACAGTCAATTATGATGTCCTCATGGTCGGATTGAAAGTGTCCTCCTTACTTAGTCAACAGACTTCATAGTCAAATATGAGGTCCTCATGGTCGGATTGAAAGTTGTATCCTTACTTAGCAACGGACTTCACAGTCAAATATGAGGTCCTCATGGTCGGATTGAAAGTTTTCTCCTTACTTAGCAGCGGACTTTAGTCAAATATGAGGTCCTCATGGTCGGATTGAAAGTTTTCTCCTTACTTAGCCAACGGACTTTAGTGAAATATGAGTTCGTCCTGCTCAGATTGAACATTTTCAGGAAACATTCTAAAAACTGACGGTCATTCGGGATTAAATCAAATTACCGCGGAAGACTACTGACTACTGTGGTCATAACATTGGAACTTTCTTTGGGTGGGGGGGGGGGGGGGGGTGGGAGGGGGAGGTGTGGGGATTTTGCACACAATTCGTGTTGGTGTAAAATCCAATGAAGCAAAAAAAATCTTCTTATATTTCAGTTAATTCTAATCTCATTTTAGCATAGAAGCACAGGTTTATCCAACGATTGCTAGAACCTAATCGATTTATACCCCGGCTAGAATCTCCAATTCAAAGCCTGGCGGGCCAGATTAAGTGAAATTTGTAAAGTCCTTAGGGACAAGATAAAAACAAGTCTGGTGCTGAATGCGGTCCGAGGATCGTACGCTACACATGCCTGTTCAAACACTTTATCCCCGCTAGCAGTGTCTGCTAGTAGACAACTTAGAGTGTATTATTCTTTTAATACAAAATGTGTTCTTTAATTGTGTTTCTACCGTCTTGTTCTACTTCAAACAATTGTTTATGTTTGTCAAAATGTCTAATGACCCGTCGCGTAGTTTTTACCGGGAGGCTGAACCTGATCCATGTGTTCTCTTAGCGCAATAACGCCAGATTATATGAAATGCCGAGCTATGAATGGGTATATAACCTTGTTTTGAGCAGTTGTGAGGCTTGAGGTGATTATTTATATGTGTTAATATTATTATTAGTATCTATATGTTTGACAAGCCGAAATGTTCCTCATTTTACATTAATTTATTTGCCTTTGAATTTTTGAATTGTGTGGCGATTTTCAGCTAGGGAGAAGAGTAGTGTTCGGGGTAGAAAGAATAGTACTTCCGCCACCTGCCTAAGCGATTAAAGATGGCTGTGCTTGGGGCTGGCAAACTCATCATATAAAAAAAACCATTGACTTGATAATCAGCCACTGCATGAGCTCGGATACAGAGCTACTGTAAAGAATTTAGATCAAAGAGCGGCACATGTGTTTAGGGTCCAAGAGCCAGGTTACAAAAAATATAGGAACCAGGTATACGAGATGGGAGAAGTTGCGAGTAAATAGGATATTAATCCTGGGATGTTACGTGCCATAGCACAATTTAAAGACGCCATAGCAACATGTGCACCTGCCATGCGGGCCTAGCCCCCGAGAAATGTCCTGGTCTGTGTTAGGTGTGAATACATCACATGCTTCACATTAAAACAAACATGTGATTAATTGTAGAAGCTTGAAAACCGGTTTTATTTAAAATTGGTCAGCTGCAGAATGATTCACACTGGAAAGAAAAGATTAATTAATTAATTAGAAGCCGGCCTTAAGATCTCTGAACATGCCCTTCCGAAATCTATGACAACTGACGGTCTGACCAGGAGGTACAGAATTGGTGCGGAAGTTGTGGGTCAAATGTTTCCAGCCTAGGCAATACTGCAGACTCCCTACTAGCGGTCAAACTGCAGATCTGGCACTACAATGAATATGAACGCAGCAGAAATGGTCCGAGATGCAGCAGTAAAGACGCTGACATCATCTAGAAACTCATAGTTGGCTGTTTGCATCTTCCTCTTCGTTATTTTGCAATCTCCCACTACCATTCCCTGAAAATGACTTTGCAAGTAACAAGATGTAGTCCGGAGAACAGAATGTGGTGCGTCGTAGTTTACAGCTTGACTTCGATATTTGCACCTTTCGGTCTAACACATTCGATTTCAGCAGGCGTTTTTGAGTACCCGGTAAGCTTTCTCTCTTCGATCCCTTCTCCTTAGCCAGTCTGCTCTGTTGCAGCCTGTTATCCAGGAGGTTTAGAAGGATTCTCTGGCCCTAACGCTTGCAGTGAGCTATGGGTCGCTGACCGCTGCAGCTCATGCGCTGCTCTACGTCTTGCTCAGCTGTTTGCATGAGGATCATAACTGACCCTATTATGCCTCACTGGAAACAGACAGTAACCATGTAGTCCGGCTGAAAGGTTAGGGAACAAAGAGAGACTGCAAACTCAGTCCCAAAAATGAGGTGCTGAAATCATCTGTGTTGGACCGAAAGGCTCAGATATTGCAATCTGGATGTAAACTACGACACATCGTCATAAATATCCTTCTCAGTACGAACAACGGAGAAAAAGATGGGGACAAAGAAGAATAAGAATAAGAAGAAGAGTCGATGAATAGTAAGAGGAACAAGAAAAATGATAGGAAAAGAACATGAAATAATCTGGATATAAGAGCAACATTTGAGAAAAAAACGAAGAGAGAGAGGACAAAGAGGAGGTGAAAATGAAGACTAAGGAGGAGGGTAAAAATAAGTAGATTCAAACGGATGAGGAAGCAATGACGATGAAGAAGTAGGAAGATCAGGAAGAGGTAAAATACAACGAAGAAGGGGAAGAAATTGAAAGAAAAAAAAGAAATTTGAAGAAAAAAATCGAAGAATAAAAATACATTTAAAAAACCAGAATGCGTCTGAGGTCTCCCATGGTTCAAATGTGTTGCGTCTGTCATTGTAATCTCGTGTCATTGCGGGATCACCAAATGTGTTGCGTCTGTCATTGTAATCTCGTGTCATTGCGGGATCACCAAATGTGTTGCGTCTGTCATTGTAATCTCGTGTCATTGCGGGATCACCAAATGTGTTGCGTCTGTCATTGTAATCTCGTGTCATTGCTGGATCACCAAATTTGTTCCTTCTGTCATTGTAATCTCGTGTCATTGCGGGATCACCAAATGTGTTGCGTCTGTCATTGTAATCTCGTGTCATTGCGGGATCACCAAATTTGTTCCTTCTGTCATTGCAATCTCGTGTCATTGCGAGATCACCCTAAGACCATCTATCCACCTGCCAAGCGGCCTGCCTCATGTTCTGAATATTATTGCATTGTAAGCGCGCAGCGAGAGTTCTTCTAGCCAAATGAGGTGACCTTCTCTTCTTCGTACGCTGTCAGACGTCAACTTGAATTTTGTTCAAAGAAAGCAGCTGTCATCCTGAGGTTGTCGACACTGCCATAGAGCGTATCTAGTGTTGGCACTGGTGATGGCCACATGTGCTTTCTCTGTTCCTCGTATGTCGGGCAATTTTGCAGCAGATGTTCAGCGGTCATTTTCCCTGGACCACAAGTGCATTCGTCTGTGCCAACTATCCTCAGTTTACTGACACTCAGGTCAGTGCAATGCCGAGTTTGGCACCCCCTTTCCCCGTACAGTGCATTGCCGAGTTGGGCAGACTCAGTGCAGTGTAATGCCGAGTTTGGCCCCCCCCCCCCCCCCCAGTACAGTGCAATGCCGAGTTTGGCACCCCCAGTACAGTGCAATGCCGAGTTTGGCACCCCCAGTACAATGCAATGCCGAGTTTGGCACCCCCAGTACAGTGTAATGCGGAGTTTTGCACCCCAGTACAGTGCAATGTTGAGTTTGCAACCCCTAGTACAGTGCAATGCCGAGGTGGGCACCCCAGTACAGTGCAATGCCGAGTTTGGCACCCCCAGTACAGTACAATTCCAAAGTTGGCACACCCAGCACAGTCCAATGCTACTTCAGTGAACATTTTATTACGGCGTGATCTGCTAATCCAGGTAGAATCGCTCCTAGGTCTATTAATCATATCATAACTGTCATGAACACTGAAGATCGCATTCTCATAACTGTACAGTCTGTCTTTATACTCGTACATAAGGGTATGGACGTCTAGTAAAAGCAATTCGTCTATTGAGTTTGGCTCCATATCTATTGAGTTTGGCTCCATATCTATTGTTAAAAAATGACCAGCCTCTGTTATTATTTTAGCCATGTAAATGTTGGAAAGCAACGATGAGAGGACACATCACTGTCACAATTAAACCATTATGGGGTTATAACATAAACATTTGCGATTCCATCTGCGGTCTTGTATACATTAGTATTCACATCGTATAGCGCTTTTACATAATCCAACAGTTGTTCTTGTATTTCGTAGTCCTCCGTTGCTGTCTAGAGGTTATGTTTATCAACTTTTGCACATAACTTTTCCTTGTCACTAAATTATATATTGAAATGTTTGCCGTAATTTATCGTTTTCTTACATGGTTGTCTTAACATGAAAAATTCATCACTGCAACCCATCTCCTTGTTATAACCAAACTGAAACGGTCAGCTGAGAATCGGCAATCTTTGTTCTCAAATGCTTGCATACATTTGCCCAGTACTATTCCGCAGCGACAAACCTCTGTGGGTATCAAAGCTTATGTTTCTGCCATTTTCTTCCAAAGTGGAATTACGGTAGCTTATTCCTAACGTCGGAAATTCTCCTTTGCTGCCACGCCTTCGTAAAGATTCTCAGCGGCCACTTCATACCTGTTGCACCACAAGCCTGAATTGCCCGGGCCCTATTTTTTTTCGTACCCAAAGGCTGTTCTTTAAAACGTTTTCAACTTATTGATTCAATACAGCTGGTTCTAGCTGATTCATGATGCTGGGGTAAAAACTGATCGCCCCTGGGCGGTTGGCGGGTTGAAAAGATCATGTAAGTACTCCCGACTTTGTTCTTGGACACGGTCGTTAAATATTGGGAATCCATGTTTGTCATTAATTATATTGAAACTCTCATCATTAAATCTTGTCGCTTCGATATTTTGTTATAAAATATTTTTTGGACGGTTTTTGCATATGAAGGTTAGTTGTTTGCCCTATTTCTTTCCTACTTCGTCTTTAGAGACTATTTACTCGCTTGGCATTTCTTCTCCATCTGGTACACAATATGTTTCCCCAGTGTTTTGGACGACAGCCCAATCTTGTAAAGATTCATTTTATTCATTACAGATTCTTTACCATCATCAGCCCATTCATTTTATTCATTACAGAATCTTTACCATCATCAGCCCATCGGTGCTTGACTTTATCTTGGCTTAAAGTTATAGTGCCACGCCTCTTTTTGAGTATTTTGTAAATAGGTGTATAGATTCGTGGTTTATTTCTTCCGTAGCTTTACCTAGCGTTTCGAAAACCTTCGTTACATTACGACATACTGCATTACTGACATACAACGGTGCAAATATTTATTTTAGAGTTGCGTCTGTTTTTGCTGATGCTTCTTCAGCGAATTCCATGTGTGTCATTGCAACAGGTCTATTATCAGTATCAATACAAATGTTAGGGATTACCATGGAACCTATGAGATCTCTTCTTTGTCTGCATCTTATTAATTTGTAATCAATGTATGATGCAGTGTTTATGCTGTTCCATCTATAGTAAAATTTGATATAACTCTCCTGGTATTCGAACAAAATTTTTGAAACCATGCTCAATACAAACATTTATAAGCTTAACACCATTGCTGGTCCGTTCCAAAAAAGCGTCAATGATCATTCCTAAAGTGTATCCGCCTGACGATCTTCTCCTACCTTGTAACGCTTTTGTTATTCCTCAATCTCCCGCTACCAAGCCCTGAACAGGGCTTTGCAAGTAGCAGAATGTAGTCCAGAGAAAGCAATGCGTTGTGTTGCTAGTTTACAGCTTCACTGCGATATTTGCATTTTTCTGTCCGACACTCCCGTTTTCGGCAGGTATAACGCTCTGAACTAGAAATCAAAGGTGAACATTCTTATGCTCCATCAATGAATGCATAGGACCAGTAAACTGACAGTCACCTTGCTAGCCCTATTATTACCTTACTTTGACTTATCCTCACTTTGCTTAAAGTCCTTCTTCTCTGTGCGTGTGTGTGTGTGTGCGTATGTGTGTGTGTGTGCACGTGTATGTGTGTGTATGCGTGTGTGTGCATGTGTGTGTTATATTCTTACCTAAGTTTGGAGTATGTATCTGTTAACTGGTGTCAGTATTTATTTTGGAGTGTCTTATCCTATTACATTAGAATGTATGTTCCAACGGTCTAGGAATGCGGTGAGTGTTACCTTATGTCTTATCACATTAGCTGAATTTGTGTGTATGTTTCAGCGTTTATAGACGCAGTGTTTAATACCCTATATAGCTCACATATCTGATATTCTTACAATACGTAGTGGCTGACTGTGTAATACTGGCTTCAGTCATCTCATATTGGCTCTTCAAGGTTAACGAAGGCTGTACCTGATCTGATGTGCAGCATCTTCTTGTTTACAGGTAAATTTAGCTCGTCTTTCAATTGGCATTTATTGATGGAATCTGTAGTTTGTGATTGTGTCGTCCCTTCCTTGTCTTATTCCATGATTGTGTTCACTCCGTGTGTATTTGTTTGTTTTGTTTTGTTTTTCGTTCGCCTTATTTCTATATTCCCCAAGGCGGCTTGCTTTGCACTATGTTTTTATTTTGCGCTTGTCTGCTCAGTGCATCCAACTTCGACATGCATTTTATGGGTCTGCTTCTTCCTCGGGTAACGGCCGGGGCTGTGATTTGGGAGCGAACCCAGCACCTTGGGTCACTTAACCACTTGCCTTCGCCGTCCTATATGATTTTTTTTAAATATATACTCCTTAGTCAAAAAATTATATTGTTTCCTTTCAATTTCATGCATCTTTGGCATCATTATCTGCTAGTATATTGGCACGTATTTCTACATGTGCTGGTATCCACATAGTTGTTAACTTATCGTACTGCTTATGTTGCAAGCGCTCGACGAGATAACAGAAAAAGCGAAACAAAGACACTTTAAAAGTTTCTCTTAACATTTTCCTCATTGATATCGCCTTTTTGGAGCTGCTTGCTCCGAACCGCTCAGCCACGCGCATTGTAATGTCATGCGGTTCACGGTCAGGATAGGGCCAGAAAGTGTAGAGTGCAACATGGCCCAATTTTTTATGCTGCCCTCGTGTGTTTGTGATGAACAATTATTTATTATTATTATTATTATTATTATGTTGCAATGTGTTTAGTTTAAGTACGCCCTTAGCCTGCGACATTATAGTCAAGGACGACACATAGCCCTAATAAATCTTGCATCGTCAACGAGGTGGATTCGTTAACGTCAAGAAGAAATGTTATCCCATACTTGAAAACATTATAACATTATTACCGGGTCTTATGGAGCAATATTCACAAAACAAAAACCACTTTATAGAAAAATAAAGTTACATGGGTCGGAAAATCAACAAACCACGACGGAAAACTATCAGAAGCACTTCGAAAAAAAAACCGAAATCGATCACCATAGCACAACAGAGTTTTTATCCGCCATTTTCTTATGTCGTATACCATTTTAAAAATTTATTAAAATTGGATCCTTCGTTTAAATCAGAAACATCAGCTTGACACATATCCCTGTTACAGTTCTCCCTTTAAATAATTCATGTGCGAATATGGTTCTATCTCAAATCACCAGGGGCAGCCGAGACTACAGAAAACTACTATTAGACACGCAGTTGAAACTCTCTACAAGATCTGTATATTTTGATTTATTGCAAATCGATTTTATTTGCTGCCCATTGATACAGTATTACGAGAAGATATCGGTCTTAATGAAAATTCAATATCCTGTTTGTGAAATGAACAGAGAATGATCAAGCCATTCAATGCAAGTATTGTATGCAGGATTATAATCTAGCACCTTATACTATCTTTCTCTTATTTTGTTGTAAGCCAATGTGCTACCGAATCATCATCATGAGTCGCCGTGTTGGTTGACGTTGGCGATCATGGAATCCATCCGCTTCATCCCGTGTCGTTTACCAACTCTGCTGTTGATTGTCGCTCGTGCCCTTCTTTCAGGCTGTCTAACATCTTCTCTCTCAGCCTTCCTCCGTCTCTCTTTCCTGCTACCTTTCCCGTTGTTACAACGTATTCCAAACCGCCTCTTCTCATAACATGCCCGACAAAGGCTGACTGTTACCGAATTTTAACACCTTAACCTGTCAGGCATGATGTAAGCGTAGCTGAGGAGCGTTCTTTATGAGGTTGGCTACATCGAGTAGAAACTCTAAACTATACGATACAGACAGAAAACTTCTAACACCATGATAGAAGAGGAGCGACTGGGTCAAGTCAAATTATTATTGTCGTCTTTCATTGAAGTTTGTAATCATTATTCTCTTCTTGACGGCAAAGAAAACTATGAAAGTTAGCAAAGTAGTCTCGTAATCTTGACGGCAAAGAAAACGTTTACAGCAAAGTAGTCTAGTAATCTTGACAACAAAGAAAACGTGATAGTTAGCAAAGTATTCTCGGAATCTTGACGGCAAAGAAATCTTGATAGTTAGCAAAGTAGTCTCGTAATCTTTACGGCAAAAAAAACTATGACAGCTAAGTAGTCTAGTAATCTTGACCACACAGACAACTATGATAGTTAGCAAACGAGTCTCGAAACCTACTCTACAGATATAAATAGACGGTCAAATATCGCAACAGGTCACGGGCTTCTCATATCTTGGAAATATAATAACGGGAAATGAGAGATGCAAAATGGAAATCAGGCAGAGAATAGAGATAGCCAAATCTGATTTCATTAACATGAGTCAGATGTCTCAACAAGCCACTCGCATATTAAAAATGAGAGAGATAAGGCACTATGTAAATTGTTCTTGAATGTATGGCGTAAAAACATGGAAAAGAACAAATGATTGGAGAAGAGAATTGATGCTTTTGACAAGTGAAAGAATGAGGCTCATTCCAGGGAAAGTAAAGAATTCAAATAAAGAATCCTAGGGGCAATTAGTAGAGGAAAGAGAACTGATGAACGAAATGAGTTCAGACATTTTGGCCACAATAACATCCTTGTTAAAAACAAAACTGAATTGAATGATGGGGCCGTTTTGGGTGGAATGGTGAGGGGGGGGGGGGGGGGTTATAGATTGTACAGTCCGAACAAGAGACAGGGGGGAATTGAAGATGTGGCGAAGGCACATGAACTGAACTGTTCCTGGCGTATACATTGGTTATAATTACTAACTTATGTATTATATTTAGCATTAGAATGTGGAGATTCTGCTGTCCCATACAATGCGATGTTTAATGCATGGTTTATATAAGTTTTCGTTTCCTCTTCAGTAACAACTTTTGAACTTTTCATTAGCTGATCCGCTTGAGATGTTCTAGCTATTACATGCATTGTATTTACGCCTGTTTGTTTTTTATCAACAACTTAGACTTACTTAGATCCTTAGTCAATAACTGGCCAATAGTATACACTGGATGAAAACTATATGCATTACAAATATAGGTATCAATGAGCTCGTCATAATTCGAGTGTGGAAGATTTGTAGAAAGCATTCCCTAAACCGAAGGTAACCATTTAAACTGAAAGATCTTTCTGACCAAGAGGACGGTCTCCACAAAAAAAAACACACACATACACGTCAATATACATATACATACACACATATATATATATATATATATATATATATATATATATATATACATAAATACATATATACATATATATATATACATATGTGTCTATATATATATATATATATATATATATATATATATATATATATATGTATATATATATATATATATATATATATATATATATATACCAGAGAATATACCCATATACATTGTATCTGGAAATTACTTCACTTGCAGAGGGAGCGGCGTGGTCTTGTGATTAAGTGACACGGCTCACGACAACCCGAATGTGCTGGTTTCGCTCCCCATCACAGCACCGCCGTTATCCCGGGAAAGCAAACCCTTACATAAAATGAATGTCAAAGTCGGATGCACTGAGGTGACAGGCGCAAAATAAAAACATAGGGCAACGCACACCGCCTTTGTGGAATAGAGAAATAATGCAAATGCAAAACAACATTATTTTAAAATTGTTTTTTAAAACTCATTTGCACAATTTAAACATTATTTAAACACAAAGATAACGTTCCTGTTGTGTTGATGCTATAGAGCAGGGTTTCTCAAACATTGTCCAGTAGAGGTTTTACGAATGGTCTCTGTGGGTTCAGCGAAAGGTTTCTAGACGTTCCGTGAAATGTCTCTATCGATTCCGCATTTTATGCTGGTTTGACCTATGATTTTTTGTAGTTGACCATACACACGTGCCAACAAATTTGTACGATGTGTACCGAGAGAAATGAAAATCTATCATAAGGGGAATATACAATTATTAGTACATTATTTTATTGCAACTTACAGGCCAAGCTGACTTACCTTTACCTTACTAGTTCTGGAATTGAGACGCTTGGCATGGCAGGCAGAGCGTATTGACCAGGACGTCGTGTCAGGGTCAGGTACAATATACTGACCAAGACCACTATCTCTCTTCTATGTAGCGTTCTCTGGAAACAGACTGTTTTTGAGGCAATCTGGCTGACTAGATGTGAATCGACGTGATCCTCGTAGTAGTGAGTGTCACGCAGATGAAGCCAAGCATAGTACATCCGCCTAGAGGACCGCGGTCCATCAGCACGCTCGGGATGTGAGAAAAGCTACTGCAACCCGCCACTTAACATCCTTTTCAGGGCGCCTTCTCATTGTGGGTTTTCGAAACAACAACAACCCTACTAGTTACGAGGTGTAGAGGTTTACCTCAAAGAACAGCAGAATGCTCTACCGACTGTCTTCCTGGTTCCAGTCTATTCCACGGCCTCCTATAGACTGTTTTATGTTATCATCCCAGCGGAATTTGGGTCGTCCCCTCGATCAATAATCTTAACTTTTTTGGTACAAATCTTGACAAATCGGCGTGGTAACCGATATACTTACATTCTGCGGTCTTGGCCAAACCATCTGAAACTGAAGGCCTCTTCCAGACTGAGCATGTTAAGCCATACAGTGAACTAAGCATCATTACGCATGACCAACGCCTCCGTGTCATCGATAGCTTCACCTGTCTATGCAGTTCCCTCACAAGAGAAGCGAATATCTACTCTGGTGCCTACAACAGGATTGTCAAGGCAAGTTTTGCGTTTGGGAAACTACAAGCAAATATTTGGAACAGACAAGGCATCAGTGTCGGCATCAAGGTGTAGCTGTATTGTGCTGTAGTTTTAACCACTATTCTGCAAGACTTCGAAACATAGCCAGTGTATAGCAAACATGCCAGAGAGCTAAATCTTGTCCACTTGAGTTATCTCCGCATACTGCCCAGGGTTAGTTGACAGGAAGACACTTGTCAGTGGGACAGAAATAAACACTACAGGATTTACATTAAATATATGTGGAACTTCAACATTGGTGTCTCCTCCTGTGAGACGCACCTAGCACAGAACCGTTTCGCCTGTCACCGAACAAGGTGCTCAAATCGCAGAGTGGAATACCATCGTAGAGGCCCAGAGAAACAGGACTGTCCAAACAAACAGAAGTGACGACACCCTCAGACAGCCGATTCCTCGCATGTCTCCCAAGTGCGGCACAGTCTACAGTGTCAGGATTTAACTTGACAGTCACATGAGATTACATCTGACAGAATAAATCTCATGTTGTTGCCATCGTCGCTTGCGTTATTATATGTAAGTAAGTATGTGATTCAGTAAGGCAGTAAGTAAGTAAGTAAGTAAATCAGTAAGTATGTACATCAGTAAATGGGTAAGTAAGTAAGTAAATCAGTAAGTATGTACATCAGTAAATGGGTAAGTAAGTAAGTAAATCAGTAAGTATGTACATCAGTAAATGGGTAAGTAAGTAAGTAAATCAGTAAGTATGTACATCAGTAAATGAGTAAATCAGTAAGTAAATCAGTAGGTATGTACATCAGTAAATGAGTAAGCAAGTAAGTAAATAAGTAAGTATGTACATAAGTAAGGCAGTAAGTAAGTAAATCGGCAAGTATGTACATCAGCAAGACAGTAAGTAAATAAGTAAATAAATCGGTAGGTATGTACATCAATAGGCAGTAAGTAAGTAAATAAATCGGTAAGAATGCTAAAAAGAAAGTAAGTAAGTAAATAAATCGGTAGGTATGTACATCAGTAAGGCAGTAAGTAAGTAAATAAATCAGTACGTATATACATCAGTAAAGCAGTAAGTAAGTAAATAAATCGGTAAGAATTCTAAAAAGAAAGTAAGACGGTGACGGAAGGAAAAGGCAACGGCAGCTGGAGATCCCATATGCGAAACTAAAGAAGACCGTCTCAAATAGGAATAAGTAGAGAGAATCCATTGCAGCCCTATGTTCCAAGGGCAACCATACAAATGTCAGAAGGTTAAATTCATATTTCATTCCTAGATATTATTCTGCCATTTTTATTTTTTTTTATCTGTCTGCTGCTGCGTTGTCGAAAATGTTGTTTCTTGCTGTCCCATATAATGTGTACTTAAACCTTCCCTACATCCACAATTCCTGAAAAGCATGACAAAGTCTATATTTTTTTTCCAACTACTTCTAGGAGCTATCACTTCAAAATTGGTTTTTAACGTCATAATACATTTCCTTTCAATAATTTAAAACAGCGAATGAAAAAATGCAATGCCCGCTTCTATGAGTCGTGCCCTGTTTGCAAGCAGATAATATTTCCGGAATATTATCGTTTTCACCGCGTCGCGATAGTTCCGGTGAACGGTTAAGATTATAGGTTTTGATCAGTGTCACGTGTCAAACTGCCCTCACGGACAATTCCGTTTGTATTTAGTTTCAGGGCCGTCCCTTCTTTGCCAGATTGTAATATTTAGCCACATCATACAGTAACAAAAACAAAAACCAAAAAATAAAAAATAGAACTGGTTTAATAGGGACTAGGGTTTCAAGAAGGGAACATGATGAATGGAATTTATGACTGCCCGAATATGGCGCTACAGTCGATCAATTGACACTGCACAGGCTGAATGAGTTCGACATTAAACGTGGGTCGAGTAAGAAAATGCATTTAGTGGCCGGATTATCAGTGTGCGTACCCAGCAGACTACATAAACACAATTATAATTTGTTAATTTCCAAAATATAAACTGTGTGAGAATGACAAATGCAAATATTTGTTAATATTGATTCTGGAGGGAAAATAGGATGATCAGAAATCACCAAAGAAGCCGAATAAATTGTTTATGATCTTCTTCTTTTTCTGCGTTTGTTCTCAATCTCCGCCTACCAAGCCCTGAACAGGACTTCGCAAGTAGCAGGATGTAGTCCGGAGAACGGAATGCGTTATGATCTGAAATGTGATTGTCACTGTTTTCAGAAATGTACATTCTCAAACACTATATTGAGCACTATGTAAGACCGATGGCTTAAGTCAAGGCCCAAGAAATATACACTCGTGCCCACACAGAAGGGGAGACGATCAACCAGAAGATGAAGAGGAATTATATTGGCGAGTCAGCGAGTGCTGTGAAACAGGCGGCTGCAAAAGACAATATTGAAGGTCCGTTCGATGTCACAAGGAAACTTATACGTTGTTGTTGTTGGTGGTGTTGTTGTTGTTGTTGTTGTTGTTGTTGTTCAATGCCTACAATGAATTCTTTTACCCTTTATGCGCCCTGAAGAGGACGTTAAGTAGCGGACGAGACATCGTCGCCCCCCCCCCCTTCCGGTCAGGGTTCACAGGACTGCACCGCGAGTTTAACCACCCTCTCCATGTCGCCTACGTTGACCTGCGGGATACCTTCGATTCTGTTTACAGACACGCCCTGTGGAAGGTCCTACAATGCGTGAGTATCCCAGGCACACTGTTGGCCCTAATTGAGGAGCTTCAGTCACACCAGCGCCAAAATTGGGCTCTGGCGGGATCTCACAGAGGAGTTCTCTACATTATCTGGTGTCCGACAGGGCCACGGCCTGGATCTCACAGAGGAGTTCTCTATATTATCTGGTGTCCGACAGGGCCACGGCCTGGATCTCACAGAGGAGTTCTCTACATTATCTGGTGTCCGACAGGGCCACGGCCTGGATCTCACAGAGGAGTTCTCTACATTATCTGGTGTCCGACAGGTCTGCGTTCTCGTCCCTGCACTTTTCTGCTGCGCCATGAACTGGATCCTAAAACAGTCTTCTGCACACAACCCAGGGGTCCTTGCCGGCGACTTCAGGATAACCGATCTTGTCTGCGCTGATGATGCCATCGTATCAGGCTATGATTCTCAGGCCCTGGTAGGCCCCTAGAGGCACTAGATCGATCAGCCGATAGACCCGCCTAGGCTTGCACATCTCCTCGACGAAGACGAAAATCCACCGTGAACGACAACTCTGTTGCAGCCACCGAGGACTTTGTATACCTCAGCAGCAGGCAATCCTCTGACGCACGCAGCAGTCACGACATCACTAGTAGATTGGGCTTAGCGGCTTCATACTTCCACTTGATCCGCAGTCTGGCCCAGTTAAGATTCTCCTTGGAAACCAGGCTTTGTATTTACTCCTCCTGCATTGACCCCATTCTCATGTATGGCTCCAAGTCATGGACACTACTACAGCAGGACCAGCAGCGTCGTGAGGTCTTCCATCTGTACAAGCAGAGACATACTCGGGATCGTCTGGCATGACATAATTTCCAACAATGAAGTGGTTCGACGTACTCAACTTGCAGGCATTGTCTCAAAGATTGATCGCCGTCGGCTCATTTTCTCTTCTGTCACGTTGTTCGCCTCTCCATGTCCACGAGATGCTCCGGCAGACTGTGGGGGCGAGTTACGAGAAGAAGCTGTGCTCATCCTGGAGACGTCCTCGGAGCCGCCCTCGCAACACCTGGCTAAAACAGATCGCCACAGCCCCAACAGAACTGCAGGCCATCTGGAACTCAGCCATCAGACGCTGTCAAGGACACGGTCATTCGACTCGATGGGCCCTATTTGCCTAAGCGTAATATTTTCAAAGTAGAGACTGAAAAGGCAATTTAATTAAGTAAGTAACAGTCGAACTTCCAACATGATAGGTCATTTACAGACCAGATAATCACACTGCGAGTGATAGTTTAACAAAGTGTAGAACGGTATTCATCGTTGCATATTGGTTTTGTGGATTCACTATGGACGCTGCCCATGCATTATGATATGCCTCGGAAGTTTACTAACTTAATTCGGAAGATCTGTCAGAGAATACAGTGTAGAGTTCTTAATCCGGTACAGTTTCCGGTGTCGTTTGAAATTACAACGTGTGTGAGACAGTGGTGTCTTCTGTCGTGATTCCTTTAACTTTTGGTTATGGGCTTGGATTATGAGGAAGACAACTTCAGCTAACGAATACAGAATTAAATGGAATTCGACGAAAGAATTAGAGGACATAGAATTTGCAGCTCAATTGGCTCTTACATCACATGACTGCCACACCAAAGTCATTACGAACTGGTGTATCACAGTGCAAAAAGAACTTAAAGAGATAGGGATAAGTGGGTGATAAGACACGTCACTGGGATGCAACACAAAACACAGACCACCTGATGATATATCTAAACCCTCTGGAACGTACAATATGAGTGACATGTTGAGGGGTAACGACATGGCAAATCACGTGGTTGAAAATGATGTCTGACGGGGTGCCCAGGACACCGACAGTAAAGTAAGTGGTTGGAGAAGAGAGCACGAGTCCAACATTTCAGAATCAGACTGTGCCAATGTTGGTGTAAGTTAAGTTAGTTGTCCATCGCAAGCGAGGATGGCGACATCATCAGACGGTTTTGTCTTGATGTAACTTGTGCTGTGATTTGATTATAGTGAGAAAAAAGCTGTTTAGAATAATATATTCGATGTACATCAACGCCAAATTGTTCAGTTTATTATCGTTCATCGTGGATAGTTGTGCTTGTTTGTTGAAATCTCTCCATTATTGATGTCAGATTCACAAGAGAATACCATTCCCCAGATTATTTAACTTCTACGTTTGATCTTTTTCTGCCTTATCTCTGTAGGTTTCTCTTCTGGACCTTCTGCAAATTTGTCCAATGATTCCTTTATTCTTTCATAGTCAGAGTCAAATGACGTAGTGATTTTAGCATGACCAGACCAGTACAGGTAAACCGCCAAGCTTGTCAGAGAGAAGTGCCCATGTCTGCGCTCATGCCCTGCAGAAACGGTAAATGTTTTGAATTAATTCACAAGAATTCACTAATTATTTATATTGTTTACAGCAAAATGATATGGCAAAATGCAATGAACGCGCTAAGTGTGATATGTATTCAGTAAAGGAATTTCTATCAAATTCTAGTTTACAAACATGTATATAACATTTGACGCATTATCATGTGACTACCCTCTACAATTGACTGTATCTATGTTCCAAAAACGCTAAATACTTTGTGCACGTTCTGAAGTAATGTGACCCTTCATCTCGAAGAACTGAAGGAATCTATCAATTGGATCACTGCCCAGTATACAACCAAATATGCAGCGCACACCGTATTTACATAAATAATGTCTCGTTAAGAGTTCAACTTCACCCGTATCGGAAATCTGGTTCATGTTTGTTGTTGTGAAAGGAATACCCAGTTGTAAGGGAGTCTGGCGACCTTTACTACCCCTAAACATATTATTGCTTTTTCTTCAACTTTTGTAAACCAGATTGGTGTGTTTATACTGTGGTACTTTGTACCTATATGTGTAACTATGCATACAGTATGCACGCCACAAGTGACATAGATTAAAACAGCGTTAATATTAAATATAGACTCAGTGCCGCAGGCGCACTGAAGATATTGAAAATAACTAGTTTAATGGGTAGTTTTTCCTATGTAGAAGCGTAGGCTTTAAGGTTATTGCTGAGTAATATCTTATCAAATAGTACAACATATTTATACACAACGACACAACTTCAACACAGCAAAACACAGTAATCACTATCGCTGACGATTACACAAAATAATATCATTTATTAACAAGAATAATTGTTGCACAATATTAACAAAAGAAAAGAACTTCTAAACTAAATAATCATAATCGATATATTTAACTACCACAGAAAATACAAGCAAATGAGCAAATGATGTTGGTGTTATTTCTGTAACTACATTAAAAAAAAGGTTCTTGGTCTATACCTGCAACAACAAAACTTCACAACCTCAAGAATGATTCTAGCCCAAACTTAATGGCTCCAGTTACCTTGCCTTCCTTTATCTGCACCCTCAACACACAATCACAAACTCGCCTTCATGATTAGATCACGCACTCAGTCGATCTGTGCACTCACATATAATCAGATCATGTATAATCAAGTGATCTGTTGATTGACATATAGTCAGATCACGTACTCACATATAATCAGATCATGTACTCGCGTGTGATCACATACTCAATCGATATGTGCACTCACATATAATCAGATCACGTACTCACGTGTAATCAGATCACGTACTCAGTCTATGTGTGCACTCACATATAATCAGATCACTTAGTCAATTGATCTGTTCTTCCAATAAATTCTCATACTCAGGTGAATTGTACGTTCACACATAATCAGATCTCGTACTGTTCACATGGTATCCATCATAAGCACCTATTGAGCGCGACTGGCCAAACTTGAGGTGTATGATGGGACAACCACCCTGCAAACTCTCTCACTTCCAGACTCACTCCCAGTCTTCCTGCCAGTATGTCGAATTTATCTATGCAGTGTATTTTATAATGTCAAACAACAACATGGCTGTCCAATGGTTTTCTTTGGATTTGCTCGGCTATCACTCCAATTTGGAATTATCCCCATCTAAAATGTTATTAGTTGTCCATCCATGAGTCACTATAATTCTAAATGTGCTAGCCTGTCGTTAAAGTATTCGATGTTACCAACCCCCATCCCCATCAAGTCTGACGCCAGAGTGGTCAGTTCCGTACAAAGTCTTCTACCTAACCCCTCGTGTCCTTGTCGACCTAGTGTGAAAACGGTGCTTGACCTTGGCGTGACCTGCGATCGTCCAACTCATTCAGGCAACCTTTAATTCTTAGCGAACATTAGCCAGCCCAATCTCTCCTTTCCTAAACGCCCATGCACCAGCTGGAACTGTCAAACCTTGACTAGTTTGTATCATTTATTTTGAACGAATCTTATAGAACGTTGTGGATGCTGTTACAAAATATAAACATTCTATTTGTGTACATAATGAACAATATATACTATCATTTGTTTATCGTACGCGAAAGTCCTCCAAGAACCCCAACTCCAAGTTTTCAGTCCACTAAGCTTATTGGCTAATCCGGCCTTGCTTCCAGCGGCCATAATCTGGTCTCTGTCACAAACGTGCGGAGTTGATCAACCTTGCCGTAAAAGAGAGTACTCCGCTATGCTAAAAACATCAACCTGCACTACATATTGATATGTTAATTACCACTACAAGAACGCGCATAATGTTCTGAAGCAATATTCGTATAAGAAACTAGCTATAATAATGGCACATTGTTCTGCAAGGCAGCAAATAGGGTACAGGATGAAGAAAGGTTTACGAACAGTATGTAGTTAGTTACTTCTTCATCTCTAGAGCTATCATATATCTACGTTATTACTACAATTGTTTCTTGACCACTTCATGTGCACGTGTCCGTGAATATAAGGATGGTCGATATGCATCACTGCCTGTGTGTGTGAATCTGCAGAGGATGGTGGGGGGCGGAGGTGGGCATCACCAGAGTCGTACTCTATACCGATATACGATTCGTGCTTTAATGACTCCTGGCCAACTCACAGTGCGGTTTATACAATCATATACTTTTTCAAAGTCTACAAAGTGAATGTAAACAAATTGATTGTGCATTGGAATTTGATCTATCAATATTTTTCTTATTCGACACATTGTTGTTTGTTTGATTTTTGCTACATCTTTACGAGTGATGCATTTTTTTGGGGGGTGTTCTTTTGCATTTGTGTATAGAACCTTCTCCCTCTGACGATAGGTTCTGTCTTCGTCTTAACCTCATTTAACGTCCCATCTTACTTGCCGCTGCGGTTACACACAACTTATGGCAAGGTTACTGGGTATAACATAGTTCACCGATGTATAGTTGAAGTAGACTTGATTTGGAGAGATTATGAGATATACGAGTTTTGTATTTCGTAATCGCAGACCTATTTGGACCACATATCTTTCAATGAATATATATGCTGCTCGAAATCCTGCTTGTGCTTCCTTTAGAATTCTATGTAAAGCATATTTCCTACCATCTAGAATTATTGTCATCCTAATGTTACCATTGACAGCCAAGAGTATTAGCCATCTCTAGATACTGTGTACAGCCAGGTTGCTTTGTTCAAAAGGCCGTTCCATTTTTGTTTTCTTAGCAGTTCGTCCTGAAAAGGACAATGTGACGTTGTGTCGTTGTTTTACAGCGAGGCTGCCATATCTGATTTCAGACATCTCCGGTTTCAGTTGGCCTTTTTTTAGGTAAATGATTTACCTTCTCGCGGCGATCTTATTGTCTTAGCCAGATTGCACATGTTTCCAGGACCGCCGCGTGTAGGAGGAGTAAAGTCTTGGTCAACTCTGGCTCAATGAACTTGCTGCAAGCTGCCATCTATGAGTCGCTGGCTGCTGTTAGCTCATTCACTGTGGTCTGCCTTCGTCCCTAAGGTAGTTAAATAAGGTGGCCGTTACTTGACTACTAGTGTTAACTAGGAATACATCGAAAGCGGGTCATTTATGAAGCCGCCAAATGCGAATAACCTGTACATTAAAAATGAGACTCATCGGTTATTATATATATATTCAACATTATTATACGGTGCAGAAACATGGTCTATGAACAAAGAGTTCGAAAACAAAATAGAGACCCTCGAAATGGGGTTATACAGAAGAATGTGCTGCTTTTCGTGGAAAGAGAAACAAACAAAATAGCGATGTCTTGATGAGAGTAGGCACGGTAGAGGATTTTTCACATACATTAAAATTAGGCAAGTCATGGGATCAAGATGCTGAGCAGCTCATGAGCTGCAGTGGTCAGCTACCCATAGCTGACCTCTAGCGTCAGGGCCAGCGAACCATAGCTGCCAAGACCCTTCTACACATCCACGCGGTGATCCTGGATAACAGGCTGCAGCAAGGCAGACTGGCTAAGGAGAAGGTATCGAAGAGGGAATGCTAACCCGGTACTCAAAAAGTGCTTGCTGAAGTCGGAGTGTTGGACCGAAAGGTGCAAATATCGCAGTCAAGCTGTAAACTACGACACAACGCATTCCGTTCTCTGGACTACATTCTGCTACTTACCCTTTCAGGGATTGGTAGTGGGAGATTGAGAACGAACGAAGAAGAGGAGAAGAAGAAGGGGCAAGTCAAATATGTTGGACTTACAAAAAGACAAGATATCTTATTGAAAACAATGTTGGAGGTGAAAGTTCAAGGTCAGCAAAAACTAGACGGGCAGTGCAATATGTGGGAGAGTAACATCAAAAGATGGACTAATGTTAGTCTGGCAGAGTATGCCGTCAAGACAAGAGACAGAGGACATTGGAGGTCCATTGCAGCCCATCTTCGTTACGGAAATAGCTCTTGAATTAAATCGAATATAATTATTTGTTCGGATACGAAAAAACCCACTATAACTGTTTGTTTGGATACGAAAATAAAACCACTATAACTATTTGTTCAGATACGAATAACAAACACTATAACTATTTGTTCAGATACGAATAACAAATACTATAACTATTTGTTCAGATACGAATAACAAACACTATAACTATTTGTTCAGATACGAATAACAAACACTATAACTATTTGTTCAGATACGAATAACAAACACTATAACTATTTTTTCAGATACGAATAACAAACACTATAACTATTTGTTCAGATACGAATAACAAACACTATAACTATTTTTTCAGATACGAAAAACAAACACTATAACTATTTTTTCAGATACAAATAACAAACACTGCAACTATTTGTTCAGATACGAATAACAAACACTTTAACTATTTGTTCAGATACGAATAACAAACACTATTACTATTTGTTCAGATACGAATAACAACACTATAACTATTTGTTTGGATTCGAGTAAGGAGTGAATATTTAACATAAAAAGTTGTGTTCATTTCGTTTAGTAACATTTTCTATATTGATAAAGTAATTAGAAGAAAATATGACGTTTCAAAAAGACATTGCCACACAAAAATGAAGCAAAATGTTTAAAATTTATATAAAGCTATCTAATGCTACAAATTAATTACTAATCAGTAAGTGTTTTTTTAATCTAAATCAAATTGCATTGCTGCATAAAACATGCATTCGCTTTCACCCAGAAAAAAATACGTCTCTCAACATGAATCTCTGCTAAAAGACGACATGCCCTGCCTGAAAACGTATTCTCGCGAGTATTGCGCGGACGTTTACTTGGGACGCCTGTTTAAGGCGCGTTGTGATTATGTTTTTAATAAAGATGATCGTTGTTATATGATAATAAATAGTATTTCCCATACGTGAACAGCCACTATAAAGTAAAGCAAAACAACAAGTCCTGATTTAAACCAACACAGCAGTTACAATGTTGAGGGCACAGATGCTGATGTACACACGTTTTTAGCCGGTCTGCTGTTTAGTCAGCTGTTGTTGCCGGTTACAAGGAGCAGTTTGTTCGGTTAATACGGAATTTAAACTGAGAATCATCAAATTTTTTTTTTGTCTAAAATTATTACGCCGATCTTTGCCATATTCGTGTTCCGTTGCAGGGTGCTTTTGGTCGGATACGAATAGCTCATTGAATGTACTATTAAGTATCGAACCGAATATTCGGTGCATCCCTAATAGTGACTAACACATTCACACTCACATTTGTCAGAGCGACGAATTAGTTCTTCGAGTGTAGCACTATTTTTCTGTTTCTCCTATCCGAAGTGCATGAGTAGCAGAGCGGTAGAGAGATCTGGAGTTTCTAAGTAGCAGCGTGGTAGAGAGATGTGGAGTGTCTGAGTAGCAGGGTGGGTAGAGAGATCTGGAGTGTCTGAGTAGCAGGGTGGGTAGAGAGATCTGGAGTGTCTGAGTAGCAGCGTGGTAGAGAGATCTGGAGTGTCTGAGTAGCAGCGTGGTAGAAAGATCTGGAGTGTCTGAGTAGCAGCGTGGTAGAGAGATCTGGAGTGTCTGAGTAGCACGGTGATAGAGAGATCTGGAGTATCTGAGTAGCAGGGTGGGAAAAGAGATCTGGAGTGTCTGAGTAGCAGGGTGGGTAGAGAGATCTGGAGTGTCTGAGTAGCAGGGGGATAGAGAGATCTGGAGTGTCTGAGTAGCAGGGTGGGTAAAGAGATCTGGAGTGTCTGAGTAGCAGGGTGGGTAAAGAGATGTGGAGTGTCTGAGTAGCAGGGTGGGTAAAGAGATCTGGAGTGTCTGAGTAGCAGGTGGGTAAAGAGATCTGGAGTGTCCTAGCAGGGTGGGTAGAGAGATCTGGAGTGTCTGAGTAGCAGGGTGATAGAGAGATCTGGAGTATCTGAGTAGCAGGGTGGATAAAGAGATCTGGAGTGTCTGAGTAGCAGGTGGGTAGAGAGATCTGGAGTGCCTGAGTAGCAGGGTGATAGGCCATCTTTCGTCTTTTGATAGCTGTGAACAGATCTTCAAAAGGACCAATAGCGTCTTCGACTCTCTGACGTATTTCTACGTTCGTGACACGATCTTTATATGTCACATTTAGGAGTTTTCTATAGCACCTCATTTCCATTGCATATATTCTGCCCAGGATATCTAGTGTAATGGACGAGGTCACGCAGGCATACAGAAATATTGATAGCATCAAAGAGCGCATTAGTCTAACTTTTATGCCGAGGGCGAGCCGCTTGTCTTGCCATATAGGTTTCAGCCGAGTCAGCGCCGCTGTTGTTTGTGCTATTCTTGCAATTACCTCTGGATTCGATCCCTCTTCACTGATCAATGATCCCAGATATTTGAAACGTTTTACCACCTCAAGTTCCTGTCCATTTGCCTCTATTACAGATTTAAACCGTGCTATGTTATTGGTCATGAGCTTTTGTTTTATCTGCATTTATTTCCATACCAAAACTCAGGGCCGCTCTATCCAAGCTACCAATCAACTCCTGGACTTCCCTTTCTGTGCCTGCCAATACATCAATGTCATCAGCAAATCGGAAGTTTGTGAAAAGCCTGTCACCTATTTTAACCGTGCCAACATGTTCTTTTAAGGTCGTCTCCATTATTCTCTCCAAGAATATATTGAAGAGTGTTGGGGAGAGTATACATCCCTGTCTCACACCCACCGTCGTACGAAACCAATCGCCTAGCGTTACTTCTACCGAGACTGCGCTTGTCGCCTGCTCATAAAGGTTTGCAATTACCCTCATAATATCACTGTTGAACTTATAATGCCTCATTGTTGACCATAGCGCCGCATGCCACACTCTGTCAAGCGCCTTTCTAAAGTCAATGAAGGCATGGTAGAGTGGTTGATGATACTCTGAGTACTTCTCATTCATTAGCCGAAGATTTAATATCTGCTCGATGGTACTCCTTCCCGCTCGAAAGCCTGCTTGTTCTCCGGCAATGATATTCTCTGCCTGTGGTTTCAGTCTGTTAAGTATTATTCTCAAGAGAACTTTACTTGGATGACTTATCAGACTGATTGTTTGATAGTTCTGACACATATTTAGGTTTCCCGATTTAGGCAGTGGTATAATTACTGATTTTGTCCAGCTGGAGGGCCACTCTCATGTCTGCCAAATTCTATTGCAGATGTATGTCACGGTATTAATTGTTGCCTCACCTCCCACTTGTAGGAGCTCTTTCTGGGATATTATCCACACTTACAGCCTTCCCTCTCTTCAGCATTTTCACGGCTTCATATACTTCTTCCCTTCTTATCAGTTGATTTTCCTCTATCAGACTCACTTCAGGAGACATTGCATTTCTGGGGTCACCTCGACCTTCATGCTTATATAGTTCCGAACAGTGCTCTGTCCAGCGCTCACGAATGGCTTGAGCTTCTGTGAGACATTTCCCACTCTTGTCCTGAATCGTTGTATTTCGACCTTGTACAGGCCTTATTAAGTCCTTGACTAATTTATATGCCCCCTTGGCATCATTTCTTCCTAGAATTTGTTCGATATCTGCACACTGAGTCCACCTTGGCCTGTTTCATCTTAGCCTTTATGTTACCGTTTATCTCTCGATATTGCTGAATCCTATCTAGTGTTTTCTTCGCTCTCTTCATTTGGCGTGTGCAAAGATATAACTCGAAGAGCTTATTTCATAACAAACGATTTCTATTCAAGTCGGATATGTTCTCGTTGTTCGTGTTGTTCGTTCATCGCAATCGAGGAGAACCATTTTATCAACATTCACCGTTCACATCAGTTCGAAGACAAATAAGCCAATCACGGTCCAGAATTGTCTGTCACACTTAGCACAAGGAAATAGGACACCCAGTATCATATGAAGAAGTGTTGATGTGAGCCAACTTGCGAAGCGATCGTCTTTGTATAGCGCCATTTATTATTGTTGCTTCATGTCTCTGATCACCATCAGCAATAGTGCAGCGTCAGTCTATACTTCTTCTTCTTCTTCTTCTTCTTCGTTCATTCTCAATCTCCCACTACCAAACCCTGAAAGGGTAAGTAGCAGAATGTAGTCCAGAGAACGGAAGGCGTTGTGTCGTAGTTTACAGCTTGGCTGCTATATTTGCACCTTTCGATCCTTCTTCTTCTTCTGCGTACACAGTCAGACAGTAACCATTATTTTTTCGAAAAAAGCGGCGGTCATCCTGAGGCTCTCGCCACTGCCATAGAGCTTGTCTTGCAGTTCCACTGGTAATGGCCACATCTGCTCTCTCTGATCCTCGTATGTCGGGCAGTTCTGCAGCAGATGTTCAGTGGTCATTTTACCAGTACCGCACCGGCATTCGTCGGTACACCCTATCTTCAATTTGTTGCATAGCACCTTTCGATCCAACACATCCGAATTCAGCAAGCATTTTTTTTGAGTACCGGTTTAGCATTCCCTCTTCGATCCCTTCTCCTTAGCCAGTCTGCCCTACTGCAGCCTGTTATCCAGGATCACCGCGTGGAGTTGTAGAAGGGTCTTGGCAGCTATGGTTCGCTGGCCCTGATGCTAGCAGTCAGCTATGGGTCGCTGACCACTGCAGCTTATACGTGCGCTGCTCAGCATCTTGATCCCGTCAGTCTATGCGATTCGTGGCAATTCTTTCCCAGTCATCATGGATCAGTGATTTCTTAAGTGTACCCTTGCACCGTTTCCGCTGACCACAGTTTGCTCTCTTGCCATTTTTCAGTTGACCATAGAGCAACTTTTTTGAAAGACGTTGATACGACATGCGTACAACATGATCATACCATCTCAGCTGTGCTGCACATATCATGATGTGTATACTGGACATGCTCGATCGTGCTAGCACATCTGTATTTGGCACCATGTCCTACCATCTAATCGTCAGCAGTTTCCGTCAGCAGTGCACGTGCAAGTGGTTTAATTGTCTGACATGACGACTATAGACGGTCCAGGTCTCACACGCATATAGAATGGAAGGTTGAACAAATGCAGGGTACACCTTGATTGTTGTTTGAGGTCTGATCCCTCGCCTATCCCATACCTTAGTAGGAAATCTGCCAAATGCCGCATACGCCTTAGCTATTCTTGCATTCACGTCATCCTCTATATGAATAACCTGCCAATGTACGCAAATATGTTAACATTATTTAGACAGTGAACGTGTACCGTGATTGGAGATTCTGAATAGGCCATATCTGGAGCCGGTTGATGCAGAACTTCCGTTTCTGCGATAGAGATGGTGAGGTCGAATTTACGCAAGCTGCTGCCAACCGATCTTGCATGTCTCCCTCCGTATTTGAGTTTAAGTCACAGTCATCCGCATAAAGTAAATCACGTACAGTCACCCTGTGGATTTTGGTTTTGACCTTGAACCGTCTCAGATTGGATAGCCCGCCGTCAGTGCAGACGTGAAGCCCAACCCCAACGTTGCAATCGCTGTAGACATTCCACAGCATGGCAGAAAACATCATACTGAAAAAATATCATACTGAAAAACATCATCCCTGCTTCACACCGTCAAGTCGGATATACAGGACAGTAAGGCGCAGAAAACCAATATTACGTACTCCAACTTAGGAAACAATACGAACGAAAAGCCAAAGTCTGAACTATTATTGTGGCAGTGGCGTTGACCTTAACTGTCCTACCCTCCAGTAAACCAATCGGGATTTACTCAAATAATGACTTCCACTCGGCACGAATAAGCTTGAACAACAGAACTTGCCAATTGTCAATGTCTCTAATGGCTCGCATTGTCGTATGTTCACGTCTCACTGCGCTGTGTTTTTTCTATCTTTTCAATTATTTATGATAACTAAAGACCTTATTTCAAATTTCTAAACACTCTTATTTGTAAACACGTTTGCAGATCTGCGTGATCAAAACAAAGGATCACAATAAATAAAAGCCAAAGAAATCATATAAAGATTGATGGTCAGAAAATTGAAGAAATGCAAACATTCTCTTATCTGGGAAGTAACATTGATGAAGATGAAGAGACGAAACAAGTGATTAATGACAGGATTTCCTTTCAACACTCGTCAGCTAATATGGAACTCACCAGCAAAATAAAATTAGACAATTCAGCATCAGTTTTTATCTATTCCCGTTCTGTCTGAAATGGGTTATCATTTCATTTATAGAGCTTTCATAAGAAACTTCGACATTTGGTCTTGCATCAGATGGCCGCATTTATCGGTTTTGCAATTTACAATGTTCACAGTCTACTTTGATTCTACGCCTGATCTGCTTGTTCCAGTGGAGCAAATTAATTAAATGTAAAAAAAAATCAATGGAGAAAGCGAGGTGGAAGAACAAAATTGATTTTCTGTTTTGTTAATAATCCACAAACAAAATCAAAATATACGGAATAACATTACCATCTAGTCTCAACGTCACACAGAGAAGAAGATAAACTGTGAAAACATGTAAGAGGACTAAATATTAAATAAGTCCATAAAGTAATTTAAGTACAGTAAGTCAGAAAAGTAATGTAGGTAAAGTAATGTAAGTACAACATGTAAGTAAAGTAATGTAAATACAGTTATGTAAGTAAAGTAATGTAAGTACAGCTATATAAGTAAAGTAATGTAAGTACAACATGTAAGTAAAGTAATTAAGTACAGTTATGTAAGTAAAGTAATGTAAGTACAGCATGTAAGTACAGTAATTCAGTAAAGTAATCTAAGTAAAGTAATGTAAGTACAGTTATGTAAGTACAGTAATTCAGTAAAGTAATCAAAGTAAAGTAATGTAAGTACAGTAATTCAGTAAAGTAATCTAAGTAAAGTAATGTAAGTACAACATGTAAGTAAAGTAATGTAAGTACAGTAATTCAGTAAAGTAATCTAAGTAAAGTAATGTAAGTACAGTTATGTAAGTACAGTAATTCAGTAAAGTAATCTAAGTAAAGTAATGTAAGTACAGTAATGCAGTAAAGTAATCTAAGTAAAGTAATGTAAGTACAACATGTAAGTAAAGTAATGTAAGTACAGTTATGTAAGTACAGTAATTCAGTAAAGTAATGTAAGTACAGTTATGTAAGTACAGTAATTCAGTAAAGTAATCTAAGTAAAGTAATGTAAATACAACATGTAAGTAAAGTAATATAAGTACAGTTATGTAAGTACAGTAATTCAGTAAAGTAATCTAAGTAAAGTAATGTAAGTACAGTTATGTAAGTACAGTAATTCAGTAAAGTAATCTAAGTAAAGTAATGTAAGTACAGAAAGTCAGTAACGTAATGTAGGTAAAGTAAAATAGTACAGCAAGTCAATAAAGTAATATACATAAAGTAATGTTAATAAAGTAATGTAAGTACAGTATTGTAAGTATGGTAATGTAAGTACAGTAAGTCGGTAAAGTAATATAAGTATAGTAAGTCAGTAAGGTTATGTAGGTAAAGTAATGTAAGTAAACTGATGTAAGTAAAGTAATGTAAGTAACGTAATGTAAGTAACGTAATGTAAGTAAAGGGATGTAAGTAAAGAAATGTGGGTATAGTAATGTGCGTGCAGTAGGTCAGTAAAATAATGTAAGTAAAGTATTGGAAGTAAGGTAATGTAAGTAAAGTAATGTAGGTAAAGTAAGTCGGTAAAGTAAGTTGGTAAAGTAAGTCAGTAAAGTAAGTCAGTAAAGTAGGTCGGTAAAGTAAGTCAGTAAAGTAATGTAAGTAAAGTAATGTCAATAAAGTAAGTCAGTAAAGTAAGTTGGTAAAGTAAGTCAGTAAAGTAATGTAAGTAAAGTAATGTCAATAAAGTAAGTAAGTAAAGTAAGTCTGTAAAGTAATGTAAGTAATTGTCTAGGCAGCCGGGGTCAGTTAAACTGGCCGTCCATGTACACGGCAGCGAGTATGGCACATGGAGTGGGGGAGACGTTTCTCGGCCAGGTGTTGCATGGGTAGCCCAGGGGACGAAAGCCTTTTCCCATCCCTGATTTCCAGGGACAGGTGTAGCAGTTGTCGTGCCGGGACGTCGAGAGAGAGACAGGCCATGTGGCGAAGAAAGAAAGGCGGCGTCGTTCCAGCGTTAAAGAAATATTTTTTAGTTGAATCCTTCTGGAAATCTCGATGTTAGGGATGAGGTCTTGTCAACGAGCTCCAACTATAGGACGTAGGTTGTGAATGGGGAAGACCTCGAACCGCTTGAGATCTCCCGGTAAGACTGCCTAGTTATTGGAGCCATATACGATTATTTAAATAATACATAATCTGTATAGGTGCAGTTTAGTTTCCAGAGAAAGCCTCTGCTGGGATAAGATTATGTGAAGAGAATCCATGGATTATGTCGCTTAAGGCCACAGCATCTAAGTATTGTTCTCGGTCGTTCTAGGCAACACCTGGAAATACACAGCAGAAAAAAGATGAAAAGTTCTTGTTAGTTGAAAATGAGGATTGTACCTCAGACAAGAACGAATCATTGTTAATAGTAATGGTGGAATTCCCAACCCTATCAGGATGACATAATTACATTGAAGTACCGATCGCACAGTTGCTTTTCCTTACATTACTTTTGCATCGTAACAGCGACATGTCATTTACATTGAATAACTATTTATTTCGAATTTTTGTTTGGGAAAAGCATATTCTACAGTACAAAGTATTTAACATTATCTATTGGTAAATGGTTAATAAGTTTCTTACTATGTTTTAAAATGTGTGTGCTTTTATTTTTGACAAACTTCTAATTTTGAACAGGTAAAGAGCATTGAAAGAACATTTAAAGAGAAAAGCAATATACAATCCACACCATAACCATATTTTACTTTATTGGGGTTGTGATGGAAAGTTCAATAAATTTACAGTAAGTGTAGGCCCATCTGTGTTTGGATATTTCTGTTATTATATACGCTGAAACAGCGACTGTTCTCTAGACTAAGTCAGATCTCCGTGACCCATGTCCAGCATACGGTTCGTTGACGTTTTTAGCACAAGATTTGTAAATATGGAGAAGGAAATAAAGCCTTTGTAATAATGTATCTCCTAATGGCAGATCGCTGTGTTTTCGGTTTATGTAGTTTATTTTTTGTTTGTTTATAGTAGTTCCTTCTTTGATAGTATAGATTATATTATCTTGTATTCTGTGTTTTTTTTATTTAATACATATTCTACGCTCTCGGTAGAAACTTGCATATATTCTACAGCACACATACATTACATCAGTGTGTATGGAATGCAGATAACACAAAAAATCACATATTAAAATGAATCGATGCATTTACAAACGTGCATCTTTGAAAACATGGAATAAACTTTTTTTTAAATTAAATATAAAATAACAAAAGATATTCAGTTATCACATTTGTGTTTACCAATACTGATCAGTTCAGTTCATCCCGTAACCCATCAGGTCATTGGGGCACACTTGAAGATACTGCCACAATCCCAGGCTGTCTCTCTCTGTCCGCTGCCGACAGTCGTGCCTCACCGGACCGAAGGTTTTGTCACTCAGTGATGTTGTCTGCCCATCTCTTCCTTGAACGTCCCGGTCCTCTCTTTCTTGGTACGGAACCAAGCAGTATCGAATTTGTAATTCAGCTGGACCTCGTGATGTGCCCATACCAAGCCATATTTCGCCTTTAGATAGCTGTGAACATATCATCAACAGGTACAATTGCGTTTTCCGCTCTTCGTCGTATTTCTACGTTCGTGATGGGCGCCGCCAAGAGATTCTAAGCTCAAGATTCACACATGAAGGTACAATCAAAATCCAATACTGATAGACCCAGTGAATTAGTTCTACCAAGAGTCAGTACAGTATTCACATGATATCAATAATATATTCTACGATTCGTGGCTGACACTCACAATGATTAAGATAGTAGTCATTCGGCTGGTTTGTGTGTGGAAAATGTTAAATATTTTACAGACTTCAGTAGGAATCTACTGGGTTATTTGATCTTGCTGTTACTGCAAATGAGATCAGTGCGGAAATGTATTAAAGTAAAATTGTCAATGTAAATATATCCTTTTCAGCCTTGTAGTGAAATTGGATTGCATTGCAAAAACAGATCTGACTGATAAAAACCATATATTTACATGTCAACAGTCAACTTAACACATAATTGCTTAAAATAAAAGCGGAATGCTTCATGCAGCAGTTTGCAAAGAGAAGCGAATAGAAACTTTATAAATCGAACTAAAAAAAATTGCATTTGTTATTGACACATTATTACGGCAGGTCTGTCCAATTGTGGCCACACAAAAGTCTCGTGTTTGAAAAATATGGAAGTCTAGTGATGCATAGAAGACACGGTATTTAAAATGTCAAAGTGACACTCACAATAATGTAACACATAGACAGACCTACTATGGTGGCAGAGGGGATAGGAGCCTGATCTTCTACCAGTGGTGTCAGCTTGGTAATGGATAGCTGAATGGTCTCTATATTTGGGGTTTAGCTATGATTATCAAATAAACAGTCATGAGCCAGAAAATGGGGCCTGCATGAAGGCCAAAATGGATACAGCTCCTCTGCCATGCAAGAACACGGCAGGTCAATCACCTGCTGTCTACACACCCAACTACAAGTCAACAAAGGGAGAAAACCGGACATCCCTCAAATATGACGAACTGGTACGAATTACGGAGAACCATGTTTGCCTTCTCTCTGCGATCCTTATTCTCTTAGTCAGAATACACTAGTGCAGCCTGTGTCTAGGGACGTCACTTAGAGGCGGAATAGAGTCTTGGTCAGTTCTGGTTCGCTGATCCTATTTCAAGCTGCCAGCTACCAGTAGTTGGATGTTGTCAGCTCACTTACTGTGCTGCATCTCCACAGCCGTTTGAGTCTTTCGATTGCATACAGTCCTTTTGGTTTTGTCAGTACGTCGTGGTTATTTAATTATGGGAACAGCCGATAGCCGAACAGGCAGGTGTTGAAACTTCAACGTAGAACTATACAATATTCTAGCTAGTACTCGTGTATAAATCTGTTTATAATGCAGAACTTTAAAATGGAAATAAATCTGATCCTTTGCCCCAGTCCTGACAGTTATCTGAAATAGAAAATTGAATCATTAGCTATCCGTCACAAGCGAAGATGACGACATCGTCAGACTTGTATGCTCAGATGTGATCGGAAATGGTTGTACAATCCGAAACGAGCTTGACAAACTCTACCGCATGTGGGGTATAGGTGGAAAGCATCTTTGATTGGACCGCCGTGCCTCTTGTCTTTCCCTGCAGTCCCATGCAATAAGTCTTTTCTATGCGATGTGAGCACATTGTGTGATGTCAGTGTCAGTGAGCCAGACTGAGCGGTTCGATGCAAGCGTCACCAATGAGAAAAGTGTTCCGAGATACTTGCAGAGAGCCCTTGTACAATTCCTTCCCCACCCACCCCCTCCCCCGTGCGTTTGTCTGTATCATTGAACTTTAGCTGCCAAGGAAGGCACTAATCGGACATGCGAACAACGTGCCTAGCTCAATTGACCTGATCTCTCTGCAGCACGAGAGCATGCAGCTTGAGAGCTTAGCCATGCTGAGGTTACAGAGCTGATACTTTATCCCGCCAGCTGATCCCGAACAGCCTTCGTAAACAGTTCTTGTGAAAAATGTGGAATTTCTTGACATGTCTACTATAGAGTGCCAACGTATTCGTGCGTATATAAGAGATGGTGGGGTAGAGGGGGGGGGGGGGGGAGAGGTGGCACTATAGGACTGCCCACGTTTCGCATGCGTATAGAGAGGGGGGGGGGAGGATAGTACCACTTCACTATATGCCTTAATCTTAGGATCTTAGTGGCAACACATGCTCTGCCGATCCAAAACCTTCACTCGAAGGCTTCCAGAAGCAGCAGTTGTCCAGGCAGTCCTGGATGGATTTCAGAGTCAGTATTCCCTTCTCTGATCAGGGTACTACTAATGTTAGCAACAAACAATGCTGTTCAGCTTGGTCCTGTTCCTTGCATTTCTGTAGTGATAACTAATTCTCTACTACACAGCTTTCTGTTACATCGTGATCGCTAATAACCGCTTCCTGGGATTTTCCTAAATATCAATATGTGCGCCATTATATTATTATGTAGGATATGCAGATATGTGCATTGTGGCATTATAAGAATAGGAAAAAAAGATTGTTGGGTTTCCTGTCCGGTTGAACATGGCCTCGATTATAGTCTATATGTTCTTTCTATATACTATATCTATACTCTATCTAACTAAGCTTTTAAAAAATTTTTAAAAATTGTTTTCAACTGTCATACAACATTTTTTCCATTGCTGTGGTAGTCGAGGGGTTTTAAAGGGTGAGGACTACAGGACGCTTCGCCACTGCTGTCGCCTCGTCGTATGCTGGCTGTGTTTGTTTATTTCACCCTCGATAGAAAAACAACATTGGCCATACCGGGGATTCGAACCGCTGCCCTCCTTGTTGGCAGGCAGGTCTCGAAACTATTCGGCCACACACACCTCTACTAAGCTTATAGTGAATCGATAAACACGTTCCTGTACAAGTGGAACAACTGCTGAGAATTCCAGAAGAGTATGTTATTTCTGGCCCGACTTCGTGTGATGACGTCAAGGTACACCGTAAACTGGAGGGCTAGTTGTTTGACTAGTTTTATAAGACATTGTTACGCCCACTGTTTCCAGCATTTCGCTGACACCAGAAACTCCAGGAATGAAGGGTACACAATATAACTGCCAACTATCATTATTTCAAGTGAGCATTATTTTCCTACAATCTGGCATAAGCAAATATGCACGTCTTTTTGTCCTTACTCGTGAGTAGGTCTATCGATCAAGCTAAATAATTTACAACTTAGCGTAGCCTTTCTCAATCTCTCAATTATTGAGGAACATTTGAAATAATGGTCAGGTTTTATGGAACCCCCGTTATATTAACTTGCAAGATCAAGCTAACCTACTCAAGAAGATAACCTCGCTAATGCCCACCTTATATCATTTACCATGGGAATTGGACAACGATAATCTACAAATAAATGCTTAAATCAGTGGTCTTACAACCGGATGAGAGTATAAGTATCAGCCTAAGCGAACATAACTACTGTTATATGGGGGGGGGTTGGTTCGCCTTATTTTTCTCTAATCCCCAAGGCGGTGTGCGTTGCACTGTGGTTTTTATTTTGCGTCTGTCAGCCCAGTTCCTCCGACTTCAGCATGCATGTTGTGTAAGGGTCTGCTTCCTCCTGCATTTTCTAAATGTTTGCTTTCCCGAGGTAATGGTCGGTGCTGTGTTGGGGATCGAACCCAGCACCTTCGGGTTGTGAGCCGTGCCACTTAACCACTAGGCCACGCCGTCCCCTCAGTTGTGGTTTAAATCTATGGTTTATGCTGGAGCAAAAAGATGAGTGTCTACAAATACTTCGAAATGTTTCCATTAGTTTGATGATATAGCAATTGGTGAAGTGTAATAATAATTGATTTTTAAAACACCCTTAATGTGTATATGTGGAGCGTGTAGCCTAGTCGACAGCTAGCTAGCCTGCTTTAACTGGGATTACACCGCGCCAGGGTTCGAAATCACGGACAGAAAAACATCAGGGCGTTGTTTGTTCTTGGTACGACCGCTCCCGCAATTGATCTAGCTGTACATGGGTACCTGACGTAAACGCCCGCTACCAAGCCCTGAAACGGACTTTGCAAGTAACAGGATGTAGTCTGGAGAACGGAATGAGTTGCACTCGAGCAGGGAGTACCCCAAGGGGGAGTATTGTCACCCACACTCTTCCTGGTATATATAAACGATATTACAGAGAATATACCAAGAAGAGTCCATAGCTCAATGTTTGCAGACGATCTGGCTATGTGGACCTCTGAAAAGAATCTCACCATAGCAAGAAATCGGATGCAGACGGCCCTAACATCGCTGGAAGAGTGGGCGAACTCATGGCTGGTCAAAATAAACGAGGAGAAAACCACGTGCACAATATTATCGCTCTCATTAAAACCCCAAAGTACCAAATTAAGCCTAAATGGCAAAATCCTGCAGCCAAACGACAACCCAACCTATCTGGGAGTCACATTTGATCGGCGCATGACATGGAAAAGTCAGATTGAGAGAAACCGAATGAAAGCCAGAGAAAGAATGGCGATCATGAGGAAACTTGCTGGCACAAGCTGGGGAGCAGACGAAGGCATACTAAAGAAACTGTACACTGGAAGAGTGAGACCAGTTCTCGAGTATGGCATTGCGGCATGGACAACAGCAGCGAAGGCGAACTTCGATAAAGTTAACAAACTTCAAAACCAAGCCATGAGAATTATAACAGGTGGCATGAAGTCAACGCCAATTGTAGAACTTGAAAAGATTACAAAACTGCAATCCATGACCGACAGAAGAGACTACAGAGCCCAGCTGCAGTCAGAGAAACTCCGAAGACTGACGGACCACCCAATGTACCAGAGACTAAACAATTTGGGAAATGGGAAACTAAAGCGGAGAAACTTTGCAGAAATAGCCAAAGCAAAGATGCACGAAGATCCCATAAACGCACTAACAACACCAAAACCCATCACTACTGTACGAAAACCTACTTGGAGGCAGGATATATTTCCAGAGGTGGTATAAAATATACCAGGTATTGCAAACAAAAACTGCCAGACTGAAAAAGAAAGGAGAGACACTACCCTAAGCTTCATAACGAAAAGCTACCCAAGCATGGACTGGACCCATGCATACACCGACGGTTCTGTAACAAACACTACACAGAACGGAGGGGCAGGAGCATTCCTGAACCTACCAAATGGAAAACAAATAACACTGTCATTCGCTACTGGTAAGTACACAAGCAATTTCAGAGCGGAGGCAGAGGCACTGAGGGCGGCAGTGGAAGAAATGGTAACACACAGTGAAAATGAGAGCCATATAGTCCTGCTGACAGATGCTCTCGCCGTAGTCACAGCGCTAAAAAGTCAGAAAAACACTGAGCTTAATGACTTAAGAGCAGCACTCTGCAAACTGTGCCAGCAGTCCGCACCAAAAAGGGTAGTGGTACAGTGGGTTCCGTCACACTGCAACATCCAAGGCAACGAGGAGGCAGACAGACTGGCAAAAGAAGGTGCAAGGCTACCACAAACAGATACCAGTATGACGTACGAAGAGTCAAAACGGCTTATCAAAGCCAGGTACATGACCAAATGGGAAACCGAACATACTGGTTACACCAAAAACGATGCCTATTACCAGTTGAACCGAAGAGAGCAGGTCGTTGTCTTCAGACTTCGCACTGGCCACAACAGACTCAGGTACCACCTATTCAACAAATTGAAGATAGGGTGTACCGACGAATGCCCGTGCGGTACTGGTAAAATGACCACTGAACATCTGCTGCAGAACTGCCCGACATACGAGGATCAGAGAGAGCAGATGTGGCCATTGCCAGTGGAACTGCAAGACAAGCTCTATGGTAGTGGCGAGAGTCTCAGGATGACCGCCGCTTTTTTCGAGAAAATAATGGTTACTGTCTGACTGTGTACGCAGAAGAAGAAGAAGAAGAAGAAGAAGAATGAGTTGTGTTGTAGTTTACAGATTGTCTGCGATAATTGCACCTTTCGGTTCTTCTTCATCTTCTTCTTCTTTGTACGCTGTCCGACGTCAACTTGAATTTGTTCGAAGAAAGCAGCTGTCATCCTGATGCTGTCGACACTGCCATAGAGCTTGTCTAGTGTTGCCACTGGTGATGGCCACATGTGCTTTCTCTGGTCCTCGTACTTCGGGAAATTTTGCAGCAAATGTTCAGCGGTCATTTTCCCTGTGCCACATGAGCATTCGTCAGTGCCACCTATCTTCAGTTTATTGAATAGATGGTACCTCAGTCTGTTGGGGCCTGTGCGGAGTCTGAAGACCACGACCTGCTCTCTTCTGTTCAGCTGGTAGTAGGTATCATTTTTTGTGTAGCCAGTATGTTCTGTTTCCTATTTGGCCATGTATCTGGCCCTAATAAGCGTTTTGGACTCTTCGTGGGTTACACTAGAATCTGGTTGTGGTAGTCTTGCACCTTCTTTTGCCAGTCTGTCTGCCTCCTCGTTGCCCTGGATGTTACAATGGGATGGAACCCACTGTACCACTACTCTTTTTGGTGCGGACTGCTGGCATAGTTGACAGAGTACTGCTCTTAAATCATTAAGTTACGTATTTTTCTGGCTTTTTAGTGCTACCTTTTGGTTCGACATTTCCGACTTCAGCAGGTAGTTTTGGATACCCGGTTCCCTCTTCGTTCCGCTCTCCTTAACCAGTCTGCTCTGCTGCAGCCTGTTATCCATGATCACCGCGTGGAGTGTAGAAGGGTCTTGGCAGCTCTGGTTCGCTGACCCTGACGCTACAGTCAGCTTTGGGTCGCTGACCGCTGCATCTCATGCACTGCTCAGCACCTTGGTCCCAAAGGTTTCACTTATTTTTTAAGTAAATCCACTAAATTTGTAAAACTACGCATATCCCCGACCTAATACTTGGAATCGGAAATTGAAACTTCAATTCTAAGAAAACTGCTGAGTTGACAGATTATCGACATAGCTTGAGTATTACTTTTTTAATTTCAAATTCAACTTCACGGACGGAAATAAGTCGTATATTATATGGTTCGACATTTTGACAGAAACAAAATTCGTAAACAGCTATAAAATAGAAATTGTTGACATTTTTGTAAAAGTTCCCCAAAAAGATACAATTATTTTTAAGTTGCAAAAATCAAAGATGCTAGTTGAAATACGCGAAAAAGAAAGATGCCAAAGGATTTGAAATGTGTCTAAATTTCTGGAATTTGTCAATATGCTAACCCTGAATAAAACATCAGGTAGCCTATTCATTATACGCCGGTGTGCAGGATCGCTCGGTCCGCTAACTTACAGATGCGATCTAACGTGCGTTGTTTTTGTGTGCGTGTTATTTTTGTGGGAGTTTTTTTTCTCCCTGCGTGGGGGGGGGGGGGGGGGGGGGGGAATATCCAAGCTAGATTTTTCGTGCAACCGCTAGTGACCTTCCACGTGCCAGGCCTATGAAAGCATATTATATTCCCATACACGCCTTTGTTGTGTCCAGATTTAGCTCAAAACAAAATAAAGTCGATAACTGTTTGGAAGTGACAAAAGAAGAAAACGTGGTGATGGAGCCCGCACAATGTGATTGTGAAGGCGTGAAATTCCTTGCCAGTACATTTCGCATTTCATTGATTTTCGCAAGTTCCGCATTAAATTCCCAACTTTCTTGGTGATACCAAATGCGAGCTCTTTATCAGTTTACTTATGTAACAGAGCGTCTGATTAGCATAATGGTAGAGCACTTATTTTTCGTGGCAAAGGTACAGAATTCAACTCATGTTACTAGTCCAGTGCTTCTCAAACTTTTTATAACAGCGATCTCTGTGGATCAGACACATTTGTTCACGACGCTCACTCAATGCAATAAATGTAATTGCTACTAACACTGTATTTATACCAAATACACCAACATACATTTTAATGAAGGTTGAAACAAGATAAGAATAAGTTTACCTTTAACTGTAACGCGAGTTGGATAACTATTGTTAAACTCAACAGGTTAGACCTCTGGGACACGCTCTCTCTTCTTACTTGACTCTGTTTCATTTCACTCTGTCCTACAATCACACCCTTGGACAACTTTCACACACGACCTCAGGGTGAGACCCTCCTATTGCACTTTTATTGGGCTGGCTTCTGAGAGCGCACAAACCTAGCATAGGTACATACAGACGCACACATACATCCAACCACTGGTTTATACGTCTTAATATCGCCCAGTTGACTACGGTCTATGGTGGAATTGGCGCACCTCCGCCAGGAGAAACTAGTGAGGCAAACATATAAAATAAAAAAGAGGTTAGTTGGTAACTATTATAGTTGTCGCGGTGCTCTGCACACGAAGAAACTAAAGTTGGCCTCCGCCAGGCAGAAATAGCATATCTTTCACACGAGTTCCCCTGACATCTGACTTATTAGCTCCGCTCCAACTTGTATGGTAGGCACCACCAGATACTGCTCAAAATACGAGAAGCTAAAACACGATCTATCGCCTATTCGATTGTTTGAACTTGACAAGAGCGACTCATATTCCAACAGTTCTAAGACACCCATGTAAATGCTGAGACAACAGTGTGGATGAAAGTCTAAACAAGCCATGTTACCACTGTTGTCGACAATGGAGGATAAGATGAGTTACCTAATTAATTATGACAATTTGTTTTTTCAAATATTACTGCGACACTCAATCACATTGAGGAAAAGGACATTAAGTGGCTGGTTGCAGTAGCTTTCCTCCCATCCCGAGCATGCTGGTGAAGGTGGACCGAAGTCCTCCAGTCGGTTGTGCTATGCATGGCTTCATCTGCGTGTAGCTCATTACTACGGGGATCACATCGATCCCTCACCTTTGTTAGCCAGGCTGCCGTGAAAACAGCCAGTTTCCAGGGAAGGATTCGAGGAAGCCGAGCTGAGGGTCTTGGTCAGCATATTTTGCCTGACCCTGACTAATCTGTTTGATCAGTATATTTTGCCTGACCCTGACTAATCTGTTTGATCATTAAATTGTGCCTGACCAGACGTTAGTCTTCCCCCCGGTGTAAATATTAAAATGCTTCTTTTTTCTTGTACTAATACTTCTTCTAGGCAGGAAAATTAATTAACCGAATAAGTACGCGAGAACTAGTCAAATATATAATTCTATAAACACAAAGGTAATCGTCAAACGTGTAATAACCACAGAAGTATCTTCCTACTATTATTCACGGCTCATCTCGACGAACGTCTTCTACGTTAACGTCAATGTAGTTTATGGAAATAACGTGAAGCCTCCAATAATGTTTATTTCCTGCAAAACGTTACAGGAGAAACACCAAGGCCAGCATCTTGACATGTGCCCAGCCTTTGTCGACCTGATATATGCGTTCGAAAGAGGATCTGGACAAAATACGGCCGTTCAAAGAAATAGATTACAATAGTGCGAGAACATCATCATTGAATGCAGGAAAAAGGTCAAGAAACAGTGAACTAAATGGAGTCCCTCAACTTCACAAATTGAGTTAAACAAGGGTTTGTGCTTGCACAAACTCTGTTCGGTGTCATGGTCTCTATCATGCTGATCGCCGGTTTCAGAGATGGGGACATCGTAAGGATGGAAAGTTCTTTTAACATTAGCAGTCTTCAAGCAAAAGCCAAGATCAGATCACATATCCTCACAGATTTTCTTAACGCTGTCTTCATCACCTGTGATGGTTGACCATCATAGTCACTTGAGAACTTGTTTAGACCTTGGATGAATAAATTGGCATTTGGCGGAGTAGACTTAGTGGGGTCCGCCAGAGGCAGAAGAGCGCACTAAAGATTGGTTAATTGCTTGTGTCTGAGCACGTGGGAACAGAAGGTGAACGAATCTTGAGAGACAACACGTTTTGCTAGAGGCAATATACAAAGTGCCTTGCAGTAACAGCTGATGCCACAGCAGGCTCCTCCCATATTAAACATACATTTCTTTTGATACACGCGCTTTTGAAAGAACGTGATATGAACGTCAGTAAAGATTTATCAAATTGGTCACAAATATGGCAAAACTTGAGAATAAAGACATCCGCAGAGACATGCAACGTGAAATGTGGAGCGTGTGGACAGTCAGCTGGCTTGCTAGACTGGGATTACAGCATGCTAGGGTTCGAGTCCGCGGACGGACAGAAAACAAATTTGGGTGTGGTTCGTGCCTGGTACGACCGTTCCTCCAGTCGACCCAGCTATAAATGAGTACCTGAATTGGGGAAGGCAAAAACAACGATTTAGGGAATACACTAACTCACCTCGATAAGTCTGCGGCTTAGTATGTAACAGAGTTACAAGGGTCCGACGAGCCAACACCAGGAAAGCCCTGAAAATACCATTCGTGGTACCCACACATAGCTTGAGAACCTTGCCCGAGAAGTTTAGTTCATTGAACGGGGCATTGTCCTTAATTCTCAAACAATGCAGTTTAAAACTGACCAGTCAAAATTGTTTCCTTCCCACGATTCTACTGAGAATTCCACGACCTCTAGGTCATTTAGTAAACAAGGCAGCCTTTCTCTGAGACACGCCAGTTCAAATAAAGTTTGAGGGAAGGGAACTCAAGAAAGTAGAAATCATTGGCCAAAGCGGGGAGCTTAGCAAATAAGCTGGAGGGAGACAGATCAGGAGGACAGATCAGAAGGAAGAGATAAGGGAATTCTACTGGGCAGTTTAGTAGATACCATATAGACCGAGAACCAGTAGCTAGATAAACTACAAGCCTAAGCTAGTGAGTGATCAGAATAGAGAGAGAGAATTAGAAGCCACCAAAGCAGACCAACACTGAAAGGCAACGAGAGACCACGCACGTGTAAGAATCTGTATGTGTGTCATGTTCTGTTCGAGTCCTCACTAACACCTGTCTCTCGTGACCCGACTTTATTCTCGTCAGAGGAAGACGTGTTGCGTCAACACGAAACTGTCGTCCTGAACAACACGTTGGGACTCATGTGTGCCTTGGCCTGATAACCACAGGAACATAACCACTATCGTCGGTCATAGGCACGAGCACGACTGCAGTCGCCGAGTTCCTGACGTTGAGACGAGACAAGAGGTTCAGTAGACATCTGCCTTACGTTGAGACGAGACAAGAGGCTCTGTAGACATCGGCCTTATGTTGAGACGAGACAAGAAGCTCGGTAGACATCCACGTTGTGTAAGCTAAGAGGTGGAACATAATGCCATCAGAAAACGAGAACAGAGAGATTAGGACTACGAACAAGTAGCTAGACAGCATCATATCAATGCATAGAGACAGACGGTGAATAGAACAATTGCTAGATTCCGACCACGTGATTAGAACCCTGGGTAAAGTTTAGCGCAAGAGAAATAACTGCTCATCGCACGAACCTCTAGAAAGTAATTATAGTAAGTCACAGAAGTTTTTATAACAAACTTCTTGAGCGACATCAAAATTAGTTAATAATTGATGAACAATATAATACGATTTACGTATTAGTTTATTGATATAATGTGTATGATCTTTGTGAACTAAACATTCTTTGTTTTGATTTTGTTAAAAGAATTGTTAGTGGTTTAATTAAAGTGTGAGTTAAGGAGTGATAGGGGTAAGGAAGGAAGATAGTAAATAAAGTGATATAATAACGTTAGACCTGCTTCAATTACATGAAGATTTATCTTCATCCCCGACGGCAATTGTTGTCATGGGACTGACCTTTTACATTGTGAAATGTAAGACATATATGAGACCCTAACATCAGCATCTAATTATGTAACAAATGTGTGGAGCTTGATCAAGTCAGCACTGCTGAGCACGATGAATAATACAGAATGCGGTAGGAAGAAACTTGGACGATTCGATAATAAAAATAACAGCATGGTAGAATAAACAAGTACGGTACGCTATACCAACAAAGAAGAAATTATACAATACGTGCTTCAAATCAAAGTCCCAAGAGGATTATGCAACTTACCGACACGCAAGAAAGATTATGTAATCAAGAACTCAAAAGCAGAGGCTTGGAATAAATACAGAGAACAATTAGCGCTCATGTGTTTAAATAAACGGAGAAATGTCTTTAGAAGTTGTCAGGGCGATGAGAGTTACAAACAAGAGTTTTAACACCACCACAACTATAAATGACGAACAGGGGCTTCCGATTTTCTACCCCGAAAAAAAAGGAAAGCGCAAGGAGGAGAGTATTTCCTAGAACATTCTAAACCCGATTGATTCAAAACAGAGCCCAGAATATTAACACTGGCGGTTATGGGGGGGGGGGGGGGGGGGGGGGGAGAGAGTATCAATCGCAAAGCTGCCGACACGGACGGAATAACATGCGAGGCAATTAACGCTTGTGGATTCTTAGAAGTAAGATGATTACATAGAATATTTGTAGTGGCTTGAGAGCAAAGGCAGTAAAAAGCAGTGCTATATCTCTTACTGAAGGATATCCCTGCTAAGCAACACATGGAAACTGTACGTGAAAATCCTGAAGCATAGAAATGCCAGGGATTCTCGAACCATAGCAGAGTAGGGCTCCGTTCAGTTTCAGGCGGGATAAACGCTGTATAGACGCTTTATTTTCATGAGACAACTACGCGAAGCAAACATTGAATAGGATCGGAAAATTAAGGTTGTATTCATAGATCAAAAAAAGGCTTTCTACAGAGTAGACAGAATTAAACTATCGGCCATCCTACACGACTGCGGAGTTCAGTGCCAGCTTTTAGAGGATATTAGAGCATTGTACCAAGGGCGACAACATGTAGTAAAAACAACAGATGGCATGACTGAAACGACTGTGATAACAGCTGGGCAAAAACAAGGCTGTGTTTTGTCGCTACTTTTCTTCAACATATGCGAGTGTGTACAGAATTACACTGGAAGCCAAAAGGGAACATTCATTAATAAATAGAAATATAAACATGCTGGAAAGGATACAAAGAAGAGCGACAAAACTGATAGTGGAATTCCAGAATTACAGTTACGAGGAAAGACTCAGAAAAACCGGCCTTCAGTGTCTAGAAAAGAGAAGAATTCGAGGTGACAATACATGTTTATAAGATAATCACAGGAAAGGTTAAATTATAACAAGTTGTTTTTTTCAAAATACAACCACCAATGAGAACACAGATGGCACAGATACAAATTAACTAAAGAAAGGTCCAGATAGAATATTTGAAAATATTTTTTAGTCACAGAGTGGTGAATGCTTGGAATACATTACTCCAGGAGGTTTTGGAGGTAGAGTTAATGCCTTTAAGAATATATTGGATGTCTACAAACTCTGATGAGTCTTCTAAATCAATATAAAAACGTTAAGTTTAAGTTTAAGTTTCAATTCCTCTGAAGAAAGAACAGACGCTGATCAGTTAAATGAAGTCCTTTTGCCGATGATCAATGCTTACTTTACGAAAGTGAAGACGAACTATGGAAACCGACTAAGCTACGTAACCTCTCTCTTCTTACCTCACGTAGTTTCATTTTACTCTGTACAACAATCACACTCTTACACAACTTTCATACGCGCCCTCAGGGTGAGGGCCTTCCATTGCACTTTGGTTGGATTGACTACTAAGAGCGCTTAAACTTGCATAGGAGGTACATACAGGTGCACACACTCATCCACGCACTGGTTAATTCGTTCTCTGATATCACCTAAAAGGCTGGGCCCTTGGGTGGAAAGAGGCGTGCCTCCACCAATAGAATACAGAGAGGCAAACACTTTACAACAAGAATATATATATATATATATATATATATATATATATATATATATATATATATATATATATATATATATATATATATAACCAACAACATCTGACTGCGCTCAACTCTGTGTGAGAAAGATATAATTTTTTTGCGTTCTCCTTATTTCTCTATTCCCCAAGGCGGTGTGCGTTGCACTGTTTTTTTTATTTTGCTCCTTTCGGCCCAGTCCATCCGACTTCGGCATGCATTTGATGTAAGGGTCTGCTTCCTCCTTCATATTCTAAGGGTTTTCTTCCCCGACGCAACGGCCGGTGCTGTGATGGGGAGCGAACCCAGCACCTTCTGGTTGTGAGCCGTGTCACTTAAACACGGCCCACGCCGTCCCCCTGAGATACAGTTTGAAAATTAACACATAAAAAACAAAAATTCTACAGATAAGCAAATCGTCCTGAAACATGAACGGGACCAAGATAAAACAAGAGCAGGAATTCAAGTACTTGAACAGTGCTTTCACACAGGATTGAGGTTCAGCCAGGGATAATGAGATCTAGAGCCTAAAGCATACCATAATTGAAACAGACTAACTTAAACATGTCCTCCAAACGTCTGCTGATTAACAGTATATTCATGCCAACTCTCTGTTACCGGTGTCAAACGCAGACTAGCAACATCTCAATAGAAAGATCACAACATGTGAGATGAGATGCATTCTAAAAACCATGAACCTAACTAGGAAAGAATACGGAATGAAGAGATGGTGAGAAAATCAAGCTGTTCGTCCCTTAATGAGATTGCAACCTGGCCAACTATACCTGTGTGCCTATAACGCACGTCGATAGGGTTTTCGCAACAGTTGCAGACCGAGAATGAGACGGATAGGTAATTTGGTGGATATTCTAAATTGTCACGAAATGAAGACTAGTTCAGCGACGAGATTTGCTCTGTGATTTGGACAGAAGATAACGGCTCATCACGACGTCTGGCGACACAAGTGGATAAGACAAGACAATAACCAGTAACAAAAGAGAGAAAGAAATTGTTCAGTTGATAACCAATACATTGAAAGAAAGTGATATTCATCTCCATGATTGTAGGGTTCAACCATACGATAAAAATAACCAAATATGACTGAAAAATACGACACATAAACACAAATGCAAGAACAATACTAAACATCAATTTTTTTCACTACATGGTTGTCACACGCTCAGCTTATGTGCAAATGATGCTGCTGAATACCTAGCTGAAGCAATTAACCGTTTTCGGAACAATTTAAACTGTTAACTGTTCAGTTCTAGTCCTAAATAAGGGAATTTCCACAAAACCGTATCTGTTCTCTTCATGTTGAGTTGTTCAATTCAATTGTCCATCCCATCCACGTGTGCCGGTGAAGAGCGCGGATGAGCTTAATTAATTCGATTAGCTTCGTGATATGTCAAACAAAATGGTAAGATAGTGTTAAATGTGTATAGCATTTTGAAGCTCACTTGACTGGTAGGAAATTAGCACTCGGAGACCTCCTTCAGTGCGTTCGGAAATACATGCTGATCTTGAAAATAATATATCTCTGCAGTTATGGGATATCAATTGATGAATATATATTTTTTTAGTTGTTGTAAGATCGACGTTATATCAGATTTTTTTTCAGTCATATGAAGTAATTAGAATACAATTTAGCTTATTTAGAGTATATTTTCTACTTTACTTTACTTCACTTGATAGCGGTTGTATTGTTATACAGTAGCCAATGACAATCTATATGAAAGGCCATTTTAGAAATCAAATACTACGTCATTATCATAATTCTGTTCAATTTGTTAAGGTGTAAAGGAGCTAATGCCTTTATTTTTAGAATGGTTTTGAAACTTAAAATCGCTACAAAAAGTTGTATAAAGACTCAAATTTCTCGTGTCAGGATAAATGTGCGAGTCTGTCATCGTATTTCAGACCCAGACAAAAGAACAATGCATGTCCTGGGTATTAGCGACAGATCATTCTCATGCTGGACACAAGATCATTCTCATGCTGGACACAAGAGCATTGCAGTATTTTTACAGATACGACGGAGACCGAGTAGCAAAAAAGAAAGTTGATAGCTTTGACAAAGAAGTTATTAAACGATAAATTTATAAAATGGTAGATTCTAAAGAAGCATTGAACCTAAGGAGATTGTAAATTACACTAACAAGATCATTCATATTTCTAAAACAACATTATAGAAAACTGTAAGAGGTGCTGACTTCATTCTATAAGAATGCAGGCGGGAGAAATATCATTTGCGAAACGACTAACCTATTAGCTTTTAAAAGTAAATATTTCGAGAAATGAGTAAAGAAAATTATGATATTGTGTATATAGATGAAACATGAATAAATGCAGACCACACTAATAAAAAGGAATGGCAATCTCTAGATGAAACTATAAATAGAAATGTGCCAAGTAGTAAAAATAACAGAAACTGATAATAGCCCATGTAGGTAGCAGACATAATGGATTGTTGAAAAATTGTGAACTCGTGTTTGTTTCAAAATTTACCGATAATCGGAACTATCAGTTTTTTTTTGTTTTTTTTTGCTTAAATGTTTGCCTCACTAGTTTCTACTGGCGGAGGCGCGCCATTTTCCACCCCAGACAGTAGTCAATTGGGCGATATCAGGACTAATAAACCAGTGCTTGGATGCATGTGTGCATCTGTATGTACCTATGCTAGGTTTGTGCGCCCTCAGAAGCTAGCCCAACCAAAGTGCAATGGAAGGGCTTTACCAGGAGGGCGCGTGTGAAAGTTGTGCAAGGGTGTGACTGTAGGACAGAGTCAAATGAAACAGAGTGAGGTGAGAAGAGAGAGTAGGGGAAGAGTGGCCCCCGTTGTTGGGAACTATCAGTAAGAAATGAATGACCACATATTGAGAGTGAATTGAGAAAGCTATACTTCCGTCATTAGATAGACCTTCATGTCTAGTAATGGATAATGCATCCTACCATAAGGCAGTGGTACTGGAAGACAAGTTTCAGACATCAGCAACAACTAAGGACGAAAACAAATGTTGGCTAACAAAGAAGCTCATTCAATTTACGGAAATGCACCTCAAACATGAATTGTTGCCACAAGTGACAACAAAACTTTCAAACTGTCAGTTATAAAGAACATTGTATATACTGTCCTTTCAGACTTGGCAAACAATTATGTATTAAATGTGAGGAGCATGTAATGAAAGAGGAAGATGGTTATTGGCAGAAAGATGGTTTGCTATTCACTCAGCAGACAACAGTCAGCAATCTCTTTGAGTTATCTGATTCTTAATAGGATGGGTGCATTCTATATATATGTATATTCATTACAAGCAATAATTACATTAACTAATACATGCTAAAACGTTTCATGACGTTTGGAACTTCATATTTTTTTTTAGTAAGACTGATACAAAAACAGAAATATTAGTGATATAATTGTCTTTCAACACACAGCTCTTATTGGAAATCCACATAGTACGAGTACAAACCCGAATGCATGTCAACAATTCAGGTTTTATGTGCATTTCCGTAAATTTAATGTGCTTATTTGTTAGCCAAAATGTGATTTCATCCGTAATAATTGCTGATGTCGGGGCTTTGTGTTCCGGTGTCACTGCATTATGTTAGGAAGTATTGCCCATTAGCAGACAGGTTGGTCTTTCTAATGACGGAAGTACAGTTTTCTCAATCCACTCTCTCAATATGTGACCATTCCTCTCTGAATGAAAGTCTCAATTGTCTGAAGATTCTGAAACAAACAAGTGCATCGTTCCTCAACAGTCCATTTCGTCTGCTATATGCATGGGTTATTATCATTCACTGTGATTTTCTTATTGGCACAATTCCCTTTATAGTTCCATCTACAAATTATCCTTTGATTGTTTTTGTGTGGAGTGCATTTAGCCATATTTCATCTATATATACAATATCGTAATGTTTTTAAAGCATTTGTCCATTTCTAAACAAATGTAAGGACCATGTCCAATGTAGAAAGTCGCTTCTTTTACAAATTTTTACCTTTTTTTCATCTTATACGTTTCTTAACAGGTGTTGTTTACAATGTTCATAATGAGTGAGTTTACTTTTTTGTGCGCCCTGAAAAGGGCGTTAAGTAGCGGGTTGCAGTAGCTTTCATCACATCCCGAGCGTGCTGATGAAGATGAACCGGGGTCCCCAGGCGGTTGTGCTATGCTTGATTTAATCTGCGTGTCGCTCACTACTACGGGGATCACGTCGTTCCCTCACCTTGAGAGTCATTCTGCCACGAAAACAGTCCGTTTCCAGGAAGGGTTACTAGTAAGTAAAGGTGAGGGTCTTGACCAGTATGTTTTGCTTGACCCTGACTAACATGTCTGATCAGTATGGTTGGCCTGACCCCGACTAACATCTCTAATCAGTATGTTTTGCCTGACCCTGACTAACATGTCTGATCAGTATGGTTTGTCTGACCCCGACTAACATCTCATCAGTATGTTTTGCCTAACCCTGACTAACATGTCTGATCAGTATGTTTTGCCTGACCGTGACTAACATGTCTAATCAGTATGTTTTGCATGACCCTGACTAACATGTCTGATCAGTATGATTTGCCTGACCCTGACTAACATGTCTGATCAGTATATTTTACCTGACCCTGACTAACATGTCTGATCAGTATATTTTACCTGATCACACGTTAGTCTTCCTTCCCAGTGCAGTAGGTTGCATTACTTCCCGTACACTGAGGTGCGATAGTACCGAGAGAAAAACTCCGCGTCTGCCAAACTGGACACTATGAGATTTGAACCCGGTCCATTGGGATTGTGAAAGAGACGTTTCACCCCTAGGTCAAGCTGCCTCATATTTATTAAATAGCATATAAATAATTGTTTATAAAATCTACTATGTTCGGCTTTATACAAATGATATTTCTTCTGCCTGCATGCTTTCGTAATGTGACGTCGACATTGGTTACTGTAGAACTCTTAAAACTCTTTACAACGAAAAGCTAAAATTCAATCTATTTCCTTCATATGAATGAAAAAAAATGTAACACAACGTCGGTTTTACAAAAAAACAAAATAACAAATCATCAATTGATATCTCATAGCTGCTGAGATATATTATTTTCAAAATTGCCACGTATTTCTTAACGAACTGTAGCTGGAAGAGCATTTTTTGTCTTTATAAAGATAAATTACAAACATCAATCAGCATTTCGATTTGCTACCATCGTCCTGGTTTATACGTGCTTGTTCCCAGTCCCGTTCCATCATTGTCAGATGGTATATTCACGTGTTCAGTCACCACTCTCTTCTCTCTCCTTCCTTCCTTTTTACAAACTAAACATATGAGTAAATTGTGTTGTCCTTGTTACATTAATTCTGAAATAACTAGTTATTTATCAGCCAGCTCACAAGCGTTTTTTTAATAAAAACCTAACCTTTCAACCTTGTTAACAATTAGTTATACAGCTTGGTTATTGGTCCAAATATGGCAGGTTATCCATGCAGATAAGACAAAACATAGATGGGCAGGTCACATGTTGCGACGAAACGATGGTCGATGGAGCACAGTGACAGCAGTCTGGAACCCCCGATGTAAGAAGATGTAGCAGAGTACAGATTTAACTGGGGTTATTCTATCTAGAATGTTACTACATGCATTCACATCATTCACGACCTAACCACACTCAGCAATTAACACAGCAACACTCTCCAGCAAAGCTGGGTAATTTTTAATACAATCCCATTCAACTAAAAATAAGATTACAAACAACACATGAAATATATCTTAACTAAATAATCATAATTTATCTATTAATATTAATAATTTCGGAGGTAGTAATTATTAGCTTTTGAACATTGCCCCCAACTAATCCAACCCAGTTCTATCCGTTACACTCTCCTCCTCTTATGTGCACACTCACCACACTCTCACAAAATCGTCTTCATGGTCGTATTATGTGTATTCACTCCCACTCAGATCCCCTCAGGCAGGTGATCTTTACATTAAACATTCAATCTGTTCGACATATACTCACGTGTGATCACATACTCAATCGATCGACGTATACACATACTACGGAACATGCATCGTTTCCTCGGTGTCCTACACACGCCACACATACATCCACTCTTCTAGTCACAAGTTGCCCAACACACACCTTATAGAGCGACTGGCCAAGACTCAAAGGCATATGCTGGTTCAGTCACCCTGCAATTCATTCTATCTCTCAGGCATTCGTAAAATAGCCTGCTAAATTAGTAGCAGCCTAACAATCACTCTTCTAGAAAGTCGGTGAGCTAAACAGTCTCCTAGCTAAACGCTCAGTCTCTCTCTCTCTCTCTCTCTCTCTCTCTCTCTCTCCATGGACAGCCTGCCTGAGTTAAACTGTGCCTAGTATTATATAGTCTCAAGCAGTATCAGGCCTGTCCAATTGTCTTCTGTGGGATGTCTGACTCAGCCAGCACTCTAGTTTGGATCTACCTCCACTTTGTTGTTATTGGAACGAATCATTCTGAATTCCTGCCACACTAAAATGTCGCAGCAAGACCTGATGGCCGCTGTCTGTCACTCGCCCCTCCCCCCTCCCCGACCCAAATTGGAACATCAGAGTGGTCAGCTGCTAACCCCTACCTGTACCAGACACATTCTTCCCCCTCAATCTCCCGTTTTCCTTTGTCGACGTAGTGTCGAGACGGTGAGTGACGACCTTGGCTCGCATTCAGGTACCTTTGTTCACAGAGTCGTCGACCCCATCACACCCTGCCCTTAACGACCCTGCTCCGACTGGAACTGTTACAAAGAGACAGAGATCTCCAATGCGCTGGTCAGACTCCCCTTCTGTACTCTGCAACATCAGATATGCTTCAAGAGGACCACTTAACCACGCACTAACTTCCGTGGACTTCCGAGGCCTAAGACAGGGTCCGCTGGAGACGAAGTTGGGACGCGCAGCTACGCCAAGGAACGGGTCATCAAGATCAAGATCAAGAAGTATTCTAATTACTACCAATGTTCACATTATATATAAATAAAAATCGAAAACATGGCAAGCCCGTCGATTGGGGCAATGAAACGAAAATTTACGGACAAGAGCCGTACTTTTAAGGCGTCGTAGAAACATGATTTGGCAAATGGTAAACCGATGTGTTTGATATGCCAGAATGAAGGTGCGTGAAGGTGCAGTACAGCTTGAAATAATTGAAATGCAACTTAATATGGCTCTTCTGGACAAACACAAGTTTAGACCGCCAACACAGTTCTAGGTGACAAATGTTTCTTCTGATGAATTTCCACACTTGTCGAAATGTTGTAAAAAGGTGTTGACCATGTTTGAGAGCACTTATGTATATGAAGATGGATTTTCTGCAATTTCCAACATAAAGTCAAAACATCGAAACTGATTGACGAACATTTAGAATATCTAATGAATGCAGCTGTTACAGAATACCAAACTCTAACTAATAAAATTGCAAGTGCAATTCAAAGTCAAATATCTCACTAAAAATTAGATAACTTTTATTTTGTGCATTGAACTTGTATAAATCATGCACACATGCATTATTTTATTATTATTACAAAACAATCTGAATAAATTTAATAACTGTGATGTATTTTTATAGTCATTGCTTTTGAGCTTTCTGGTGCGGCTCTCGGCTTGAAAAAAAAATGTGTGGCCCTAAAGTGTGAAAAATGTTGGACATCACTGAAGTAGAAGGGGAGGAGACGATGAAGAGGATGTACGATTATTGTGTAATGCCGGCAATCTCTCTTAAACTTCACTCGAACTTTATGTTATGTTGGGTTTTCCTTTTTCTCGTGCTCGTGTCATGAGAAACGATCATATTTAACGAATCCCTAGTTTTTGGCGTGTTCATTTTTTATTGCATGCTTGCATGTAAAAATTTGACGTGCAAACTTTATACCTGCCGTAGATTTGGCAGCTGTTATATAATGTCAATGATTTTCACAAATTTAATGTTCAATTTTACTGGACAACAATGCATATATGTACATATATTCTCTTCTTCGTTCGTCCTGAAAAGGACGTTTGTGACGGTGTGTCGTAGTTTACAGCGAGCCTACGATATCTGCGCTTAACAGTCCAACACATCCGATTTCAGCACGGTATTTTTGGATCCTTCTTCTTTTTATTCTTCATCGTACGCTGTTTACAGCGATATACGTTGCACTGTTTTATTTTGTTAAGCCTGTGTCTCAGTGCATCCGATTTCAACAGGCGTTTCTGAAGGGATGCCCTCCTTAGCCTTTGGCTGTCCCCAGCCTATCTGCAAGGCAGCAGTTGTTTTTGGTTAAAGGTGTCTCTCTTAGGGAAGTTGTCTTGCAGGACTATCGAGTCTTCCCCACCCGTGATTTTTGGATCCGGTTTGCCTTCCCTCTTTGATCCAAAATTTCTTGGTCAACCTGCATGGTTGTAGTACGTTTCCAGGGTGGCCACTTGGAAGAGGATCTTCGTCAGTTATAGGTCACTGACCCTGATGCAAACAGCCAGCTATAAGTCCCTGGCTGGTACCAGCTCATTAACTGCTACATCTTCGATCCCTAAGCCCACCCATCCACCAAAACCCACCCACTCATCCCCAACCACCTACCCACCCACTCACACACACACACAAATCCCACGCACGTACACGCGCGCACGCACCTGCACCCGAACGCACGCACGCACGCCTACATACATACGCACGCACGAACACACGCACGTACGCCCACCCAAAATCACAACCCGATCCGTCTAAGGCCATCTGCCAAGGTCGCAGTCCACATTTCTCTTCACCAACACCCTAACAGCCGATCCTACCACTATGTCTTCCTCATTCAAACTGCCCATCCTCGTGGGAGTAGTACGTCTCTCCCATCACAGCCCGTCTGAAGAAACTCGTTCTTTTTCCAAATATCCAGTCTGCTCCAGAGTATATTCAAGCATTCTTTGACATCTTGGTGCCATCGCGTTTCTGGTTTGCCTCTGTCTCTCGTGCCTCTCAACCTGCATAAATACTTTAAATTAAAATTGTCTTGAAAAAAACAATCACAAATCTACTTTAATATAAATTGTCCTGATGTGCCTTACTTCGCCCCCAAAAATAGCACATTTTGTATTCACTCAATTCGGTAGTAAATTACAATGAAGCCAAAATGTGCATACAATATAGGCTTGGCCTGGCTTAGCTTAGTTCGTTCTCAATCTCCAGCTACCAAACCCTGAAAGGGCTTAAGTAGCAGAATGTAGTCCAGAGAATCTTCTTCTTTTTCTTCGTACGCTGTCAGACGTAAACTTGTATTTGTCCGAAGAAAGCAGCTGTCATCCTGAGAGTCCAGAGAATGGAATACGTTGTGTCGTAGTTTACAGCTTGACTGCGATATTTGCACCTTTTCGTCCAACACATCCGACATCAGCAAGCATTTTTGGAGTACCAGGTTAGCATTCCCTCTTCGATCCTGTTTCCTTAGCCAGTCTACCCTGCTGCAGCATGTTATCCAGGCTCACCACATGGAGGTGTAGAAGGGTCTTGGCAGCTCTGGTTCGCTGGCCCTGACGCCAGCAGTCAGCTATGGGTCGCTGACCACTGCATCTCATGCGCTGCTTAGCATCTTGATCCCTCATACAATATATAAAAGAAAATTATAAATTTAGAATGTTGCTGCTGTCATAACTGGTTATTTCAGGGAGGGGTGGGGGAGGGGGGATACTAGTACAACAGAGGATTGGAGGAGTTGCCGTCCTTGACAGCAGGTAGACATCGAAACCATTTGGCCAAGGACTCCATCTTTGTTGTGCCAGTAAACCCGGTAAACAATACCACTGTACAGAGTTGCCTGGGATATTTATGAAAGTAGTTAAATTCATTTTTAAAACCCTTTCCCTGCTCTCCTCATATCCCTATTGCACTCCCACTCCGCTCTCCAACCCATCTACAACCCGTCTATTTCTTCTCCTTCCTCAACCCACCTTTCTCTACTACACCTTATCACCAATATCTCTTCCACATTCAAAATTACCCATTTTAACTGCAGTACCCGGCTTCGCAGTGGAAATAACAAAATGTTCAGATCATATGTAATTTGCGAAATTCTTGAAGTGAAAACATTTTCAATTTCAAGATTGTGACATCTATTACGCATTACGCCCATTGCATTCTTCCTTAATCTGCCAATCTTTACTAAACCATAACCATGAGGTCACCATTTTTAATCATTTCCAACGAAAAAATATACGTGTGTGCGTATATGTATATATGTTAAGTTCAAACAAGTTAAACGGTGCGGACATTGATAGTTACTGCAGCTGGTTGGTTGTACAAACATCTGCTGCGTTCTCTCTCGCGCGCCAGTTCACACGAATCTCGTTCAATATCAAAACTATGTAGCATGTGGAATTGCTTATTCATCTATTACTTTATCATCATTAAACTGGTGGCCATTGATAGACCTTACAATGTTACTCATCAAAATCTAGTGTATCCATAATTGGCTTTTGTGAAGCCAGGATGTCAACTCTTTCGTTGCCTAGATCACTGCCTAGGATTATGAAGACTGACAACTGTCATCAGCGTGGACCCATTTCTGTCCTTTAACTATCGTCCCAACTGTGATCCCTTGTCTAATTGTTCTCACTGTCTTCGCCCTCCATGACGTTCATCTCTTGATTCTTGTTCCCTTGATATCTGAAATGCCATTGTGCATTGGAGGACGCCTGTCTGGGATAACCTGCAGATAGGCTTTGGGTGTGCAATTTATATCTGGATGTCACCAACAGAAGTCCCAACATGTACCGCCTCTTCAAGATTGGGGTATCTGTCGTTCATCTCAGAACCAGTCGTACACCTTCATTCGGGATACGTTCTAAACATTTACACTGTAATATTAATAATGTAAGGATACACAATCGAAATTAATAACTAACAGCACCACAAAGGACGAAAAGCAGTGGTTGTTCCATGGTTGCCACTGCCATAGTCGTGTGTGCTCCCCTGCCTCGTTTGTATCTCTCTGGGTCTGTAAATTAACACACCTGATTCGCACACAAAAGATATGAGAAAAGCTACTTATAATATGTAGCTATTGCTGGAAATATGCAGCTATATGTTCATGTTTAAAATCGTGACTCCTAAATTGAATTTGTTTTTATTGCCGCATGTAAATTATAATTTCAGTACATACATTATAATAAACCTCAACAGCAATTACGTGCTTGGAGATATCTCAGATATCAGATATCTCAAATCTTTAAATTATAATAATTAAATGCCATGTGCATTCAGTTTTATTGTATAAAGTATAAACCTGGAACCTGACAAAGAAAACCGAGAAGTGTATTGAGGCCTTTGAAATGTGGGTATTCAGAAAACTTGGACGAGTTTCTTGGAAAGATCGGAAAACTAATAATGAGGTTCTAGAACAACTCCAGGTGGAAAAGACACTTCTGAAAGAAATAAATAGCAGATAAATAAAATATGTTGGTCATGCCAAGCGCCATGAGAGCCTGCTAAATGTTATTTTGGAGGGCAGAGTAGAGAGCAAGAAAGCCAACAGGCGGCAGAGGTACAGACGGACAGACAACATCAGGGTGTGGTCATGACAGTTTGATTGCGTGTACCAGCCTTGCGCGAGACAGAGACATATGGAGATCCATTACGGTCAACCTCCTTTGCGGAGATGGCACTTGATGATAATGATGTTTGGAGAAAATGCACGAATAATATCACGATCACTAATATCACGTTTTTTTTCCTGTGTGATTTTATTTTTTCAACTGGGCCTGTAATTAGTTGCGTTGTTAAAATATATTTATTGCATGTGTTGCGTTTTGTTCTTTAGACCCAATTTTTTGCAAATACAAAGTTTTGTTCATTTTTGTTTGGAAATATAGATTTAGCGATTACTTTCAGAGTTTACCATCAGACAAAACGGTACGGTCCTCCACTTCCGCTTCAAGTTTATGACGTGAGATGGACATAAAAATAAATGAACAAATTGAGCATCTGACAGTTTTTAATTTAAACGTGGGTGCGACGTGCGGTAAGTAGTAAGTTAGTTGGATTAACTTTTTGCTCCAATGAAAGGAAACGTTATAGTTCCATAGCAGATACTGTTGTCGGGATGAAGTGTTAGAAACTTCATTGCACCAGGCCTCGATTTTTTTTTAAAGGTGGCTAATTCATACGACCAATAACTGTCCCCATCTCGCCCAACCTTTTCTCTGTCTGCATGCCTGGAGGAGTCAACAATGAGTATGGCATTGACATTGACGAGCGATTACTCACCCATGATTTGCTAATGATATCACAGAGACACCCACCAAATGGACACAGAATCTAGCAGCGCTGTGAGCGGAGAGCAAGAAAACAGGCAAAACACAGTGCTGCTCGAGCCCTGCCTGCTTAGCAGAGAACTGCACCTACCGGCTACTACCATCTCGTACAAGAGTTGGTACTTATACATGGACAATCATCCTTGTAGAATTACATGTTGACTAAGACTAAGATAATTTTGAAAGAGAAACAAAACCTACAATGTGACCAAAACATTTTTGTCAGGAACAAAGAACAAGGCAATGAAAACATCAAACAAATTACAATAAAAACAATGAACACAAAGTCTGGTGGTTGCAGACATTTGCGTCATTCTATTTTTACTCCGACACATGTTCTATGCTCATGTTTTCTGTTTAACTGAATTTGTGTGTAAACAAATATTCCAGCTCATTCAATTGTAGTGCCATATTTTTCATTTCTTAATACATACTTTCCTCCATGTACATTTTCTTGTCTTTTGTCCTATTTAGAGAAGCTGTCATGAGATCTTATTTTTTAATATTCTTCAAGAAAGAGTTTGCAAATACAGTAAGTTATTTAGATTTTTACTTTTAATGTGTGTCTATGTATTTTAGCTTTTGAAGCAGCACATTTAGATCTTTTCACTATAAGGTCTGTATAATTATCTGTTATGCCATGCTCACCAGGTAAAGATGTCTAAAAGATTACTTATTTTATCTTAAAGACTTATATCTAGACATGAGGTTCTTCTAAACTGTACATGTGTAAAACTGGTACAAATTCTTTCATTTAACATGCAATTTTTACGCTTTGATTTAATATCTTTTCTGACACATCTCACAGCAGAACACCCAAGCTTGTAATTCAATGGGTCCCCTCTCACTGCAATAATTAAAGCCAACCTCAGGGGAAAATAGGCTTATCAACACCCCAACTTTCCGAAAGGAAACTGCTATCATTGAACTAGAGAAGAGCAAATCATAATCTTCATACTGAGAACTGGGCATAATAGACTGAATGAGGATTGGGATGGATGACAGGTATCCATGTGGGAAGCATACCGTGACCATGGAACACATCCTACAAAGCTGCATGCTCACACAGGAAAAGGGAGAATAATACTGGCCTTGTGAGATAGATCCGAGACAAAAGTTGTATGAAGATAAAACAGCCTTACAAACAATTATGTCCTTTGTAAGGGAAACCAGGACCTTGATCTGAGGATGAATAACACAGGTAGATGACATTAACAATACAAATACTAACTGTATATTATGGAAAGCTATAGACAAAAAAGAAGTCATGGATTACAAAGGAAATACTTGATCTGTGTGATACGAGAAGGAAATTGAAGAGCCCAAAGAACAGTCCAGAAGGGTCCACTAGATATAGGTTTGTAAATGGAGAAATAAGGTTCAAGATCAAAGAGGCGGGGATTGCTGAACAGTGTAAAGATAGGTAGCACAAAATGGGCAGAAATGATACCAAAGAAGCATATAAGATTGTCAAAGATCTAATAAGGCCTATTCAAGGTCGCAGTATAAGACAAGAATGGAAAATGCGTTACAGAAGACCAAGAAATATTTACATGCTAGATGGAGTACTGCTTAGAAAAATACAATCACGAGTGCCGCGTGAGCCAGAATCTTAGCTTCTGGGATTGACGAAAATCAACCGATAACAAAAGAAGAGGTGGCTCCAGCAATGAAAAAAGGAAAAACTGCTGGAGTGGATAATATCCCAGGAGAGCTCATACGGGTTGATGGTGATGCAATAATTTACATCATGGCATCCATTTGCAATAGAATATGGCAGACAAAAACATGGCCGGCCCCCTGGTCAAAATCGATGGTCCTGCCAATACCCAAGTCAGGAAACCTAAAGCTTTGTCAAAACTACAGAATAATCAGCCTCATTAGACACCCTAGCAAATGTTCTGCTCAGAAAAATCCTTGACAGACTGAAACCCTAAGCTGAGAACACCATTGCCGAAAAACAGGCAGGTTTTCGAACTGGAAGCAGCACCACCAAGCAGATCTTCAATCTACAAATACTAAAAGAGATGTTTCTGGAAAACCAACAACATCTATACCATGTGTTTATTGACTTTAAAAAGGCGTTTGATGAGTCTGGCATGATGCTCTATGGGCAACAATAAAGATATATAACATCAACAACAACATTGTGAGAGTTATCGAGAATCTGTATGATAAAACAACAAGCGCAGACTTTGTGAATGGAAAAATGGGTGAATGGTTCCGCACATCCATTCCTAGAAAGAATTATGAATGATGCCGTAAGAATAAGGTATAGAGCGATTACCAACTTACCCTCTGCGGATGACGTTGGCGGGGACTGAGACAGAACTTTGACCATTGATCCGAAGACTAGGTGTAACAGCACAGTATTATGGCTTGAAGATGAAGGCAGAAAAGACATAGTTGATGACCAATAATACTGAAGGAATCAACACTGATCAAAGCAAATTGACAGGAGATTGGAACAGTGAACCACTTCAAGCATCTAGGCTCAACAGTGATGAGGTATCAAAACCAGAGATCCTGGACAGAATAGCACAAACAACAGCAACGCTTGCATTATTTAAACATATATGGAAAGATGAACGACTCTCCCTCGCGATAAAGGTCAGACTAATGTGCTCACTGGTTTTTTTTCAATATTCCTCCATGCCTGCGAAACATGGACCATTACAGCAGACCTTCAGAGAAGAATCCAGGCCATGGAAATGAGAAATATCACATACAAAAACCGTATTACAAATTATAAAGTACAACGAAGAATTGAGAATGCAAGTGGACTGTACGATGACCTCTCAAAGACGAAAGCTGACTTGGTATGGCCATGTCTCGAAGTCCAAGGACCTTGCAAATACCATACTACAGGGCACAGTACAGGGCAAGGACGTCCGAGAAAATGATTAGAAAACATCGATGAATGGACTAATCTACATGTTGTTCGTTTATCGTAATCGATGAGGATCACTTTGTCACTGTTCGCATGAGTTTGAAGATGGCTAAATAAGCCAGTCTGAGCCTTGAATTGTCTGTTGCACTTGGTACAGGGAAATAAGACACCTCCTTCCATCGGGGTTGATGTGAGTTGACTTGCAGAGTGATTGTCTATGGATAGCCTCATCTATTTTTGATGCCTCGTGTCTCTGAGCAACTCAACAATAGTTTGCGCCAGTCTGTACAATTTAAACGCAAACCTTTATTTTTGTTTGCTACTACCCGAAGAGACACAAAAAGCAACCGTAGACAGAGAGGGATGGTGCAGGATTGTGGAGGCGTCAGCAGGGGTGCCCAACAATCTCCAGAGGCCACGGAATAAACTGAACTGATATTATGGAAATATCAGTCGGGAAGTTGGATAGATTAATATAAAGCCCTAAAGAAATATGAACTAATGGTAATAAAGGTTCAATACTGAAAGCTGCATATCATGAAAACAGCACCAATTTGAAGTAGGTACAATCTTGGGACATTTTCATGTCTTTATTAAATCATGACATTACTAAACATTCTATTTCGTCAGTGTTTTTGGGTACCGGATTTGCCTTTCCACTACAAACCCTATTCTTTTAGCCAGACTACACTAGTGCAGCCTTTTCCCAGGGTCGCCACTTGGAAGCAGAATAGGGTCTTGGCTAGCTCTGGTATGCTCACCCTAATGCAAGCAGCCGGCTATGAGTCCCTGGCTGCTGTCAGCTCATTCACTCTGCTGCATCTTTGGCCCTACATGGCTAAAAAATGTATGGTACAGTTTGTTTACTGAAGAAAGAATTGATGTATTACTACTGTGTGGTGACTGGCTGTACGTAATTGATGATGAATCAGGGGACAGTTAACACACATGTGGTGTTGTGATTAAAGACAGTAATAAACAGCAATCATTGACATGGTTCATGCACTGATGCTTACTCAACAGTTCAGTTCATGTCCTCCAATTTTTATATATAGCACTGTCATTTATAACACCAAGTCTTATAGTAATGAATTTAACAGAAATTGTAAAGAGATGTATAAAAGTAGCAGAATTTGTGGGAAACTGTATAGTAACATAAATTTTATGTAGAGACTTGTAAAAGTAACAGTATTCAAAAATGTCCTTCTAGGAGCTATGCCCAAGAAAAGGAAAAAGTTCAAAAAGAAGCAGTTGTCAGAAAAAGACAAATTACTTTTTGAATTCTTTGATTATCCCGAACAAGATCAAGTAAGTATTGTATTTTCTGTAAAAGTTAAAAAAAAGTAAAGATCCCGTCACGCCATGCGGCGCATAGGAAATATGGTGTTAGGCCCATATTATTTTGTAACCCACGGCACATAGTGGATGATATGGTCAGCATCACGCCGGCTGGCTTTACTTCCCAGATTTTTTTGGTACCCAATTTCTGTGGCTGGGTCGAACGCAGGAGCCGGTTTGCGATCAGAAGACAAAAATCCTGCACCAACTGGGGATTGAACCCTCATCACGTACGAAGACATCATATTTTCTGTAGTGAAGTGAATTCTTACATGGGATTCATTTGAAAAATAACTTATTAAAATCAAAAGATGAAAAGCTACATTATTTTATTTTAGCTCTATTTCATATTATTTTCCTTTGCAAAATTTGGTCGCATAAAATGCATTTGCTTTTCTGAAATGTTCTTGTTTTGTTCCATTTGTTATTTTTCATCTTTTGGATCATGTTATTTGAGCTTGTTCACCTTTTCTGTCAGTTGGTCCTGTCAATTATAGGCTAGGGATTCTTACACTGCCGTGGGCATAATGTGAATGGTTGCAACCAATAGAGACTAAAGGAATTAAAATAGCCCTACTTTGCACTGGATATGTTTCCATTGTGAAGATAAAGTGCGTTATTGAACTTTTGGAAATAAAATCCAGACAAGCACTATACAAAACCAATGCCTGTTTGTAGTCAACTGCAAACAAGAGAACCCTTCTACAAAGGAACACTCAGACAACAAGGGAATGAGATTCAAGGATGGTGCATGCAGTGAAAAATTACACAGGTGACTCCTATTGAAACCACATTCAGGAGGCAAGGAAGGATCAACACTGGTGAGAAGGGGTGAAGTCCTGTACTAGAGTGACAACAATCTGAAGTGTGAAAATGTAGACTGAAACAGCTGCAGCAGCTCAGTGTTGGCTGTATTACAACTCATTAATCAGGGCATGCTACAGAATATACAAAACAGTCAGCTGTGATATGAATGGATATCATACATAGATGTCTAATGCTTGACAGATCAAAATTGCTCTGGTACGCAGACAGGAAAAATTTGTTTTGATTGCTTCAAAACTACCATTCATGGTGAGATTAAATTTTTGGAAAGAGCCCTAATATATGCGCAAAGACAACCTTCCCCTGGACAACAGAGTTGAAATGGAAAAAAAGATAAACCAAGAATACCATGTATGTGCATGATGGAAGATGAACTATTACTAATTTTTGTGTCCTTAGTATGTAACACTGTGGGTAAAGCTGCACAGAACAGGAAATTCCTTATTGAAGTCTCTTGTGTCTGTAACAAATAATCATTGCATTTATCTGATGGACACAGACATAATAAGAATACATCACATGTTGTACTTTTCAAGTAAAGGCTAAAAACACTGATTTGATTGATATGAGAACCATTATGTATCACTGAGCTTTTTTTTCATCAGAGGCAAAATAGGAAAGCTGGGGAAGCTAAAAGAGAAATGGTGAGACATGCTTTTACATTTACAATTCTGTTCTCCCCTTTTATTACTCCAACTTAAGTGTAAGGCCACCACTGCAGTTGACTTCCTTTAAGAAGCTTATACTAAAGCACGTTGCATGCTTTTGCAGTGATGGTTATTGTAGAAATTTGTTTCACACAATTAGGTTTCAAACCCCTTGAGCAACTCTCTTTTGTTGTTTTTTTACAATTTTCGTTAATATGCAACAGTGGACCTCTTCTTTCCTCCTCAACCAGGATCTACTTGGGAAATTATGTTAGTTTGCTATTATTTGACAAAAATCACTTTTTACAATTTCTTCACAATAAACAAAACTTTTGGGAAATGTCACTCTCTTAAACTTATTTAAAGGGAAAAAAAATAAGCAGAACATTATCAAAAGACAAAATAAATTGATGATTGACACCGGGAAAAAAGCTATTCATGAAGTTTTGAAGTGGCAGACTATTATGTTAACTGTGCATTTAAAACTGAATCACTAAAGAGAAATGCTTCGTTTGAATTCATGTCATAATACAGACATTTTTATATTGTCTTCAAAGTTGTAAGGGAAATCTGAGAGAGAAAAAGAATGTTGTATTCCTCAATAATTTGTTTTTGTGGCGAGGTTTTTAGCCTGAAAAAAAAAACTATTTTCGCCTAATGGCAAGAAAACTAGTCAGACGGAGTCACCTGTTTATAATATATAAACTTTTCGGTTACTGCTATAGAAACGGTTAAACATATGGGTATTTGAATCTAAAAATAGACTTCACTTCCATCGGCTTCAAGTACAAAAATAGCTTGGTTCTATTTTAAAATGAATTTTGAAACAATTTATCCTTTTTTTCAACTTGGATTGGAAGATTGTCCCATTATTGAGGGGTGATGAAGTTAAGTTGTTGCAATGGATTTTTCTGAGGTAGATCTGTTTAGTTTTTTTTATGTAGATGTAATAAATACATTTGTAGAAAAAACTAACAGATACAATGATCTTGCAAAACTTCATTGTCCGTCCTCTGGCAATTTCCAAAATTATCATCGTGCCCCCCGTAATAGGTGAGAATAAATATTTCTGCTGTTTTTCATTTTCACTTCCATCTTGTATCTCTGAAACTAACACACACACAACAAAAACAATAACACCAATAACTTCATTATTAACTTATGGTGTTATTGTGACAGATTTAGTCTTGCCAGACAAATCGTGTCTCAGTATAGACAGTCCTTAGTTTTGCCAGAATGTTTGCTCTAGTGTTTGAGTCTTTTAGGATGGACTCACACATCGTTTAACCACCCTCCGTAAGCGCTTGTGCCCAATGCAGAGGAGTATTAAGCTGCTCGAGCCTAGTCCGCTAAGCAAGAAACTCTTCTCCTGGCTACATCCAGCTCATACCAGAGCTGGGATCTGTACAAGGGCATCTGTCCTGTAGAAGTACAGGTCGACTAAGACCTAGTTATTTCTTATATGATTTTTATTATACTGACAATTCTTATGTATATTTATCATTATTATTCCTTTTTTTTTCATCTTTATTTGCTTATATTGCATTTTCTTTTAAACTGTCACTTCAGAAGACCAAAGAACAGGTAGAGGACTTACAGAAAAATTGTAAAGTGAAACATTTTCCCTTTATCAAGTAAGTAATTATTCAGATAGATGTCACAGTGAATTTAGTATCCACATCCACATTGCTATTAGTGGAGGAGTAAATGGCTGAGCAGTTAGAATACTATACTTCAAGTGTGTTGACACAGGTTCCAACACCTGTCAGGTCTGGGTTGTTTTTTTTAAATCAAGGATGTGTTAAATACCTAGCTAACAAACAAATGTTGTCACTTTCTCTTGCATGTTATCAAAACTGTTATTTGTCAGTCTTGTGTGAATTATTATTTCTAAACCTCTCATTCAGGTCAAGAGAAATCATCCCAGCAAACATAAAGGAAGAGATTGATAGACAGCAGCAAGAGAACGAAAGAAGAGAGATAGATTATGTGAGGCGACAGCATTCAGAAGATACTAAAAACAAAAAGCTGGAGAAGAAAATCAAAAAGGCTTCAAGAAGAAAAGCTCAGGTCAGGTAAAACTCTAGCCTGTCTTTTATCTGCTGGTCTTGTTCTGTTAGTTCTGTATTAGTAATTGGTTTATTTCAGTTGTTTTTCCTTCTAAACATGTTGTAAAAGGTAACAAAAGAGGGTTGTTCATGAGACTAGTAACCTTATCATATAAACAACATTTTAGTACAGAAAGTGGTTTGATACGGACCAAAGATGAAGTGAACGAGGTATCATTCAGCGAATCATATCTGATTACTTGATTTAAGGTCAGCGAACAAGAACTGTCCAAGATCATATTCCACCTCCAAGCGGTCGCATATGGAAACCGGCTGCATCTATGCAGCCTGCCATGGAGAGTAGATAGAGATCAAAGAGCTCAGGCAAACCCAGCCCCAAAGATGTGCTATGCTTAAATTGGATGTGTCAAGCCAAAATGTGCAGATATCTGATTACCCCGTATGTGGTGAAGAAATATGTTGGTGAATATCTAGTCCTCCACATCTTCTGATTTCTAAATAGATGAGATCTTCTCTTCTATTCCTGTACCGTTTATGAGGTATTGTTTCTACAGATTTATTGCAAACTGACTTTAAAGGGACATAAAAACTATGAGTTTGAGAGTTATCTTTCCTACAGCAGAGATGCATAACCCTTTGGTTGTAACCACATTTCAGTTCCTGAGCCATTATTGGTAGCTGAAATATTTGTTTTAATTTGTCCATAAATACACCCTGTATGTTATTTCCAGCTAGATCAGATCATTTTTAGCATTGGGCAACTCTGGGGAAACTCCACAGTATTAGATCTGAATGTGATACTCTTACTCACTTTTCCATAAGGATGGGTTGTTGTATTTGAGAGATAGAGAAGGGGGTATGTTTGTGTCTGTATTGTAGGAAATAAAAAATTGTATTGATTTCACAGTTGTCCAGAGTATATGTTTTCATAACACCATACTATAGGACCCCTGTTCTACCATGAAGTCTAGAGCAGTGCATGACAAATCCCGGGTTATACGGTGCCTAGAAATACTGAAATGGCTCCTAACATTTCAGGCCTAGTGTCATATTTACTCGCACAATTTCCCCACATTGCTTATATCTTCAGATTTAAGGGGCAGGAAATACAATAAACATAATTTTATTTTTTGTTATAGACTTTTAAGGTCAAGGTCAAACTGCTGGTAGAATGGTAGGCTTAACACAAATAAGGAAAAGTGAAAATAACTGTTACTTTGAAAATAAACTTAAATTTACACATTCAGAATTTTTTTTCAAGAACAGTTTACCCTTACCCACTGGCATGTTGCATAACCCTACGAGAAACTTTTCATCCATCACTATGCCTGACTCTTAGATTTCTTACCTTAGATATTTGTCACACAGGCTCTCCTCCGTCACACCTTCTGTTTCTCCTACTACCATCCACCCATTTGTGTAGTTGTTTTATTTTCCTTGTGGCTTATAGTTCCTACAGGATGGTGTAGGACATTTTATGAATGCCTAACTATCCTTAGTTCCATCTTACAACAAGCACTCATAGTTCTTCATACTCTGTCATACGTTGACTTGAATTTGTTCAAAGAAAGCAGCGGTCATCTTGAGGCTGTTGAAACTGTTATAGAGCTTGTCTAGTGTTGGCACTGGTGATGGCCAAATGTGCTTTCTCTGGTCCTCGTATGTTGGGCAATTTTGCAGCAGATGTTCAGGTGTCATTTTCCCAGTACCACAGGTGCATTCGTCAGTAGCACCTATCTTCAGTTTATTGAATAGATGGTACCTCAGTCTGTTGTGACCTGTGTGGAGTCTGTAGACCACACCTGCTCTTTTCTGTTCAACTGGTAATACGCATCATTACTGCACAACCACTTGCGTAGGGGTTTTCTTTTCTTTGTGGCTTATAGTTCTTACAGGAAAATGTAGGACCTTCCATGTCTAGCTATCCTTAGTTCCCTCTTACAACATGCTCACAATGTGACATGACATGGTTGCTCCTCAACACTGGGGCGTAGAGATCATTTCTTTTCCATGTGGCTTATAGTTCCTACCAGATAGTGTAGTACGTCCCATGCCTAACTCTTTTTAGTATTCTATTAAGACAATCTCTACAAAATGTTCAACACTACCACATACCTACCTGGGAAGCAAAATGACTCAATAGAAATTTCCACTAGAATTGCTTTGGCCTCGTGTGTATTTAATTAGTTCACCAACATCTGGAAATTAACGACACCGAGCAAACATACCAAGCTCAGACTATTCAACTCAGTCGTAATATCAGTAATGACATATGGATGTGAAAGCTGGAAGACAACAAAAGCGCAGGAAAACAAACTAAATATCTTTGATGAAATAAATTTTTCAGAAAATTATTGAATATACGCTGAGACCAGTTCATAACTAATTACTTGATAAGAACAGAGACAAACCAAATATACATGTCTGCCATCATCCGGAAAAAACGATGGGCATGCATTGGACATGTCCTTAGGATGAACAACAACAGCCTTCCATTGCAAGCACTCGAATGGACACCGAAGGGTCTTTCGGAAAAAAGGGAGACCCAAGGAAGCACTCAGAAAAACAATCATCCGAGAGGGATTAACTATGGGCCTCAACACCATACAAGATCTAAAAACAGTGGCGTCACACTGTTCCAACTAGAGATCGTTTGTTTCTGCCTTATGCGCCGTATTTGGCGCACAAAGATCATAGATAGATGGATAGATAAAACATGGCCGGTGGGTTACAGTAATACTTTGTTACTCTCCTTTCAGGTTACAGCAACACACAGGTGAACGATTTAATGTGTGATTTTTTTTTTTTTAACAGAACCAATATTTACATGAGACAGCCAGATCATCCAACATAACTTCTACTAACCCAGCTACTGATGGCACTAGTCAAAGCAATGAGCGATGTGTTGACAAAATACTAGCAGTGTCACCAAATACAGGTTCAAAGGTTAGAGCTAAAACAGTGATAAAGTTTATTGTAGGTAGTTAGAATCTTCTAGTATATGAGATTCCTTACATACTTTAGAATCTTGACTTGAAAATTCTCTTTGAAAGGAACAATCTTACATACGAAACAATCTCATAATTTAGAAGCATCCAATCATCAAAATTTTTTTATCTTAATGGAAAATGAAAGCAAAATTAATATTGACTCATCATTTTGTATAAATGTTGACAAGAATATTGCACTAAAAATGATAAGAATAATTGATGATTCATTTGTGAAGTGCAATTATGCAGTTCTTACACTGAGCATCAAGTGAGACATTTATTATTTATTTACTTAGCTTTAATGCATTATTATCACTTTACTAATTAGTATATTGTCTTTTTTCTTTCTTTCAGGTGTCAGATGGTCTGTTTGATAATCACAAGAAAGAAAATATAAAGACTCTACGCAGCATTGAGCTACAGAGAAATATGGAGGGAAAGAATGTTTTTGAGAGATCTTTGTATGTATTGACTGTCAGCAGTTTACTGGTTATGCTTGGGTAATAATTTCCTTCCATAGAAAAGTATGTTTACACTCGAGTGGTAACCACTATAATCTTCCAGGTATGTTGTATAAAAGGCGATTAAATAGCTAGCAACCTCATTATGAAAATACATTACTACGAAACCACCACTGCAGATTATTAGGTACATGTTTACATGATAAGACAAAAATTAAGATAAATAGGTATGGTCAGATACCACACTGAGACGAAAACACAAACAAAACCCACATTACGATCAATAGGCCTTCATCAGGGACAAGAAACAATAATAATGAACTAGCAATTCATAGGAGAAGGGAAGAATATATAAATGGGGGATGTCAACATATTAGGAGAAAATAGGGTATGTAACTGAGAAAATGTCACATCACTCCTTCTCAGGTGGTGCAGGATTCCAAGGGACATACAAAGGTGAGATGAAGTGGCCAGGAGAGTGTAAGAAATGGGAAATAGCTGGATATGCTAGTGGCAGTCAAATACGTTATGTTATAGGTAGAGGAAAAAGAGAAAGGCAAATGGGTGGCGGCCAGTATTAGATGAGAATTTGAGGAATAGGTATGGAAGATATTAATGCCATATGGTTAGGGGCAACCCATGCTGGAGATTAGTCTGTTCTCAAAGGTGAATCGATGACGATCGTCAGAAACAAGCAACTAAACATGTGACACTAGCATTAGCATTACCCTGGTGCCTAGGACCATTGAAGTTGCTGGCAATTGGGGAACATGTGCGTATGGATATCATTGAGGTGTTGCCAGAAATGCTCATGCGGTTCCAGAACAATATCTCCAATGTATGTCATACTGCACTGTCGACAAATGATGGAATAAATGAGGCTGCAGGACTTGCATGTGAACCCCTTCTTGATGAAGAACTCTGTTTTTGGGAAGGTAACTGAGCGAGTGAAGATGACATGTGGGCAAGTAACACGGATATGTGCATTATTGCACAGCCTATTGCCTAGATGGCTATGGGGGCTGGTGTGTAGGTGGCTACTGACCAGCAAGTCTCTCAGTTTACATGATAAAGGCCAGCGCTAGTGGTGGGCCATGTGGTTCACTTGTAGCCAAAAATAAGAATCATCAAAAGCATGTTTGCTCGGTTTAACTAAACATTCACCAAAAAGCTATCGTAACTGACACATTTACATTCTCTGTCTCATTCTTTCTCTCTCTAATTCTAAACCCTTTAAATAACGATTTATCATTCTCTAATAAATTAAATGTCACTGTTCTGCATTAATTTTCTTGTATTCTAATTTCAGACACAGTTTGCCTTCTCTTGCTCCACAACAGCAAAATGGTCTGACATTAAAACAATCCTTGGAGACATTGAGAAGAGGAAAAACACAATCCAACACACATTTTGCAACTACAGGGTCGGCATTATTCCAGCCCCTGAAACCATTGTCCAATGTTAAACTTCCTCTGAGCAAATGTGGCAACAGGACTGGCAATATATTCTTCTTGTGTAATGAAGGTTACAGATTTTCCATAACACAGGCTTGTGGAAATAAATTGCTTTATAAGGATGTTAACCAAAATTCAAATACCTATGGCAACCATGCCGATATACCAGAATGCTCAGACTCAAACCAGGCATCTGTATCATATTTCTCAGAGGCACCCAACAACTCATTATCCAACTGTCAAGGCTCTTATCATCCAAGTCATCAGGCTTCTCAAACTGACACGTCAAAACATGTTTTTGATATGCCACAAATCCAAGATCATCCTTCTCATTCATCACCTTCAGACAACCTACTATTAGAGAGGTACTCAAACAGTGGTGTACTAACAAATTGTTACTCTGAACATGCCTCTGTAACTCAGACTTCATCTCAAAGCTCATTGTCTTATCTTGAAATGCTTGTAAATCCTGCACCTTTCACACAAACTGAACAACAGCAGATTCAGAAAGTAATGCTGACAGATTCAGGGTCAACAAGTGACATCAAATCTCATGATTCTGGAAAAAGACGTCACTATCAAAGCATACATTTGTCTCAGCCTTCCCTTCCAGCATCAATGGACCTATTTCATGGGGATTTAATTTCAGACGAAAAAAGTAATAATTTGATGAAATATGAATTTTCTTCATCTTCTAAGTACAAACAGCGTTCTTCAAATAAAATGGATGAACTTGCAAGCATTAAGCTTAAACAACCCCAACATACAAACGCAACAGGTGACTACCAATATCTGCCGCCGTGCAGTAAGACTGTCATACTTACCACAGATGTTCAAGCAAAATGGTCACAGCCGGTTTGTAAGGATGAGATCACAGAATTGGTTCACCTTCCTGGAATTCCACTAGGTGGTTATCTGCCAGGTTTATGTGACTTGGAAGGTTATGCCGGTGGGGGAGTTTACAAATCGTCAAGTAGATACACATCTAATGACTCATCTGACACTTATCAAATTTCTCATGGGACTTCATTGAACAGTAAGATTATGAATGTAGAGGTCACTGCATCATCTTTAAAAGACTTTGTTCCTGATCACTGGGACGATGGTGTGTTCAATGAAGATGATAATGTCACTGACTCAAATTGCAACTGTGAAGGAAACATCAACACCTGCACAATTCCTTTAATAGTGTCAGATAATACACTACCAACTGAAACTGGTGTTAAAAGACATGTAAATCATCAGAAAGTAGTGACTGACTTGCTCAAACTTCATCAGAGTAACAATAACAAACATATAAAAGTGATCAATGATGACTCAAGAAGCGACAGACTTATGTCTGCCTTGGACTCTCTCCACAATAAGTGTTTCCAAGTCAGGAAAATTGAGTTTCATAATTCAGGAAAAGCTATTTCAAAGCAGTTTGTATGTAAACCAACGATAAAAATGCAGAGGAAGCAAGAAACTATTGACAAAAGACATGGAGTATTACCAAAAGCTTCAAAACGTAAGGACATCACTTCTGAACTTGAGGTGATAATGAAGAGAATTGACTTGAAGTCTTCACGCTGTCATCCTGTTGATCAATCAAGAAACCTCATTTCCACAAACTTAATGCAGGCCATGGAAACATCAAATGATCAAAAAATGATCAAGACTGATTCTGGTATTGAAGATAATGGTTTAGCAAAACATAACTTCCCAAACAATACTGAAGTAGTCAGTACACGTAAAAATCCGTACTTCCAGAACTTGAGAGGTGCATGTACATCAGATCAAAGCTTACAGAGCCAATGCAATCTACCACCTCACAGTTCGTCAAAAGCAGGAGCAGTAGAAATGAAAATTAGTGGACATAATAGCAGCACAGTATGTGAACATCAGGAAGATTGTAAAGTTGTTCCCTTCACAACCCCTACTTGTGGAAATGTATGCGGTCCTCCTCCAGGTCTTACTTTAAATTGGCCCGCTGCAACACAGCAGCTATTAAATAGTTATCTACCAATTGACATTCTGTCAGCCCAAGATTCATTGTATGCTGCATTAGCCCTCACTGTATTAGATTCTTACTGTAGTCAACCAATTGCCTCAAACAGTCTGGCCACTGACCCAAACTTGAATTTGCTAGTGCTGACCATGCAACACCAACAGAAGAGGCTGTTCTTACTGATGTGTGACTTGCAAGCCAAGATAATGCAGTTAGCAAGTACATGGAAACCTAATATGACATTGAAAGGTCCTTTGGCTAAAGCAGTTGATGAAACAACTGCTAGAGGCGTACATACAAAAACAGAAACATTGTCAAGTAATAAGGAACTTTCTATTTCACAGATTGGTGCCATACTTGACAAATTACTAACTGTCAATACAGAGTGCATCAACTCAGTACCAGAAAACACTTTTGCTGATTTAACTATACAGAGCACATGTGCACAAGCTGCCCAGAATATTTGTACATTTCCGTCAAGACATCTTGAATTAAATAAACAAGTATACCAAACAAAACGATCAGATACTGGACAAAATAATATTCTTAAAAGATTTCCTGTACTCAGAATTGTTAAGCAAAAATTCCATTTGCAATAGATAGCAGAAAACTACGCAAGTTGTGCAACATAATCCCTGTGACATAAATAGCAGCTAAGCAAAAACAAATTATTAAGATTCCACCAACTCCCAGTGGAGCAGAGCATCAGTCTGTAGAGATAAGTACAGAATCTCAGTTTATGGTAGCTCATACTGAAGTGACAGCCAATATTTTCTGCACACAAGTGGTCAGATTAGTTGATAGTTGTCCATCACAAGTGATGAAGACCACTCTCTTTGTTCAGCTGTGTGGACAGTCGTATCTCTTGCTGTGTCCGCTGAAATGGGTGACTTGCGCAGAGATTGGATTAAAGTGAGGAAGAAACTGCCTTTTGTCAACCTCACTCACAGAGCCTAAGCTACCTTTTGCCAGTGGCAAGACATTCATCGAGACGACTGGAGATAGCATAGGATGCAGATTTTGCCTCAGGGTTACCACCGAAGCCTTTCCGTAATTTTAACCCACAGGGTGGGAAGGCATCTAACGCAGTTTGTCGTGCCTTTTCGATAACCACAAGAGGTCGTACGGACAACACTCAGCGTGTGAGTGAGTCTGGCATCTCTCCCTAGCTGTATTCAGTTCATCATAGTAGCATCTAAAATTCCCACACGCCATATTTGTGAAGGTGAACCGGCAGAACTAACCCGTGAGATACGACACAGGTATAAGCGTAGCGCCATTCAGCCGGCGTCCAGACCAGGATAAACGGACGGAAGAAATCACAAAAAAAGAACGAAATAACAAGTCCAGTCGGAAAACAACTCCACATATCCGTGAACACAAGTGTAAGTCGTCGACTAGTGTGAATTCCAGGCAAATCCGTGGTCTGGCGGCATCCATAATAATCCAAAACAGTAGAGAAATGTAGACTCGCAGCCAGTTATGGCGCCATCTTTGCCAGATTAGTACAGAAGCTCATATTACCTATAGCAATTCAGCTGAGTTAACAAGCAGTGATGGCAGACGACAACGTGAATCGATGGTCGCTGTGCTTCAGCAAATCAGCCAATGTTATTCTAAGTAAAATGTCTGCCTCCATCTTCACAACAAATAAGTTGCATGGCTTTTACAGTTCTAGAGAATGAAATTAATTGAGCAAACGCCTTCACAAACCTGCCAACATTTTCATAAAATATAGACATAGGAAAGAGCCAAGCACGACGAACAAGGTAGAACGCAATGTTCTCCATGCAGATCAGTCTGATGTCACTAGTTGTAGTTTCTGTATATTGTTGAGACCCCATCATGGTGGTCTCTCTAGTGCGTATCCTGTGAAATCTCACTCTTGGCATGCTGCTCATTCTGGTGCCACTTGACATCCGCATAATCGCTTGAACTGGAAGTCTGTTGCTATTTTAAGGACATGTCCGATATACATCCACCGTTCTCTGCTTATGGTAGTAGAAACATTGCCGTTTGGTCTTTAATCTTATTTGTTTGCTTGTCTTAGATTCTTTCTAGTTAATGTCAATATTTAAAAAAAACATTATTTTCAAGTTTTGGTCATTTTCCAGCTTTCACATACATAGACCTGAGTGGTCCGCCGGGTCTTTGTGTATAATAAAGACAAGAATAGCACCATTGCTCCACAGATGGCATGTCGTAAGAGATAACTGTGTGATATGGCATAACACTGGCCATAGTTAGGTGGTTTGTTAAAACCAGCATAGATGTCACCCAACAGGATGCGGATCTACTTTGCTTTAGTGTTTTGAGTCTGTTAAGATGGAGATGGACTCTCATATCAGTTAACCACACTCCGCAGCACTTATCCCATCACAGCGGAGTAATAAGCTGCTCAAGCCTAGCCAACTAAGCATGAAATCTTCCTCCCGCTACATCCAGCTCACGCCAGAGCTGGTACCTGCACAGGGGCATCCGCTCATGTTGAAGTACAGGTCGACTAAGATACCCATATTTAATACTGATATTGTGTTTATTGGACAGCCTTAGTTCGATGTCTTTATTCAGTGTTTTTAATCTCCAGACAAGCGAGGTCAAGCAATTCGAGAAAACATAGTTAATGTGTCTCCATCTTATTCTATTTGGCTGCATAAGTAATTAAATGTTCTACTACCGTAATATGGGGTGACATTGGTCCACTTTCAGACATTCTGCCCTATATTTTTCACATATGTCGCCTTATGGCTGAGCAGCGCATGAGCTGCAGTGGTCAGCAACCCATAGCTGACTACTAGCGTCAGGGCCAGCGAACCAGAGCTGCCAAGACACTTGTACATCTCCACGTGGTGATCCCGGATAACAGGCTGCAAAAGAGCAGACTGATTAAGAAGGTATCTAAAAGGGAATGCTAACCCGGTACTTAAAAAATGCTTGCTGAAGTCGGATGTGTTGGACCGAAAGGTGCAAATATCACAGTCAAGTTGTAAACTATGACAACGCATTCTGTTCTCTGGACTACATTCTGCTACTTAGGCCCATGTCAGGGTTTGGTAGTGGGAGATTGAGAACAAGCGAAGCCAAACCATATGTCCCCTTATTAACTTCAAATTAGTCTTAGCTAGTACTTGAGAAAGAAACATGAATTTATTTCATACTAAACATATTTATCTGTAATATATTTCTATTCAAAATTTTATATCAGTTACTGTGAGATTCATGATTTTTGTTTTCGAATCATACATCTGCAGGCCTGCTTGTTCGGATAGGTGACAATGTCTATCTTTTCCTGTGTTTTCTCAACACTTGTACTCAGAAAAGCCAAGTTATCCAAGAAGGCAAAATCTTCTGTCTTTGGCATCCATCCATTTTATGCCTAAATGTTTGTTGTGGGCATAGTTACGGATTACCCAGTCTGTGGCTATACTAAATAAAAGTAGGGACATAATGCAGCCTTGCTTTACTCTTATTTCTATATGGAACAATACCGATTTACAAACAGAATTGTGCATCAGTGTTTAACAGGAGCCTACACAAATGAAAACTGTTAGACTGCAGTCAAAGGAAGATAACCACAATCCTACAAGCTGAAGAATTTAAAAGCTTCATTGACCATTTTTTTTTTTTTTTAACTGAAAGTGTTTGCCTCACTAGTTTCTACTGGCAGAGGTGCACCTATTCCACCCCAGATCGTAGTCAATCGGGCGACATTAAGACGCATAAACCAGTGCTTGGATGCATGTGTATGTACCTAACCTAGTGTTTCAGTGATGCAAAAGTGTTTCATGTCATTTGATGATCCTCTTCGTTCTTCGTAGATAGGTGGTTTCTATTTTCCTTTTTTTTTTCATTATTGTTAAACTGTCCACTCCAGAGGTTAAATATGCACAATTTTGAATTCCTGGGTCAATTTTTGGGAATGGGTATATTTATTTTAGGTACAGCACGCTTTTACTTTTTTATTTTAAATTTTTTTTTTTTCAAATCATCGTCATTTAAAAAATATAGTGAAAATGTAATGTAGCGAAATGTATAACAGGGATGAATGAAATGAAATGATTATGAAGATGACAAAATATTTTGAAATAAAAATGAGAATAAAATGTTGAATATGTAAATTAAATGATTTGAGTTCTTCCATCTGTCATGAGGAACATCTGCAGTGACTTCTCCTTTCCATCTGGTCTTGATGTTTCAGAACTTCCTCCCTGCTCTCAAAGATTTTCTAATCCCAGCTACGTTTCTCAACTTGCTCAATGTGTAAGGGATTTTCTGACTTTCGAAGAAAACATGATACTCCACTGCACGGGCCCTCCGAGATATAATGTGGTTACCTACTTTTCAAACTCTTGCAGCTAATTAGGTGTCAAATGTGAGTGAGGCCGAGGAATAAAATATCAAGTGGTGAGGATGATTCATCGACCAACCTATGCATCAAAGGCTAAATAAACGTGAGGCAAGCTAAAGGGAAGTAACTTTGTAATCAAGGCCACGGAGAAGATCAGGTATAATGCTTCACTTGAAAGGTAATAGCAGACACTGACGTCGGGGATGAAGTGTTAAAACCTTCATTGTACTAAGCTTTGTGAGGAGGGCCGTCCCTGCATATGTGCCTTTTTCTTCGCCAGGTACCAATTTACAGCTGGGTCCACTGGAGCTGACGCTAGCCGGAGTTAAACCCTGTACTTTTGCTATGAAAAGTGTGTGCTCCCCCTCTGTGCTAATCAGCCGCTCGTAAACTCGGCCATAAAACCTATGACAGCATGCTGAATCCATCCACTCTTGAAAACAAATACTGTTTTCTAAGATTATATTCGACATCGAAAACGAAAAGTCAGACACAAGAGCAAAGAAAACAATTGCATCAACCAGCACATTTTGAATACTTTAGCCAGTCAGCCTTCCTCAACTGGCTAAATGGAGGGCAATTTGTTCACTCAATCCACAAGCGCACAGTGGTTTAAGCAGACAGGCAAAGTCGGTGCTTGTATTTATTCAGTCTGTTTATGCCCTATCAAGAGGCTGCGTGGTTTAGGAATGAAGCGCCCGTTTCACAATCCCAACGCACCCAGTTCGAATCACGCCTGTGTCCAGTTTGGCGAACACGGGTATTTTTTCGCTCCCCCGCGTACAGAAAGTGATGGCAACCTACCGGACGGCTCACTTGCCAAGAAATTTATAACAGCCAAATAGATTGGCGGTTGTAAAAAGCGACGTTCTGCAAAGGACATGCTACTTACTTGTATGCCCTATCCCGAGGCGAAGAATGGGGGTATATCCTTGCTGGTCATGAGAATGATAGTCGTCGCCAGGTTGGTTCGGATCTCTTCTAGCAGCCACATATGATATTGAGGTTACTTTTTTACTCCATCTTGTGTATCTACACCAGAACCGATGATGCAGTAGTTCTTGTTCGTCATTCGTTCTCAATCTCCAGCTACCAATACCTGAACATTCTCAATCTCCCGCTACCAAGCCCTGAACATTCTCAATCTCCCGCTACCAAGCCCTGAATATTCTCAATCTCCCGCTACCAAGCCCTGAACGTTCTCAATCTCCCGCTGCCAAGCCCTGAACATTCTTAATCTCCCGCTACCAAGCCCTGAACATTCTTAATCTCCCGCTACCAAGCCCTGAACATTCTCAATCTCCCGCTACCAAGCCCTGAACATTCTCAATCTCCAGCTACCAAGCCCTGAACATTCTCAATCTCCAGCTACCAAGCCCTGAACATTCTCAATCTCCAGCTACCAAGCCCTGAACATTCTCAATCTCCAGCTACCAAGCCCTGAACATTCTGAATCTCCAGCTACCAAGCCCTGAACATTCTCAATCTCCAGCTACCAATACCTGAAAATGGGCTTTGCAAGTAGCAGCATGGAGTCCATAGAACGGAATGTGTTGTGTCATAGTTTACAGCTTGACTGCGATATTTGCATCTTTCTATCTGACTTCAGCGTGATATTTTTTAGTACCAGGTTAGCCTTCCCTCTTCTATCCCATCTCTTTAACCAGCCTGTTCTGTTGCAATGTACTAAAAATCTAAATTTATGAAAATTTTGCGATCGTCCACTGAATCTGTGCATTTTTGATGTTTTTAAATACAGCATAACGTCATTCTGCTACCGCCCACCTGAAAGCTAAAATCACCCACCATTGGGCGGTAGCGTCCAGATTGAAGGGCAATGGAATAGACCCTTTCTACTAACCAATAATATCTTTGACCATCTAATGCCTATCTCAGTCAGTCATGAAAGTCAGAATGTCATCTGCAAAAGTTAGTGTTAGCCATGGTCATGTGAATTTAATGTTGGCTACCTTTATTGAACAGTACCGGTGAGAGCCGAGAACCTTCCGACAGCCCGGCCATATTCACATCGGCTCTGATGTCCAAGATCTAAGGTGGAGTGCAACTGTTCTGTCCATCAGGACAACGTACTAGGTCAAAGTCACGTGAAGCTCAAGTATCTGTAATAGGATACGTCGTGGGTTTTTCCATGATATGATCGCTTCTCGCAGTCTACCCAGATGGGTTACTGCCGAAGTCAGAGAACAATTCAGAGCCTCCGCGGGAGCTATGGAGTTTGTACTCTGTCGTCGGTACTTTCAGTAATGAAAGGTACTTGGAGAATATGGGGTCGTCCAGGCGAAATGAAGTCAGTTCTATGAGCCATTTTTCGAGGCCTTATACATTTTCAGAAGTATACTTGACAAGAAGTCACAGAAATTGTGGCTGAGAATAGACCGAGAGAAAAACCCCAAAAATTATTAGAATAAATGCAAGTAAAGATAATCAGATTGTGTTGGGAGACACTCCTACAAGATGTGTAATCATTCATTTATCTTGATAGCAATATAGACAAAGTAGGAGTTGCAGATAAAACTATCAAGATAAGAATACAGAAGGTGAAAGAAGCTCTCATTACATTTGTGGAGATAAAAAAATTAAGTCCAATACAAAAACGAAAATCTTCTATTCCATTTGCCAGGTTTGTTTTGTTTTTTTTTCCCCACTAGTTCTATTGTATAGCTATGGAACAAAGAGAACACACACAAAAAAAAACAAGAAACAGGCGTTCACGAGGACAGTTATAAATTAATTAAAGAAAGGTTCAGATTAAACACGAAAAATAAAAACATTAGAAATGAGGAAACTTTTTTTTTTTTTTCCATTTTTGTTGGTAGCCGGAGAGTGCTGAATGTTTGGAATGCATTGTCCCATGCTACCATTGGGGCAGAGTCTTTTTTTTTTAATGGATTGTAAGCGCAGAGTTATATTTAGATCAAGCTGAGTAGAAGAATCTGGTTGTATACAGACTCTGTTGAGCCTTCTAAATCAGTATAAAGAAGTTAAGCTAAGTAATGAACGGCTTCCTGCGCAGAATAGACATTGGAATAGTGTGATAAGATCACTATAGTAGAACTGTTGGAAAGGACCATACAAAGAATACGGCAAGAGGAAACGGTGCTGGTGTTAGATGGGACAAACATTAAAGGAATTCAGTTGACAGCATTACAAGACAGTCTCTGTTCTGAAACCCATAAAGCAAGAGAAGTAGAGACATGTGGAAATACCCACGGAAAAGAGAACTCGAGTCAAATATAAATAAAATAGGAAAGACATGGGTCAGAGCTGGAACGGATGGCCTAAGATAAGAGGATTTAGTGTGTATCTGTTGAACACAAGTACTCGCTATAGAGCTGAAAGGTTCTGATTTATATATTTTAATGTGTCGTTCATTTTTTTATATTAATGGTTATTCGTTTAACTTAGTTCGTTGTTCTTTGGCATGTTCTCGCCTGTTACTGTTATAAAGTAAACCTGTTTCTTTTAACATTGTTTGAATTTTTGCTTCTACCGCTATTGAGTTTTACTGTAGTCACTCTAATTAAAACCGAACATAACAGTTTCGTGTCTAGACCAATATTAAGTGTAATCACATGACTTTCTTTTAAAAATGGCCGCCCTTGAACATATACACGAGTTTCATATTTTAGAACCCAATTACTGCAGGCTAAAACACAAGATGAAATCCGCATTAGCTGGTTTGTATTAGGAGCTACATCTATTTTTCTTATAACGTAATGTCAATTTAGTTGAGTTGTATTATTATATCAGATCACAAGACAAACGAACATCCCGGGGTGTCCCCACCATCAGAGAGTGAGAGAGATCATTAAAATGAATAATCATTATGTTTCTGTCAATTCACAAAGACGTCTTACAAAAATACATTACAAGGCAACCTTACGATGGAAAAAGAGCAGATGCAATGCTGAGCATAATATGTTACGGAGGTGTTAAATCCTTAACCAATATCATCGACATCAGTATGTGAGATCTTCAGTCCGTATAATACTAATAATAATATGTTCAAGTAGAGTGTAGTAGTCTGCAGTGTCCAGTTCTCAGATTAAATAAGGTAGTTTGTTGATTTCTTTTGAGTTGGTGAATTGGGTCTGGTGTACTGCTTATGTTTCTGTCTTCTCTCCATTGGTGAATGTACTGATTTCTTATGATGTTCTTGATCTCTCTGTATGGTACTCGATGATTAAATTGTGCCTTTTTTAACTTTAAAGCTGCCATCTTTTGCTAGAGCGTCAGCTCTCTCATTTCCTGTGATTCCGCAATGGGAGGTTAGCCACTGGAACGCCGCTATTGTTGAGGATCTTTGGAGTTTTCCTAGTTCTGCTCTGATCTCTGATAACAGTGGTTCATTGTTTGTTTTTTGTATTGTCTCTAATAAAAGTACTCTGCAGTCTGTGCATACAGCTATTTTTGTTGGTGGTTGCCTTTCTGTTTGAAGTATAGTATTCTCAGTGCTCACAGGAGGGCCATTGATTCTGCTCTGAGGTTTGTGGATGACTTTCGTGTTGGGAGGGCCTCTTCTGTTATATTTCCACTTTTGTAGGTAATTTTGTGTCTTATGAATATGCCTCCTCCCTTGTTTCGGCCTGCCCCCTCTGCTGAACCTGTGTACACCTGTGTCCATTCCTTAGTATTATATTTCTCCTCAATCATTGCTTGTGATAAAGTTTTCAGCTCGTGGACACTGTATTGGTCTTTTTTTCTGATTCCTGGGATCTCTGTACTTATTGCGATGAAAGAGTTATCAAATGTGTACACTAACTTTGGTCTTACACAAAGAAAATGGAAATAATGTTTTTACCTGCCACTGGAAAGCCCTACAGTGAATCAAACTTTACTATACAGGGCCAACATTTACAAGTAGTTGATAGCCTTACCTACCTTGATAATACCCTCACCAGAAAAGCAAATATTGACTCTAAGGTCCACACCAGGATTGCCATGACAAGTGCTGCTTTTGTACGACGACAAGCTAATCTTTAGGACCAGCAAGGAATCAATGTTGCTACCACGATCAAGGTCTATCATTCATTTAGTCATGAAATAAAGTAGTCAACAGGCATGATGGTGATTAACATTATATATTGATTAAGAATTATGTAAATGAAGTCTTAATTTACGTATAAACTGTCATTTAGTAGTTAGTCAACCAACACACTTTTCAACTGCTTCATCTATTTATGTTTATACATTCAGCAAAGCTTGAAAGTCTTCAGAATGTCATGGCTCTTTATTTGAGCAGTCAGCAACAGCAGGAGAAGATGATGTCAGAAGCAAAGTTGTTGAAAATTATGATCTACAAGCGGAACCTGCAGCTGAGAAGAGAAAAGTCACTGCAGCTTTTGAAAAGAGTATGTTTCAGAACTATTCTTTAATAGAGACATAATCAATATATCCTCTTTCTGTTTATTGCTATTATTATCATAAATCAGGGGAACAGAAACGCAAGTCCAGTCAGACACAAAAATATTGATCAGGACATCGTGTCAGAGTCAATACACTAACCAAGACCACAATCTCTCTTCCATGTAGCATTCCCTGGAAACAGGCTGTTTTCAAAGCAGCCTGGCTGATGAGATGTGGATAAATGTGATCCCCGTAGTAGTGAGAGCGCCACACAGATGAAGCCAAGCATAGCACAGCTGCCTGAAGGACCACGACCCACCTTCATCAGCATGCTTGGGATGTGAGGAAAGCTACTAAAATCTGCCACTTAATGTCCTTTTCAGGGTGCACAAAAAAGTAAACTTACTCATTGTGGGCATTTGACAACAACCATAAATCAGGTAGCTAGCTCTCTTAACATGTAGCTTGTGATTCTTTGAATTATTATGATGAGTTTATATTTAGAACAGAAAAAGTTATAAAGATTAAGCTTACTTAGTTGTTGTTTTTTTAATTACAAATTAATGGTGAAAAATAATCAGCCAAAGAGTGGTTAGTTGAATTGAGAGGTAGGATGTCTATCTTTTGATTGAAAGAACACTCTTGAAATTTTCTGTGCAGAGGCGGTGCATGTTAAATAAAATCCTAGAAGCATGTTGTGACAATTGCAGAGATAAGTGTCCTTTATTCTTATAAATTTCCCTGGTGATTCTTAGAAATGGGGATAGGGGACAGCGTGGTCTCATGGTTAAATGACATAGCTCACACCCTGAAGGTGCTGGTTTTGCTTGCCATTACCCCATGGAAGCAATCACTTAGAATATGTAGACGGAAGCAGACCCTTACATAAAATGCATGCCAAAGTTGGATGCACTGGGCTAACAGGCACAAAATAAATACATAGTGCAACGCACACCGCCTTGGGAAATAGAGAAATAAAGGTGAACGCAAAAAAAATAACAATTAATGGGAATAAACATATATGTTGGTGTTTCAATAATCAATCAGCTTTAAAATGTAACTGATCAATTCATTCACCTTTCTGCTTCAAGTGAAGCATAGGACCGCCACTACAGGCCATTTACAGGAAGCCTGTGTCCAAGCATTTACAGTGGCAGTTTCATAGTAACGGGTTTACATGTGGTTGCTAGACCATGCATACCACTCTTAAGTCAGACACAACTTTGATGAAAATGTAACACATTTTTTTTTACAGTCATCATCAGTCCCATAACCTGAAAGGTCATTGGGGAACCAAAACTGCAGATTGTTGGGCCAGTTCCTGCCACCCCATTCAGTTTTCGTCATGTATAGAGACAGCTGGCGCATTTATGGTTTCCCCCCCCCCCCCCCCCCCCCCCCCTCTCTCAAAGTTTTCTGCATTATTGATGTCTTGGACCATTTTGCATCTGCCGAAGCCCATCCCTCTCCAGGTAGCCTGACCGGGAAGTTGACCTTGAACAGGTCCCTCCGCATTTTGAATTTGTCTAAGATCTCTGTCCACTCAAGCATGGCGTCACAGGTTCACTCTGATTGCACAATGTTATCCAAGAGGAATCTGTAACATTGCAATTGTAGACCTAGAGATCACAGAAAAAAATATGACTCTGGAGCTAATCAGATCAGCAGCCATCTTGGCACTCGACCGGAAGTAGTAAGAGCAACAAAGATGGATAGGCTTTAGTTCTTTAAAAAAAATAAAAAAATTGTTACAAATTCATGTTTGAGATTTTAATAGAAAGAAAGCATTAAACTTTTTACAAATACAAAAAGTAAACTATGTCAAGATGAATTTCCTTAATGGGTTTATAATCTTCATTGTAACTTGTTCTGAAGGTTCAGGCATGTTTAAAGAGAGCCAGTACGTTTGGGAGGCTGTTCACACTGATTGATGATATTCAGAAAGATTTGCAAAGGTGAGGGAACTTATTTATAATTCTATTTTTCTTCTGCGTTCGTTCTCAGTCTCCTGTTACAAAGCCCTGAACAGGGCTTTGCAAGTAGCAAGATGCGCTGTGTTGTTAGTTTACAACTTGACTGCAATATTTGCATGTTTTGGGCCGTGACATCCGTCTTCGGCAGTATAATTCTATTTGAGTTTTGTTAGTGCTTTCAGACACATGTTTTCTACTTCTCTCTCACTCACCCACTCATGCTTGAGAGAAAACTGAGAGAACATTTTGCACTTACATTTACGTGTCTGGGATGTATAAAAACATTGATAGGCATGGTTCAGAGCATCTGAACATAAACAAGAAGGAAACCTAACGTAACGGCCAAGAGGCCTTCATCAAAGACAATTGACAATACACATATGAGCTACCCATCATGAAAGAAAAAATGAACACATAAACAAGAGGTAAGAGGTAAACAAAATATAAAAAGGTACTTCACTGGATAAACCATGTTGATGAGTTGGTCGTTTGAGTGTAAGTAACATGACTGATCAGGAAAGTCAGAAAAGTGGGGAGAGTAAAAGGTAGAATAAGCTGATAGAAGTTAAATGGGGACGGTGGGGGCTAATGCTCAAGTGACACGGCTCACGACCATCGCAGAATACAGACAGTGTATTGTGACAAAAGTGTGGCGAACGTAAGCTCCTGCGACGATCCACCCGAATTGCATCAATTTTGTTGATGGCGTCTTCTGAAGCAACAATATGCGCTTGACCTGGTCTCGGAAGATCTGTCGTTAACTCACGTCCTTTAAACATTGTTCTCTAGTTCTTCACTGTTGTCTTCGATGCACTTTTATCACCATACACTGCCTGCATTCTGTGATGAATGTCAACTGGTCGACATCCTTCAGCTGTTAGAAACCGAATCATCGCTCGCTGATCAATTCTGGACGGATTTCGTATCACACCCGCCATGTTTTCAATGGTCTGCTGAAGAAACCATGAGTCTGAGAATAATGAAATTTTGCAAAACTTGACTGTTGGTATATGTTGTTTACATCAGAAGTGACATCATCAAGCGCATCGCACGTATGTTCACTTGGTGCAGTTAGGTCCAGTTTCATTTGAACACGCCTCATATATTCAATATCTTGACACACAATAATTCTAAAGAAGAAAGCAGCCAAAATACAAACGGCAATAAACCAGGAAATAAAAATAGCTTTCAGTTTACTGAACTAAACTTAACCATACAATTCATAACAGCTGATCATCAGCGATTATATGTGTCTCTGTGATGCAACAGCCAACTGTCTTTATGTTGATTTTGTACCTTTAAGCAAACATGCATGTTCATTGCTTATTTTGTGTTTGATCAGAGTGAAATTGTTTTTTGACTGCCATCAAGTCTGACATTGGGGATGGTCAATCAGGACTAGGAAATAAATCTGAACCTAGATTATTTGAAATATATCTGATAGACAAAAGTGATTCCATGAATAATGTAGGACACATTGCACACGATTGTGACAGTAGTTATGAAGATGAATCAGATGAGGATAAATATTGCCCTGGGCCTAGTGTTGGCACTGGCAAATTTGGATGGGAAAAGCTGAACAACAAAGTCAAAATCCATGATTAGACCCTCATTTTAACTTATTAATTGCACACTAAGGTGTCGCTATAAAATGATAGGTAAGGCGCTCACATCTCTAGAAACGAACAAACAAAAATGCAAAGTGGTGGGTGTTCAAATCCCGCAAGTTTCAAGCATCTCCTGGTTTTTAGAGAGGGGAGATCATGCTCAGTTCTATCAAAGAAGATGGACGATAAACTCAGAGGTCCCATGTACATGTTGTGCATGTAAAATAGCTCTTTGCAATTGAAAATCGGGAAAATATTATAATGGTAAAAAAATTACTGGAGACAAAAATAGTTTTCACAAAACTGCAGATATATAATTAAGGCAACACAGAAAACAAACAACAAATCGCTGTTATCAGAAGTCAGAGCAGAACTATGAAAACTTACGCGTAACCCAGTCGACGGTGAGCTGGCTTGCTAAGACTGGGATTACACAGCGCCAGAGTTTGAAACCACATATTGACAGAACAAAATCTGGGCATGGTTCTTCCTAGTATGACCGCTCCTCTAGTCTATTCTTATGTGAAAATATTTTTTTTGTGCATCACTAATGGCAATGGTATGATTATATTTTTTTTAAAACGAGCATGCTTTGTAATTTCATTCATCTACAGTGCTGTTACCGAGAACAAAGAAAGTGAAACTGTGTATCTACCTGCCCAGCAGACATGGTCATACTTCCTCTATTTACAGTTGCAGTATGTGAAGCTGCTTGATACCAATGCATCTTATTGCATCACAGCATTTAAGTATCCTTTTTATATTGAATATCAATCTTATATGGGCATCTGATTAGCACTCGTGTTTCTCTGCAAAGGCGCAGGGCTCTTCAGGTACGCTTCAATCTTCCAGTTTTACATGAGTACCTGCTTATGGTTAAGGAAGGAGATGTCAGAGAGGAACGGAACTGGTCACTCAACCTCGTAAACAAGCTATGGCTTAGTACAATGATATCTCTAACACGTGACTTCTCGACCAGCAGTTACTGTCACGTCACTTCTTGACCAGCAGTTACTGTCACGGGACTACCTTGACCTGTTAATCTTATATGTTGTTGTTGTTACAGATCAAGCAGCATCTGGGCTCTTGCCCTTCAGCCCAATGGTATGTGCACGTGTTTATCAGTTGTTGTCTCTCTAACACATCACTTCTCGACCAGCAGTTACTGTCACGTTACTTCTCGACCAGCAGTTACTGTCACAGGACTACCTTGACCTGTTTAATCTTATATGTTGTTGTTACAGATCAAGCAGCATCCGGGCTCTTGCCCTTCAGCCCAATGTCATGTAATGGTATGAGCACATGTTTATCAGTTGTTGTCTAGTGCCATACAAAGTGTTGCATGTATCTGGCCTCGGAGGAAGAAGCATTTTCCTAAAAACTTTGAGCGCTGGGCGCTCAAGGAGATGATGATCAACGGTTTCATATGGGTGTGTACACAGCTGGCACTCAGGAGTATGTTGTGTTTGGATTCTATTCAGGTGCTTGTTAAGTGGGATGTGTTGGGTTCTGTCGGAAAATGGTGCTCTGATCTTTCCTTATGAGTTGATTTATACTGTCATTTGGATTGGGGCTTGCCATATGTCCGTTGACCTCCCTCCCTGTTTTTACCATGGCCCATCTGTTCAGCCAAGTTTCTTTGTTTGCTGTTCTTATGAGCTGTTTGGCTGTCTTTTTTTCTTTGTGTTTAGGATCTTTTGGTCATGCTATATTTGCAGGCCAGCCGCCGTGACGAAGTCTGTAGTCTTCACCAGGTCGGAGTGGCTGCCCCACAGCTTTTGTCTCAGCTCCGCACCCTCTGGCCAGGTCTGGCATCTCATTTCCCTATAGATTGGGCATTCTTGTAGAATATGCTCAGGGTTCTGGCATCCTGTTCCACATGGGCACTCATCGGTGTGTGAGATCTTCAGTCGGTATAGATGTTCTAGTAGTCTGCAGTGTCAAGTTCTCAGGTGAAATAAGGTAGTTTGTTGATTTATTTTGAGATAGTGAATTGGGTCTGGTGTACTGCTTATGTTTCTGTCTTCTCTCCATTGGTGTATATACTGATTTCTGATGATGTTCTTGATTTCTCTGTGTGGTACTCAGTGATTAAATTGTGCCTTTTTACTGCCCTCTTTTGTCAGAGCATCAGCTCTCTCGTTTCCCGTGATTCCACAATAGGAGGGTATCCACTGGAGCGCTATTGTTGAGGCTCTCTGGAGTTTTCCAAGTTCTGCTCTGATCTCAGATAACAGTGGTTGGTTGTTTGTTTTTTGTATTGTCTCTAATAGTTCTCTGCAGTCTGTGAATACAGCTATTTTTGTTGGAGGTTGCCTTTCTGTTTGAAGTATTCTCAGTGCTCGCAGGAGGGCCATCGATTCTGCTCTAAGGTTTGTGGACAACTTTCCTGTTGGGAGGGCCTCTTCTGTTATATTTCCTCTTTTGTGTCTTATGAATATGCCTCCTCCCCGTTTCGGCCTGAACCATCTGTGTACACCTGTGTCCATTCCTTGGTATTATATTTCTCCTCAATCATTATTTGTGCTAAAATTTTCATCTCGCGGATACTGTGTTGGTCTTTTCTTCTTATTCCTGGGATCTCTGTACTTATTTCGATGTTGTTTATGTTGCAGCTTGGCTCTTCATAGTTAATAAGCATTTCTATTTCTGTAGGTTGGTTGGGAATTAGTTCTCCATATTTTTGGTGTAGGTGGTTTGATATATGAATGAAGCTGGTTCTCTTTAGCCAATTTTTAACTGGTTGTTCTAGTTTGATATGTATGGGATGATCAGGCATGCGTAGCATCTTTTCACTATGGGTCAGCACTCTTTCCTCTCGTCTCATATTTAGGGGTCTTATATTTGTATATGTTTCCATTTTCTGGATTGGTGTAGTCTTCATTCCTCCTGTTATTATCCTTAAGCCTGAATTTTGAATTTTGGTTAGGTCCGTGTTTGTTTTTGATGCTGTGGTCCAGGCTGTCATGCCGTATTCAAGTACTGGCCTGACTGTGCCAGTGTATACATTTTTGAGGATGTTGCTATTTGCACCCCAGCTTGTTCCGGCCAGCTTCTTCATGGGGGATAGTTTTTTGGCTGCTTTTTTGTTCTATCTCATGTATGTGTTCCCTTCATGTGAGCCTCTTGTTTGGCTGTATGTAAGGTTGTGGCTGTTCTTGTATTGATCCCTTCTTTGCTAGTCTGTCTGCCTTGTCATTGCCAGGTGTGTTTGAGTGTCCAGATATCCACTGCTATTTTGACAACATGGGAAGTGATAATATTGTCCATATCTAGAGATATTTAGATAAAGTCTACAATGATCAACAACTTCTAATACTTGAAGGACTGACATTTGTGAAAATAACAATGTTTTGAGCCTTTGAAAGAAAGGCATCAAAAACTATCCTCAAATGATACAAAGCAGCTTTAAGTGTAGTGGTTTCAGCTTCATAGTTGGAGCAAACCTTCCTGCAAGCATCAGACAGCTCATCGGAGGATCCGTCCTTTTAATTTTATATATAAATCTATTTTGACCTACATCGATGATAAGTGAATAATCAAAGACAGCAATAAGCAGCTTGTATCGTTCCCATCATATGCTATTTTTTTCACATCATTAGGAATACAGGTTTGTTTTCCGTATTGCCTCTATTAGATATCTGCAGTTTGTGAAAATTATTTTTGTTCATAGTTGCCTTTCTGTCTCAAGTAGACATACAAGTACTACATAGACTTGTCGTAGGCAGACATACGTACAAGTACAGCATTGACTGTTGTAGACAGACTGACATGCAAATAGTAGATAAACTGATGTAGACATGTACATGCCAGTAGTACAATGATCGCTGTAAGTAGACTGACATACTTCTCCATCACACTCCTTACAAGATTAGGACCACCAATGTGGACAGTTCTTTACAAGAGGCCGGCATCAAACCACTACTGCTGGTCAGGGTGGTTACTGTATCAATGTGTTTAATTTGAGGTAGTTAGTCCAATTCTAGATTTACATGTGTCTTGTAACTTCTTCTAGGCATGACTTAACTATGCCATTAATAAATTCATTTTGATTAAAGTTCTAGGGATATGGCGACTGCTGTATTGAAATGTTCCCTTCCTTTCACTGTATGAAAAGAGTTCAGTTCAAGTGCCATATCCAGTTCAAATATCGGCTGCAGACGATCTTCAACGTTCTCTATCGCTTGTCTTCATGGTGCAATCTATTTGCATGCAGTAAAGCATTAATGTTCAGACGACATTTAATAAAAAGTTGGAGGGGAGAGTAGGTCTCTCATGTTTAGCCACACCAATCAATGGTAGAAAATATTTATAAAAGTGACCACAATTGTTAAACATTGACAGAGATTGAATGAGTGGAAATCAGTGCCACGGCAGTTGAATATGACAAACTATTCAGGCAAGGTACGTGGTTTTATTAGAAATAAAAGTTCTCGTCACCTGAAAATTTGTAAAATCAACCTTAACCTCATTTCTGAGACATCTCAGCTGCCATCTAGCTACAGGCATGCTGATACCTCAAATGATTGTCTTCATGGGCATTGTTGCCAGAATTTGGTACGTTTTTCTTCATTATGTTTTTTTCAAATTTTGTAGAACAAAGTACTTGATTATTTTTATGAAGAATTTGTGTATGGATCGCTTACAAACATTGACATGGTGACATTGGATTGATACTGAATCCCCACAATGAGTAAGTCTACTCTTTTGTGTACCGTGTAAAGGGTCTTAAATGGCGGATTGCAGTAGCTTTCTTTACATCCCGAGCATGCTGATCTAGGTGGACAGGGGTACTCAGGCTGTTGTGATATGCTTGGCTTCATCTGCGAGCTCACTACTGCTGGGAAGGCTGCCATAAAAACAGCCTGTTTCCAGGGAGAACTGCGAGGGAGTCTTGGCCAGTAGTATAGTTTGCCTGACCCTTAGTCTCTCAAGGGTCAAGATGGCGCCGGACATGGTCGCAGTCGATTTCCCTCTTGATAAAACGGTGTTTTGTTTGTGTTTTCTATGATAACTCTCGGACTATTAACGTGATTCCTGGATATAAATGTGCCGACTTGTGAATTAAGCATACTAATGTGAAAGAAGTGATGCAACGAAGTATATAACAGTGTATTTTTAGTCGTGAAAGGTAGACTAATGTGTACAGTTTCGATGGGACAAAGCGTGGCTGAAACTTGACCCGGTCAAAAGCTAGTGTCGCTCCGTGCTGTATCGTGACCCAGATAACGAAGCATGAACACTGAAACGAAGGAGGTCATCCTGACCCCGTCAAACATACGGTACTTCAGAAAGGAGCTCATCGCGCTTCGATCAGCACACTACATCCCTTCAAACTCATATCTACATCTGTTGCGTATGCTGAAAATACACTTAACCGAGGAGACATCGGAACTCACAAGTATACAATCAAGGCAGAAGACCAGAGGAACGAGAGGTGGAAGAAGAATACACAAACAAATGCACTCAAAAACAGATACCTCAAAGCTCGACCCCAGCGATAAAAGAGAAGGGAAGGGCTACCGAGAAAATGAGGCACACGCTGACACCATACTGTCTGCATCCGAACCCTTCACTAGAAGTCTTGACAATGTCTTGCCTCTAGAACATGTTGAGTCCGGACGAGAGAGTGAGGAATATCCTGCGCACATCTCCCTCACTATAAACACATTGCGCAACTCACGACATCACCCTACAGATCACACCCTGACTAGCAGCTCGCAACTGGCAGGGCCCCCAAACTGCAGCGGCGGAACAGGCAGAAAACGATCACGAAAACTACCCATCACGCTTGCAACATGGAATGTCCGCACGCTACTGGACAACACCAAAGCAAACAGACCCGAACGACGGACAGCACTGATCGCCAGGGAACTGGCTAGATACAACATCTGCATAGCTGCCCTGAGCGAGACACGACTGGCAGAGGAAGGGCAGATCACAGAAGAAGGCGCTGGTTATACTTTCTTCTGGAGCGGCCGCAGCAAAGAAGAACGCCGTGAAGCTGGAGTTGGCTTTGCCATCAAGACCAACATGGTCGACAAGCTCACAAGCATGCCCAGAGGAATTAATGACCGCCTGATTACACTGCGTCTCCCCCTAATAGGAGGGCGCCATGCAACACTCATCAGTGCATACGCACCCACAATGACAAATCCTCAGGAAACAAAAGATAAGTTTTATGAGGACCTTGAGGCGCTCATCGCTGCAGTCCCCAAATCTGACAAACTGGTCATCCTCTGTGATTTTAACGCTAGGGTTGGCACAGACCATACAGCCTGGGAGGGGGCCATTGGCAGACATGGTATCGGAAAATGTAATAGTAACGGACTGCTCCTTCTGAGGACATGTGCCGCAAATGAACTACTCATTACAAACACAGCTTTCCGACTACCTGTCCGAAATAGAACCACATGGATGCACCCAAGGTCCCGCCACTGGCACCTCATTGACTACATTATCATCAGACGTAGGGATCGAGCGGATGCTATGGTAACGAAGAGCATGTGTGGTGCAGAATGTTGGACCGACCATCGACTTGTCATTGCCAAGCTAAACTTCAAGATCCAGCCCAAAATGCGCCCCCAGGGAAAGAAACCACCTAGGAGGCTAAATGTCTCTCAGCTGAAATACGAACCCACGAGAGGAGGCTTCCAGGAAGAGCTTGAGGGCAGACTATCTGACCTTCGTTTTGAAAAGAATGACATCGAAGAGAACTGGGCATCACTGAGAAACACACTCTACGATACAGCTGTTAAACACATTGGCCCAATCACGCGCAAGCATAAGGACTGGTTTGATGAGAACGATCTGGAAATACAGGGCCTTCTCAGTGCAAAACATGAGCGCACAGGGAATACCAGAGGGACACACCATCTCCGGCAGCAAAAGCTGCCTTCAATACTGCTCGCAAAGCTGTCCAGACCAGGCTTAGAGAGATGCAAGACTCCTGGCTCAGCAAAAGAGCTGACGAAATTGAGATGTTCGCCGAGCGTCATGACACCAAACGGTTTTACGAGGCACTGAAAGCTCTCTACGGCCCGCAGCCCTCTAGTAATACTCCAGTTCGCAGTGCGGATGGGGTACTGCTAACAGATAAGGTTCAGATTCTAAACAGATGGGCAGACCACTTCTGCAAAATACTAAACCACCCATCGTCCATAAATGAAGAGGCCATCCGGCGAATGCCGCAGGTGGAACTGAACCTGGCGTTGGATGAAGTCATTACTGAGGAGGAAGTCGACAGGGCAATCAGTTCACTATCTATAGGAAAAGCTCCAGGAGCTGATGCAATACCAGCAGAGATATATAAGACAGCTGGCCCATCCCTCACCAGAAGGATCACTGAACTCTTCTGTCACATGTGGGCTGAAGGTAAAATTCCGCAGGAGCTAAAGGACGCCTCAATCGTTCACCTGTACAAAAGAAAAGGCAACCGTCAGGAATGCGACAATCATCGTGGAATATCTCTACTCTCCGTAGCAGGCAAGATCCTAGCGCGCTTACTGCTAAACAGGCTCAACAAACACCTTGAACAAAGCCACCACCTCCCAGAAAGCCAATGTGGATTCAGAGCCGGAAGAGGAACAGTGGACATGATTTTTGCCGCTCGCCAAGTACAAGAGAAGTGTCGAGAACAAAATCAGGCCTTGTACACCACATTTATAGATTTGACAAAGGCATTTGATACAGTAAACAGAGGAGGGCTGTGGATGATAATGTCTAAGTTTGGCTGCCCCAACAAGTTCATAACAATGGTGAAACAGCTACACGAAGGCATGTGTGCTCGTGTACTGGACAGCGGTGCAATCTCTAAAACGTTTCTAGTATCAAACGGAGTAAAACAAGGATGTGTACTCGCCCCGACTCTGTTCAGCATGATGTTCGCGGCCACGATGACAGACGCCTTCAGATCACTGGGATCACTGGAGCTTGGAATACCCATAAAGTACCGCACAGATGGCAAGTTACTCAATTCCAGAAGAATGAAGGCCAAAACCAAAGTGGCTGGCGACATAATCAGGGAACTTGTATTTGCTGACGACTGCGCTCTAATGAGCAACTCAGAACTGAACATGCAGGTTGGAATGGACCAGTTCTCTGCCGCATGCAAAAATTTTGGCCTGACCGTAAATGCCAAAAAAACAGAGGTCATGTACCAACCAGCACCAGGCATGCCGTACACAAAACCAGAGACTACAGTCAGCAGGCAGACGTTGAATGCCGTAGACAAATTCACATATCTGGGCAGCACGCTGTCGAGATCTGTCAGCCTAGACGATGAGGTGGCAAGCAGAATAGCAAAGGCCAGCACAGCCTTTGGTAGAATGCGCTCGATGGTCTGGGCACGTCGTGGCATCAGCGTCAAGACCAAACTCAAAGTCTACCGTGCAACCATCATTCCAACCCTACTATACGCTTGCGAAAGCTGGACTGTATACTCTGGACATGCAAGGAGGTTAAACCACTTCCACACAGGTTGCCTGAGGCGAATATTCCACATCCGATGGCAAGATCGTGTCACTGACATCGAGGTTCTCTCGAGGGCTAACATGCCCAGCATCCATGCACTGCTAGAAAAAGCACGACTAGGATGGGCCGGACACCTCGTCCGTATGTCAGACGAGCGGCTCCCAAAGAAGCTTCTCTACGGCGAGCTGAGAGAGGGATGGCGCGAGAGAGGGCGCCCAAAGAAACGTTTTAAAGACGGTCTGAAGGACTCACTAAAAAGTTGCCAGATAGACATCGACACATGGGAATGTCTTGCGCAAAACAGATCTGACTGGAGAAGCGCAGTCAAATCGGGTGTAGCTGCCGGTGAAGATGACCGTGTTGTGAAAGCCCAGAACAGACGAGAGACGCGCAAATCCCGAGCAGCGGGAACACCATCCCCTTCTACAAACCTCGTGTGCCTGATATGTAGCAGACATTTTCGTGCTCGCATTGGCCTGTTCAGCCACATGCGCACCCACACCCAACAGGGAAATCTGTGACAAGGATGATGTCGGCGGTCCTCATCGACAACGATGGACAGCTATTATTATTATTATTATTATTAGTCTACTTTCCCCCAATAGCTCTGCACGGAGCAAACAAAGGTCAAGTTAGATGTTGCCTTTGGTGATGAACTGTTAGAAATGTAAATGCATGAGGTTTCCACTTTAATGGGGTGTGTAATGACGTCCCCATTACAGCTGGGTAGATTAGTGCTGGATGTGACAAGGTTACATACCAGAACATGGTAGGTAACAGAAAGTCAAGTTCAATATTAACAGATAGCAGGCAGTTGATAGTCTTTCTGCCTCATTATTTTTAGTGTGAAAACTTTAATTTGCTCACTATATTATGATACATTAGTGTTTAACACGTCAATAATGACAGACGTTAAATGACAAAATAAAAATTAACAGTTTTTATCACACAACTTGAAGAGAGAAAAACATTGCTGCAAGGCAGATTTGAACCAGAGGTGTAAGGTTTTCTACATTTTTCCACTATCAACTGTGCTATTGCAAGTCACACACATAGTTCAAGATTTGTTGTACTTGTTTAGGGCGTACAGTGAGTTTATGAATTTTGATTCATCACTCCTGTGACATCAATCACAGGTTAAAGTCTCATCTTACCTCCGCTGGTTTTTGGAAAGAAATATGTTAGCTTGTTTGTTTGTTTTTATTGGAGAAATTTTTGTCCCACTGAAATCAATTTAAAGGTTTGACTTTTATTTAATACTAAATGATGTTTTAGATATCAATGTGACATTGGTGTCAGCATATACCATAATTAATTTCTGTTTTGGTACTAATAAAAAATAAAGTGTAAAAAAATTATTTAAAATGGGTATGGTCAAATACTGCATCGAGACGAAAACACAAACGAAACCTACGTTACGATCAATATGCCTTCATCAGGGACAACGAACAACAACAATAATTAGCTAACGAGTCATAGAAGAGGGAGGAGAATACATAAATGGGGTGTGTCAACATATGTTTTGGTACTAAGATCGAGATATGGCTCTTTTGCACATTGGCTATCAGACGACGTGGACAGTTAATCAATTTAATTTACAAGTCTGGAACTATTAAAAAATATAGGGTGCTCAAAGACTGGGCAGTGCTGTATATTACAATGTGCTTGAAATGTTTGGACACAATCTCTCAGAGCTGTGCAAGGTAGACAGACTAAGGGTATGCAAAGAAAGTGACAACTGGGAAAGTTGAGAATAATTAGGTACACCTTAGTCTATCATAGGTGCCATGGTTCTTAAACATGGAGCTGGAGCTGAAGATACAGCAGTGAATGAGCTGACAGTAACCAGCAACTCATATTTGGCAGCTTACATCAACGAATCATAACTGACTATGACCCTATTCTGCCTCCAGCTGTCATGGAAACAGGCTGCACTCATGTAGTCTGGCTAAATCTGGTCCACTCTATTTCATAACTGGCTTCCTGTGTCTCACATTTTCTTGGCATGGCGGTGAACTTAAAACCGCTCATTTTACATCATGTCTTGGGATGATGAGGCAATGTTAGCCAGGGTCAGGAGAAATATACTGGCCAAGACCCTCACATGACCTCCTCGTTAGTCGTCCTCAAAACAGGCTGTTGTCTTGGACAAGGTGAGGTTCGACGTGATCCCCATAGTAGTGAGCAACACATAGATGAAACCAAGCATAACACAGCTGCCTGGCGAACCCTGGTTCATCAGCACGCTCAGGATGTGAGGAAAGCTACGACAACCCACCACTCAACACCCTTTTTAGGGCGCACAAAAAAGTACGGTAACCTACTCATTGTGGGCATTCACAAACAACATCATGTCTTGTTTTTTTTGTTAGTTGTTTTCCCGTAGTTCTTTGTCCCTAATGAAGGCCTTGTGACTGTAACATAGGTATTGTTTTGTTTTTGTCCTGGTGTGGCCATTGTGCCATTACTTATATCTGCTTTTCTGTTTCTGAAGAGATACAGCACACCCAGTCCCAAAAATGCTGCGCTTAAACCGAATGTGACGGGCTGAAAGGCACAGATATCACACTTTGCTATATACTATGACACAACGTCCTTTTTAAGACGTGCCCCAGGAAGAAGAAAAAAAGAAAACTTGGAGCCCATAGAGAAATAGGAAGGCTTGAGTAAATATGAATACAATTTGAAGCCACATGCAGAGATAGAAACATGTTACCACGTGTAAGAGATGAAGAGAACATATACATTAACAAGTTGTGCATTCATTTTGATTGCTGATCCTTTTGTTTTGTACCCTTAATCAAAAGTCTCTAGCATTTTCATTGTTTATGCCCAAAACTTTGAACAATTTTAATCATGTTAGTGTTATAAAGAAGCAAAAACACTCATTAAATGATCCCTAAGAATAGAATGGAGAGACCAGAACAAAGAATACAAGCCAGAAAATTACAGTACAGACAAACTTGGCAGAGATGGGCAGACATAGATCTTCAGACTCAGAACGAGACATTGTACACTCATGGCCTGCTTTCACAGAATGAGTCTCAGAGACACCGCCACGTGCGACTGAGGAGCACCGAAGCAAACACCAGAACATATTCTACAGGACTGCCCTACTTATTCAGACCAAAGAGAGACAGTCTGGCCCAAGGAAGCGACCATGTTCGAAAAGCTGTGATGGACTAGCAAAGACCTGAAACACAGTCTCCTTCGCGAACCTCACCAGGCTAGAAGCATAGCATCAGTTGATCGAAGAAGAAGTCATGTTAGTTAATCATTTATCGAAAAGATTCCAGTATCAGTATCTTGGCTGTTAAATAACTAACTAAACCCAACATAAGATCATATTTGATACAGAAGTAATGTTACGTAACATTTTGATTGTCTTGTCACTTTGCCTACCACAGGTTGCTCTCTAGATGTATAACAGAAAAAATCCAGAGCTGTTACAGTCATATTTATTCTCTGAGGCAACATATTGATCGAACAAATTCTGATTGGGTAATCTGTGGATTTATATCATCTTTATCTGGTTAAATCATAAATTCTTCATTGTGACTAGAATAGCAACTACATGTCCCCTTTCTATATCTGTTTTGGTTTCAATCTATTTACTTGGTTTTTAATTAACGTTTCAATCAACTTTGCTTGTTTTGTAAAGACATAGACTCCACCAGTGGTGCTCGGAACCTACTTTAATAGAAGCACTTCTTATGTAATGTGCTCAATAGTAAATAAATGTCATTTTCTGCAAATCTCAATGAATGGACAAATAAATGATCTAATAAAAATAAAGATGTCTCTCTTCTTGTCGCTACATACTTGGGTAGCGACTGCGCTCAAAATTACCTGGTAAATGCGTTTTCAGCACATTTGATTTTTCTACACCCAATAGCAGGAGAGGAGAATCAAGTAAGTCATATCAATGTTTCGGGATCAAGACGTTGAGCTGCACTGGTCAGCGACCCATAGATGACTGCTAGCGTCAGCGCCAGCGAACCAGAGCTGCCAAGACCCTTCTACACCTCCATGCGATGATCCTGGATAACAGGCTGCAGCAGAGCAGACTGGCTAAGGAGAAGGGATCGAAGAGGGAATGCTAACCCGGTACTCAAAAAATGTTTGCTGAAGTCGGATGTGTTGGACCGAAAGGTGCAAATATCGCAGTCAAGCTGTAAACTACGACACAACACAATCCGTTCTCTGGACTACATTCTGCTACTTAAGCCCTTTCAGGGTTTGGTAGCGGGAGATTGAGAACGAAGAAGAAGAATGAATATATCAATGTTTCTATCTATGATCATAGACAATGACTATATTCCATATACATTATAACCTATAGTACTATTTTCTGCAGAATGACCCAGTGCTGCCATCTCAGTTACAGCTGAGTAAATACCAAGAGACCATTACTGATCTAAAAGCAGTGTAAGAGCCATCAAAATTGTTCACATTTATATTCAGTCTGTTTTACTCAAAGAAAAACTAATTTTAGTCATAGACATAGGTAGGCCCAAAACATTGTTTCTAATGTAAGGTATGCCTTTGAAGTTATAGTAGATGTTGGACATTGCAGATGTGAACTTGGCCAAATAATCATAGTCCAGCTTATCATGTTTTATACTGTTAAGATAGTTATGGAGTGAAACCCTCACCATTCAAATAGAGCAACGGAGGTTAGGCTAAATAGCTAGCAACAAGGATCATATGTAAAGTACTGACCAAGATCCCACCTTATGTCCATGTTGTGCACTAAAAAAAAATGGCTGTGCTATAGCAGCCTGGCCAAATGGAGGGATATCAACACTGCAATTCCTCATATTGGTGAGTCAACTGAGAAGCCTGGAATTACACTACAGCCAGGAGGACAGTTCCATCTTCAGCCATAAGAAGAGCAACTTCAATCCAATACCAAAGAAAAAGTCAAGAGTGAACAATTCTGAATGAGTAGCCTCAACAACAGCTCAGAGCTAATTAGAAAAGATAGGATGAAGATGTGAACATCCATACACAGCAAAAACCTTTGAAACTGTCAAATAACGGATAAAGACAGCAAAGAAAGAAATTGCTGAATGGGTGGGCCAAGAAAACAATGGGGCAAGTGATCAATAAATATATATTCTTAGTCTACCTGCACTTCTACAGGAGCAGATTCCCTTGTGCAGGTCACAGCTCTGGTATGAGCTGCATATAGCCGGAAGAAGGATTTCCTGCTTAGCAGGCTAGGTTTGAACAGCTTAATACTCCGCTGCGTTGGGTGGTTAACCAATGTGCGAGTTCATCTTAATAGATTCAAACACTAGAGCAAAGTAGACCCGCAGCCTGTTAGACACCATCTATGCTGCTCTAAACAAACCATGGCCAATGTTATGCCATGTCCCACAGTCACCTCTTATGACATACTGTCTGTAAGGCAGCGGTGCTATTCTTGTCCTTGTTATACATAAAGATCCCAACAGATCACTCAGGATAGACATATGACCAACACCTAATCCCTGTAACAGCATCAACCACCACACAAGTCCAAAAGTGCCCACTTTTGATCACTTTACATAATTGAATCATTATAGACTGTATGTGTGCCAGATATGTACTGTGGGTCATATATGTGGCCGGCCGACCGACGCAATGGCCCTTAGACGCCTAAGCTAACATTATTATTATGTTTGAGGGTAAGTCGGTCGGTAGGTCACAAACTGATGTTTGACAGCTGAAAAATGTAGTTGGTAGTTTCTAAAGGTGTCATCAGGTGGCAGCAACATCCAGCTTTGTGTTTACTGTAGGAAGCAGATTTTAGGTGTTGCATGAACTTGCACAGGTCAGATACAAAATGGCATCTGTGCTTCCAGAGTGTACAGTGAAAGAACAGCATGATGATGTTTGGTTATTTTTTGGCGTGGAGGTGGCAAAAGAACTTTCAGTAAAGGATATTCATAAGGAAATGCTTCCTGTTTATGGTGAGAAGTGTTTGTTGTGTAACGCAGTACATAACTGGACACTCAAAAACTGCTGATGAAGCACGGCCTGGTCATCCTGATGAGATTACAACAGAAGCATCTGTGTGGCATGTGGTGAAAATGATTTGAGCTGACAGACGCGAGTAACAATAGACATCATAGCAACTTGCAATTGAGTGTTCATATGGTTTAGCCTACAGCATAATACATGATTCCACCTTTGGCGAGAGACGTTTTGTGAATGATGAAGAGGTTGAACCTGGAATGTGACCAAAGACTTCTGTGCTGCAGATTTTGGTGCACTGATAAAGCGGTTGAATAAGAGTATCAATGTTGATGGAAGTTAAATTGAGATATAAGTGCAATAATTAATGGATTTCAAGTTTTTTATCTGACGTTTTTTTAATGGCTATGACCCTATTTACTGACTTGCCCAAGTACATACGTGTTTCTTCCTCCGATGATAGATAAATGAAAACAATATTCTACCATGGTAATGAGTAGAAGCTCTGCCTGTATCCATAATACAAATTGAATGTGAGTAAATTGACACCCATGAATACGAAACAGGACAGGTGTCTGATTAACAGATTAGACCATCACTGACCTCCAGTCAAGGTGTTCAGTCTATTGTAAGATGTTTCCTGCAGCTCTTTATTTATAAATGCAACCATCCCATCTTCTCTGGCACATCTTTATTGCAAGTCCTTACAGCCACGGGATTGTTGCTTCATTGATTGCCATGTTGTTATATAGTGGTCTCGAGGTAAGACGTCGGCCTCAGGCGCTGAAGGTTGTGAATTCAAGTCACGGTGGAGACCAGGATTTATTCACGTGGACATTCTGGTATTTTCCCAGTCTCTTGGTAGTAGAGATCAGACCACCATGTTCAGTGTCATGCATGTTGAAAAGAGTATGCTTAACGGCCACTGCCCGGGCAATATTCAAAATTGTGTAAAAAAAATCAACCCAATCTATTACGGGAACAGAGCACTTTAAATTAACTATTTAGCATGTGGTGATGACTTCTGAATATCCCCATATTAATTTCTTCTTTTGTCTTCAAATCAAGGTCATGGTTTCTTATAAATGACAATGTTTTGTAGGTTGTTTTATCTCTCTACAACTTTTGTCTCATCTGTCTTGTGAGGCCAGTATTGCTCTCTCTCTCTTCCTGTGTGAACGTGTAGCTTTGTTCTACAGTCTTGGTATGGACACCTGTCATCGAATCTACACATACAACTGTTTTTAAAGTTAAACAGTTTTATTCAATGACAAGAACAGTCAATCTACATAAGCATAAATTTATTACCAATATGTTGTTGTTTAATGCCCACAATGAGTAAGTTTACTCTTTTCTGTGCCCTGAAAAGGACGTTAAGTGGTGAGTTGTGGTAGCTTTCCTCATCTCGTCAGCCAGGCTGCCTTGAAAACAACCTGTTTCCAGGGAACACTACATGAAAGCGAGATCGTGGTCTTAGTGTATTGGCCATGATGCGATGTCCTGGTCAGTATGTTGTGCCCGACTGGACTAGCATCTCAGTTCCCCTATTACCAATACAGAAAATGGTGTGTTTTAGGTTACAATAGTGATTCTTCTTCTTCGACATTCATCCTGAAAATGACTCATGGTTTACAGTGAGGCTGTGACATCTACGCCATTCGGCCCAAAACATCCTATTTCAGCTGATTATTTTTAGTATCGGGTTTGCCTTCCCACTGTGATTTCTATTTTTCACGCCAAGTTGTACTTACTTAGTCGCTCCTCTTCTACCATAAGGTGTAGAGATTTTCCAGAGAGAACGCCACACTGCTCTATCCGCCGTCTTTTTCCTGGCCTCTTTCCAATCCAGCCCTCGATCACTTAGGGACTTTCATATGTTGTCTTCCCAACGTACTTTTAGACGTCTTGGTGGTCTGCATCCTTGACTTTATATCTCCCATGACCTCTTTGGTATCCGATCTTCTTCCATTCTACAGACATGGCCAAACCACTGTAGCTGGGACTGCTCCACTTGTGTCTGCAGGGGTTGAACTTCGAGATTGCTACGTATTGTCTGGTTACGGATCTTGTCCCTTTTCGTCACCTGAACCGCCTTTCTTAGGTACCTCATTTCTGAAGTTTGTAATTGCCTTTCTTGGGCTGTAGTCATTGCCCATGACTCACATCCATATGTCAGGACAGGCATATAGGTCAAGCGGTATGCATCCACACACCAAGTTGTATGAATCAATATTCATTTTATAATTAATATGAAGTAATCAAATGTATATTTTGTGCAGTGACTTGTATAACATATGTACACAGTTGTTCCATACTGTTATCTGATAATGTAATCTTGTGTCCTCTCTGTATATGTTAGGTCCCACACTGCTTGTACAGCACCTCTCACTGAATCAATAGAAGCTAACCAGAGTGATCATATGGTGAAACAAATCGTTACACAAAGAACTGCATTTTCCTTAATTGATCAACAAATGGAGGACATAGGAGGTTGTCATTTTTGTTTGTTTGTTACTCGTGTGTGTGCGCGTGCATGTTTGTCTATCTCTTTGTGTGTGTATCTATATATATATATATTTATTTGCAAATGGAAAGATCAGAACAATCTTAACATTGAGCTTACAAAAATATCAAAATCCTGTATGGTAGGATTCAGTGGAACGCAAGAGGTTCATTTCTTTTGGGTGAAAATCAGTATGGAAACACTAGTGTTGACTAGCAAAGAACTCTCATTGATCAGGAGACCTAAATTATAACTGGAATTTCCGCAGTATAATTCGTGATATTCCATTATTTACATGTTTGTTGAGAATGTGATAAAGTTGTCTGGTGAAAGTTGGATGCCAAGACCAGAGAAATGACTTTATTATTTGATCAGACCATTGATCACGCCTCTGGATTACAAATGGATATTAAATCGTGTCTGATTTAGACTGATCTGGACACAGAAGGGGACTTTGGTAATGTTATTGAGGGATTTATTGCAGAAATACATCTGATGGCATGAGTATCCACACCCCCCACCCACACACCAATGGTACTCCATACTGATATATAATATATTTTTGTTATGGATACTTCATGTCTTAGATAGTTTAATTATGTGTCTTTAGATCGTAACTTTAGTTCAATATTAATTTTATTTTGAAGAAAAAAAAATATTTGACATAAAGTTGCCTGCGCAACTAATCTAAAAGTTATATATATAATTATTTTCTTTTGCCTGCGCATTCTAGGCAGCTGTCATCATTGGTGCACGGACAGACTTTCTTACTATCCTTAATTTCATACGAAGACATTCAAGTCAAACTTGGATTATTTTTTTATTTTTTTTGTAAAAGTAAAAAAATTTAAAGTAGTCAAAATGCCAATGATTTTAGATATAATCTCCTGCGACGTTTATGCACTTATCTATCCAAGCGTTTAAGAAATGCTTGAAAAGATTTCTCAGTATGTCTGAACCAACCCAGGACAGCCTGTTTCACTTTGTCATTATTGCTGACCTGCCAGGAAATCTTTTAGGAGTCCAAACAGGTGGAAATCGCTTGGAGTGAGGTCTGGGCTGTAAGGTGGATATTGCAATACCTCCCAGCTGCAGATAGCACGGTGAGCTGTATGAGGTCGAGTGTTATCTTGAAAAAGCAGGGCATCATTTGTGATCAAACCCAATGTGCCCAACCTTCAGAAAAAGCAAATTTTCATGAGTAACAGTGTTCACTCTATCCAGAGAAAGACTTGCTTCTTGTGCCATTTTTACATGTTTGATTGTCAACATTGAGTAACCAGCACAAAATCGTGGTGCAGTGGATACCTTCTCACTATGCAATACCAGGAAATGTGAGAACTGGCGAGGGAAGGCGCTGCAGACAAGCAACCGGATGTACCAATTACATACCATCAAAATAAAAAGATGATTAAATCAATGAGAGTGCTTCCAGCACAAATACAAGATGACTAACATAATATAAGTAGGCAAGAGCAGATTCTCATACTATGCCTCAGAACGGGACACAACCGACTCCACAGCCACATGTATACAAAATTTAGGATTGGCATCTCAAGTATGTGGGCAGGCACCCCAGACTACAGAGCATATACGTCAGGACTGTATAGAGTATGGGATATTGAGGCGGACATACTGGCCAAGAGAAACAACACTGGAAGGAAAACTATATGGACCTATGTGTGAATTGCAGAAGACAGTGAGGTTCATACAAGAGGCAACTTTGCAGATGTAGCCATACTCCAAGAGAACGAAAGAAGAAGAATCAGACACGGATGTATGGCCTTCTCTAAAATCATTTACACCATTCAAATGTTTTACTGCGGCCGAGTGTCTCATCACCATATTGTGATTGTAGTCTTTTATAAATTTCTGCAGGTTTCACGCCTTCTTTCACAAGAAACATCATCACAACACTCTATTCCATGCAGGCACTAACAGTGTTGTCAGCATTTTTATTTATCTGTCATGTGACTGGCCCATGGAAGTGGGCCACCAAGCAGTAATAGGACACAAGTGCCCCTAACTAATGATAGTAGTTTCAGCAAGCGACCCATTCAGGTAGAACTGGAATAAAAGGTCCCTGTTTGATTTGAATGCCCCCTCGTACATATGGCCAAATTATAAGTCTTTGTGGTTCTGAGATTCCAGTTATTTTACAATTTGTAAATTTAAAATATCCATTATGAGTATTATTTATGAATTTGAAAAATGAAATGTTTGACTTTAAACTGTGCTAAATGTATGTTCCTTTGACCTTATTGTGCTCTCATGTTAGAGAATTTGTATTATTTTCTCTCTCCACTCACAGTGCCTATTGTGATGAAAAGAAAAGTTAGCCCTGGACCATGTGATGATGCTATAAGCAGCAAAAGACAAAAAGAGACTGGAGCGAGTGATTTGAAAAGGAAAATTATAAAGAGCAGTACAACCAAGCATGATACTTTCGCAGTGGTTTCTGGTGTAGCACACACTGACTACACAGGGATGCCTACAAAAAAGATGAAGAGAAAGTGCAAAATGGAACACACTGCCAACAATGAAATGCAGCTGAAAAAGGAGGATTCAGCTGTTCTTGTAAAATCTGCTGCTCAAAGTCTACAAGCCACAGACAGTCATGATATTGAAGATTCTGTGATACTGAATGTTGTAGATCATAAGGGCAGATCCAAGAAGAAAAAGGAGGCAATTACTGACATGCTCTTGTTCAACATGCCCAGTATTACTGAGTGCGACCTTCAAGTCCAGGCAGCCAATGAACATCAGAAAACTAAGCAGAACGACAAGAAAAAAGTGCACAGAGTGGACGAATCACCAACCAAAAAATCCTATAGGAAAAAGAGTAAAAAATCTAAGGCCAAACATAAAAAGAAAAAGCATTTTCAAGCGACATAATGTTAGTAATCATAAAATAAACAGATTTTCTTCCAATGCTATTGTTTGTGATATGTCAGTCTGAGAGCAAAATAAAATCAAAGCATACACAATGATTTATCTAAAATTTATTGTCAACATTATAGCGCTTATAATTTCAAGAAACACCTGCATGACAATTTTACCAAACATTCTCTCATATTGCACTCTGTCATTATCAACATCCAATAATTACATCAGTCACCACACTTTTAAATCAGTTATCAAAATTCCAACCAGTCTTTCATATAGATGCAGGTTTTTGGTGAGATTAGGCCATCCGTTGTACAGTGAGCAATCACCTGAAAATGAAAGTTGTGTCACTTCAAATAATAATTACGAATGACCTGATAGCAACTAGTGTATTTACACAGGACAACAATCTCAGAATGAGGGGAAAATAGGCATTCATTATTATAAAGAATGTGATTTACAAGCACGATGATTATGCATTTAATCTCTTGTAATTAGCCAAGAAATTTTTTTATTTTTTTTTAAACGTGTATCTTCTGGCAAACATTCTCCTGATCTCTGGGAAGTGAGAATGGACTCAAATTAAAAATTTGTACCTTTCTCCAGGTGGTTTGTTAAGAGCAGCTATAGATGGTGTCTAACTGGCTGCATGTCTACTTAGCTCTAGTGTTTGAGTCTATAAAGATTGGCTCGCACATCAGTTTAAAAACCACACTCCAAGAAACTGGTTGTATACAGACTTGAGTGTCTTCTAAACCAGTATAAAGACATTAAGTTGAATCACTTCCTACATATCATGGTGTGAAAATACTTCATTTTACTGGTTTCTGCTTTGGTGGGGAAAGAATACCAGTATATCCTCCTCCAGCAGCATTAACTAGCACCTAAAGGCTAACTCCTCAAGGAAACTGGTTAATCAACATCATAATGTTTGATGTGTTACCATAGCAACCAGCATCATACCAAATTAGAAATTGCCATCTGGGAGTATCTTATGAACAGACAAACAAAAGACTTCTTCAGTAAATATATTTTATAAATGACATAGCAGAAGACATCCACACTAGAGTACATACTGCACAATGTATGCAGACGTCTTGGCACAGTGGGAAAGAGAAAGGACAATTGCTGGACAAAGTTTTTAAGATTATTGACCATTAACAAAATCCAATGTACTGGGTACCTGGGAATTACCCTTGATAGTAGAATGATGTGTACTAGGAAGATATAATAGAAAAAGCAGGAGAAAAAAAAAAAGTAAGATAAGGGATACATTTAATGAAAAACCTAGTATGCACCAATTAGGGTGCAGATAAAAATCCTTATAAAAACTACACAGATAGAGTCAGACTAGTATTAAGAGTATTGCATCACAGCTTGAGTCACTATTCAGAATTAAGCCACATGAACTGTGACCATAAAGTTCCTATCCTTAGCGGCACTAGAAACTTCTACTTCTTCGTTCGTTCTCAATCTTCCGCTACCAAACCCTGAAAAGGTAAGTAGCAGAATGTAGTCCAGAGAACGGAATGCGTTGTGTTGTAGTTTACAGCTTGGCTGCGATATTTGCACCTTTCGGTCCAACACATCTGACTTCAGCAAGCATTTTTTGAGTACCGGGTTAGCATTCACTCTTCAATCCCTTCTCCTTAGCCAGCCTGTTATCCAGGATCACCGCGTGGAAGTGTAGAAGGGTCTTGGCAGCTATGGTTCGCTGGCCCTGACGCTAGCAGTCAGCTATGGGTCGCTGACCATTGCAGCTCATGCGCTGCTCAGCATCTTGATTCCGGCACTAGAAACAATGACGGGTCTCCAGTCGATGGAGAATAAATGCGACATAAAAGTAATGCAGCAGGCAGAGAAATAGAAGAAACTCTTGAACTACATAATGCACCAAAGAATAAACAGCTAGGGAAAGAGCAGACTTAAGACAAGTAACCTCAAAAAAACTGACATTAAAGGATCCAGTGCTGTCACAAACAAAAAGCAAAGTTCATACAACCAGTTAGCTACCTCTCCTCTGGTTATGCAAACTCCAGGAGCCAAATTTAAAAAAATAATCGCAGGCAGATCTGGAGAGCAGAGGTATTACAGAAGAGTATTTAGAAACTAACTCCTGCTGAAGGCGGACGTGTCGGACCGAAAGGTGCAATTATCGCAGTCAAACTAAACTAGTGACACAACGCAAATCCATTCTCTGGACTCCATCCAGCTACTTGCAAAGCCCCGTTCAGGGCTTGGTAGAGGGGGATTGAGAATGAACGCAGAAGAAGACGCTAAGTATCCAACAGACAGTAGACATGCCTAAAGAGACGGTTCAGCTACAAATGCCACCCGGGATAAGAGGATTGGTGATCAGACCAACAAATTGGGGAAACGTTACACGGCCCATAGTCACAGGCAAATTCTCAAGCAACTTTAGAGCCAAAATAGCTGCAGTAGAAATGGCTCTACAGAACAAAAACCTGGAAAATGGTGATACTAGATGTAGTCAACCATAATGGAGCTCAAATCCCAAGATCACTGAACTAAACGAATTGAGTGCAGTTTTGACTGAAATGTCTTGAGGGTTCCAGAAAGCTGTGACTTAATGTATACCATCACACTGTGATCAAGGGAAACAAGGAGGTCAACAGCCTAAACCAAAGAGGGAGGGAAACTGATACAGGAAGAATTCCTGTCAACTACTAAGAAGCAAAAGCCATAATAAAAGGGCAATACCCCCAAACATCATGCAAATGGCATACAGTACCAACTGTCCAGAAAAGACAGGTTATCATCCATCACTGAACTGGCAACAACAGAATGAAGCACCACATATACCTCAAATTCAAGGTAGGTACCAGCAGCACATACTACTGTCCCCCCCAGATAACTTGACAGCAGCACATACTACTGCGTTCCCCCTTCCCCCCCCCCCCCCCAGATAACTTGACAGCAGCACATACTACTGTGTCCCCCCCCCCCCCCCCCAGATAACTTGACAGTAGCACATACTTCAGGATTGCCCCCATGATAAGAAGGATGTGTCCATTACCCTAGAGGAGCAACTGTACAGCGGTATTAGACACTGAAAATGACAGCAGATTCTATTGGAGAACTCAGAAACAAACTTCATTGCACCTGAGCACCTCCATACATGCTCAATCTCTTTCATGTCTGAAAGTATCAGCTACATAGCAGAAACTCAACTTAAAAATTTTCTCCCAACTTCATCGAGTACCAACACAGCTGGGTTGACTAGGAGAAGCAGCCATACCATGAAAAAACCCATGTCAAACTAATGATTTGAACCTGGTACAATGAGATTGTTAACACACACCTTCTCATATATAAAAAGTAAAAGACATAATAAAAACTAACTTTTAAGAACAAGGTGTAGTGGTTCTATCAAGGAACACAATAATGAAAATACTTACAGGACAAACACCACAAGGTGTTCTGACAAATCCTGACGTGTCTGTTAGTGGTTTGACAGACCTATATATTTTCACAGACGAGTCTCCGGAGGATAGCCCTGAATTTCCAGTTGTTCGTGCTGACAACTCTGCTTTACCGTCAAAAATAAGGGTGTCTAAAATTGATTCCATGTCTTTTACTGACAGATTAACCTATAAGAAGATTAGTGGCATTGTGTACAATTTTAATGTTTCTTAAAACAAAGTTACAAATGTGGTTTGAATTGTCATGATGAAGGTGCTCAGAGTAACCATTCCAAGTTAATCAGCTGTATAATTTAATATTAGGTAAAACTATAATCATTTGACAAATTCTTTCTTAAGACTATCCAATTTCTGGAAAGTAAACCATCTACAAACATCAATGATTAGCCTTCTTCCAAATCTTTATAGCAATTTTCAACACTACCAGTTATGAACGAACTCAGCAAAGCATATATATTTTCTGTTTTAAAGTTGTGGGGAAATGTTGACCTTACTAATAAAGGTGTGAGAAAATGTTTACCTTACTTATACCTAAGTTGGTAATGTATTTGAGAACATCCTCTGCTGATGCATACGAGGCTTGCAGTCTTGTCCATGGTTCATCTGCATAAGTTTTGCTTGCATCTAAGGCCTTTCAGGGAACAATTCAAGTCAATAATTTGTAATAAATATGTAGGAATTTTCATACCATCACAAAAGCAAAATGTTTTTTTAAACAATAAGACATACTGTAGTTTTATCTAAGGACTAATTTGACAACCACATCATGAAAAAAAAATACTACAGAATCAACTGCTAGAAGAAGCACACAAAAAATGCTCTGGAACAGGCTTTCTGCAAGGAGGTAACTTCCTATTGTGGTGAAAAATGAAGGATTACTTATAGAGTATTTAGCTACATAAGAAGAGTGGTTCAAAACTAATACAGGCAACAATTCTACTCTGCTACAATAGAAGATGGTGATTCTAACTTGTGGTAGTCTTCATAATCATCATTCTTCCTGTTTTGCACTAAAGGATCATGGAGCCGCCACCACCACAGTTAGTCCCAGCTAGGAAGCCTGTATGTGTTCTTGCAGTTGTGGTCTCTGTTATATTTAAGTTCCACTTAGAACCCTACTTTGTTGTCTTTTATGACATGCATTGAAACAGTCCTACTCTTTCCTTCTCAATAATAGGTATATGATCCAAATGCATGATTTCATTCTATAATGATTACTTCAGCTGCATGTACTGTCAATAACCTGTGACAATGGGAGTAAAGAGCAATCAGGGTCAAGTGTAACATAGTAATCAAGACCCCCAACCTCACATCCTAGTTTGTGCTCCTGTAAACAGGATGTGTCACTGAAGTCTGGCCAACGAGACGAGAATCGACATTGTGATTCCCATAGTGGAAAGTACTGAGGAGCCTCACATTTCACTACAGCCAGGAGTTCTCCAGTCCACCATCTTAAGGAGGCCACGGGATGTAAGAAAAGTTATCACGCTGCTCCTTACATGTAGTTAATATACTTGGAGAACGTGTTCAACTGTTTATTGCTGCTCACATACATGTCTGTTGATTTGTGTGTGTGTATATATATATATATATATATATATATACACACAAATCAACAGACATGTATGTGGGCAGCAATAAACAGTTGAACACGTTCTCCAAGTATATTAACTACATGTAAGGAGCAGCGTGATATCTTTATCCTCCGGCCAAGTTAGAGACAAACCACAGCGATAAGAGACACATGACAAGTTGATGAGAGAAATAAATGTGATTATCTGAGAGTGACCAACAATGAAGGCACAAGTCAACATGTTAATTAGCCTTACCCTCTGTTGTAAGAATTTGTGAGCTTGTGCATTGAGAATTTCCACAAATTCTGATTCAAACTCAGATGCAGAGTACCAAGGGCCTCCAGTGACAGACTGGTCAGGCTCAAGATTGTACAGCATATAAACCTTCTTCTTGGATGCCTGGTATAATTAGAAGTATAACAAACACACTGTTAATGGTGCCTTACACAGATAATTTAAGCTACTGACCTATCAGGGACATGAAACTAAACAGTCTGGTATTTAAGGTTTATAGGATATGTTCTGCTAGTGTGCTCATACTTGCTCATTTTAGCTTAAACTTGCTACTTTAGTTGGAACAGGCAAGAAATGTTAATGACTTGTAGAGTAGTAAAGTTCCCATAAGTTGGTCACATCTGTTCCAAGGTGGTCTGAAACTATGTGTTGGATAAAATCCCGAGAATCTGTTACAATCATGTCATTCTTAAACTTACATTTACAATCACTGCTGATGATTGCCAACACACTGTACAAAGCAGTGAAACACCTGAAATAGACCTGTCTTGTATATAAGAATGGCATTGGGCCACTGCACAGCAGTTTGTGATACCACAAGAAAGTTTCATTAAACCTGCAGACTACTGTAGAAGTTTGAGAGTCCTGGTTTTATTCAGGTCATCCTGAAATTGGTGAGGTCGTTGTGGCACCCATGAGGACACCCCCACACCACCCATCTCTATCAGTGGCCACTGCATGTGCCTCGTCTAGTCAGAGATTGGTCCATTCTTTTATGGTGTTCTCCCACCATATTTAGGGTGACCATGCAGGACTGTATTTGCAAGACCGTTTGATCTCGAAATGTGGCCGTACCAAGTGAGTTTCCATTTTTTGACCATTGCCAAGAGGTCTTCAAAAGGCCCTATTGCTGTTTTAATTCTTTCTCATATTTCCTCTTTGTAACTTGGTCTTTGTATGCAACGTTTAGAAGTCTCCAGAAACATATCTCCATGGTCTGTATTCTCCGCTGCAGGTCAGCTGTAATTGTCCATGTCTCACAAGCATAGTGGAGTATTGACAGGACCAATGCATGCATTAATCTGATTATCAATTTGTCTGCTACTGACCAGTCAATAGAATAGTGCTTATGAGAAAAAATATTACACAACTTTTTACTTTTTTTGTGTATAAACTACCACACACACATTCATTATACTCTATGCATGTAATTCTTCTACTGCATACATATACACTGTAATGAGAATCAAGAATAAATCATCCTTTTAACTTGTTGAACAGAAGTTCCTATGTAGATAAATAAGAAGTATTTTGTTTTATAAACACAACTAGCTTGCAGCATTGTATTATGAATCACAACCTTGAACTGTACATGTTTTTTTTTATTGTGTAGATGACATCATCAATAGAAAAATAGAAATCTGCAACAAAAGAAAACACACGGCTGTGTACAGTCTACAAAAGTGATTTATTTATTATTTGTGACATCAACATAAATTTAGATGTGGATGTAGTACATTCAGCCACACTGTGCTCAAATTGACAAGTTAGAATTTGTAAGTTAGAATTTGTAAGTTAGAATTTGTAAGTTAGAATTTGTAATTATAAGAAAAGAGTCAAATTTCCCCAGATCATACACAATTGATAGTGTATATGGATGGAGTTTAATCCTGATTTAACATCCCATGAATGCTCAGATTGTTAGAATTCTGGTTTCAAACCATCTGAAGCCTTGCAGATAAGATACTGGAGTATCTTGTCGGGTTTTGTTAGGTGTGGCCGTGCAATCTGTTTTCTGATAACTCTGAAAGTTGGTCAGCATCTACCAAACCTGACAACTGACGATGTGCGAAGAAGCACACGTAAGAGGATGCAATGCCTTATCCTAGAGCGAGGAAAGACAACCTCAGCTGAGTGTTGTGGCAGGGCAGACCAGGCCTTTAGTCTTGGTTGATGGCTGGTCTAGGAGTAAAGCCCCGACAGGCGAATAGATAATGCATTGCTCTGCTGATCAGACAGCTTCTCTTGTTACAAATGTATTGGTATCACCTTTCCCTTGGAGTAAACAAGGCAGACAGAAAGAGGGACCATACTGCATGGGCAACACATGGTCTCTATATTTCTGCCTGGGCTTTGTGCTAATAACATAATTACTATTGTCTGACAAGACGAAAAGAGCCAATGATGATGAGTCATCATAAAAGTATGAACTGTGGCAACAGATATCAGAAAAAAAATCATGAAACTGGTTTGACTTACCCCCCACCTAGGATTTCACTACATATAGCAAATATTCTTTCAATGATCATTATGACAATACACAAATCTTGGCAGCATCTACACTTTCAAGACTCCCAGGTTCAATAACATCCCACATTTCACTGAGCCAGCCTCAGGTATTTGACCCTGTGACCTCATTCAGATATTGTGGCCTATGCTAGACAGCTAAAGTAACATGGAAAAGCAGCCAGGTGATACTTCATCTGAACAAACTCAAATTAATTCAGTTTTAAGGGAAAGGCGTGGTCTAGTGACACAACTCACAATCCGAAGGTCCTGGGTTCACTCCCCAATCACAGAATCGGCCATTTCCCTGGAGAAGCAAACCTATAGAAAATGCAGGCCCTTACATAAAATGCATGCCAAAGTCGGATGCACTGGGCCAACAAGTGCAAAATAAAAACATAGTGCAATGCACACCACCTCAGGATATTGAGAAATAAGGCGAAAGCAAAAAAAAAAATTCCGTTTTAGATACACTGCATAAAATATAGAATACTGCGCTGCTGGTTCAAAATCAAAATAACTTAAATGTTTTATAGTTCTTACATTGACTGATTTGACAGCCTTGATAAGCTTCTTGCTTTCTAAATTCTTCAAGATCTTGTTAAGGACTTGAATGTTTTTAAGGTTACTCTTGATTCTGATGTCTCGAGTCCATATCCCTGAGGAGATAATGTAAGCAAAATAAGCACTTACAATCTGTTTTTCTTGTTAATAAACCTAATAGAGCATAATTCTAATGTATGACATCAAAGTAAAGCAAAAAGAATAATAGGTGTCTATTTTTAAGTTTCCTCTATAATCCAATGAAGAGTGGATGACCAATAGTTTGAATACTGATCAAGGGGACATAGGTTCAAAACCTTGGTACAGCATCATTTGTTTTTCTATAGGAGATCAAATAAAAACCTAGCGTGTACACTATGTGGTGACTGTATGGGCAAGCAGCTTTTACAGTTTATCAAATGTCATTATTTAATTACATTAAATTGACTTACTGTTCCATCTACTTGTGCTGTTATGTTTTGTGGGGAGCTTAAGTTGCCTTTCTTAGGCTAAATGTGTTGTGTCAGTTGTAAGCTTGTCTTGTAGAATTTCTCTTATATATTCATCTGCCATGAGGCCTTCCACGTGCCTTGTAGTCAGATCTTCTTGCATTGTAAGAATGTAGTGGTAGTTGATCAGGTTGTATCCTCATGAGATAACCAAATCATCATATTTTTTGTCTTGATATGCATTTGAGTATTATGAAGAATGACACTTGTTCGAAAAAAATCATGGCTTTTACCATACTCAATGCACTGTTTTATGACATATGGAACAAATAGTGACGAGAAAGACAATACTGATATAGAAAGTGAAGCTAAATTAGTTGTATACATTGCGAATGGAAATACTGATGATGGATGGGAATTTGACTTGGCTACAGATACAAGTATTGGTTAATAACACAGAACGAGGATCATCAAATAGCAATGAAACAAGAAGTTAACATTTTATTATTAAAGTTCTGTGGACTTTCTGTAAGGACTATTAATGGATGTTTATCTTCTACAGTCTGGTCTAATTTACTAGATTTGCGTCTTAACATCCAAGGCAAGAGCAGCAACTGTTTGTCAAATAATCCCATCGTTTGGAAGGTTGAAACTATACAATTTTACCAAACACATAAATACCTGTGGATTGTTAAGAACTCTTCATTAGATGAAAGATGCACATGCAACAGAAGTTCCTACATAATTAAGGTCTTTCTCAAAAATTAAACTTCATTGCTATGCAACATAATGGTTAACAGGTGTTTCGGGATGTTTAGAATTGCAACATCTTTTGCGAGCAGACTGTAAAGGATTGATGTGTCTGTCCATTTGTGCAAGGGACAATAACACAAGACATTTATAATATAGAAAATAAGCACTTATAAAATGTGAAATAAATATTTTAAAGCTTCACAACAATTTTTTTGCGTTTTCATTTTTTTTTAAATTTGCAAATGAATTGAAAAAATGTAATATTTCATAAATTGTAACCATTTTCCTACTCAATACAATTTATTGTTTCTATCTAAACCTTTTACACCCTAACGTACCCAAAGGCACCAGTCAAATTTATGTTTGTCTACACCCTAAGATGCTCAACAGCACCAGAATGACAGTTAGTCAGTAGTTTCACTCTCATTTTGAAAAATGGAAATGGATATGAGGTTCATTTACTTTTAACTCACGTGGCATTTTCAAGTTTAAACGGATCCCTAAACATGGATAACAGCATACAAGTGAGAGGTGTTAGAATATTTTGAAAATCTGACACATGTATGTATTGCTTTTACTGAGTCGTTTCAGGCAAACATAACAGGACCACTGTTTTTTTTACCTAACATGTTATTGAGGTGACTAAAGAGGGCTGTGTACAGGGCTGCCTTCTTCACCAGATAAAAAACCATTGTGATAAAACCACACTGTGGGATCAAGATGTTGAGCAGCACATGAGCTGCAGTGGTCAGCAATCCATAGCTAACTGCTAGCATCAGGGCCAGCAAACCAGAGCTGCCAAAACCCTTCTACACCTTCACATGGTGATCATGGATAACAGGCTGCAACATAGCAGACTGGCTAAGGAGAAGGGATCGAAGAGGGAATGCTAACCCGGTACTCAAAAAATGCTTGCTGAAGTCGGATGTGTTGGAACGAAAAGTGCAAATATCGCAGTCAAGCTGTAACTTACGACACAACGCATTCCGTTCTCTGGACTACATTCTGCTACTCAGGCCCATGTCAGGGTTTGGTAGTGGCAATTCAGAACGAACGAAGCCAAGCCAAACCACACTGCAAATATAAGCTTGTTAGGGGAGCCAAATGCAGGGACAGGAGAAGTTTCAAGTTTTACCAAGCTCAGTGATTGATTTAAAGTGACTGCCCAGACAAAAAGTTGTCACTTTACATAACAGATATCAATAAATGACTATGAAACACAATAAATGACTATGAAACATGAGTTATTATTTTATTAGTCAAGTTCTCGGGCCTTATTACAGAAACTGTTCCTGAATACTCATTATGTTCTATTCATTTGTACAAGGGACACCCACACTCAACATTTCAGTTATAGAAAAAGTCATTAAAATATGATAAGTTTTAAAATTTAACAAATACTACATGACAATCTCCATTTTTTTTAAATTGTCGTGTCTGATATTCCTTTTATGATAATAATTTATTGGAAATGAACTTAGTGTTACATTTTTTTCTCAAGCTTTAGCCATTTTACAATCCAATGTACTGGATCGTTCTTATTTTATATTACTGAATATATTTAAAAGGGGTCGCAATAGCTAAGAAGTTAGGAGTTCGCTTCTCAAGAACTGAAAGCATGAAAGTTAGGAATATAGGACATATTTCCTGTTCAGTGCTTAAATGACACTAAGGACTATTTGCATTAGGTTCAGCAAACCAGAGCTGTCTGAAACCATATTCCACCTACAAATGACAGGCACTGAAACAGGCGCCCCTAGTGTAATCTGGCTAAGAGAACAGAGGTCAAAAAGAGATTACAAGGCTAGTCTCAAAAATGAAACCGGATGTGTCAGGCCAAAAGGCACAGATATCACAGCCTCACTGTGCACTATGGCATAACGTAACAAAACATCTTCAGAATGAACGACAAAGAAATTACATGAACATATATTTCATTGAAATAGTATATTTCTTCTCCTTCTTCTTCTGCGTTCGTTCTTAATTTCCTACTAACAAGCCCTCAGGGCTGTACAAGTTGCAGGATGTCATCCGGAGAATGGCATGCATTGTGTAGCTAGTTTACAGCTTGACTATGATATTTGCATCTTTCGGTCCGACACATCCGTCAAACAGTATATCAATGGGTTAAAAGGGGTTATCTCACTGTACAAAGCTTAGAAACACAGGATATACTTCCTGGTTAGAGGCTTACTTTGTTAAAGATCAATAAACCTGGAGTTTAAGATGCATATCTTGAAAATAATACTGAAAGGTTAAGAGTCAAAGTTGTTTCTGGAATGAATGATAAACAATAAGAAAATAAAGAGACGAAATAGGTAAACTACCTTTATTGTGAGCATCCTTGATGATTTGAAACACAACCTTTTCTTCTGTGTCTGCACCCTTCACTTGGCTGGATGATTAAATAATGAAATAAAGAATGCTTGTGGTTTATGTCCTGGGGTTATCTGTTTAATAGTTTATTCTTTGCATCCCAAAAAGCACTTCCATCGGAAACCATAACTTAACGTCTTTATACTGGTTAGAAGACTCTGCAGAGTCTGTATACAACCAGTACCATTTACATTTCCTTGCTCTAAAAGCTATGCGCATCCAATCTATTCTTAAATGCATTAATTGTCCTTGCCTCCACTACTTCCTGTGGCAATGCATTCCAAGCATTCCCCACACTAAAAAAAAATTTCCTAATATCTAATCTGGACCTTTCTTTGGTTAATTTGTAGCTATGCCCTCTTGTTCTTGTAGTTAGCTGTATTTTGAAAAATGTGTATAAACGTGTATTAAGTCACCTTGAATTCTTCTCTTTTCTAGACACTGTAGGTCAATTTTTCTTTCCTCATGGCTGTCTTCTTCTTCTTCTACGTTCGTTCTCAATCTCCTGCTATCAAACCCTGAACAGGGTTTTACAAGGAGCATGATGTTGTCCGGAGAACGGAATGCACTGTGTGACTAGCTTACAGCTTGACTGCGATATTATCACCTTCTGGTCCGACACATCCATTTTCGGCAGCCTCATAACTGTAATTCTGGAATCCCACTATCAGCTTTATCTGACTGAGAAAGTGATTCTGAATCCTGGCTTGTATTTATTTACTGTTATGTTATATATTTAGACTTTATGTCATTGCATTCTGGACGAATCTAAAGATGATTAGTCTTTCTAAATAAATGGTGATGGTGATTTCTAACTTTCTTCTTCTTCTTCTTCTTCGTACGCTGTTAGACATCAACTTGAATTTGTTCGAAGAAAGCAGCTGTCATCCTGAGGCTGTCGACACTGCCATAGAGCTTGTCTAGTGTTGACAATGGTGATGGCCACATGTGCTTTTTCTGGTCCTCTTATGTTGGGCAATTTTGCTGCAGATGTTCAGGGGTAATTTTCCCTGTACCACAGGGGCATTCATCAGTTGCACCTATCTTCAGTTTATTGAATAGATGGTACCTCAGTCTGCCGTGGCCTGTGCGGAGTCTGAAGACCACCACCTGCTTTCTTCTGTTAACTGGTAATAAGCATCATATTTCCAACTTTCAAAACCTGGAGTACCATCCTAATGATATCTTTCAATAGCCCTGTAACTATCCAGTACTATCAAAAACACATCATTTCCACATTCTAGACATACAAGCATTTGAAGAACGACTAGCCAAGCCCCAGAAAGACAAGAATCTGACGAGTGGCTGACTGAGCCTCAGACAGACAAGAATCTGAAGAATGGTTGACTGAGCCTCAGACAGACAAAAGCCTGGAGAGTGGCTGACTGAGTCTCAGACAGACAAGTACCTGATGAGAGGCTGGTAGAACGATTTGGAAGTCTGACTTCCGACTAGCAAAATGGTTAATGGAATAGCTCACAACACAAACTTGCTTGTGTGTGGATTCAATAACCGAAAAGGTCATTCCCCTACAGGATGTAGACCCATTAAAAATAAGTGATGATGTCAGCTGCACTTGATCGTACGGAGCAAAACACAGTACTTTATATTCCGCCTTAAAATACTGGGCAAACGAAGAAACAAAATAGATGTATGTGTATATTTCCTACTTGGCTAAATGTTGGTTGGTTGGTTACTGATCTAGCAGCCTGTAGGCTCCTACCCTTTGGCGAAGTTGGAAAACGGCACTTTGATCTCTCCTTTTCAGGAGGTTGATGTCTTTGGGATCCCATTTGTTTGTAGATTTCTGTCCCTATATTCTCCATCTATTCAGCAAAGCCTCTTTGTTTGCAGTCTTCAGTAGACTGTATGTAGGGTTGTTGTGTATTGTTCTTAACTTGAACCTTTCTTAGCCAGCCTGTCTGCCTTGTTATTGATACGTGTATTTGAGTGATTAGGGATCCATTGTATCACTATTCTGACTGCATGGGATTTGATGTTGGTTGAGCTAATCCTGATTTAGCACCTACCTTGCAGCATCAGGATCTTTCAGTCTGTAGAGTAACTTTGCACCACTTTTCAACAATTCAATTCGGTTCTGGGAATAAACACAGTAAAGTACTGTTTGCTAAAAGTAAAAACTCACTGACATCAAATGACATATATTTTATATTTATAACAGCCGCATTTATTATAATTACACTTTTATCCTGGTCTACTTGATAACAAACCACAAAAAGTAAACTTGATAACAAACCACCCAAAGTAAACTTGATAACAAACCAGCACAAGTAAACTTGTATCAAACCACCACAAGCAAGCTTGATAATAAACCACTGAAAGTAAACTTGATAATAAACTACTGAAAGTAAGCTTGATGTCAAAGTGCATTTTGTTCAGTAAATTGTATTTTGTTGGGCTGTTGGGAAAATATAATCAATCTTCTTTCAAATACAACTTTAATTTAATGTCTAGCATGAGTGGTCTTTAAGATATAAAAATGGCTGCCAGTTACTAGTTTCAAATTATTACTCCCCTAGGATTTAGTTATCACAACAAACAATGAGGGTGTTTTCAAGCTCCCTTAAAAAAATATAGTATAATGAGTACTCCTAACTTAGTGCATGAGGCAGGATATGTTAATCAATATGATATGTGGAAATTTAATTAGTGGACTAGGTTAGGCCTGTGATTATGTTCTGGTAAACTTAACAACATCAACATTGAATCTTTTAAAAAATCATTGACCACGCCCACTCGATCAGAAATAAAGAGATGCAAATTGTATGACCTTGTGAATCAGATTTAATTTTTAAGTGAAGATGACAATGTTCATGAAGAGCTGGATGGAATGCAGTAGAATAATTTGCATTTTAATACTAAATTTTCTTTAAATAGTTTCAGAACTTGTTTGTCACTTATTCGAATGCACAATTGCTAGAGACAAAAAGGAAAGGTCTGGGCAGTGAGTTTGAGTTTCATTGTAGCAGAAACAATTATAATATACATAATTTTCTTCATGTCATCTAATATATGTGGGTAATTTGTGTGTGAATTCAATAAACAGGTGGGTTATATTAGCATTGAGATGTGTTGGAGGAGGGCTTGCAGACCTGCAGATGTTTTGTAGTGTTATGAATGTGTCACTACCAAATTAGAAAAACAGCCACAACAAATGGTGTCCATATAAGAAAGCTGTAGCAGACAAAACTGTTCATACAAACACACCAGCAACCTACCTGCTGTTATGGCCAATATAAAACCAGTATTTTTGGACCAACACAGGAATGAACTACTAAAAAACTTTCTTAGAGAAAATACACAAAATGTCTATGATTGACGGAATAGTGCTATCTTGAAATTATGTCCCAAGAATAAGAATCATGGTCTATTGTGACAGCTGTTGTTGCTATTGCAGTTTCTGTTTATAATAATGGGACAAAATCTCTGTTGGTAATGGAGGAATGGAATTACATACTTGCAGGTATCTGAAAGAGTCATGTGAACACAAGAACATTTTGTCGCAAAAAAAGAACTCAGAGAAAAGCTATTAAGGCATCCTATGATGCAAGGAGGGCAAAAAGGAGGAGGAGATTTGTACTGGATGATTGGCAGGCAGTAACTGAAGGGTTTATTTATCACATTAGAGGTCATTGATAAGAATCAAGGTATTTAATCATCAAAGTGGTAAAAAATAGTGTCCTAAACTTTTCTCTGAAAACTGCAATCTACAGACAGTTTGTGTGATAATTTTTATTGTTTTTAAATCAATCGTCCTGCAACTTTACACATATATTCTAGATAACCATGGCATAGGTGTGAACTATGGAAATCAATCTATCCTACAATGTGTAAGTTATTATAATTTGGAGTATCAATTTTTTTTAAACAAAACTGTGTAAATATTTGAATTTTTATAAAAATACAATTGGAAAAGATGTAGCTTTGGCTGTAGTCTATAATGAAAGGATAATCTTGAACCGCATTATAAGAAAAAATGAAGTGTGTATGATCAACGACACAGGAGAAATTACATGCAGAGTTTTTGCATTTTTTTCTAATATAAGTTATCAGTATTTTCTGTTTAATTATATTTCAAATTTACATTTGGAATGCTACATTACAATGAATGATATAATGTTTAATGATGATCATCTTTACAGCACCTGCCCAAATTTTATATGAATGTATCAATTTTTAATAAAGTTACAACAATTATAAAAATAATACCCCTCGCTAGGTGGTACTCCTTAAAGGACAAGTAACAGCTGAAAATAAAACTTTCAAACTATGCAAAATGGAAGAACTAAAGTATGCAGCTTTTTTAAATATAGACAAATATTATTGGACTAAATGTCTTGCAAGAGGAAGAGGGCTATTAAAAAAAAGGTGGACTGTCGTTCTTTCTTCCGAGAGCAGTCATCGATGTGTTGAAATCATCCAACTATGATTAAGTGAAAGATTAACCTACATGTTTGCTTTCCGAGAAATAGAAGTTTCCATCACCTTAGCAAAACGGTCCTATTCAGGGCCACTCCAATCAGCTAGAAAATGAATCTCGGTTGTGCTATGCTTAGCTTCATCTGTGTGTCATTCACTACTACAGGTATCACGTCAATCCCGCACCTCGTTAGCAGCGCGGCCATAAAAACAACCCGTTTCCAGGGAGGGCTACGAGGAAGCCGAGGGTGAGGGTCTTGGCCAGAATATTTTGCCTGACCTTGACTAATCAGTCTGATAAGTATGCTGTGCCTGACCAGATGTTAGTCTTCCTCCCCAGGCACCAAAAGTTAATGTCCTAAATACCATCCCACCTGCTGACCATGAAGAGATTTGATTGATGGTCTGACTCCACTAGAAGGTAGACAGAGAAGAATATGATGAGGAAGTAGAAGTATCTAAAATGGAATGAGAAAAGAATATATTAGTTATGTGGACAAAATTTGTTATAATGCAGTGACAAAGAAATTATACAAAAATAGTAAGAAGGTGCCAAGCAAAGATAGACAAATTGAGTAAGATGAGAACTTACACAATTTTGAAGGGCAGAGATTGTCAACAACAGAGAGAACTATGAAGAAAGGTTGAACATATTAAAATGCTAGTATTGCATTTCAAAACATTAACAATAATTTGTATGTTAGTGACCTACCATAGACAGTAGTCTGTTGACTGCCGTGACCCTTTGCTGAATGTCACATTGTGGGATTGCCTGTTTTATAATATCATCTGAAATCCCCTTTGGGTTCTGGCTACATAGTTCAATGATTCTAGTAATAAAGAAGTGAAAGTAAATTAGATTGAGAGCGTATTGAGAATTCCTGTTTATAATACTTTCAAACTGTATATTAACTTATCAGATAATTATCCTTTCTTTTCACTACCAGTGGAACATATGACTATGACTATATGTAACTGTGGCTTGCTATGATCTTAAATTGTGCAGAAAATAAATACTGAAACACATTTAATGATGAAGAACGTTAGAAAAAGCAGAAGTGAGAAGACTATTATTGCCAAAAAATGTGTCAGTGATATTTTATATATTTTCATCTGTTATTCGTCTCACAATAGAGCATAGTCTTCATACCTCAAACTAAACTTACTTGGGTAATTTGCTTCAATTATTATCGTGTATTTTTTGTTATTATTTTTTCGTTCGATTTGTTTCCTAAGGCAGAGTGCGTGTAACAGTTCCCGCCGGAGCAAGGGGAGTTTAGGATGCCTGAACATGTTAAAGCTTAAAGCTACCTGAATGCATGTCAAGGTCACTCACCGTCTCAGCAAAGGAGAACAGAGTTGAGTTAAGGAATGTGGACAGGTAGAAACTGACCACTGGCCTTCCGATTTTGGTAGGGGGAGATTGATTGACAGACGAAATTGGCAGCGGGGCTTGCTGCGAGAGAATGAGTGACAGGTGTGCAAAGTGTTTCGTTCCAATTGGGATTGAAGATGACCATACCTGAGATCGATTGGTCAAGCTCTGGCCTTGCTTGAGGATATATAACTCGAGACAAAGGTTAGATAGAGAGGCTGGAGGAGAGATGGAGAGTGAGGGAGAGAGTGAGGCTGTATGGGAGAGAGAGAGACTGAACGTGGATCGTATGTTTAACTCACCGACTTAGATAGAGGAGCGATTGATAGACGGTTGGACGAATGTTTAGTGATAGAACAGGATCGCTCAAATAGGTGAATGAGTTTGGCATTAATGGATAATCTGAAAGTGTGTTTGTAAGCAAGGACACATTGTGAGCGAGCTATGTCGAGATCGCCCGCCTGAGGGGATTTCAGTGAGGAAGAGTATTTGATAAGGTGTGTTGAAGACGCAGTTAAGGCGATGTGTGTGTGATGCAATTGCAAGGCAATAGAACTGGGTTTTTTAGATAGTTGGGAATTCCATCAATAGCTAATGCTTACAATTCCCGTTTTAGTAGAATGTTAAGTTAAGATATGTATTATATTGTGTTTGTAATTTCTCTACTCATTCTATGATATGAGTATGATATAATAAATATGCCACCTGCTGATGATGTGGATGAGTGTGAGAATGTTCTAAGTTCGATCACGGCAGCAGAGGGTCTGCTACATGCGTGGTACTGCGCCTTATGGCCCAGCGCATCCGAATTCAGCATGTGTTATTCTTATTTCTCTTCTAAATATGTTCTGAGTTTTCCCCTTTATTATTCTAATCATGAGGGTTCCAGAACAGTAACTAGTCTGCTATACCACAACATACTGGCTGATGACATCCCATAATATACTGGCGGATGACATACCACAACGGAATGTGTTGTGTCACTAGTTTACAGATTGTTGACTGCGATATTTGCACCTTTTGGTCCGACACATCCGTCTTCAGCAGCCTTGGTATACCATGTTGGGCTCAGGGCCTCTTTCAGGACATCACTCCACCTCAGCCTCGGTCGCCCGCTAGGGTGTCTGAAATTAAATTACAGGGCCACCACGGTGTCACTCTACATGTTCATCTGTTATCTGGCATGAGCACCACCACGGTGTCACTCTACATGTTCATCTGTTATCTGGCATGAGCACCAAGTGGCCGGCCCATCTGTCTTTTCTTAACAGCACGACATCTATGATGTCAGTGAAGGATGTTCGACGTCTGATCTCTGCATTGCAGATTTGGTCTCAAATGGACATCTTCAATGTTCTTCGCTCCATTGCTCATTGGACAACGCAGAGTCTATCTGCATCAGCTTTCCGTAGGTTACACACCTCACAGCCATATACCATGGCTAGAATAACACTACTGTTGAAAGTGAGAGCCCTAGCGTTGTCGTTTCGCATCTGTTACAGTATGAGATTAATTCAGTTAACACTGAGCCAACCTACTGTTATCCTTTGTGAGATCTCTCGATTTAATGAATGGGAGTTCGTGATCTCTTGGCCCAAGTAGATATACAAATTTACGTATTCCATGGGACAACCTCCAAGGCGCATATTTCTTTTTAGGTAGAAGGTGTTGAGCATGAACTTAATCTTCTTACTATTGATTTGTATACCAAAAGCAATGCTTGCTCTGCTGAGCTCATTCAGGCTTTTCTGTGCTTCTTTTGACGCAACGACTGAGGTTGACTATGTCATTAGCAAACATGAGATGAGCAAGCATTTCCCCCGTCAAATTTATGCTACTATACTCCCAGCCAAGGTTTTTAACCTTTACCTTTCCTATGGCGTGAGATTACGACGACTTAATCGTGTCCCACTGGCGTTGCACGGCATCAGTTCTAGGGTCATTGCTTTCTTATATATAAACTACGGGGTTAATGTTATAGTAATGGTTGAACATACTACTCTTTTGATTGTAGAGTGTTCCAGCTTCCGTCATGTACGTATATTTGAAGAAAATAGCTATTGTGAAATTTGTTTTAGATTTTGGAAAGAATTTCTTCTGTTTTTCGCTTGGATTTGAAGATTCGCCCATCTTTGAGAATGGGGGAGTTAAGTTTCTGCAACGGATTTTTCAAAGGCAGATCTATTTAGTTTGCTAATGTAGATACAATAATTACGTTTATAGTCGAAGTGACAGGCGTTGCCATTACGGAAAACATGGATTGTAGGTCTGGTACGTTTGTCTTTGACACAGTATCAGTGTTTCTGGTGAGATTGTATCACGCAGTCAGGCGCCACGTTGTATCAGTATGGTGATCAGTTTATAGAAGAGGGTGATGCCCATTATACATCTGCTGTTTATTTCCTCTTTCAGTTGAGTGTATTTTTCTGCAATTTCCTGATTTTTCAAGGCATTCAGCACCACAATTATTTTGATTCTATCGAAAAAGCCTTCTCATAATCCATGAACACAAGGCTTAAAGGCATCTGTACTTTGTAGAGTCTTCTAAACCAGTATAAAGATGTTTCGTTTTCATGCGCCCTCTCTATTAATTAGTTGATTGTATGGAGGTAGTCAGTGGCTGAGAAGCATTTCCTGACACCTGTCTGCTCTTGTGGTTGGTTCTCATCTAGTAGCTTCTCTATGCGGTTGGTGATCACTCTCATGAAGAGTTTATAAATCTAGGAAAGCAGACATATCGGACGGTAATTTGACAGGTTTTCCTTATTCCCCTTTTTATGGATTTGGATGGTTTTAGACGCTTTCCATTGGTCGGGGATTTGGGATACATTCAGACTGATGTTGAACATAGTAGTTAAATGCTGCACTAGTGTGTTCCCCGCCTGCCTGGATTGCTTCATTTCTGATTCCGTCTTGTCTCTACTTGGATTTAGTTGTTTGATTGCATGTACCACCTCATCTGATTCGATCTATGGTACCGGTACAAATTCAGTGTTTTTGGGTGGCAATTTGGGGACTATTGCCTTTGATGCAAAAAAAGGTCGGTGTAGTAACTCTGACTATTTGTCTCTATATCTATCCGTCTTGCTGACATCGTGTGTATTTTTTCAGTGCAGTCATAACAAGCTTTGATTCGAGAAGGCTTTTTCGGCATTTCATTATCATGATTATCAATGCTGCTTCTTGTCTGAGCAGATGGTCTGATCATCTTGACGTTTACGCTATGCTGTTCAGTCCTCTTTTAGCCTACTTCTGACCAGTTTGTTCCGCTCGCATAACTCGAGTTTGTTGTCCATGCTATTCTGGTTCAGCGTTCTCCTCGTATGCAGAAGGTGTATATGGTGCCTTCGCTAATCTTGACTTGAGTGTTTCAAAAATTCAGCTTTTCGGTCAGCTGTTTTATGCGACAGATCCTGCGCACCTCCAATCCTGTTTTTTAGTGAAGAAAATGTAAAAACACCTCATTTTCAACTCGCTGTCAGAGTAAACTATTTGAAAATACTGAATGAACAAAACAATGAACGTTTATAAGTAAAATATCTCACTTTGACTCAATGTCTGTGTCATCTATTGGTTCGTGTTTCACTTTGGGCGCAGCCATCTTGGAATGTGATGTCCAATAAATGTTGGATAGGCATAAATGATTCAATATGTAAATATTTTTTTTAACTACGGTTTTCGGTACAAGTTTTTATTTGTAATACGACACGTTATTTTTGTTTATGGGGACTACAGGTGTGTGATTTGTTTATATTTGTGCGGGTTTTTTTCTTCCAATGTCAAGTTAAATAGAAGTTATGTTCTGTTCTGTACTAGGAGTCGACTTCACTGCATTCCGGGCATACCCATAGGTGTTCAGTCTCTCTCAGCAGATGGCGCAAAGTGTGGATGCCGATGGTGCCTGTAGCCTGTTGGTTGTACACCTACCTGTTTCGTCCTCTTAGATTCTCTGATCCACTGAATCCTAATTTGATTCCAAAGTGCCGCAGCCTGTGCCTTGCAGACTCATCCAAAGCAGTGTCGTTTTCCAGCAGACGGTCCTTGATAACATTCACTATGTCACCTTTATCCATGTCCGCTGGGCCTGTTATGGGTGCGTGTGACGCCACAAAATCAGCTCGCTCGTTGCCCGGAACCCCAGCATGACCAATACAGTAGATCCACACCAGCCCCTGGAGTTTTGATGTCTCCAGCGCTGCTATCCACTCATGTCGTAGCCACCCATTCTGCACCTTCCGAAGTAGTGTTTGGGAGTCTGACACGATGACTGCTCCTGTTGAAGATGTCTCAGACAGCCACCTCAGAGCTTCAGTCGCCGCCTCCATCTCCATTCTCATACTTGACGTGGCAGTCTCTCATGCGCCACTTCGTTCAGCAACGATCTGGTCTCTTATTCTAGCCGAGAAACCCCAGCCTGATGTTCCACTAATTTGCACCGACCCATCAGTGTATATGATGGTATCACTTTCATGCGTGTTGGCGCCTATCAGCCGGTTGATTTCGAGCTTTGTCTGGATATTTCGCCCCTTCCTACATTCACTGCCCATGGTTATGATGACCGTGTGGTACTCTGTTAGTGTATCCCCAGTGTGGACCCATTCCTCGCCCTTGACCATCGTGTCGACTGCAGCCACCTCTCCTATAGTTAGTTCTGCCTGTGCCATCCATGACATCCCTCTTTTGATTCTAGTTCCCTTGATGTCCGCAGTGTTATTGTACAGCGGGTGCCTGTTGTCCGCTATGACTCGCATATAAGCTGTAGTCTGTGCCACTTTATGACTGGATGTTACTGACGGCAGTCCCAGCATGTACCTCATCTGTATTATCGGGATATCTCTGGTGCAACCCAGCACGAGCCGCATTTCTTCATGTTGGATTCGTTCCAGCCGTTCATACTGTGATCGTGATAGGTTGAGTATACCCAATCCATAATCAATGACTGAGAGAATCAACTGGCGATAGAGTGTGAATAGCAGCCGTTGTTCCAAGTTGGCAGCTACCATTGTCTTGAGTACGCCCAGTCCTCTCTTGCATCTTTGTATAGTTTGGTCGACGTGGTACTTGTATGGCAGACTGCCGTCAAATGTTATTCCGAGATATTTCAACCTGTCGCTTCTGTCTATGACACCGCCATCAAATGTGATGCCAGGGAGGTTGTCTTTCACGATGCAGTTGTTCAATGAACACCATATCACACCGGCCTTGTTTGGATTAATATGTGCACTGGAGTCTCCACACCACTTTGAGATCGCCTGCAAGGTGTCTTGAATATCATTAACCATTTCACGCCTATCAGAACCAGTCCTGTAGATTATAATATCATCTGCGAATGTTAACGTCCGCCCTAACTGTGTTGGTTGCATGTTGGCCACTTTTAATGTGTAAATGTTGAACAGCACCGGCGAAAGTGGCGATCCTTGGGGCAATCATGCACATATCCGCATTGGCTCTGATGTCCAAGAACCCAGGCGAAGCACAACTGTTCTCTCCATCAGGGCAGCTGATATCCAGCTAACGAGCCACGGGTTTACTCCGCAGTCCTTCAAACAGCACATCAGTGTACCAACATCGACCCTGTTATAGGCATCCTCGAGATCGAGCGCAACGGCGACTGTCTCTTGCCGACGTTGGAATCCCTCGTACACGAAAGGTCTCCTTCTCAGGTCTGTAGCTGCCCAGTGGATCGGGTAGAATACGTTCACGCTCCAAAAAGGACACTAATTTTCTTGGCACTATTTTCTCAAGCAGTTTGCCATAGACATTTTGTAGGGTGATCATTCTATAGCTGCTGAGGAGCGTAGAATCCTTGCCAGGTTTAGGTAGAGGCCGTAGATAACTATGCAGCCGGTCCTCAGGCACTGATGCCTTCTCCATGCTGGTATTGAAATCCTGCACCACATCTGTCTCATCTAGCTCCCTGAGGTGGCAGTACTGTACTCCATCAGGGCCTGGTGCTGTATTCTTGCTGGAACGTAAACCATATTCTACCACTGCCTTGTTTATTAAATAGAAGTAATTTAGCTTAGATCATTATCTTCTTTTGTCCTGTTTTCATTTGCCCAGTGCACAATGAAGGCCTTTATATTTCATGTATTGCTATACATCTTTTGGTTGTTCTTATGTTGTTATTGATTGCTATCAAGCTGTTCGCTCTTTCGCGGCCAATGCCAACGTTGAAGAATTTGCAGGTGTTTTGTAGATGTATATGTGTTTGTGATTGCTGGGATTCTGCTAAAATGGTAAAATTCTGTTACGATGGTTATATTTTGTCAAGATGGTTAAATTCTGATGAGATGGTTATATTTTGCTAAGATGGTTATATTCTGTTGAGATGGTTATATTATGTTGAGATGGTTATATTATGTTGAGATGGTTATATTATGTTGAGATGATTATATTCCGTTAAATGATGTGGTTATAAATCACGGACGGACAGAAAATAATCAGGGCTTAGTTCATTCCTGGCATAACCGCTCCTCCAGTCGATTGTATATGGGTATCTGACGTATGAGTTTAGGAAGGTATAAATAGCAAGTCCATGAAGAGTTATCTTCATCCGCGACGGTAATTGTTGCCATGGGATCCAACTTTACCTTTTACTTTGCTGGATGGTTTGGGAAGATTACCAGAAGTAATTATGTTCACTATCAAACCATTTCATGGTTGGTTATTGATACAGCAACCCATGAGCTCCTGCCCTTTGGCCCAATGCTATATAGTGGTATCTGCAAGTGTTTGTAAGCTGTTGTTTAGTTTAGTACAAAGTGTTCCATTTGTCTGGTCTTGAAGGAAGAAGCTCTTTCCTGACACTGGAAAGTGCCAGGCATTCAAAAAGATAATGTTCAACAGTTTCATAGGGATGTGTGCACAGCTAGCACTCTGGAGTATGTTCTGGTTGGATTCTGTTAAGTGACTGTTAAGTTGTATGTGTTGAGTGCGAAGTCAGAAAATGGTGCTTTGGTCTCTCCTTTTCAGGAAGTTGATGTTGTCTTTAGAATGGCCATGTATTTGTAGATTTCTCTCCCAGTATTTCCCATTGCCCATCTATTCAGCCAGGCCTCTTTGTTCGCAGTCTTCAGTAGTTGTTTGACTGTCTGTATAGTTATTGGTGTGTATTATTGTTCTTGACTTGATCCCTTCTTAGCTAGTCTTTCTACCTTGTCATTGCCTGGTGTATTTGAGTGACCAGGGATCCATTGTATAACTATTCTGACTTCATGGGATGACATAAATGTCGATTGCAACTTGTTCAAATCTATTGTTATGTAAAATCAGTTATAATAAGATGAGTACATCTTATCAAGATGGACACCACAGTGATGAGATTGTGTCATTCCCTCTGAACAAGATGCTTGACATAGATCTACCATAGCTCTTGAGGTGGCCACAACAGCTCTTGGGGATTTTTTCTCGCCTCCATTCGTGGGGAGTAGGAGAATGTAGTATTAGACTTGAGTCTGCTTATTTTGTAAAGAAATGAAAGTATAGTCAGTTTTGCTTGTATTTTCACAAGATTGAATTAACAGCAAGTCCTTTTTGTTAATTTTATTTAATGTCTCTGTCAACAACAGAGGTTACGAAGACACAGCTGATTATTTGTCTCAAATAGAATGTATGAATGTCTTACTTGCAGTAATGGTTATAACTGAAATATCATGGCATTTGATGGATGAATTCTTGCTTTCTGTATCCTACTTTTCTTCTTCTTCTTACGCTGTCAGACGTCAACTTGAATTTGTTTGAAGAAAGCAGCTGTCATCCTGAGGCTGTCGACACTGCCATAGAGCTTGTCTAGTGTTGGCACCGGTGATGGCCACATATGCTTTCTCTGGTCCTTGTATGTCGGGTTATTTTGCAGCAGATGTTCAGCGGTCATTTTCCCTGTACCACAGGTGCATTCGTCAGTGCCACCTATCTTCAGTTTATTGAATAGATGGTACCTCAGTCTGTTGTGGCCTGTGCGGAGTCTGAAGACCACGACTTGCCCTCTTCTGTTCAACTGGTAATAGGCATCATTTTTTGTGTAGCCAGTATGCTCTGTTTCCCATTTGGCCATGTATCTGGCCCTAATAAACATTTTGGACTCTTTGTAGGTCACACTAGTATCCTACTTTTAAGACCTTAGATCCTTGGTCAGAATCAAGATGCTGAGCAGGGCATGCGCTGCAGTGGTCAACGACCCATAGCTGACTGCTAGCGTCAGGGCCAGCGAACCAGAACTGCCAAGACCCTTCTATACCTCCATGTGGTGATCCTGGATAACAGGCTGCAACTGAATAGATTGGCTAAAGAGAAAAGATCGAAGAGGGAAGGCTAACACAGCACTCAAAAATGCTTGCTGAAGTCGGATGTGTTGAACCGAAAGGTGCAAATATTGCAGTCAAGCTGTAAATTACGACATAACGTACACCCTTCTCCAGACTTTATCCTGCTGCTTGCAAAGCCCTTTTCAGCGGGTGGTAGCGGGAGATTGAGAACAAACAAAGAATAACATGCTTGGTCAATATTTGATCAGCTCAGCGACCACCAAGAATGGTTACATCTTTAAGAGCAGCAACAAACGTCCTTCACTTCTCCTGGTCTGAGACCATCCTTCAACCGGTGCCACAATTTTGGTTCCTCATGACTTCCATTTTGGCTTCAATGATTCTTCTCCAAATTGTCAGGTCGGTTTCTTATTCGTCTTCCTTCTGGAGTACATATCATGGTGATTTTTGATGATGGTGTCAGGTTCTATTAGGACATGGCCAATCAAATTTCATCATCGGCCTGTTATGATGGTCTGCATTTCATCTTGGGTGCTCCGATCAAGCAGTTCTTTATTGGCGATAGTTGTTTGGCCAGAAAACTATATAGATCTTTTCATGCAAATTGTGTGAAAAGGAGGCAATTTTTAATATTTATTTTTCTGCTACTCTTCAAAACTCCACACACATGTTACAGAAGTATACAACTCCTTAATATCCGTGGCTTTGTGCTGTACTATGAACATTTTCAAACGCTGTTTAAACTAGTAAAAGCTGTTCTGGCTTTACTCACTCTGATTTTGATGTCTTTGCCTGTTTCCACCGTATGGTATAATTGTGCTTTCCAGAATTTTTTATTCCTAGTTCTCTTTATTTCTCTATTCCCCAATGCGGTGTGCGTTTTTATTTTGTCCCTGTCGGCCCAGTTGATCCGACTTCGGCATGCATTTTATGTAAGGGTCTGCTTACTCCTGCATTTTCTAGGGGTTTGCTTCCCTGGGGTAATGGCGTGCTGTGATCGGGGAGCGCCTTCGAGGTGTGAGCCGTGAAACTTAACCACTAGCCCATGCCGTTCCCTCTTTCGAGATATGCAGATGTGTATGTCTTTGCTAGCTCTTTATTACCTATTTAAATTCATGTGAGGTGAATTAGTGTTGATTTCTTCATATTAATGTTCCATTTCACATGTTTGCTATACACAATCAAGTCTTTCACTTTTCTCTTAAATGTGTCGGTGTGAGTGTGCAATCTCATCAGCATTTTCCAGTGTTGAAGAAGTTCCAAGAAGATTATGTGGAAAAGCACAGGAGATATAGTAATACATCAGATTGACTTTATTATGCTAAAGGACAGACTCAAGGAGGAGATTATGTTAAGTACAAGAATGGAGACATCTTACTTGATCAGAAAGATACATCAAATAGAGATAAGTGAGCTTTTTGGTAACAAGCCATCAATATTTAATAATGAAGGCCTCCAACATTGTTGAGTAGAGGTCTGAAGATGTAGTGAATGAGCTGGCAGCAGCCTGCTAGAAGTGATTCAGAAGAATGCAGAAGATGAAAAAATCATAAGTAGAGAAAACAATAAGAGATATGAGCAAGTGGAATGCATCAGGTATATGGACACAAGAAATATAGAAATAATAGAGGCTCTTGAGGAATTTGCTGTTGATAAATTATTGATTTGTGTAATTCTTTCTCATTTTGGTATTCGTCCTGAAAAGGATGTTGTGTGAGAAATCTCACGCAACTGAATGTTCAGAATTGAGAACAATCAACCCAATGAGTTAATATACTGTTCACAATTATTAAGGAGAGAATTTGACATAGAATAGACAGCAAATTAACTGTCACTGTAAGATCTGGCAGACTTTACTCACCTTGTATTGATGTAAGATGAGAAGTGCAACAAAGACGCATACTGCCCCCTTGTCAGTTTAATATTTACACAGAACAAATTTATCAACAGATAGAGGTAATGCCAAGACTCATTATTGGTGGAGTGTTCATAAATAATCACAGATATGCGGATAACAAAGTTCTGCTTGCTGAAAGTGAATAAAAATTACAGCAGTTAGTGATTAAAGTAAGGAACAAAAGTCAGATACAAGTATGGATTGGACATTAACACATAAAACAAAACCTATGATAATTAACAAAGTAGACAAAATGAACTCTACATATAAAAATAGATGGTCAGACACTAGAACAGGTCCAGAGCTTCTCTTATCTTGAAAACATAATAGATAATAGAAATAATAGTAAAGAAGAGAACCAATCAAACAATCCTTACTCAAGTGGTGTCTTAGGAGAAAAAATTGCCAGACTGTACCCTTCCAAGCATGTTATACAATCAAACTATCCTTACTCAAGTGGTGTCTTAGGAGAAAAAATTGCCAGACTGTACCCTTCCAAGCATGTTATACAATCAAACTATCCTTGCAGCATTTATTTCCATTGCTTGAGTCTGCTAGTGAATTTATAAGGAGAGAAATAAAAAAACTCTTGTCCATGCAGTAGCAATATAGTGTGCAGGCTATGTTTTTATTTCATGACCTACAGAAATAATGTATGCCATATCAGGATTTCAAAACCTGAACCCACTTGCTCAGGAGATCGGCATCCAAACAAGGTCGCTCGGCTAGCCACTTCTTAACATGTTAATGTCATCAACTGCAACTACAGAGAGTGCTACATGGGATAGCACCATGTAAAATTAGAGTGAAGAGTAATTAGGGTCAAGTGAAACTGATCAAGACCCCCACCTCACATTCTCGTTTGTGCTCCTGACAACAAACGGTCCGGCTAGCAAGGTGAGCTTACTGAGCAGCCTCGCATTGTACTACAGCCAGGATGACCCCGGTCCACTATCTCAAGTATGACTGTGTGTAAGAGGAGCCACTGTTACCTACCACCTAAGAAACACCATAATTAACTCATCTCTGCATGAGTAGCTTCGAACATCATATAAAATTAATGGCTTCAGAAATCACAGCGGCAATAGCACACATCACGCTTTGATTATGGCTTCCTGGAACAAGGTCAACTACACTGGTGATTCTGTGCTTCATATGGACCACCAAAAAGAAGACGAGGAGAATCCTGCTTATGCATTCACAGGCATGAAATTTATTCAAATCACTGAAACAATAGTTTATTCACAAATGTTTATAATCAGAACCTTAAGTATGACTCGCCAGCACATTGAAAAAGTGATAAACCTCATCGTGATCAGCAACCCCAACTACAGTGCTACATTCCGTACATCTGACGGGATTAAACATATCTGTTGATGATGGTGGATTTTCATTGCTGGATACATTTGCTGTATGTGAGACTTTGTTCTTAGACTTTTTCTTCTTTGATGCTTGCTCTGGGTACTGAAGCATCTCTGATTTATCAATGACACAGTTCATAACAAACATGGCTCTGTATTGATGTTTGTATGTTTCATGCCTGTAAAAGATGCAAAAATAAATGTTCCACAACTGAATTTTAAAAGTTCTTCAGTGCAATATACAGCCAATCCTATTATACAAAAGTTAATGAAGGACAATCATTAAACAAACAAGGTCGACAAAAACCCAAGAGTAGGTGTTTTATAGAAGAATGTTATAGATGTTATGGGCGGATAAGAAGATTAAAATGATAAGCAAAGTCAATGCATAAAGGTAGCAAAAGAAGTAAAAAGGCAAAATGTATTCGAGTACCATACAGAGAGATCAAGAACATCATCAGAAATCAGTATATACGCCAATGGAGAGACGACAAGAACATAAGCAGTACATCAAACTACCTTATTGTGCATGAGAACTGGACACTGCAGACTACTAGAACATCTATACCGAATAAAGATCTCACACACCGATGAATACCCACGTGGAACAGAATCCTGAATACATTCTACAGGAATGCCCACTATATAGTAAAATGTTGTATCAGACCCGGCCAGATGGTGCGGAACTGAGACAAAAACTGTGGGGCAAAAGCTACGGCCTGGATAAGACTACAGGCTTCATCATGGCGACTGTTCTGCAGATATAGCATGACCAAAGATCCTGATTGCAAAGAAGAAGAATGCATAAAGGCAGCATATTACACACTTCAGAATGAAAGCAAATCTCATTACTGGGCATGCTATGGCAGGAAAAGGGTTTGAGTAGGGTTATGAGACTGCCCTGACAAGAAGGGCCATCTCTTCATTTTTACAAAACAAGATATTGCCGTTTGATTTGAAATAAAATGGCGCAAAGTTACAGTACAGGTTGTCCCATAATAGACTCTCCGGGGAGAGGAGACCACAACATTTGGTCAGACAAAACACACTGAATAGACAGACTGTTAGCCAGGTTGTTGTTTGCGAATGCCCACAATGAGTAGGTTACTCTTTTGTGCGCCCTGAAAAGGATGTTTAATTACGGGTTGCAGCAGCTTTCCTCACATCTCGAGCGTGCTGAAGGTGGACCAGGGTCCTTCAGACGCTTGTGCTATGTTTGGCTTCCTCTGCGTGTCGCTCATTACTACGGGGATCACGTGGATCCCTCACCTTGTTTGCCAGCCTGCCATAAAAAAGACCGTTCCAGGGAGGGCTACTAGGAAGCCATGGTGAGGGTCTTGGTCAGTATGTTTTTCCTGACCCCAACTAACATGTCTGATCAGTACATTTTGCCTGACCAGATGTTAGTCTTCCTCCCCATGTTAGCCAGGTGAATCTTATTGATCAAGATACTACTTCAATTTCCATAAGTTCTCCATCAATGCAGGATATTTCATGGCAGTCTGGTTAATGAGATGGGTTCGACACTGTGATCCCCATAATAGTTAGCTTACTTAGCAGTATCACATTACACTACAGCCAAGAGAACCTGGTCCAATTTTGAAAGTACACCTTGGGATGTGAGGAAAACCACTGTATCCTGCCCCCAAAGAAAGTCGTTAGAGTGCCTAACTCAAGTACGAGTGGCATCAACAACATAGCAACGTGTGTTATCTGGGCCCAAAAGGAGAGTAAAGAACAGTAATACTGTAACCTGCCAGGCATGTTGTAAGAGTCAACTAAGAAGTGTTGAGCATGGGGCTTGCTACCCATTTCTGTAGAAACTTTAAGCCACAAAAAAGTTAATTAGATACAGGCAGGTTACCGTTTGCATGTATTTGTTGACGACATGTGCTCCACAGGGAGAAACGGTTTTGATTGATTGATTGATAGCTGAGACATCTACCAAGGATGAAGTGTTAGAGACTTCATTGCACTAAGCCTAAGCTTTTTAATGAGGTGTGGTGGCCTGTTCACTTCCTTGGTGCCTTTCCTTTCCTGACAGTAAGCCAGGTTGACTGGAGCATGATTATAATGGAGATTGAGCTTAAGTATCTTTACAATGAGAAGCAAATACTCTACTCTCTTCACCCCAGACACTCAAAGCCTTTGCATACCTGTCACAAGTGAAGAACTACGATTTGAACAGATTAACATCTGGCAGACAAATAAAATCAAAGGAACCATATACAAAACTTAATTTTTAAAAATTATGTAACACACTCCCCTACAACCAACATGATCATTCAGATTATGTTATCTCAAACAAAAACACTGGATGTAATTATAATATTTGCACCTGACTGTTAACTTGTGAACAGAACACAACATCAGCATTACCTCTGGCAGTCCAAACAAAGAGTCGTCATACAAGCAGGACAATCTAGCAATGCATCACTGTTGGGCATCTTTAGCTTTTTCCCTTCCCTTCCACCTTGTGCTGTCGATCCACGATGACTTTGACGCTGCCGGTCAACCCATTTCTGATCCTCATCGTCCATGTCAGGATCGTACAAAAGTTCATCATTCGATATCACAGTATGTGTCTGTTTTCCTGAATAGAAATGCAAATTATGTTAATATTTAATTATTATTACTGTGTTTGTTCCAATTAATACAGTATTTCGAGGGGGGATATGATTGCAAAGCATGCTAACATTTACTATCAATACTATATTGGATGAGTGCGTTAGCTCAGTTCATAGTGAGCAATTCGCTATGTTCTGTAGTAACAGTGTGTCTCGATTCGAATATCGTCCAGAGACTAAAAATAATCCGGGTCGTGATTTTAATCAGGGACCACTTCTTCAGTAAACCCAGCTGTAAATGGGTATCTGATGCATGAGTAAGGGAAAGTAAAAACAGCAAGGAAGGGCACTGTTGACCCCACCACTCACAGGCTGCGACTGTACAATGGAGTCTTTAAAAACTCAATTTCGAACGAGCAGTTATTTCTGCTGAATTTCCACTTGACTTTACTTACCGTAGTTATTCCCACTGCTAGGTTAACCCAAGGGATAGTGTTATACTTGAAAATGTAACAGAGTTACAAGGGTCCCAAGAGCCAGGGCAGCCCTAAAAACACTGTTCAAGGTACCCACACATAACTTTAGAACCCTGCTATAGTAAATTTAATGGACATTGTTCGGATCCTTTGACAATGTTCATTTTAAGAATGTACCCAACCAAATTGAATTTCTCGTGGTCTTCCTGAGAAATCCCACGACCTTTTAGGTCACATAGAAAGTTAAAGACAAGGTACTCTTTCTTTAGCGGCACCACAGTTCAGGGAAAATTGACGTGCCAGAACTGGACAAAGACAGAAAATATGGACCCAAACCAGGAGAACAATGTATATAAGTGGAAGGATCAGGTTATTCTAGAATAGACCACAGAACAGAATAGCACAGAGCAGATAGTAGAATAGCTAGAACATAAGCTAAAGTCAGTAGTTAGAACAGATATAGAACAGAACTAGGACAACAGAGACGAAGTCACAGAAGCAGACTCTAGTCACTTAGAAGGAAGGGATGATGAGCAGCACATGAACTGCAGCCGTCAGTGACCCATAACTGACTGCTACCGTCAGGGCCAGGGAACCAGAGCTGCCAAGACCCTTCTACATCTCCACACAGTGATCCTGGACAACAGGCTGCAACTGAGCAAACTGGCTGTAGAAGGTATCTACCCAAAAATGCCTGCTTAAGACGGATGTGTTGGACCGAAAGGTACAAATGTTGCAGTCAAGCTGTAAACTACGACACAGCACATTCCGTTCTCCAGGCTACATCCTGTTACTTGCAAAGTCCTTTTCAGTGCTTAGTAGAGGGAGATTGAATACAAACAAAGAAGAAGAAGAACTGAGAGGGAAGATCTTGACCAAGCACTTGGTTGAGTGGTAAAGACTGCCAACCCAAACCAGCATTTGTAAGTATAGTCTAACTCCGCTATGTTAGAAGCTCTCCAACATCAAGTGTGATGTCTTTTTCTTTTCTCAGGCTTATTGTACCTGCAGGATGGGACAGCTAGTCCTACATCCAACCCACCTTAGTTGTCTCTTACATGACTGGCAGATTACAGTGTTACTATTCTTTGCTCCTCTTATGAACCCAGGTAACACACAGGAAAGGAAATTGATGTACAGAAAGTTAACAAGATAGGTTTTTCTCTATAACAAAGTTGCAACAGAACACAAAGCATTTAGTGACAAAATGTGAAAGCATTAGGTGGTAGCAACATTTAGCTTTGTGATTACTGTTGGTAGCAGACACTAGGTGTTGCATGCACGTGGGTACAAAAAAAGAATATAGTGTGCTGTTGTGGGCAAAAGGACTTTCTGCAATAGACATTCATAAAGAAATGCTTCCTGTTTATGGGCAGATGTATCTGTCAAATTAAGTTTTGCATAACTGTTTCCATAAATTTTCTCAAGGGCGCTAAAAAATTGCTGATGAAGCATGGCCTGGTCGTCCTGTTCAGATTGCAAGAGGCATTTGTGCAGCAAGTTGGGGATATGATTCGAGATGGCAGGCGAGTAACAATAGAAAGTGTAGCAGCTACAATAGGGTGTTCACATGGTTTAGCCTACAGTATATTGCTTGATTGAATTTCCAGAATGTGTGCTCACAGTGGGTACCCCGACAACTGACTAATAAACACAAAATGAACCAAATGACCCTATCCTTGCGACATCTCTGGGGGTGTGCAAATAAAAAAAAAAGACATGCTTAACAGGATTATTACTGGGGACAAATCATGAATGCATCTTAACAAAAACCAAAGCGTGCTTCAATACAATGAAAAATCCTTCTACACCTGCCTTCTACCAAGAAATTCAAGGTTACTTCATCAACAGAGAAGGTTATGCTTATAGTGTTTGGGATTCTCATGAAGTGCTGTTATACAATTTCCAGAAAAAAAAGTTAGAATGTGAATGCTGTATTGACCTTTTGTGCCTCAATAGCACACAGGAGAGGAAACTGATCCACAGAAAGTCAACAAAATGGGTTTACAGCAAAGTGGTCTACAATAACGTTGCAACAGAACATAAAGCATATGCTGACAAAATATAAGAAATCACGCAAGACAAGAAATACACAAACTCAAGAAACTATACAAACAATAGACATACTAGAAGACTTGGGACCAGCTGTATCTTCTTCTTCATCTGAGTCAAAATAAATTTCATCATAAAACTGCTCCTGCTCAACAGCTGATTGTGTATGATTTTGGTCGATGGTTTGGTCTGTGTTCTGTACAGAAGCTAGTGCCTTGTTTCTTTCAAGTGCTTGTTTTTCTGCAATAAATAACAGATGATCATAAGTCAGTCTTTTAACCTACACAATAATTAATTAGGTTTGTGTAGTATGTGTACACTCGTGCGTATATGAATGTGTCTTTATCTATAAATAAAATAATAAATTATCATTTCTACTTACACTTGAGATGTAAGGTATCATATTTGTAACTTGTTCTTCCTGCTTAGTTCTTCAAAGCTACTTACATTTCTTTGGCTCTTCAGTGTTATATGATTTGTTCTATTATTTCTCTTATATTAAGCAATGCAGTTTTATGTATGCAAGGTTAATGCGTTCATCTGACTTCCTTGCTGTACGCTGCAACATCCGAGATGCCTCTAGAGGAGCACTTACCACGCACTGGACTTCCGTGGCCCAAGACAGGGTTCGCCAGAGACGAAGTTGGGACACGCAGCTACGCTGAGGAACAAGTCATGAAGATCAAGATATCAGGTCATGCATGGAACCAGTGTGCTCACTTTGCTTAACCTCCTCCCTAGTGATCTGTTCAGAATCGTTGGACCTATGATGAGCACAAGACCCCTGCTGATCATGTGAATAAAGAGGTATGAAAGACATTGATTTCTGTATATGTATCTATTTCCCCAGTGGTTGCCCAAGTCTTTGTGTATGATAAGGACAAGAATAGAACCACTGGCCCACAGAGAGCATGTCATAAGAGACGACTGACTAACTGTGTGACATGGCATAACGCCAGTCATGGTTAAGAGGTTTGTTAAGAGCAGTACAGATGTCACCTAACAGGCTGCGGGTCTACTTTGCCCTAGTGTTGATTCTATTAAGATGGACTTGCACACTGTTAACAACCCTCCGCTGCACGAGCCTAGCCCACTAAGCAGGAGATCCTCCTCCCAGCTACATCCAGCTTACACCAAAGCTTGGGCCTGCACAGGGGCATTTGCCCCTGTAGAAGTAAGGTCAGGTCATCCTGTAACCGGTGAGGTCGTTGGGGCACACATGAAGACATCCTCACAAGCCCACACCACCCTTCCCTATCAGCGGCCGCTGCCTGTGCCTCTTCTGGTCAGAGTTTGGTTCATTCCTTTATGTTGTCCTCGCACTTCTTTTTGGGCCGGCCTCTTCGGTGTCTGCCTTGCACCTTTCCGTGGCGGATCGTATTTGCAAGACCATTTGATCTTGATATGTGACCGTACCAAGCGAATTTCCTTCTTTTGACAGATGCCAAGAGGTCTTCAAAAGGCCCTATTTCTGTTGTAATTTTATCTCGTATTACCTCATTTGTGACTCGATATTTGTACGTGACGCTTAAAAGTCTTCAGAAACATCTCATCTCCAAGGCCTGTATCCTTCACTGAAGGTCAGCTATAACTGTCCATGTCCCACAAGCACAGAGGAATATTGACAGGACCAGTGTACACAATAATCTGATTTTCGTGCATAATGCTAACCGTTTATCTTGCCAGATTTTGTTAAGCCGTGCAAGCGCTGCTATTGTCTGTGCTATTTTGGCCAACACTTCACATTTTGATCCTTCATCACTGACAATCGACCCTAGATATTTAAAACGGCCAACCACTTCGAGTTCTTGACCATTAGCTTTTATCCTGCTGTTGAAGCCTTCGGTGTTGTTATTCATTAATTTTGTCTTTCCAGCGTTTATCTCCATACCATAGTCAAGAGCTGTTTCATCAAGCCTCCCATTCCTGGAGTTCTGCTTCTGAACCCGACAACGAAGGTTGGTAATCGTTCGGCCCCCTATCTTGACAGTACCAACGTACCTCCAAGTGCTTCACTCATAACTCCCTCAAGGAATATATTGAAAAGAGTAGAAGTACAGGTTAACTAAGACTAAGATATGTCTATATGTATGAGAGTGAGTCGGTAAGCAGTTCACAAACTGATATGTGACAGCTGAAGAATGCAGTTGGTAGTTTCTAAAGGTGTCATTAGGTGGCAATAACATCCAGCTTTATGATTACTGTAGGTGGCAGATCATAGGTATCACATGTACGTGCGGAGATTGGATACACAATGGCATCCATGCTCACAGAGTGTACAATCAAAGACTAGCGAGCTGTTGTGAGTTTTTCTATTCTTTAGTTTCATTTTATATAAAAATGGTAAAAGTAAGTTATTTTTGTTGAAAAATTATTTGCTACCTGTTTAAGTTTTTAAATTCTATTTTCTATAGCGAATTTACAAATTCGATCTGCTCTTTTATTCTGTACAAAAAGAGCGTGATATCTTTGAAACTACTTATGAAAATGAAAAGGTACGCTTCATTTCAGCTCTTGTGATGATTTTTCTAGTCAATCTGAATTATTTTGGCTTGGCTTCGTTCATTCTCAATCTCCCACTACCAAACTCTGAAAGGGCTTAAGTAGTGGAACATAGTCCAGAGAACGAAATGCGTTGTGTCATAGTTTACAGCTTGACTGTGATATTTTCACTTTTCGGTCCAACACATACGACTTCAGCAAGTGAATTATTTTGACAGAGAAGTCAACTCTTCACAATAAAGTGGGCATTGTCGAATAGAGCACACACAGAATATTTGTGAACGGAGACAAGCATACATTTTGTTCGATTTTCTGCATTAGATGTTTTATACGACTCAGAAAATGAAGTTGATCTGTTCTTCTGGTTTTTGGCTATAATTAAACTAATGTAAAGCCGACCATGCCTGAAATTTCTGTAAAATATTTAATGTTACCCGTTTAAAACGATAAAGTGGGTGTTTACACATCAGGTAATAATAATTCTAAAAATTGTCATGTACTGGACCTTTGTCATGTCATTAGATAATTCCATAAATAGATGTAGTTTTGAAACAAGTGTGACAAAACATATGGATTGGCTGTTTATATTGGGTAAATCTGACAAGTTAATTGTTTTTTCAGCTCAGTTAATTGTTTTGTTTGTTGTATGTTTCTTGCTTCTTTACTATTTTAGACATAGAGATATATTTATCTAATTTATATTTTCTTATGGATGTATACCGCTCGACCTATGTGCCTGTCCTGACATACGGATGTGAGTCATGGGCAATGACTACAGCCTAAGAAAGGCAACTACAAACTTCAGAAATGAGGTATCTAAGAATGGCAGTTCGGGTGACGAAAAGGGACAAGATCCATAACCAGACAATACGTAGCAAACTCGAAGTTCAGCTCCTGCAGACACGAGTGGAGCAGTTCCAACTACAGTGGTTTGGCCATGTCTGTAGAATGAAAGAAGATCGGATTCTAAAGCGGTCATGGGAGATCAAAAGTCAAGGACACAGACCCCCAGGGCGTCCCAAAGTACGTTGAGAAGACAACATACGAAAGTCCCTAAGTGATCGAGGGCTGGATTGGAAAGAGGCCAGGAAAAATACGGCGGATAGAGCAGGGTGGCGTTCTCTCTGCAAAACTTCTACACCTCACGGTAGAAGAGGAGCGACTAAGTAAGTAAGTATGTTTTCTTATTGCTCATGCAATCCCCTTTCATTCCATATATGACATGGACAAATAATATGATAATATAAAACACAGTTACACTTTAACTGTAACACTAGATGAAAATCTTAGAGAGATGAGAAATATGCTGCACAAAACATGAGAATTGTGCTACATTCTGAAAGAGTTAAACCATTCATTTTACATCATATCTTGGTATTTGATGTGATTTGCAAATTGTATTCATTCGTTCTTTGACGCTAATGAAGGTGTTGTGGCCATAACATAGGCGTTGTTCTGTTTTTGTCCGAGCTATATACTTTTTATCCATTTTTAAACCTTCAGTATCACTGCAGCTCCGCTTTATTTACTGACATAACTGAAAAGATTATCTGTGGCTGAAAAGAGTGTACCTTCACAACAAGAAAGATAACATTTTAAGAAACAAAAACATGAAGTTTCACTTTCTATTTAACTATGATTAATCTAACCTCTAGAAGCTTCTAGAACTTTGATTTGTTGGCTGAGCTCTGCATTCACTTCTTTTTCAAACTCATCTTCACTGGAAGAATTAAGATCATGCCTTCCTAAATGATGTTCTTGATTAATAACTCTTCCTTGACTTTGACTGCTGTGGTGAAACTGAAGTTTCCTTCGCTGTTCAGGTGTGCCATGAAGAATTATATCAATTTCATCTTCAGAACTGAAAATTAAAATAGCGTTTAATTATTTCTCATTTGCTAAATTTAAAATATAACATTCTTGGTCAGTGACTCATAGCTGACTGCTAGCGTCAGGATGAGCGAACCAGAGCTGCCAAGACCCCTCTACACCTCCACACGGTGATCCTGGATAACAGGTTGCAACAGAGCAGACTGGCTAAGGAGAAGGGATCAAAGAGGGAAGGCTAACCCAGTACTCAAAAATTCCCTGTTAAATTGGATGTGTTGGACCGAAAGGTGGAAATGGTGTTGGCATGGGCTAGTGGTTAAGTGACACACTCACAACAGAAGTTGCTGGGTTCGATCCCCAACACAGCATCGGCCATTACCTCGGGGAAGCAAACCCTTATAAAATGCAGGAAGAAGCAGACGCTTACATAAAATGCATGCCAAAGTCGGATGAACTGGGCCGACAGGCGCAAAATAAAAACATAGTGCAACGCACACTGCCTTGTGGAATAGAGAAATAAGGCGAACGCAAAACAAAGGTGCAAATATTGCAGTCACAATGCATTCCGTTCTCTGGACTACATTTTGCTACTTAAAGCCCTTTCAGGGCTTGGTAGCGGGAAATTGAGAACGAACAAAGCCAAGCCACATAATGTGGATAAAAAATAATGTGACGTGTTTACATAGGAAAAGATATCGATGTGGGTTAGCTATTAAGGTGAAGGAATAATTCTTATTATAATTGTGTTTATACTCGTTCTACAATTTAGCATTTATATGTTATTTTGATAGTACAGAAGAGTGACATAAGTCTCATACTAAGATTTCACCATAATTTTTAAAGGTTATTCCAATGTTTATGTATGCCAGAATTTCCCAGACTGACAAACTATGAGGGCTGATCAAAAAGGCTGGAAAAACTAACTAACTTAACTATTTAGTTCTTCTTTGTACGCTGTCAGACGTCAACTTGAATTTGTTTGAGGAAAGCAGAGGTCATCCTGAGGCTATCAACACTGCCATAGAGCTTGTCTAGTGTTGGCACTGGTGATGGCCACATGTACTTTCTCTGGTCCTCGTATGTCGGGCAATTTTGCAGCAGATGCTCAAGGGTAAATTTCCCTGTACCACAGGGGCATTCGTCAGTAGCACCTATCTTCAGTTTATTGAACAGCATGGCATCTGAAGACCACACCTGCTCTCTTCTGTTCAACTGGTAATAAGCATCATAGTAAACTCACTTTTATGTAAATGCTCACTTTTATGTAAATGCTCACTTTCACCAAATAAATAGAGGGAAGATTCTAAAAAAATTAATGTGCATTAGATTATAATTTATAATTGAATCAGCCCAGTGATTAACCCCAATTGTAACTAAGGGACTTAATGTTGACATATTACAAACAATACAAAAACTTGATGACACATCTTTACACAATATGTGGTTTGGAAGCTTTTTCCTAGGGCAATATAGATTGGCTTGAAAAACATAAACCTAAAAAATGGCCCACTTTATGACTCTGAAACATTGCATTGGACTACAATGATCATGTGCAAACTGCAAATAAGCAACACATTTTCTCATTTGCATACTTTAAACTAAATGGTCAGAAGTAATCGCAAACATAAATATATAATGAATAAACAATACAGATGAAAATAAAAGACAGGAAGAGAAGATTGACTAAAGATACTTTCTTGAAATAATAATTCAACCAGATATGTCCTTCAGAAGAGAAGAATAGTAATTGTAATGAGAAGTTATTATTCAGACTTAACATCACTGCACCCCAGACAAACACAAAGGCGCTAATTCCCTCTCAACAATTGGTGAACTGATGGTTCCAGTAGTAGCTCATTGTTGTGCACACTGCTGTTTTATCCTTTCGGACACCACTATCTGCTCAATCCATGAGTGATGACAAACTCTTACAATTGTCTTACAATCTGTGGATCACCAATGTATTAATTGTAGCGTTATCCGGTTATCCTTCTTCCTTGTTCGCCTTCAAATATCAACATTTATGACTTTAATAAAGGCTTGAGGTTCCACACATCTTGATGCGTGTCACTTTGAATCAATTTCAAGACTTGATGTCCACAGTATACATGTATATTTGGGTGGATTGCATAGTAAAATAGTTTAGTTTTCTTGGGTCATTCTTTTACATCTGAATTTTAAGGACAGAAGTTCGAGCATGCCTCTCAACTGAACTTTACAATGGAGTATACGTAGAGATGACCAGACATATGAGATATGCTAGTGAAATCTTCATTCTGCACAGTCTACGTTTCAGCCGCTCTCGTGCATCTTACCTCACTTGTTAGTAACTGTTATAGGATAGCTGCACTGATTTGAACAAATTAAGTGCATAAACTGCATACATATTGATATTCAATTGTATTGTTTCTTTTGCATTAAATGATTAATAGTTAGGTCTAATGATAATTTTCTTCTTTTTTAATTATATAAAATTAACTAAATAACTAGTTCTTTAATCATCAAAGGAGGCTATTGACCACACAAACCAACACACTTCATATGACTAATAAGTAGTAATTCCGTGAATCGAACAGGAACGAATGAGTCAACAATGACCAACCTTGTATTGCCATCTTCATCTGAAAAACTGTCCTCGTCAAACATATCGTAATTCTGATTTCCAGTGTGGAACGTCATTATCAACTGGAAAGCTTAGCTAATGTTCGCTTCTTTATAAGCTTTTCCGTTGCCTAATACGGTTTGATTGTAAGATCTTTTTTAGTCACTTCTTGATTATTAGACCATGATTATCAGTTTGAGTATGTTAGTCACTAAATTATTTCACCTGCACGTTGTTTGTTTTCAGATTATATCCCCTTTGCGTGAACTAAATTTCTAAACGATGTCAATAACTGAAAAAAACGCATTTCCTAGTTTTGAGGACCCTTAAGGTATAGACAGGGTTGCCATATGTTAGGTTCTTATGTCCCAGTGTCTGCAACCAATTAGGTTTCTTTTATAGGTTTCTTTTGTTTACAATTGGCAATCCTGTGTCTAATGACGATGGCTGATAGAAGCAGTGGGAATATTCATTGAGTACCCAATCTATGTGTGATTGTAAGTAAATGGAAGAAACCATGCGATACATAAATAGGTTATACTATTTCCTTTTGCAGGAACGATAAACAGAAAGAAGTATTATTGAGTGATTTAAAAAAAAATGAGTATGAAATTGAATAATCATTGCTCGATGTTTATCCATTCACCAGTAAGTTGTATATTATGAAGAATCGACATCACGCAGTTAACAGTTCAGGTGGATCAATAAGAACTTAGTCTCTTCCAGCAAATGGCAAAAGATGTGGCTACTTGTTGTTCTGTAGCTCACTAATTACGCACACTTTTGCTCACCTCAAGTCTGGTTGTATACAGACTCTGCAGAGCCTTCTAAACCAGTACAATGAAGTTAAGCTAAGTTAAGTTATGTCTGATGTTAACGTTCGGGAGTCTGTGGATTACTAAATCATTGATTGCATTGACAACGTCTGCTAGGTGGCCATTGATTAATTTTAGTATACCCCTTCCACCCACTCATAATCCATATATAATGTTACCACTTTGGATCATTGAAACTAAGATGTCAGCTCTTTCATTGCCTTGAACCTCAGAATATCAAGGACAATAGATCAACACAATCCCTGGAGATTGAAGCAAACAATGTTTGCAATCCACTCATACTGTATTCTATTCCCTCTGAACCAAGAATTGAGAGTTCGATCCGATGACTGACCTTCATAACCATTATCTATCTTAAAACAATTTATAGGCAGCGCTGGGACACAGCACAAAGGAGGGTCACAGAGAATGAAGTTGCAGGTATTCGTTGCTGATATAAAAGACATGCCAGTTATCAATAAAGGATGCAAGAAAAAAATGTGTACTTTAAAAGAATATATTCCTGTTGATTCGTCTTGAAAAAGACTTTTTGCTATGTTGTGTTGTAATTTACAGTGAAATTACTTTTTTGCACATTTCGCCTAAACACATTCGGTTTCAGCACAGCAAATTTCTAAGACCGAGTTTGCCTTTCCTTTTAAGTTACGATGCAAGGCCTATGAGGCAGTCTATTTTTAGAGCCACCATATTTGAGGCTGAATGAAATCTTTTAGCTATGGATTAGCTCTGGTTTGCTGAACCTGACGCAAGCAATCAGCCATTACTTGCTGGATGCTGCTATATCTCGTTCAATGCGTATTTGGTCCCCAAAAGAATGCTTTCAGATTACAGGATACACATTGTGTATAATATATTGCTTATTTTTTCTATGTTTTTTGTATATTGTTGCAGCTAACATAATGTATGAAACATATTTGGACATATAAAGAGACACTTTTCTGAAAAAAACATATTTGAGGGAAATGTTGAATCCAAAGAGACAAGAATAATGGATGAAGAAAAACATCATGATGCGTACAAATAATAGTCTCTTAGACTGCACCATCAAGGCAAGAAACAAGTGTTGATATTCCATTATAATTAACTGTCAGTGTGACAACTATACGTGTTCTGATTTATTTATATTTATTTGCTTGCCTTTGATGAAAATGGCGTAGTTTAAGCATTGGATGATTGAATGTCGTCATGGTTAGACTGTGATTTCGCAACGGTGACAAAACATATATGCGGCTTTAGAAACCACCCGTAGAGTCTTTAGAGGTAGTTCACGTATGGCATAGCACGGTGAGAGGGAAGAGAGGTGTTGAGTTGAGTTTAAAATTTTGAAACGAGGAGGGTGGGATGACGGCACACTATTAATATTCTTCAATGTGAAAGAATTGTCAGTCTACCACATTTGAATTTTCCTATTAGTTATTTTCTGCCAGTGCCAACTATAACAGCCATTTATGGGCTAGGCATCATCAGTGTCAATATCACTGTGTGAAAGGTTGGGACGTATTTGAGCGATACGTGTTTGAGCTTCATGGATCCACACTGGCGATGAAATGACGGACTATATCCGAGTCATCATCACCCTTGGCAGGGATTACAAAGAGTGATAGAATGAGAAAGTAGAGTTCAGCTGATCGATAATAATACATTTAAATGATAATGCTGTTTTATTATGAAAAGGTACTGCGTGTTGAAAAATCTGGAAGTGGCGTCTCTACTAGAGTGAGGGGAAATGTTGCAGATGAGCGGAATGTCTGGATAGCGTCCAGCAAGTTCGGCAAGGAAAAGTCCATAAGAGAACTTATCAGGAGTATATAGTACACGCAGTGAGCCATTGTAATAATTTGCTATGACATCTTCATATTGAATATTCTATGTTTTCACTTAAGTTATTCTTCTCGTGGCCTAGGCTCATCAGTTGCTGATATGTACCCAAAATCTATGGGTTTACACTGAGTGTAATGATGTCGGTCCTGCTTAGCATAACATTACACATTATTATATTCTTTTGAGGGGGGGGGGCGCTGGCGTGGCCTAGTGGTTAAGTGACACGGCTCACAACCAGAAGGTTCTGGGTTCGATTCCCATCACAGCACCGGCCGTTACCCCGGGGAAGCAAACCCTTACAAAATGCAGGAGGAAGCAGAAACCACGATCATTTTCTATCAGATGTAAATTGTACGACGAAAACCCATCTTCAACATGTATTCACAGATATTCTGATATTTAGCCTACCCATGGGAGAATCCAGATTTTAAATATAGACTTATATTAGCCAATGGACAGAAGGATTACATGGGTCGTTTGGGAACTGCGTCTGGGACGAAGCAAATTTCGAAGCTCAAAAGTTGTGTGTTCGCTTTGAGGACGGTAGGTCCGATACAAAATGGGATAGGAGCTTCTGGTGGCACAGTTGTAAACATGGATAAAATACGACCGCAGCGAAAAATTCTTCGTTCACCAACCGTAAAAAGAAAAAGTAAAGCTTTGCCACTTAACCAGCGGGTGAGTTATAGTGATAACAAAGTAGTGAAATTCGCACACTAAGATTTCATATTTTCATTTGTCTTTTTGACTATTGACTCTATTACTATTACATACAGTAATACTATTATTATTAGTATCATTCACCGTGAATCAGAATACTAAATTACTATTAACTATGCCTATGATTATGAATGATGACTATTAATATTATCAGTTGAGTTGAACTGTAGCTATTATTCAGAGTACACAAGTCACTTGTAATACTAAATACTTGTATACAATAATACTTTATTGACTATATGTAAATAATTGTCGAATCATTCATTGTGATTGTTTTGTGGCAATTCATTGAATAATTTTCAACAGTTAGTAGTTAGTACTTACCTTAGTAAGTAAGTTAGAATAGATCTAATGATTAATGTAGTGTAATCATCAATCATATGTATTGTGTCGGTGATCACTCTTTTTGTTATCAATCGGTGTACTGAACTGTACTGTACGATTGTTTGTGAGTAAACAATAAAACACTAACAAAACAATAACACTCACACTGTGAAGTGTGAGTGTCAGTGTGGCAATATTCTGTGGTAATCTGCGGCATTCCTAGCATTATTCACCACTCAATAGAAACACATATTTTCTTATATAGTCTTAGTCTATAAGATACAAAAGTTAAGTGACACTAACACCAGTTAGTGGTAATATATAACATAGTAGTACTACTCTACTAGTACTAATAATACGTTACTTAATAAACTGAACGTAATAACCAGATAAATACACGTAGACCTAGAATCTACTTATCATATGCGTCTCAGTCTGTATACTATAGACTATAATAGACCATGCGTGTGGTGCCCGGATCTACTAATAGTTATTAATTTAAATTAATACTATTACGTCCATAGTGACTTATACTATTTATAGTTTAGTAGTACAGTAGTTAGATCTAGTACTACTAGTAGTAGTACAATAATATAATTTCTGGGCAAAAGTTATTAACTTGCATGTGTAATCTTCAATAGTAACTTGGCTTGGCTTCGTTCGTTCTCAATCTCCCGCTACCAAACCCTAAAAGGGCTTAAGTAGTAGAATGTAGTCCAGAGAACGGAATGCGTTGTGTCGTAGTTTACAGCTTGACTGCGATATTTGCACCTTTCGGTCCAACACATCCGATTTCAGCAAGTATTTTTTTAGTACTGGGTTATCATTCTCTCTTTGATCCCTTCTTCTTAACCAGTCTACCCTGCTGCAGCCTGTTATCCAGGATCACCGCATGGAGGTGTAGAAGGGTCTTGGCAGCTCTGTTTCACTGGCCCTGGCGCTAGCAGTCAGCAATGGGTCGCTGACCACTGCAGCTCATGCACTGCTCCCAATAGTAACAACTCAACCAAGCTGAAGCACGCTAATAAATTAGGCAGCGTTCTGTCAATATTGCAACCCTGATGTGATCCTCAGTACTCCAATCACTACCCCCACTGCCATGTGGGATAACTTCTTCTAATAGGAAATGTTTTGTAAGTAAACCCTGAGAAGATAAAAAAAATCTGCACCTGTGCCATCCATCTCCAGTCATCTTGACTAACAATCTATGGCTCAAGATAAGAGTTTTACAGCTGAAGAAAGCACACATTTTTCCTCACTTAAAGCTAATGAAATCACTATCAGAGCGTCAGACCTTACAAGATTAGGATATTCCCTGACACGGTTGCTGTCAACATCACTTACAGTCTGCAACTATTATTAGTAATTATAACTAGAATTAAACAGCTTTTATTGTATTTTATTTTGAATTTTACTTTGATTTGATTTTACTGGTTGTATCTGAGCTGTATTAGTGTCCTTATTAGGTCAGACATTTAGTAAAAATCTACCCTTCTTCTCAGGACCGCTTTTTTTTATTTACTGCACTGCTTGTTTCCCATTTACAATTGAACTTTCTTTGTAATTCCATAAAATGATCAATAATTAGTATCTACACCACTGATTATATTTGAGAAAATTGTTTTAATAGTTCAATTTGATAGCATCAATTGTGTTGAAACAAATGATGTAATTGAACATAGTATTTAAAAAATTTATTTATGGCAAACAAAAATATATAACTTAACATAATCCATAGTCATTAAACTTTATTTTTAAATATACTCCAGACCGAGTTTTAAAAATTCAAGGCCAACATTTTAGAAACAAGAAAATGTATACATTTGTTAAGAAATCAAATTTGTAAAATAATGGAAATAAGTTATATAACATGTGAGAAGGGTTTGAAGATGTCACCTCCTGCAGCTAGTTGTTGTTTGCGAATGCCCACAATGAATAGGTTACTCGTTTGTGCGCCCTGAAAGGACGTTAAGTGGTGGGTTGCAGTAGCTTTCCTAACATCTCGAGCGTGCTGATGAAGGTGGACCAGTGTCCTCCAGGCAGTTGTGCTATGCTTGGCTTCATCTGCGTGTCGCTCACTACTATGTGGATCATGTCAATCCCTCACCTTGTTAGCCAAGCTGACAGTCTTGTTCAGTATGTTTTGCTGAACCTGACAAACATTTCTGATCAGTATATTTTGTCTGACCAGACGTTAGTCTTCCTTCCCATGTGATAGTCAGAAATAAAAAAAATTGATGTAATTTATTCCCATTGCTAAAGGCTGCTGTGGGGATTTGTAGGGCTATGGTATAAAGTCTGTTTGCCTCTGCAGGGAGCAGAGCAGTGTGCAAGTTAGATTATTATTTGACTACGGATAGAAGAAAAGTAGATATCTTAATTGGTCTTTTAATTAACCTGTGTCTCCTTGAGTCATGCTTGCAAAGTTCTAGAAATGAAGTTAAATAAGCTGACATGTAAGTTTACACAGATACATTTATTTTAGACTTCACTAGACAGATGAATTGATAGTTGCACTGGAAAAGCTGCTGCCACATTTGTGCGTCTCACAATGTTTGGGAAAACCAGATACCCCAATTAAAATAAAGTCCATGGTTTACAATGGATGTGTCATCAGCACATTCCTGTATGTTAGTGAAACTTGGGTCGCCTATATCAAATAAGTGCAAAGGCTTAACATATTCTATCTACGACGACTGCGATCCATTCTTGGAATTTCATGGAGAGACAGAGTGACAATGCAGAGGTTAATTTTTGAACCAGTCTCAAAACATGTACACTCTCCTTAGGCAGCATCAAATATTACAATGATTTAGTCATGTTCTTCGCATGGAAGATGGCCACATCCCCAAAGATATTCTGTAAACACAGTTGTTGGGTGGCAAAAGAAAGTTGGCTAATCATAGCTGAATTTAAAAGATGTATGTGAGTGTGAGCAGATGAAGTTGCAGACTTGATCCAATTGGAGATGTACTCTGAAGAGTCACTGTGTGAAAAGAAGCTCTTGCAGAGAAGTGAAATGACAATACAATAAGGAAAAGGATAAACCAACAACTCAGTAGAGAGTTACCATTTGGCTTGGCTTCGTTCGTTCTTAATCTCCCGCTACCAAACCCTGAAAGGGCTTAAGTAGCAGAATGTAGTCCAGAGAACGGTATGCGTTGTGTCGTAGTTTACAGCTTGACTGCGATATTTGCACCTTTCGGTCCAACACATCCGGCTTCAGCAAGCATTTTCTTGAGTACCAGGTTGGCATTCCCTGTTCGATCCCTTCTCCTTAGCCGTTCTGCCCTGCTGTAGTCTGTTATCCAGGATCACCGCATGGAGGTGTAGAAGGGTCTTGGCAGCTATGGGTCGCTGACCACTGCAGCTCATGCGCTGCCGAGTTACCATGACAAGGTTACATCATCCTATTGTCAGTTATTACTCAAAGGAGTTACTACTACCACCACCAAAGATACAACATATACAGTGATATAAGTTGTCCTTATTCTTGCAAAAATATCTGTTCTCACAGTTGTAATTCCTTTCTAATACACTCAAATATGCCTTGATTTTAATATTACTTTTGCGGAGTGATCTTCACTGTGTATGTTTTTAAACATATTTTAAAAATGTCTTTTCTTTTTTGTTAAAGGGTGTTTTACTAAAGACAACGGGGCGGAAGACTAATGTCTGGTCAGGCAAAATAAACTGATCCGACATGTTAGTCAGAGTCAGACAAAACATACCGGCCAAGACCCTCACTTCTGCTTCCTAGTAGCCCTCCTTGGAAACAGCTGTTTTCATGGCAGGCTGACTAACGAGGTGAGGGATTGACATGATCCCTGTAGTCGTGAGTGACACGCAAATGAAATCAAGCATAGCGCAACCGCCTGGAGAACCCCGGTCCACCTTCATTAGCACGCTCGGATTTTGAGGAAAGCTACCACAACCCACCACTTAACATCCTACATCCTAGTAGTAACCTGCTCATTGTGGGCATTCACAAACAACAACAGCAACTAAAGACAGTTGTACTAACAATTCAGTTGTGATGCCTTTTCTTTTAGCTAAGCATTCATTTGCACTTATTATTTATTTAAATCACAAGTGGTAAACAGCTCTTCTTCTAAGACACGATGTTACAGCAGTATTTGTCATTTATTTATTATTTATAGGTTCAACTGCAACGAGTTCTTGGAGTAACAGTTTCGTCTAATGCTGGTATTTCTTGTGACTCAAACTTCGGGACTATTGCATACCCAGCTGGGTAAGTCATCCATACAGACTTGTACTATAAGAAGTACTGTTATGTGGTTATTTTTTCTATGCTCTTCAATTTTTACTTTGCTTTTCGTTCCTATGGCATACTCTTGGCAAACCGGTTGCAATACATATCTCGCCACAATGGGAATGTGTGTACGATTTGATCATGTCTTGTTCTAGTTTACCTAGCTGTGAAAATATAATATACTTGTTACTGATCTGAACTAGGGAAAGCAAAGCATTGAAACCCAACAGTCGTGAAGACGGAGCTCAAAAAAGTCTTTAGCACTTGATCTCCCATATCTACTAAGTCAGAAGGTGACATATATGTTAAGGAGCCAGGTAAAAAATGTAGAAGCCAGGCATAGTTTTTGATGAAAAGTTCCTCGTAGGTATGTGGTACATGGAACATGCCGGAGGATATGGGTGATTTGTTCTTTAACATCTGAAATCTAAAGGTGCAAACTGAAGCTTATTTTCAAAGAAATATTTTCCTATTTCTGCTTGTTCTTATTTGTGCTATGCCGTAGCTGGTGCCTAACGTGATGTTGGCAGTCTGACCAAACGTTGGAGAAAGGAGAGGAAATTGGTAGGCAAAATATTATATTTTATATCTCTGAAAACTGATGGGGGAAATTTGCTTGTTCTTTAGTTACCCTTCACCTAATTGTCTGCATTTATTTCCTACACAGGACGTATATGATATGTATACATCTTCATCATTGCTCAGATTCATTAAGGTACTTGGGTGCAAACACAGTCCTTCTTATTTCCTCTTCACATTTATTGCCAATTGTTTTTTTTTCCTCACTTCATTATTATTAATTTATTCTGTAGTTTGTACAACTGTATTTTATTTTATGTGAACTTTATTTGTTCACAATTTATGTTTTGTCTGTGTTGTTGTTTTGTTTATGGTGGTTGACTTAGTCACTCCTAACACGGTGTGTGGAGGTAATCTTCACACTGCAAATGACTGAAATCAGACAGTGTCTGACCTATGCTTCTTCAAATTTGGCAATGGAACATGAATGAATGAAAAAGAAGAACGGTTCATGACAAATTTAGTTACATATTTTCTATTTTGTATACTTCTTCTTCGTTCGTTCTCACTCCCACTACCAAACCCTGAAAGGGCTTAAGTAGCACAATGTAGTCCAGAGAACGGAATGCGTTGTGTCGTAGTTTACAGCTTGGCTGCGATATTTGCACCTTTCGGTCCAACACATCCGACTTCAGCAATAATTTTTTGAGTACTGGGTTAGCATTCCCTCTTCGATCTTGATCCCCCTTTGGATTTTAATCCAGTGCATGTCTAGTTTTACTGTCCGGCTTCTTTCTGAGAATGTGTCCCATCGATGCCCAGTTTCCTGCTGTACTGGTTGTTGCTGTGTTCTTTTTACACAGATCTGTGTTTGTCATTATCTCTGGCTATTTGACGTGAAGTATATGATGAAGACATTTGTAAATAAAGGTCTGCAGTCTGCATGTGGTACCTGTATTCATATTCCATGTTTCAGGACCAACTTTACATTTGTGTTAAACATCCTAATCGTATTATCCATGGAGAATTCTGCAGAGCTCCATATTGGGCGAAGAGAGTTGAAAGCAAATTCAAGCGTTGTTAATCCTGGCATTAGCATCTTGATTTGTTCCTCTATCTTTACCAGTGTTACTTGAAAGATAGATAAAATTATGCACTTCTTCAATTTTATAGCCATTAATCTTTATGGGATCTCTTTAGTGTTATTTACTTTGTTTTGTTCACATTAATCTACAATCCCACTTTTGCTGATTCATATGTTAGTCTACCTATTTTTCCTTGAATGTCATTCCGTTTGTGTAACAGCATACAGCATATGCGAAGGGGAGAAAGACTAATGTCTGGTCAAGCAAAACATACTGATTGCACATGTTAGTCAGGGATAGATAAAATATACTGGCCAAGACTCCCACCTCGGCTTCCCCGTAGTCCTCTCTGGAATCGGGCTGTTTTCATGACAGCCTGGCTAACTAGGTGAGGGATCGGCGACATCCCCATAGTAGTGAGCAACATACTTTTGAGGCCAAGTATAGAACAACCACCTGGGGAACAACGGTAGCCTTCATCAGTGCGCTTGGAATGTGAGGAAAGCTACTGCAACCTGCCACCTAACGTCCTTTTCAGGGTACACAAAATAGTAAACATACTCATTGTTGGCATTAAACAACAACAATATCCTCTGTGAAATCCAGATCTTTCAGCTGCTTAACAAATGTCTACTGTATTCCTGTTTTTCTTTATATATAAATGTCATTCTTCAAATTTATTTGATTTTATTTCAAATTATTATAGCTGTTAAATCATCATTAGATGTGATTTATGTCTATAGGCCTTTTGGGATATGAGCATGATCATTGTACATATTAATTGTAGATACATGCAATTCACTTTTTAGCTCAGCTGCACTAGTCATTGATTAAAAAAGAGGAGAGGCAGGAACTTAACCTGTACTGGTCATTGGTGCATCTGTGAAGATGGAAATTAAATCATTTTTTATTCTGTTCCTTTCCGTTTCTTCATTTAATTGTTGTTAAGAATTATATTTATTGAAAACAATAATGACCACATCGAATGTAAGACGGGGTGGCCAGTTTCCTTCCCTAGCTGTCAGCCAAGTACCCATTTACAGTTGGGTTGATTGGAGCTTTCCGTAGCTAGTTGAATCCGTACCTTTTGCCATGAAAAGCGAGTGCTCTTTCACAGTCCTAATCAGCCACTCACTGTTCTCTTCTATCAGACTCCCAGAACAAACAAGTTTGCTCACACTAAGTATGGGCATGTGAGAGATACGAACGTATTATTTTCATTTCTTATTGTTGTTGCTGTTCGAGCATAGTATGACACCTTTTCGACCCTTTCAGCAAATGTTGCTTGCCACCTATTTTTTTTCTGCTGTCTTTTACATTACTCATTCAGCACCAGTTATGTATTCACTTCCTTCTCCTACCATTTTCCTCCGTGCTCCATATTGTTTTCCCATTCTTCTCGTTGTGTTCCAGTCAAGGGCGTGTCTGGTTATATGTGTATGTTGTTTACTGACTTACTGTATGTTATCGCCAGCTGTATTAACAATTGCTTGCTTTATCAGCACAATCCATATTTCTTATAGCTTACTGTCATCTTAAACAACAAATGCGACTGATACATCTGTTGGTGATGGGCTGAAGTTTGGTCGCAATATTCTTTGTTTTCTATGTTTGTCCTGAAAAAGATGCTTTTGTTACATTGTGTCACAGCTTACAGCGAGGCTGCAATGTCTGCGCCTTTGGATCTAGCACACTTGATTTCAGCATCGAATTTTTGGGACCGGGTTTAACTTCCCTCTGCGATCCCTATTCTGTTAGTCGGGCAACACTAGTGCAGCCTGTTTCTCCAGGGCTGCAACTTGTAGACTGTATAGCTGTGGTTGGCTTACCTGATGCAATTGCTCACGGGAGGCCTGCATACTGATTTGCCCCCAATCGTCTTGACTTATATCTTGCCACTGATCCAATGTAGCTTGAGGCCAGAGAGTGAGGTTGATACCAGCGCAGTTTCTTCCTCACTACAATCCAAATACAACGCTAGTTTCATCTAGACAACCGTCTGCTGGTGTCGCCATCATTGCTTGCGATGGGCAACTAACTAATCTGATGCAAGCAGAGCATTTTGAGTCACTGGCTGCATTCAGTTCACTCACCATAAAAGGGTGAATTGAGTTGTGCATAAACAGAACTTTGATGCTTCATTAAAAAATGTATACAGTTGCTTGGTGCTGGTTTCTAATTGACAATAGAATGGCAGTGTCCAAAATATTCTTAGCAGAAGCCAGTCTAATAATTTCGATTAAATGATTAATTCAGTCATATCAATCCTCCAATTGGATCCCAATAATGGAAATTAAAAACCACAATGATAATTAGATCATTAAAAAATGTCATCTTTTTATTGTGGGACAACTAGCTCACTAGAGATGTGGTTGTTGTGTTGAAACTAAGAATTCCACATCAGACAAGGTGCAAATATGGAAGCCAAGCTGTAAACTAGCAACACAACGCATTCTGTTCTCCGGACTACATCCTGTTACTTGCAAAACCCTGTTCACGCTTGGTAGCGGGAGATTGAGAACGAACGCAGAAGAAGAATTCTAAGGATAGAATAACAAATATCGGCTGTTACATTGGTTTACTCATAACGTTTATTCTAAGGATTGATTGTTTCAATCTGTAGTTACATTGGTTTACCCAGAACGTTTATTCTAAGGATTGATAGTTTCAATCTGTAGTTACATTGGTTTACCCAGAACGTTTATTCTAAGGATTGATTGTTTCAATCTGTTGTTACATTGGTTTACCCAGAACGTTTATTCTAATGATTGATTATACCGTATTTGCCGTTGTTTAATGTCCACAATGAGTAAGTTGACCCTTTTGTGCGCCCTGAAAAGAAAGGACGTTAAGTGACGGTTTGTAGTAGCTTTCCTTACATCCCGAGTATGCAGATGAAGGTGGACCGCGGTCATCCAGGCGGTTGTGCTATGCTTGGCTTCATCTGCGCGGCTCTCACTACTACGGGGATCACATGGATCCACATCTCGTACGCCAGACTGCCTTGAAAACTGCCTGTTTCCAGGGAACGCTACATGGAAGAGACATGGTGGTCTTGGTCGGTGTATTGTGCCTGATCCTGGCGCGATGTCCTGATCAGTGCCTGACTGGACTAGCGTCTCAGTTCCCCCATATTTCGTCGTTTCTAACAACCGCTAACCTATTTGACTGTTTATAAGTTTGTTTGTATTTGTGCAGTACTGTAGGTTACCATTACTAATGATTACTTTCCGTACGCAGAGAAACTATTGCACCGAGAAAAAAACAACCCATGTCTGCCAAACACTACACGGTGGGATTCGAACCCTGTGCGTTGTGATTAAAAAACAATCCTGCTGTTTCGTCTATTTACACATTATTTATACATTGTAGGTAAACGTACTCAGGATTCAATCTTAATTTATACATTGTAGGTAAACGTACTCAGGATTCAATCTTAATTTATACATTGTAGGTAAACGTACTCAGGATTCAATCTTCTTGTCGTTTTCCTCCTTTTCTTGGTCATGACAATTTACTTCCTTCCATTCTCCACATTCCAGCATGTCTTACATTTTTTGGTGGCCCTCACCTGCCACTTCAATTCCTTTCAGCCGTTAAATTACTTTTTTAAAAATTTGTTAAACATACATCGTTCACCTTCTGGTTGAGAATATATGCCCATGCAGCTGTTATTTGTGTCACATCTTAATTGGGTTCTATTCTCCTACACTCTACCACGTTTCTTGTGGTGTTTTAGTTTTTCCAAATTCAGTGGAAAATCCAGATTTTTTTCTTCTTCGTCTTTCGTTCTCAAACTCCACATACCAAACCACGGGTTTTGCAAGCTGCTGGATGTAGTCCGGAGAAGAGAATACGTTGTGCCGTACTTTACAGCCTCGCTGCGCTATTTGCGTTTTCCTATCCGACACATCCGACTTCAGGATGGCATTTTTGGGCACCTGGTTAGCCTTCCCGCTTCGATCACTTCTCCTTAGCCACTCTGTCCTGTTGCAGTCTGATATCCATGATCACCAAATGAAAATAGGGAAGGGTCTTGGCAGCTTTGCGTCGCTGACCACTACAGCTCATGCACATCTTAGGATCTTGATACCAAATCCAGACTTGGAACTCTAGTGTGTGGATATTGTCACATTAAAAACAAAATCGTAGCTTTTGTTGTATATCTTCTTCCAGTCTCTTTTTCACTTCAGTAGGAGTATTGGGCTAACACCACAATTGGCTTTCTTTTCGGAAGTCTGCTCCAAAGGATTTTACTGTAGACAGTTCGGCTTATTCATGTCCCTTTAATCGTATTATGATCTCTCTGATACCCTCGTTTCAACTTCTCGAATGGTGTTCGAGAGGGAGGACTCTGTGTGTGACTAATGTAAGAATAGGACGACTGACACACTGAGAGCATATAGTAAAAGGCGCCTAACCCATTGAGAGTACGTACAAGACGATCTTGTCATTACAAACCCCTTTCACGCAGACAAATGCATACTACGTTTGGGGTAGCCGCCCTGACCCGTACACTAGCTGTATAACAATTAAAAAGGTCAAGGTAGTCCACGTCAGTAACTGCTGGTCGAGAATTGGCGTGTTAGAGATATCGTTGTAGTAAGTCACAGCTTGTATGTGACGTGGGGTCGAAAACAGAGCCGGATTTAGGTCCAAGCTAAATAAGATGCACTACAAAGTCGGAATATTCAACGACAGTGTCAAGTTGGTGCTGCTGTATATAGCGGAAACATGGAGAACGACCAAGGCCAGACTCCAGTTCGTCGTTAACAGATGCCTACGAAGGTTAATTGGCATGACGTGACAGAGCATGGAGCATAAAGACCCATGGGAAAAGCGCCAACAACATCCACTGGAACAACAAATTAAGATATGATAAATGGGCTGGATGGGACATACGCTACGGAAAACACCCTCCAACATAGCCAGACATGATTTTACACGGAATTCTCAAGGGGATAGAGAGAACTTTCAAAAACAAAATGCGCGGAGAACAGAAGGAACTAAGATCCAATCATTACACCTGGAGTGAGGCAGAGAAAGCTGCCCAGGCCCGTGTTTTCTGACGGGATGTTGTCAATGACCTGTACAGGGAGAGGAGTGACGGAGTTTGATATTGGTAAATAAGGACTTAACAATCCACAGTAATTTCAACCATTTCAGATGGTTGGTAATAGGTGGAGTGGAGTGAGGTGGCTTAGCTGATTTACTCCACAGAACCGATATATTGGCTACCAATTTTTCTTACAATGCCGAAGAGCCGATATATTGGCTACCAAACTTTCTTACAATGCCGAAGAGCCGATATATTGGCTATCAAACTTTCTTACAATGCCGAAGAGCCGATATATTGGCTACCAAACTTTCTTACAATGCCGAAGAGCCGATATATTGGCTTCCCAACTTTCTTACAATGCCGAAGAGCCGATTTAATGTTTTCAAGTTTTTCCATACGAATTATTCTCAGTGGTAATTTTTCATTACAAGAATCAAATGTGCTCATAGGTCACACATATTCCGCAGTGAAAGAGTTTGCAAATTGTGTATGTAGTGAATGTATAATATAGTTAGGGACCGGAGATGCAGCACAGTCAAAGCACTGACAGCAGTCACCGACTCATAGCTGGCTGGTTTCACCAGCGTTATCGGATCACAGCTGGCCTATACCATATTCTGCCTCTAAGTTGTGGCCCTAGAAACGGACTGTAATGGTGTAGTAAGCTAAGAGAATAGCGATCGCAGAGAGAAGGCAAACCATCTACCAAGAAAAATGTGCTGAAACCGGATGTGCCGGGTCGAAATCCGCAGATATCGTAGCCTCGCTGTTAGCTGTGACACAACGTCCTTTTGAGGACGAACGCTGACGAAGAAGCAGGCATATATAATATCTAGTCTTGCTATTAAATAATTATAAAGGCATACCAGTACATTTTCAAGTTTTGTGAACCTTCCGGTGTGTGTGTATGGGGGGGGGGGGGGTGTAAAGGTTTGGTTGCCTCTGTATTCTGCCGGCACAGGCACGCCCATTCGACCCCGTACCGTAGTCTTTTAGGCGATATCAGGACGTATTAACTAGTGCTTGAATGCGTGTGTGAATCTGTATGTACGTATGATGGGGCGATCTCAGTGGTGAACCCCAACCAAAGTGCAATGGTAGGGTCTAACCCTGATGGCAGGTATTAGAGTTGAAAGAGGCCTTTAAAGCTTTATATATCTTAGGAGATCACCAAGTGTAATTCCAGCACTGGTTGAACAGTTTACTTCTTCGCTGTCTTTTCATCCCTAAACCAAAAGTCGTACACATATACAGCTGGATCGACTGGAGTTTGAACTTCATATATCTGCCGTCGTTCCCCCCCCCCCCCCCTCCCCCGAATCAGAGGTAGGAGAAAACATCACTGTAAATAGACAATATGGCTTAGACATCGATGCTTTCCACTCGCGGACATACTGATTGAGTAAATAATCTAATTGAAAATGGGTATCTGGTTGTGATAGCGTTAACAAAGACCAACCCGTGAGGATCAGTTGTGGACATCCCACCTCACAAAAAAGCCTAGACCTCGTACATTGAAGTCCAACCAGCATCACCGACTGTAGTATTTGTTTTCTTACTATTTTGCGTTATCGCTATATGATAAGAATAGGGCAACCGATACAGTTATTCCTCCTTGTTGGAAGACATATAGTTACCCAGCGAAGTGGTTAGAAGCACAGCTCACAACCCAAACATATATATATATATGTTCGGATCCATTAAGGTGGTGTCCCTATGGGAATTGGTTCGCGACACAGCCCAAAACCCAAACATACGAGGCGTGTTCAAAGTTTATCCGACCTTTGGGCTGGAAAAATACAATTACTCATCTGCAGGGTTGAAACCTTAATCTCCTTCAACGTACTCACCTTGTGGCTCCACACACTTCTTCCAACTGTACAGCCATTTTTAGAAGCATTTCTGGAAGGCCTCTTTGGGAATGGAGTACAGCTGAATCGTCGTATTCCGCATGTCTTCTCGTGACCCTGTGAGGAATTTCAAGCCTCGGCAACAGCCACATCTCACAAGGAGTAATGTAGCCAAGATAGGGATCCTGGTGAACCTGAGGAATGCTATGTTTGGTCAAGATGGTCTGAATCAGATGCGAGGAATGGCTGGGGACATTGTCTTGATGGAGTTGCCAAGTTCATGTTGTCCATAGGTCCGGTCGAACATCATCACGAAGCGACGGATGACCTCTATGTAGTACTGATTGGTAATGTATTGACCTTGTGGTGCGTACTCGTGATGCACAACAACGACGGTAGTCAATGAAAACGATAAACACGACTTTGACATTGCTGCGCACCTGACTCGCTACTTTTTTGGACTCGGGGATGATGAATGTCTCCACTGTGACAACTGCAACTTGGTTTCCGGGTCGTACCAATAAACCCACGACTCATCACCGGTGTTCGGAAGTCGGGATCACCGTTTGTGCAGGCCAGCATGTCCTGTGAGACTTCCAGACCGAGTTGCTTCTGCTTCGACGTTAGCAGCTTCGGCACGAATTTCGCGGGCACTCACTGCAGAGTCAAATTCTCGTTAAAAATAGAATGCACCGAACTAATGCTTATCCCCACCTCATCCGCAGATTATCAGATGCTGACACGACGGTACTGTAACACCAAGGTCAGTGCTTGGTCAACGACGTCATCATTTCGGCTTTCTGAGGGCCTACCAGAACGCGATCAGCTCTCCACCGATGTGCGGCCATTTTTGTAGAGATTGTACCACTCCTTAATTTGTGTGATGCTCATGGTATCAGGGAGCCGCGTAGCGCAGTGGTTGGCGAGCTGGCTTCACATCTGAGTGGTCCTGGGTTCATTCCCCAGTTGAGGTGAAATGCATTAATGGATCCCGGGTCGACCCAGCCTTAAATGGGTACCGGTTCAGTCCGAGAAGTAAAAGCAGCGATGAAGAGGAGATGACTACCGCCCTCATATAGCCGAGCATTTGAAATATGAGATCGTTAACACCTCACACCTCTACGGCAGTAATGCTGTGGGTTACTTTAATTTGTAATTTATTTTTACATGGTATCGTCACCGAAATCGTGTCTGGCCTTTCGGGTGGTTTCCACTTGGCCTAGCGTTTGTCAAAATTTGATGCAACACCGCTGCTCAACTCTTTCCATCATTTCGTGGTGAATGAAAACCCGATTGGTACTCACCACATTCAACGCCGAAAGACTAACTGACGCAATCTACAGACTGGAAAATAATTCACGCATGCGTATAACCATCGCTTAAATCTTCTTGGCGGAGGACAACACCCATACTTCATTTGTTTCCACGGGTGGAACAAATGAGGTCAGATATTTTTTGAACACGCCTCGTACATATGTTCGGATCCTACAAGGTAATGTCTATATAGGAAAAAAACCCATTAAAAATGGCTGTTGAAGTCCCTCGGACGTACTGGGCCGTACAACGCTCACTTTGGTATAGAAAACAACGCAACCGCAAAGAGAAACCAAAAAACATTTTGGGATGGCGGTTTCAATAGTAATGAGGTTACAAGCCTTATGCACAACCTTCTTGTGTCGCCTTTTATAAACTGCTTGGAAGGTTGTGGAGGGCTTATGCTTCCCACTAGGGCACCACTTGAACGTGCTGATGTCAGAAGACATTGGTAGACTAACCCTACTATGTCTGCTTATTGTGATAATAGCAGACTTGAAATGTATAGAACAATTTGTAATTGTAAAGCATCATCTGCAATCAAACTGGATGTACAAGGTAAATGATGTTTCAGTTTTTGTATTTGCGTGTGAAAAAATCACATAATTCTCAGTATTGTCGGGCGATCCATCAAATTGAAACCGGGTTCTTCTTCTTCTTCGTACGCTGTAAGGCGTCAACTTGAATTTGTTCGAAAAAAGCAGCGGTCATCCTGAGGCTGTTGACACTGCCATAGAGCTTGTCTAGTGTTGGCACTGGTGATGGCCACATGTGCTTTTTCTAGTCCTCGTATGTCGGGCAATTTTCAAAAGTACATCGCAGCCAATGAGCCGACAGCAATCAGCAACTCAAAGCTAGCAGCTTAAATCAACGGGATAGAGCTGACCAAGACCCTGTTCCACCTTCAAATGGCGGACCTGGAAACAGGAGGCATAAGTGTAGTCTGGCTAAGAGAATAGAGATCGCACTGGGAAGGCAAGCCCGGCACCCCAAAAATCTCCGGCTGAAATCAGATGTGTCGGACTAAAAGACGCAGCCTCGCTGTAAACTACGGACACAACGTTCTTTTCAGAACAAAGGCAGAAGAAAATGAAACCCACTGCTTATTCGGCTTCACCAGTGTTTCTCAAACTGGACCGCACTATCCCAGTGGGTCACGCAATTAACCACGTTACAGCCGACATTGGGCGGTGAAAACTGCAGAGAAAAAAACCACTTTAAGAAGCATTGTGTCTCATCATCTTGCCATGCGAAAACATGGCTTAGCCGTTTGATCAACTTCTCAACCAGTGTCTGCCAAACGATTAGGAGAGCAAATCACTGATTAGCCTTGGTCCAACCTACGTTTCTTATAAAGTCATATTTGTTGTTATTCGTAGTTATTCCTGCTAAGCTCTTTGCGCTTGACTATGTTTTTTTGGTACGATGTTCACTGCACCCTCATGGCTGTAATGCAATGCTCGACTTCTCAGCAGGCTGACTAATATGTATCACAGTGTCTATCCCCCACCTCGTTTTGGCGAGGCAGCTATAACGTCCCGTTTCCAGGCGCGCGTCGTGAGGATCTTAGTATGTTGTGGCTGGTGCATACGGATTGACAGCCAAATTAACGTGGATACACGGGACGGGACCTCGGATCACAAATGTCGTTTTCGTAACAGCCATAATCAATAAAGGTGAAGGTCTTTTCTACGACTACTTTGCAGATTCATTCAGTTACGGGCCCGCAGGCATTCCGGTAAACAAGAACGGAAGTGATTTTGATCACATTAACAGGGCGCGCCCTCTTGCTGTTGTGGTGCTTAGTTTGACGAATCTAATATCGTAAGTCAATCTATCCCCCCGCTAGTTCGATTTTTGTATCGTCTTCTTCTGCGTTCGGGTTTTCTGATCATGTTAAATCTGCAACTGTTTAGATACTTCTTCTTCTTCATCGTACGCTGTTTACAGCGATATTTACGTTGCACTGTGTTATTTTGTTAAGCCTGTGGCTCAGTGCATCCGATTTCAACAGACGTTTCTGTAGGGATGTTTAGATACGAACTACTAATATTTCTTATGTGTACGGGACAGCAGAGTAATGTGTTTTGGACCACGTGAAGAGAGTCTGTCCTAAGAGAATCAATGAAGAGAAGCACAGTCAGAAACGCAACAAAAATCCTGCTATCGTCATTACACATCCAACTCGGTCGGATGAAAAACTTAGAAATGAATCAGCTTTCAAGTACTTGGCTGACAAATTCCTTCGACTCAGCGAATTCTAAAAATCAAGTAAGATCATTTTTGTCGGTCCTCAGATCCGCGAATACTTCAGAAGCTGCTTGAGACTGATGAGAAAAAAAGCTTACGATGAATTTCATCTGCCCGTAACAAACTCTCGGGACATCATGGCATAAAACTACAAGAAATAGGTTGATGGCATGGTGTCTCAGTATCACAAACTTGGCTGCATTATGTCCTCAAAAACCGACTTTCTGCATTCCTATTTGCGATTACTTCCCCGACAACTGTGACAGGGTTAATGATAAGCGCGGTGATCGTGTTCACCGGGATATTGGCCACGATGGAGTAATGATATCAGAGAAACTGGTCAACATCAATGTTAACTGACACTATTGAACACCCATCAGCGGTGCTCCTGGCCAGCTATACAAACTACAACCGACAAGTACAGTGACGTCAGGAGTATGTACGTATGCTCAATTATATGTGCGTGTATATATATATATATCATAGACGTCTCAGTCTCTGTAGACCATTCACGTAGAGCCCTGTGAGTAGCCGAATATGGAGACCCTGGGCTGCCCAAACTGCAGGATCCCTCTCTCGGCCTCACTGGTGTAATCCAAAGGAATGCAAGGGGTGACAATTTGGCACCAGTTGAGCTGCTGGAATGTGTTCGCAATTTTTAAACCATCCACTCCGGATTTTCTGTCTGGGTTTACTCCCGTAGCCCTTCCCACTCCCGAGGTTTCCACAAGGCAGCGGAGTCGTTGCCCACAGATACTAGTTACTCGAGAGATCCGATGATACTTTCATCGTCCCAGGGCTGACCAGCACTAACTGGCCTCTTGTGGGTTTAAAATCAGAGTTCCCCAACTCCTAGGCGAACTGCCTGAACAGGTTAACGAGCTTCGCCTACCCGAGTTTAGAGTCTCAGAGTTTACCTTCTCTTAGATTAGCTGCCAACCAAGGCGAATGAACCCCATCTGCCCGCCCAGTAATACCCCCGGGTACTCGGTCGCGCTCCACAGCAGGCTCTGTAAGAAACATGGGGCTTCTCATGAAGGTGCTGCTGGGGACACAATAATGTAGGAGAGGCTATTAGCATGGAAGCTTCTGCCCGGTAAGCCGAACAGTGAATCCAGCGGCGATCTCTACACTGCACATGGAAAGGAGAGGCTATAACAGACGCTTCAGTTTCCTTTAACGCGCTGGACGTCCAGCCCAGACCTCGCTACCCTCTAATATAGATATAGCGGATTTATCAGAAATAGCGTAATTGACGTTTTTCATTGTCATATTCGAGTTCAGCACTTTGACAACTTTAAGAAAAGGATATTTTTGTATCTCAGTAGTGACTTTTATCAAAATTGATTGTCTGTTGTTATCACTCCTGGGCTAATTCCTTCTTTCCGCGTCTTTTAGTGGGCGTCATGTCTTTGCTACCCATGAAAGCCTGTTATTGATAGGCGCGCCGTGGTGCTTAATCTGCCAGCTGTAATTAGACACAAACATACTCGAGAACGTGGCCCACTTGTCTTCCCCAGACAAGCTCCTGTCACTTTTTAATGGCTGTTCATTATGTTTGCTTATACAACATGCCCGACAGCTTTCCCAGTACGTACATACATGTATATCACATACACACATATGGTATATCAAGTGTGTGCTAGACGAGAGCTCGCGGGTAGTAGCACAGTTATAAAGCCCACGTTTTCACGGTAAAGATAACCTGGTATTGTCCCTGTTGTCGATATGCACCAGTCGACCTAGCTGTTAGTTGGTACCCGGCGTACTGTTAGGGCAGGGAACTGGCTATATCACCTCATAAAAAGCGGAGGTCAAGTGCAGGAAACTCTCTCACATGTCTTCCCACGACAGCAGTGTCTACTATGTCACATTAATATGTTACTGCAATAATAGTTGCCCATCACAAGCGAAGATGACGTCATCATGACTATTGCTGCGCGCGAGATATGATATCACATGACTAGTGTATCATCTTCTGGTTGGTCAGTCCTAAGACTGGTTGGAAGGTTGTCTGACCATGTCTCTCCATTTGACCCTGCCATGTGCAATTCTCTTCATTTCAGCATAGGCTCGTACCCTGAAGTCTCTGCATGACTGAGATGTAAAGGTGAGTCTTGGTCGCCATCTTTTTCTTTTCCCGTGGATTTTGTCTACCAGCCGTAGTAGTCCTTATGTCGCATATTGTGTCCCAACTAACGTGGTCTTGGTTTTTGTATATTTTTCAATATTTGTATTTGTGCGCCTACCTCACTTAGGACGTTGGCATTGGATCTTCTTTTTGTCCAACTCACTCTTTTCAAAAATGTATATCCGTACTTATTTATTTATTAGGGATGCACCGAAAAGGTATTTTAAAATTTAAAAAAAATTGTTATAATTCTGCTGAAAATGCATAATGAGGAAACGACGGGCATGAACAATTGTGATACTGTTATTAACTTACTTTTCGTTTAATTATAAGGTAATCAATCAACAAAAACATAGGACGTTTCAACGTGTTACAAAACGGGACAAATATTGTAAAACTGTTTAATGTTACTGACTAATCACTAATCAGTTTTTTTAGAAAAAAAAACGTTACTCAAATGTCATTTGCTGCATGTTGTTTGTGAATGCCCACAATGAGTAGGTTACTCCTTTGTAGGCCCTGAAAAGGTCGTTACGTGGCGAGTTACAGTAGTTTTCCTCACATACCGAGCGTGCTGATGAAGGTGGACCGGGGTCCTCCAGTCGGTTGTGCTATGCTTGGCTTCATCTGCTTGTCACTCACTACTACGGGAATCACGTCGATCCATCACCTCGTTAGCCAGGCTGCCATGAAAAAGCCCGTTTCCAGGGTGGGCTACTAGGAAACCGAGGTGAGGGTTTTGGCCAGTATGTTTTGCCTGACCCTGACTAACATATCTGATCAGTATATTTTCCCTGACCAGACGTTAGTCTTTCTCCCCTATTGCTGTATGGAACGTACATTCACTTGAAAGCTCAGCATTCTTTGTATCAAAACACGACATATTATCTGTTCTTTGAAAACGTGTTACAGTCAGCGCTGACCAGACGTTCTCCTGGGACGCTTGCTGCAGACAGACATTTCACTTGTACAGTCCCTGTAACTTATGGGAAAACAATATGGATTGATTTAAACAAATAACAGTAGTTACCATTGTATCAGGGCGAACACAGATGCTACTATTTACATATTTACACATTTGTTTGTAACCGACCGGCCATCTGCCCCCTCATCAGTCAGCTGACACAATCCGCGACACGATAAAATACTTATCGCGTAGAGCCATGTGCCAAGTTAGTACGGGATTGAAGCTGAAACTTTTCCGTCTAAAATTATCACTCTGCTCTTTGACCTATTCGTATTCGATTACATAGTACTATTCGGCTGAATTCGATAAGGTCATAAAATGCATAATTCGATACATACATACATATACTTAAATGCATACACTTATATACACACGTGCATATATAACATTTTCACACAAACCACCGTTGCAGCGCATACGTATGCTGCAAGGAGGTGTCATTCTAATATACTCCAGGAGTGTTCTCCAAGCGTGTACCTCAAAGCCCTAAACAAGATAGATTCTCACATGAAATAAAATACAACATAGTATTGCTGTCTAAAAAACAGATTTAGTCTTACAATGGATTCCGGTCTACTTTGGAATCCCTGGAAACGAAAAAGCAGATGAGCTCGCAAAAGCCGGAAGTGGTGGCACGCAGATTCCCAATCCACAGAGCTATAAAGAAGCAAAGACACTCATCAAACGACCCATGAGGACAGAATGGAGAGACCACCTCATAGAATACAAGTCAGAAAATGACAGCATAGACAAACTTGGCATAGATGGCCAGACAAAGATCTTCAGACTCAGAAGAGGACATTGTAGACTCAAGGCCCACCTCCACATAATGGGTCTCAGACACTGCCACGTGCGATTGTAGAGCACCCAAGCAAACACCAGAACATATTCTGCACGACTGCTCTATATATGAAGACCAAAGAAAGACAGTCTGGCCTGGCGGAGCGACCATGCTCGAAAAGCTGTGGGGGACCGTCGAAAACCTGTAATGCAGTCTCCTTCGTGAACCTCACCGGACTAGAAGCATATCATCAGTTGATTGATGAAGAAGAAGATGCTGCAAGTAGGTCATCATCTGTGGTGATCCGATGCTCCTATTGGGATGAAAAATAGAACGGGGACGATAGATGTAGATGAGAACAAAAAATGGACAAAAATATGGGCTTGTCTATGACTCAACTTAGTACCGGACCATGCCCTCCTGCATAATCCGTTCTGAGCTATTGTTCAGAGTACAGACATCGGCAAACAAGATTTAGCATATACTCTAGCTCAAGATGTTTGTTCATGTGAATGAGCAGAAAGCACGCGAGGATCTTGCCGGCAATAGACTACAGCGAAATTTCGCCGCGCTTTGCTGTTCTCGAGCTGATTATCTTTTCTGTTGTAGATATGTTCTATCGACGCATCCTGCATTTCTTTTGGAACGAATCCCCCAGCCCACATGGAACAGAATAGTTTAGTGAGCATATACCTCTGCTGGTATTGTGTCAGCTCCAGAGCATTTTCCAGGAGAACAAGTTTTGATCGTCATTTGCACTTCATCTTCAGTGATGAGTTCGCCCATGTTCATTCCTACCTGAGGCATACGTTGGATGACCACTTCATTTATGGATGAAGGACTATTAAGTATGTTGCAGAAATGTGCTGCCAACCTGTGGAGGATCTGAGCTTTCTCTGTTATCAGCAATCAATCGGCGATGCGTACCGGCTAGTTAGTTACCAGAGAACTGGGGACAATAAAGTGTCTTCACCTTTTGCGGTCATGACGCACAGCAATCGCCTCGATCTTTTCTGCCTGTCTGATTAGCTAGTAATCCTGTCACAGCTGTGGATTCAGAATACTTTTTACTGCTATAGTAGACCTATTTTGGATCTGTTCTGTGCAGTTTTTATCACTGTGCTGTGTTTTAATTATAGCAATACCAAATAGTTTGCCTCCTATTATCAAAAGCTGACGAGCGTTAGATATTGAGGTCAACATCGAAGAGTCGGACGCTCATTCTGGCTAGCGCCGGGCGGGAAGTGAGCGCTTTGGACGAAGAGATGGAAGGGGGGAATTGGAAGCGGAATGGGTTTGCGGGGAAAGGATGTTGGTTGACGTGGTAGAGGGAGAGAGGGGGGAAATCAAACTGGCATAACCTGAAATATGTTAAGCATTGTCCAGTTGAGTTGTCCATCTACTAATGCAAGCTAAGACAGACGGAATAACCTGTTACAGTTAGTTAAGCATTGTCCAGTTGAGTTGTCCATTCACTAGTGCAAGCTAAGACAGACGGAATAAACTGTTATAGTTAGTTAAGCATTGTCCAGTTGAGTTGTCCATCTACTAGTGCAAGCTAAGACAGACGGAATAACCTGTTACAGTTAAGAATTGTCCAGTTGAGTTGTCCATCTACTAATGCAAGCTAAGACAGACGGAATAACTTGTTATAGTTAGTTAAGCATTGTCCAGTTGAGTTGTCCATCTACTAGTGCAAGCTAAGACAGACGGAATAACCTGTTACAGTTAGTTAAGAATTGTCCAGTTGAGTTGTCCATCCACTAGTGCAAGCTAAGACAGACGGAATAACCTGTTACAGTTAGTTAAGCATTGTCCAGTTGAGTTGTCCATTCACTAGTGCAAGCTAAGACAGACGGAATAACCTGTCATAGTTAGTTAAGCATTGTCCTGTTGAGTTGTCCATCTACTAGTGCAAGCTAAGACAGACGGAATAACCTGTTACAGTTAAGAATTGTCCAGTTGAGTTGTCCATCTACTAATGCAAGCTAAGACAGACGGAATAACTTGTTATAGTTAGTTAAGCATTGTCCAGTTGAGTTGTCCATCCACTAGTGCAAGCTAAGACAGACGGAATAACCTGTTACAGTTAGTTAAGAATTGTCCAGTTGAGTTGTCCATCTACTAGTGCAAGCTAAGACAGACGGAATAACCTGTTACAGTTAGTTAAGAATTGTCCAGTTGAGTTGTCCATCTACTAGTGCAAGCTAAGACAGACGGAATAACCTGTTACAGTTAGTTAAGAATTGTCCAGTTGAGTTGTTCATCTACTAGTGCAAGCTAAGACAGACGGAATAACCTGTTACAGTTAGTTAAGAATAGTCCAGTTGAGTTGTTCATCTACTAGTGCCAGCTAAGACAGACGGAATAACCTGTTACAGTTAGTTAAGAATTGTCCAGTTGAGTTGTCCATCCACTAGTGCCGGCGAGCGACACGGGGAGTATAAGTCGTTTTTGTCCAAATGTGTTGTGTCGGTCCTAGTAAGTCCGTGTCGTTAAAGGATTGCTCTTACGTCATCTATTTGTCTGCCGCTAGGAATCCCTCGTGCCATATAGCCGATCCTCCTGTATTATTATAAGCCTGCTGTGGGAGTCGATCAACCCGTATTTTCATAAGGATTATCTAACCAACGTATTTGCTGTCATGTGTGAAATGAACTGAACACAAGGTGTAGTTCGCACACAATTTCTAACGTCTTCATTTCCTATTCTATCTCTCCCGATGACCTTTCTTAGACACCTAATTTCACAAGTAGATATGTTCCTCTCCTGTGCCTTGGATATGTGCCAAGTCTCACACTGGTATCAATGATTTGGTATCAGCTGTTTATTTTTTGTCCAGCTGATGTACAGAGGTGAAAGAAGTGGTGACAATTGATAAGAATTACATCCCCTTCCTAATTTACGGTTTTAACAGACTCTAGCAACAGTTAGTATAGCATAAGAAAACGACCGGTAACTGGGTAGAACAAAAATCAAGCTTATTTCCCTTTGCAAAAACAGAAACAAGTAAGTGTTTCCAAACAAGCTAACTACGTCATTTCCTTGAATTATGCGCGAGTTTAGATCTGACAAAGATCATAGAATTGTGGCGACGGTCTGGCGAAAACCTAACCCTGTGCGTACCATTATAGAAAAGGATGAGCCGTATACTTTGGTGTTCACGTCTTATTGGGGCTTCTTGACTGTCAGCAACCCGTTGTGATGTTTCTTATTTGCGCTATTTATTTGTGGAAGTCTGCTTTTGCTGATGCACACGGTTGTTCTTGATATCTTTTACGAAGTACATACATTATGTGAGGAAGGAATTTGGTTTGTCATCAACTTCACTCTCTGGTCTCGGGCTACCATGGACAAATGACAAAACAAATCGAGATGATTGCTGCACTCTGGTCCCACCTCCCATGAGACCAGGGGTAGACATAACCGCGGGACTCGACCGCCCACCGTTTTGAGAGGAGAAGGCCTTACCTATCGACCACATGGATACATACATTCATGCATGCATACATATATACATAAGTACGTAGTTACACACAAACAAACGAACATCAACCAGCTGCGTTCAATCTAAGTGAGGTGACAGCAAAACCCCGTATTTCTTAACCCATTTGGAAAGCGCTTACTTCGTGTATACTAATGTTCGTCAAATCTATTTATAGAGCTATATTTGAAACCCAGCTAGCTACTGAACACTCGGCAAGATGTCCAAATCCAAGAATTGGAAAGCGTTCTATGCTAGAGGTTCAGCAGGAATGTAAATAGTATACACGCTAATAGAAACATGCCTACATCTCTCTTTTAGGCCTCTCTGTACCCTGAAGTCGAGATGAGTTTTTTATGCACTTTAGCTCTAACCTCCTGACGCACGCTTGTGCATTACGCACATACAATCACACATGAAAACAGGTAAACAATATTATGACAGGTATATTGTGATGTAATATGGGGACTTCACCTGCCAAGTCCATTAAAACTGTTTATTGTCATGGTCTATTTGGAGGATTATTGGGTTGAGGACTAAAGGCTGCTTTCCCATGCAGTCGCAAGCATTGTGCAGGCTAGGTTTTTATTTCTGCTTTAGTCTTAAGACTTAGTCGACCTGTACTTCTACATGGGCGGATGGCCCTGTGCCGGTCCCAGCTCTGGCGTAAGCTGGATGTAGCCGGGGGATATTTCCTGCTTGGCAGTCAAGGCCTGAACAGCTAATTACTCCGCTGTGTTTGGACAAGTGCCGCGGAGGATGGTTAACCCACGTTCGAGTCCATCTTAATAGACTCAAACACTAGAGTAAAGTAGACTCGCAGCCGGTTAGGCGTCATCTATCCGGCACCTAACAAACCACCTAAGCATGGCCGGTGCTATGCCATGTCACACAGTCGCCTCTTACGACATACTCCATGTGGGGCAGTGGTGCTATTATTGTCCTTGTCATACGCAAAGACACCGGCAGACCATTGGGATCATTTCTATCTACGATAAAGAAAAAAAAAACAGGGGTTTACTGGGGTTTTGAACCCACCTCCCGTTGTTGAAGGGACTTGTGTCACAACAGCTCGGCTATTTGATCCACTACCTGCATTCGGCTACACCAGTGCTCTTCAACCTGGGTGCTAGCGCCCACTTGTAGGCGATTTTAGCTTTCAGACGGGCGATAGCAGAATAATGACATGCTGATAAACACAACCTGAGGAAACTAGCGCGTAGAATAAAAAAGTAACCCATAGCATTACTGCCGTAGGGTTAGCGATCTCACATTTCAAAAGGTCGGCTATATGAGGGCGGTAGCCATCTCCTCTCCCTCACCGCTTTTACATCCCGGACTGAACCGGTACCCATTTAAGGATGGGTCGACCAGGGAGCCATTGCGGTCTGAAAAAAACATTACCGCCACAACTGGAGAATGAACCCAGGACCACTCAGATGCGAAGCCAGCGCGCTAACCACTGCGCTACGCGGCTCCACTAGAATATCGCGTAGAATACCAGCAGACTAACAAAAGTGCCACACAAAAAAAAAGAAGAATGAAGGCATTTGACATGAGTTGGGTATAGAGAACTGGTTTAAAAATTCCACCATGAACAGAAAATTGTTGATACTTCGGCCACATCAAAATACACAACGGTCTTGAGAGAACGGTAATGGAAGGTGCCGGGCAAGGGATGCAGGCAGACCAAGAAGGAGATGGCACCAAGATATCAAGGAATGCTTGAGCATGACCAGAGATTTGGCAAAAGATCCACTTTCTTTCAGGTGGGCTGTGATGGGAGCGACGTTCTGCAAAGAACATGCTACATGATGTTTAACAACATTGAAAGTATACGGACTAAGTGAACGGTCGTGGGGTTTTTCATCAATTTAGATTTTAGTGGACGGTAAGGAGATTTTAGCGGACGGTAAGGAGATTTTAGTGGACGGTAATGAGATTTTAGTGGACGGTAAGGAGATTTTAGTGGACGGTAAGGAGATGTTAGCGGACGGTAAAGAGATTTTAGTGGACGGTAAGGAGATTTTAGTGGACGGTAAGGAGATTTTAGCGGACGGTAGGGAGATTTTAGTGGACGGTAAGGAACATTTACTGTCACAATAGTTATATAAGTGGGTGCCATGTATTAAAAGGTTGAAGAGCACTGATCTACACCAAATGAGATTGGTCATTCTCGCCACACGGATGATTCTCAGACAATAAATGTCAGCAAATGTAAGGAAAACAGAAATGTTGACATGGAGCACAGGTAACAATTGTATTTACCTGAACACGTGTGCATGTTGCCCATGTTTCATTGTGTATGTGTAATGTGGTTTTTGTTCTAAACGTCTTAGTATAGGTATAACAGATTGACGAAATGTGATAGCCTATAGCAGACACTGCTGTCAGAGATGAAGTGTTAGAGACATTGTATCGGATATCATTTTCCTATGAGGTCAGTTCCCTTCGGTGCCATTCCTTCACTAACATTAAGTCAGATGTCTACTTACAGCTGGTTTGTCTGGAGCGTGATGATAACAGAAATCGAACTGTTTTATTTTTTTGTAGCTGTTTAAAAAAAAACATTTCCTCGACTTCATGAGGTCAGTCATCTGGGAAAGGTTGGAATCGTCGACAAACAAGTTACCCTAAACGTGTAGCCATATTTGTGTATGTCGTGTAGGTACGCGATGACACAGCTGACATTTTTGTTTTACAAGTGTGCGGGGAGGGAGGTCACGGTGGTAAGCTTGGTCGGGTTATACTCTGTAGTATACAATTACCATGCGGTTGGTTTTTTCCAACCGTGCTGCTCGCACCTGTTCAATTCCAGGCAACAGGTGTTGTCAATATAGGTAGTAGTCATTCATTCAGCTTTTCGCTGAAATGTGAAGCCTAGGTTTCAACTGAGTTAGTCCATTTGCTGTAGTAATGCAGTCTAATTATATATAATTAGTACCGTTCTGAGTGGCCTGCCTGGGTCTTTGTGTATGACAAGGACAAGAATAGCACCACTGCCCCACAGAGAGCATGCCGTGAGAGACGACTAACTGTGACATGGCATGACACCGGCCATGGTTTGTTGGTTTGTTATGAGCAGCATAGATGGCGCCTAACAGGCTGTGGGTCTACTTTGCTATAGAGTTTGAGTCTATTAATATGGATTCACACTTCGGTTAATCACCCTCCGTAAGCGCTTGTCCCAACGCAGCGGAGTATTAAGCTGCTCGAGGCTAGCCCGCTAAGCAGGAAACCCTTCTCCTGGCTACACCCAGCTCATACCAGAGCTTGGACCTGCACGTGGGCATCTGCCCCCTGTAGAAGTACAGGTCGACTAAGAAGAATTAGTACCAAGCGTTAAGCGGGAAAGTATGCAAGTGTTAGACTGTTAGGTTTCCTTCCATGCACTCCATCTTACATCCCCATTGCACTGTATCCCTAAGGTGTGACATTTAATTAACTAACTGTAACAGGTTATTCCGTCTGTCCTAGCTTGCATTAGTAGATGGACAACTCAACTGGACAACTCTTAACTAACTGTAACAGGTTATTCCGTCTGTCTTAGCTTGCATTAGTAGATGGACAACTCAACTGGACAATTCTTAACTAACGGTAACAGGTTATTCCGTCTGTCTTAGCTTGCATTAGTAGATGGACAACTCAACTGGACAATTCTTAACTAACTGTAACAGGTTATTCCGTCTGTCTTAGCTTGCATTAGTAGATGGACAACTCAACTGGACAATTCTTAACTAACTGTAACAGGTTATTCCGTCTGTCTTAGCTTGCATTAGTAGATGGACAACTCAACTGGACAATTCTTAACTAACTGTAACAGGTTATTCCGTCTGTCTTAGCTTGCATTAGTAAATGGACAACTCAACTGGACAATGCTTAACTAACGGTAACAGGTTATTCCGTCTGTCTTAGCTTGCATTAGTAGATGGACAACTCAACTGGACAATTCTTAACTAACTGTAACAGGTTATTCCGTCTGTCTTAGCTTGCATTAGTAGATGGACAACTCAACTGGACAATTCTTAACTAACGGTAACAGGTTATTCCGTCTGTCTTAGCTTGCATTAGTAGATGGACAACTCAACTGGACAATTCTTAACTAACTGTAACAGGTTATTCCGTCTGTCTTAGCTTGCATTAGTAGATGGACAACTCAACTGGACAATTCTTAACTAACTGTAACAGGTTATTCCGTCTGTCTTAGCTTGCATTAGTAGATGGACAACTCAACTGGACAATTCTTAACTAACTGTAACAGGTTATTCCGTCTGTCTTAGCTTGCATTAGTAGATGGACAACTCAACTGGATAATGCTTAACTAACTGTAACAGGTTATTCCGTCTGTCTTAGCTTTTAAATATGTATTTTTTCTTTTCGCTTGTTGTCCTGCTTGTACATTTCAGCTTCAGGTTATGAAGGTGTCTTTACCGGGCCCTAGTATGTATTTTTTACACGGGGAGCTTTACTGCTTTTGTAATTTCTGCTATCCATTTTTGTGCGTGGAACCCTTGGCTTTGTATCCGTTAAATCTGTATAGCATTGCTTTCTGAGTGATACTGTCTGGTGTTTGAGTCACGTGGCCGAACCATTTCGTTTGTTATTTGTTGATGAGGTCTAGCACTGGTGGTCTTAAAAGTAAATAGCATATCCTTTGCAGAACGTCGCTTCTTACAACTGCCAACCAATTTGGGTGTTACAAGTTTCTTGACAAGTGTACAGTAATTGTAGGTTGCCATTACTTTCCGTACGCGGAGGAGCGGAAAATAAACCTTGTCTGCCAAACTGGACACGAGTGTGATTCGAACCCGGTGCGTTGGAATTGGGAAACGGACGCTTCACTCCTAGAACTCGCAGCTTCCGGTATTGTACCTACCTGTCTCCTAATATCTTCATTTCTGATTGTATCCATTGTTGTTACAATGTACCTTTTATCTTTGTTTGTTAATGTCCCAATTCTGGCAGGGATGGAATATTGTGTTATATAGTGTTCTTTTTGTATCCATGTCACACACATGCTTATATTGTAATATCGGGGACATTTACACAATAATTTGACTTGCTTTATTACATCTGTTTTGGATTTTGGTGTCGCCTTTGCCGTCTGCTGAGATTATAGATTTAGTTGTTTAATTACTTGTAAATTAGTTGTAAAAAGTGTCATCGCTTGAAAAGGGAACGCTCACAGAAGAAAAACAATTTAGTTGGACACATGGCAGAATTTGTACTTAGAGATCAATAGTTGAATGTTTAAGCTCACTGCTTAAATTGTCGTCAGACAATTTGAAATAAAGTCCCATAGCAGAAACTGCTGTGGGGGATGAGGTGTTTGAGACGTTATTGTACTATCCCATAACTTGTAAAAGGTGAGATGTCCAGTTCCCATCCTCGCTGCATTTCCTCCTCTAATCTTGGGTCAGGTACTCATTTACAAATGAACCCTTTCACATCTGGGTCGACTGGAGCGTGACGGTAGTGGTGTAAAACCATGTATCTTAAGTACTGAAATATCATAACGTTGGTAGTCGCTACGATACGATGCATACGATACAGTGAGATATGATGTCCTAACGACATCCAATGTTACTGGCAAGAAAAAAGAAAGAACATATTATCTACTATGGCCGGCCCGCGGGCCATTAACCCATTCACTTCAGGACCTTTTGGCACACTTAGAAGACTTCAGAGCACACACTTTGTAAATGTGAAACTCCAAGCAGGAAGTACATGAACATGTATACATTCAGGAAGGAGAGCTGAGACACTAGTCCAGTCAGGCATAACATACTGACTGGGACGTCGCGTCAGGATCGGGAACAATACACCGACCAAGACCACAATCTCTCTTACATGTAGCGTTACATGAAAACAGGCTGTTTTCAAAGTAACCTTGCTGTTGATGTAGTTCAATGTGATCCCCGTAGTAGTGAGCGCCACGCACATGAAGCCAAAAGCAGAGCACAACCGCTTGAAGGACTGTGGTCCACCTTCATCAGCATGATCGGGTGGGAGGAAGCTACTACAACCCGCCACTTAACGTCCTTTTCAGGACGCTCTAAATAGTAAACATTCATTGTGGACATTAAACAACAATACCATACATTCAGGAAAAGTTGTTGAGAAACTGCTAAATATAAGTATAGCATAGTTCAAGCCAATACATCGGCTATGCAGTATTAGAAGAAAGTTTGCAAGCCGATATATCGGGTGTACTGAGTGAATCTATAAACTTGCCCAAATGCTGCCTTGGCCATCTTAATCAAAAGATGGAATAATACGACTCTCTGGTTATTGTGAGTTCAAGACCCCTGTTCCATATCATGAAAACATATCGCGGACTGTGTAGGACGTGCCATGGAATACACACAATTAGACACATACGATGTTCTATAGGAAATGATTGAAATGATGGATAGTAAGACAGTTCTCAATCTTCCTCCACCAAGTCCTGAAAAGGGCTTTGCCAGTAGCAGGATGTTGTCCGGCGAACAGAATGCGCTGTGTCGTAGTTTACAGATTGACTCCGATATTTGCACCTTCCGGTCCGACGCATCCGGCTTCATCAGGGTTTAAACAGTACACAAAATGAGAAGCATGTGGCCTTAATGGTTGTGAGCTCGGGTTTACAATCTCAGCGTACCAGGTTCAAATCACGTCGCGCTCGCAACATACGTTGGTTTTTTCGCGGTTTGATCGCTTCTGCCAATTGATCCACTGTAAATGGGTACCTGCCAAATTGTTTTAGCCACTGGGGATTAATGTGGAGAATAGATGGATAAGTATATCGTCCTGCAGGATGAATACACAGAGAAGGACTAAAGTTCACACACACATTTTTCAGGTAAATGCCTTGACGCCTTCATTCTAAAGTGCAACAACTTTTCGACCATCCCAACTATGTATATACACCTTATATTGCACGTGCTCAGCAACACGTCTAATCACTCACCTGCACCCAGGTATATGTCTACGCTATCTCTGATACCCTGCTCGGCTTTAACTTCTTGACGACTCTGTTATCTAATCCCTCCATGTTTCTGTCTCATTATTTTATCTTCTCCGGTTTCTGTTCCTCATGATATCCCAGAGCGTATTTTTTCCCTTGATGTTGTATATCTTCTGGGGTTCCTGAGCCTGTTTCTTCCCTTGATGTTGTATATCTTCTGGGGTTCCTGAGCCTGTTTCTTCCCTTGATGTTATATATCTTCTGGGGTTCCTGAGCGTGTTTCTTCCCTTGATGTTGTATATCTTCTGGGGTTCCTGAGCCTGTTTCTTCCCTTGATGTTGTATATCTTCTGGGGTTCCTGAGCCTGTTTCTTCCCTTGATGTTATATATCTTCTGGGGTTCCTGAGCGTGTTTCTTCCCTTGATGTTGTATATCTTCTGGGGTTCCTGAGCCTGTTTCTTCCCTTGATGTTATATATCTTCTGGGGTTCCTGAGCGTGTTTCTTCCCTTGATGTTGTATATCTTCTGGGGTTCCTGAGCGTGTTTCTTCCCTTGATGTTGTATATCTTCTGGGGTTCCTGAGCCTGTTTCTTCCCTTGATGTTGTATATCTTCTGGGGTTCCTGAGCCTGTTTCTTCCCTTGATGTTATATATCTTCTGGGGTTCCTGAGCGTGTTTTTTCCCTTGATGTTGTATATCTTCTGGGGTTCCTGAGCCTGTTTCTTCCCTTGATGTTATATATCTTCTGGGGTTCCTGAGCGTGTTTCTTCCCTTGATGTTGTATATCTTCTGGGGTTCCTGAGCGTGTTTCTTCCCTTGATGTTATATATCTTCTGGGGTTCCTGAGCGTGTTTCTTACCTTGATGTTGTATATCTTCTGGGAATTAATGATAAACGTTACTAGCGACACTGTTAGCTTTTCTCAACACTTGGTGACCTACCTTATTCTGAACCTTTGACTATCTGCCTTGTGTATATTTATAGTTAGGCACGCTTTTTAAACTGCGAGACTCACAGAAGTAAAAACGACACTTGAAATAAGATTACAACTTGGTACTATACATCTAGAGGTAACACATTTTTAAGGTGTCATTTATCTGTTTATATACACTTTACTTCATAAAAAATGTGAGGCCCAAATGCTTTACAATTCATCATATAACAGGCGTGACATTCTTGTTCACCACATACTGCCAGCGAAGCATCTTTCTATGGCCTGCGATGTGATTGGGTTACTGCATGTGACAATGGATGAAAAAAAGATGAACACTACAATAAAACATTATATAACAAGGTATCAAGATGCTGAGCAGCGAATGAGCTGCAGTGGTCAGCGACCCATAGCTGACTGCTAGCGTCAGGGCCAGCGAACCAGACCTGCCAAGACCCTTCTACATCTCGACGCCATGATCATGGATAACAGGCTGCAGCAGGGCAGACTGGCTAAGGAGAAGGGATCGAAGAGGGAATGCTAACCCGGTACTAAAAAAATGCTTGCTGAAGTTGGATGTGTTGGACCGAAAGGTGCAAATATCACAGTCAAGCTGTAAACTACGACACAACGCATTCCGTTCTCTGGACTACATTCTTCTACTTAAGCCCTGTTTATGGTTTGGTAGCGGGAGATTGAGAACGAGCGAAGCCAAGCCACATAACATAAAATAGGTCAACTACATTTTGTCCAATATAAAAGATGGTCAAACTAAATAGAAACATCCATGAAATGTTTAAAACATTGAAACAAGCGAAAGTCATAACAGAAGGTAGGAAACTTAATTAACTATAAATCAAGACCAGAAATGTACACCAACTATTGTCGAAGCAGGTCTCTAGAAAAAAATGTATTAACTCCGCAATAATGCGATGCGTTACAGTACGAATCCTCAGATAATGCGATGTAAACATGGCTCCCAATTTTTTAAAGCTCAAATATGTTTTTAGTCAATACACATTTAACAAACATGAATTTCTGACAAGGAGTTACTGATATTGAGTCAAAATGTCACTTCTTTCGATTTTTAGTGTACCTATAATTGGTGCCTGTGAATCCAGGATGTCAGCTCTTTCGTTGCCCTGACCCTCGGAATGACCAGGGCAGTAGATCAACACCAGCAGCCAGTCATTCTGTACCCTCGGAAGCGAGGATTGGGAGTCTGAATAGATGACTGCCCATGTTAGAGAGCTCCAGATAACCCTCTCATAGATGCAGTCACTGCTTCAATCTCTATTTTCGTACTGGAGGTTGCTGTTCAGCATGAACTGCTCTGGTCAGCAACGATCAACCTTCTCACTATCAACCCAATGTTTGGACACCATCTGCAGATCACATGACTCGAATCCAGGCATAATTTCCTTAAATCAACAAAGCCCATATAGACAAGCCCTGAAAGTTGTCACATTGAATTATAGAACGAAATGATACAGGACCCATGGATCGAACTTTAGGAGGAACCTGCCCTTGAACATCACTTTCCCTACTCACCTAGGAAGACCATAAATATGCTTCGAAATGGCGTGTTACGATGTAGGAGGGAGATGAAGAAATGGAGTCTCTCAGGCTGTGATGCGCGTGACTGCGGTGATGTACAAGATCCAGGTTATCTGATGATTTGTCCAAACCTTCCGGATACACGTGATGAGAGCAACATGAGGAAGGCGAATGACAGGGCAATTCAAGTCGCTGAACACTGGATGAACGATATATGACGTGGTGCTTGGACACGGAAAGTAAGTAACCTTCTCACTATCCGAGAAGCCCTAAGTAGATACCTCACTTCGTAGGACCGATTTCCCACTTTCGTGGTAAACGGGTTTGTCTTTGGTGTGCACGGTGCCCAACAGTCTACAGGCAGAATTATCATAGAAGTCGCACAATTGTCCAGAAATAACCGCTAAAAAGTATGTTTGTCGTCACTACGAGACAGTGCACACATTGAGGGGGGGGGGGGGGGGGAGGTGTGTGTGTAACAATGATCTCCTAGGTTACGAGGACGGAAATAATGCCATAAAAAAATGTAGGCGTTTTGTGGTGCGGCCCGCGGAAAATTAATTTTGTCACGTGTGACTCCCGACTGCTTCCAGATTGATACCCCTGACCTAGAGAGGGTTAATATTTGGGGTGCTGTTGCACTCACTTTGATGCAGATGATGTTGGTACTCGAACGGGATTCTTCACTCTCTGCGAATTTTCTCTGGTAGCGTGTCTGTAGCGGTTCATCTTATATCATAGGGCGCACTGATGAAGGTGGACCAGGCTACTCCTCTCTGGTATCGTGTCTGTAGTGGCTAATATTAAATGCTAGGGTGTACTGAAGAAGGTGGACCAGGCTTCTCCCCTATGGTGGCAAATCTTATGTCGTATGGCGAACTGAAGAAGGCCGACTTGGCCCCCCTCGCTATATTGAAGTCTTCACCATACATAGATCACAGTATCGATTTCCACCTGGTTTTTTCAGGCTACTGTAACACATCCTGCTGGCAGCTGTACGGGTAGACATGATATGAGATCTTGATCTACGTGTGACACCTGTCCCTGACATCAACCGTTTCACTTTCATGACACACGTGCGTGTCACACTGGGCATGACAGAACGCTCTAAACCAACTACCATTACATATGCTACAGGGAACACTGAGTCATATAATCTCAATAATGTTTAATATTCTTCCTTTTCACTGCAGTAGAGGTACACTATCACCACTGCGACCTATTCAGGAAGCCTGTAGCAAACATCCCGTTTCTGTAGCAATTTATTTGACACGAGGTTCTTAGCCCCATGCACAATCCTCTTTTGCGACATGCATGGAGGTTCTTTATTATTTTTCTTCTTCTGCGTTCGTTCTCAATCTTCCGCTACCAAGCCCTGAACAGGGCTTTGCAAGTAGCAGGAAATAGTCCGGAGAATGGCTTGCGCTGTGTCGCTAGTTTACAGTTTATGCCAGCAGTCCGCACCAAAAAGAGTAGTGGTACAGTGGGTTCCATCCCACTGTAACATTCAAGGCAACATGGAGGCAGACAGACTGGCAAAAGAAGGTGCAAGGTTACCGCAACCAGATTCTAGTGTGACCTACGAGGAGTCCAAAAGGCTTGCTAGGGCCAGATACATGGCCAAATGGGAAACAGAACGTACTGGCTACACAAAAAATGATGCCTATTACTAGTTGAGAAGAGGCGAGCAGGTCGTGGTCTTCAGACTCCGCACAGGCCACATCAGACTGAGGTATCATCTATTCAATAAACTGAAGATAGGTGGTACTGACGAATGCACTTGTGGTACAGGGAAAATGACCGCTGAACATCTGCTGCAAAATTGCCCGACATACGAGGACCAGAGAAAGCACATGTGGCCATCACCAGTGCCAACACTAGACAAGCTCTATGGTAGTGTCGACAGCCTCAGGATGACTGCTGCTTTCTTCGAACAAATTCAAGTTGACGTCTGACAGGGTACGAAGAAGAAGAAGAAGCTAGTTTACAGCTTGACCGCGATATTTGCACCTTTCAGTCCGGCACATCTGACTTGAGCATGTCATTTTTGGGTACCGGATTAGCCTTCCCGTTTCGATCCCTTCTCCTTAGCCAGTCTGGTCTGTTACATCCTGTTATCCAGGTGGGATTATTTGAGAGCCAGTAAGAAGAATGTATTCTCAATGTATGCCATTCCTTTTAGTGCTTTTGGTAAAAACAGCGAATGTGGGTCACGAATATTTAAAAAAACATCTTTACACGTTATTTCTAATTTTCTGATTTACCTATTTAAAACTTGCAGTGCGAGTTGTACGAAAAGAAAGTATCGTGTAGAGGCAGCCATTCGCTTTGTGAGAAGAGAACATTTGCTGTCAGCTGGTTTGTGCGTTAAGCTCTGGGTATTTTCCTTTTGTTTTATTTTGGGGAAAACAAACCGCCGAAGGTGAGATGCTCACCTGGAAAATAAGTCTTCCAAGGTAAGATGCTCACCTGGAAAGCGCTAATATGTTACCTAAACCTATTAAACCCCCAGCACCCCACCCTTTTTACCCCCAGACCCCCACTGGAATGCCGTGAGAAAGTTCAGCAAGATTTGTGCACATACGGTATATTAGAAGGGAATTTGACACACCAGCATCTCTGTTAATTCTGTCTCGCGCCCCTCCCACCCTCCCCCTACCCTCCGTTACATCTTGCATTCACCAATGTCAATAAGAACATGAATCGCTTGTGTCGTGATAGAGGCTGCAGTTTGCTGTAAATTAATGTACACTACGTATCCTCAGTAGTATAGTGGTAAGTATCCCCGCATGTCCCCTAGAGACCGGTGATCGATTCCCCGCTGGGGAAGACAATATTTTTGGGGAGGAAGAATAGCGTCTGGTCGGGCACAACATACTGATCAGACATGTTAGTCAGGACCAGGGAAAATATACTGATCAAGACCCTCAACACGGCTTTCTAGTAGCCCTCCCTGGAAACGGGATGTTTTCACCGCAGCCTGACTAACTGGGAGATGTATCGTAGTGATCCCCGTAGTAGTGAGTGACACGCAGATGAAGCCAAGCATATCACAACCGCCTGGGACACCCCGGTCCACCTTCATCAGCACGCTCGTGATGCGAGGAAAAATACTGCAACTCGTCACTTAACGTCCTTTTCAGGACGCCCACAAAAGTAATCCTACTCATTGTGGGCATTGGCAACAACAACAAAGTAATCTACTGGGCTATTTTTGTTGGAAACTCAAACGATGTCCCAAATATTATAATGGAAATATCCACATTATCAATGTGAACCTCGGGGACGGCGTGGGCTAGTGGTTTAGTGACACGGCTCACAACTCAAAGGTGCTTGGTTCGATCCCCATCACAGCACCGGCCGTTACCCCGGGGAAGCAAACCCTTAGAAAATGCAGTAGGAAGTAGAACCTTACAGAAAATACATGCCGAAGTCGGATGCACTGGGGCGACAGATGCAAAATAAAAACCGCAGTGCAACGTACACCGCCTTGGAGAATAGAGAAATAAGGCGAACGCAAAAAAAACAAAAAAACCTTAAGAGTTGAGTTACCATTTCGTATCCAAAAGGAGGACACGTTCTACTTTTGGATTGAAATATAATGTCCTCGATTCACATAAAAATACAATGAGAAGAGAATGTGATAGGGAACTACACTTAAACGGATACACCCGAAGAGAGACAGATAGAGAGTAGCATATTACCGTGAATGGTGGCGGGATGTGGACAATTGCCTGTGTATCCGAGCGTATCAGCGGGCTTTCATTGATTGATGGTGTCAGTACCACAAATGGCACTCCGCTGTTTGTTGATTCTTTATTACCTCAACTGGTGGAACCGATGGCTTCACACTTGACGAACCGTCTGAGAGAGAGGGGTGTAGTGACTTTCCTTATGTCCCGAGGCTTACAGAAGAAACTAAACCTGGATCATCCTCGCTGTAGTTCAATGCTAGACTTCTCAGTAGACTCGTTACTGTCGATCTCAATCTGATTGGCCAGCGTTTTCCTATGTTGGCATGTGATTTGGGTTAGCTTAGCGAAAGTGCGACCGTTTCAGCCACCAGTCTGGGACGACGAGGCTAACGTATGGTCAGGCAAAACACACTAATCAGAGAATGTTAGCCAGGGTCAGGAGAAATATACTGGCCAAGACCCTCACACTGACCTCCTCGTTGGTCGTCCTGGCTAACAAGGTGAGTTTCGACGTGATCTCCGTAGTAGTGAGCGACACGCAGAGGAGGCCAAGCATAGCACAGCCGCTTGGAGAATTCCAGTACACCTTCACCAGTACGCTCGGTATGTGAGGAAAGCTACTGCAACCCGTCACTTAACGCCTTTTTCAGGACTCACATAAGAGTAACCTACTCATTGTGGGCATTCGAAACAACAGCAGCAGCCACCAGTCTAAATGGCCATATCAGGGCGTACAAATAAGTCCCATAGATGGTACTACCTGCCGCCATGGGGTAACGTGCTAGAAGGTTTATTGTACTAGTTCCCGAGATATTTCTGAGAAAGATGTCCAGTTCCCTTCTTCGCAATATTGTCTTCCATAACTAGACGTCGTGTTACTATTTACAGCTAGGTGGACTACACTATTGTTTATGCTTGGAAGCAAACCCGGTTCCATTGTGACAAGTGATAAGCACTCTAGCCTCTCAGAGATTCATAGTGACTATAGGTCATAAAAAAAGTTGGGTTCTAGGACTGACCTCTTGGGCAGCTAGGAAAAGAACAGCCAGGACGAGCGCTTAGCCATGAAAGTATGTGATTACTGCAGCTTGCTGAGATCCTGGTGTTCAATCAGGTAGATCATTGATTGACGACAGGTAGCCAAAATATATCTTTCTATTCTACAAAATCATCTGGTCGGTCCTTAGAACGTGCTTTTCGGCCTTCCTTCGTTTGCATTTTGGACTTTCATTTGGCTATTAGTTGTATGTTTGGGGCGGCTTTCTCGCAGTGGTTGTCTAGGCCTGGAGAAGGTTTAGCTCTGGTATTTTCAGCGTCCATGCGTTTCCTTTTTACAGCTTTGTCTTCCAGTATTTACAGAAGAAATGTTGATGTAAGTTTATATTAGGTCCAATGGCTTATGAATGTGGAGATGCAATAACTGACCGACACTATAACTCCCGTTTCTCTCTTGTAACATGGCTTATTCGTCACTTGGAGGTAAATGTTTCTAAGCTACTCGTACATAGTTCTCCACACTTGATGGATTTTCTCATCGTGGCATGAAGTGCTCTTCTTATATCCAGAAGCGTACTGAAGTATGTTGACTGCCTGTAGTGCAGTGAAAGGTTTGTTAACAGGCTTATCACTGCGGGGATTAACACTGTTTCTTCTTCTTCTTCTTCTTCTTCTTCTTCTTCTTCTTCTTCTTCTTCTTACGCTGTCAGACGTCGACCTTTATTTTTTCGATAAAAGCAGCTGTCATCCTGAGGCTGTCGACACTGCCATAGAGCTTGTCTAGTGTTGCCATTGGTGATGGCCACATCTACTCTCTCTGATCCTCTGTCGGGCAGTTTTGCAGCAAATGCTCAGCGGTCATTTTCCCGGTACCACACGAGCATTCGTCAGTGCCACCTATCTTCAATTTGTTGAATAGGTGGTACCTCAGTCTATTGTGGCCAGTGCGAAGTCTGAAGCCCACTACCTGCTCTCTTCTGTTCAACTGGTAATAGGCATCGTTTTTTGTGTAGCCAGTATGTTCTGTTTCCCATTTGGTCATGTATCTAGCTCTAATAAGCCGTTTTGCCTCTTCGTATGTCACACTAGTATCTGGTTGTGGTAGTCTTGCACCTTCTTTTGCCAGTCTGTCTGCCTCCTCGTTGCCTTGGATGTTGCAGTGGGATGGAACCCACTGTACCACTACTCTTTTTGGTGCGGACTGCTGGCATAGTTGACAGAGTACTGCTCTTAAATCATTAAGTTCAGTATTTTTCTGGCTTCTTAGTGCTGTGACTACGGCCAGGGCATCTGTAAGCAGGACTATATGGCTTTCATTCCTTTTACCTGTCACCATTTCTTCCAATGCCGCCCTCAGTGCCTCTGCCTCCGCTCTGAAATTGCTTGTGTATTTTCCAGTTGCCAATGACAGTAACACTGTTTCGATTCTGGAGTGCCAATGACCTGACTTTATTCACTGTTAATTTTTGAATATATTTTCCTGGGTGAAACGAGCAAAGGCGTAATACGTTCCATCTACAGCGCAAGCGATCCATCCCTGGCATCATTACATTGAGGGACGGAATGGTACACGCAGAGGTGCATTCTCGCTCCGGTCTCCCTATGATATTAAATAGCATGAAAGATGGCAGCAGAACAGTCGGAAATCACAGATGAGGTTCAACATGTATGTAAGCGGATTATAAAGGCACTGGACATGAGTTTGACATTCAGGGAAGACGAAGATGCAGGCCGATCCAAGGGGAAATGTATCTTGAAATGCCACCCCAGAATGAGTGAAACGAATCCCTTGTAACATGGAGATGTGTAAAGTCAGCGTTGCAAGGAAATGTAAAACCAGAAACTTAGTAGAGAGTTATCACATAGTCAGTCATGACTGAAAGGGACCATCACTCCAAGGTCGCATCATGTTATAGGCAGTCGTGGCTGAAAGGGGATATCACTCCAAGGCCGCATCTTATTTATTGTCAATCAGTCAGGGGCTATCACTCCAAGGTCGCATCATATATAGTCAGTCATGACTGGAAGACACTATCACTCCAATGTAGCATCTTCCTCTAGTCAGTCACTCATGACTGAAAGGGAATACCACTCCAAGATCGCATCATCCTTTAGTCACTCATGACTGAAAGGGGCTATCACCCCAAGGTCACATCATTCAATAGTCAGTCATGACTGAAAGGAGATATCACCCCAAGGTCACATCATCATCTAGTCAACCAGTCATGACTGAACAGGGCTGATATGACTGTTTTCCGAGTACAAAAATACTTCTCTTTACTCATGTTTCCATTATTAGCCTAACTTTGTTTACAGCTTACCCCAAGTTCACATCATCTAGTCAACCAGTCATGACTGAACGGGGCTGATATGACTGTTTTCCGAGTACAAAAATACTTCTCTTTACTCATGTTTCCATTATTAGCCTAACTTTTGTTTACAGCTTACCTACCCTGGAGTTAACTGTCCCGTGCCTCATCATTATCCTCGTAACGCTACACCTGACTGTAGACAGGGAAGGAGTAAAAGTCTCTGATGTTTTTGACAGATAGCACCTCAACGCGTGGCTTGAAAATCAGAAAATCAATAATAAAAAAAAGTCTTCTCAGCGTGGTTTCTTCTTGTAAGTTGTTGTGTTTGTCGTGGGAATGAGATTTGTAGTTTGAGATGACGTATTTCGGCAAGTTCAATTTTTTACAATTTCTCAGAGGCATCTGCACATTGTCCTTCCTGTCAACGGCTGTCAATGTGCTTGAAATGGAAGAAGTGAGAGAAGAAACACTTCATTTATTAAGTTGGGAACTTGTTTAAGCCCATGTTAAATAGTTATTAAATAAGTGGCCCCATTTGCTGTTTTCTGATCTGTCTGTGTCTCTATCTCTCCCACAGCCCGTAAGTGTTAGCAGTACCGTCTGTATTTTTTTCTATCCCCTCCTGTTGTTTCTCTCTGTCTTTTTCTTTCGCTCTCCATCTGTAGTTTATAAATCCATTAATCTCTGTCACACTCCTCCCACTCTCTCACCACCCACACCCCCCCCCACGTAATTTCTCACTCTTGTTAGATATATCCTCTACAAAATAGTTGCTAAAATGCCATTTGTCTTTCTTTGTCTTACTCTTCTTATGTGTCTCTTTCTCATCTATTATTCTCTCTCTCTCTCTCTCTCTCTCTCTCTCTCTCTCTCTCTCTCTCTCTCTCTTCCAGCGTAGTTTCTCACGCTTGTTCTAAAGCTCTTCTACAAATTAGTTGCAAACATGTTATTTGTTTTTCTCTGTCTTCTATTTTTTTCTCTCTCACCTCTGTTTCTGTCTTTCTCGCTCTCGCTACCATCTCTCTTCTTCATCCCCTGCAGTCATATTTGCTTAAATGTATTTTTTCTGTCTTCTTGTCTATGGTACCCCCTCCCCACACTCATTTTTGTTGCATGCAAAAAAAAAGTTTAAAAAAAAAAACAAACTATGAAGGGGAAACAGATGTGGAACTGAACTAAGGCCCACGGCTGTGAGCTTTGATTATGACATGACAAATGATGGTGAGAGGAGAAAATCTGTACTGAGAGACTCACTTTTGACGGATTTACTGGTGCGGTTATGAGCTTCATGCCCGTTTTTTGCGGGCAGCTTATGATAAAAAAAAATGAATTTGTAAAGCTGCAGGGGAGCTTACCGGGTCGAACAGGTATTAGGTTGTCTTGCTTCACCTTCCGTTTCAGGTGAGAGAGGGTGGTGTTGGAGATGGGGACCGCCTGATGCAGTGTAAATGATGGTGGGACGAGACGCGATTGAATCTGAATTCCCGCTGACTGTTGGCTTCTGATAACCTTGCTGCAAGTAATTTATGTAAACATGTGCAGCTTCCTTCTCCATGTTTACGTCTCATTTGTTCTTTCTTTCTGCCATTTCCCGTCGCTCTGTTTGGATGGTTAACTTTCCAAGATGTCTTCTATGACTTGAGTTAGTCACAGCTTTTCTACCCTGGCGTGTACAGACTGAATTAGTCACAGCTTTTCTACCATGGCGTGTACGGACTGAATTAGTCACAACTTTTCTATCACAGCGTATGTACAAGCTGAATTAGCCACAATTCTTTTGCACTGGTATGTTGTTGTTGAAGGAATGCCCGAAATGGATAGATTTACCCTTTTTGTGCCCTAAAAAGGGTCCTCCAGGCGGTTGTGCTATGCTTGTCTTCACCTACGTGTCGCTTACTACTACGGGACAACATCGATCTCCCACCTCGTTAGCCAGGCTGCCTTAAAAACAGCCCGTCTCCAGAAAGGACTACGAGGAAGTCAAGACGGGGGTCTTGACCAGTATATTTTGCATGACCCTGACTAACATGTCTGATCAGTAGGTCTTCCTTTCCGTGCTTTCCACACTGAATTAGTCACACCTCTTTTACACTGACCTGAGGATATGTTGAAACAGTTTCAACTCTGGCATGTACAGACTGAATTAGTCGATCCTTGGTCAGTGACTGGCAAAGCGGTCAGTAACCTTCACACGCCTGATGACGTCTTTATGGACCCTAGTTCTTCTAATTCCTTTTGGCTTTCTAACAGTTCTCTGCCACGTTGTCTTAGGTTGGCTTTTCTTTCAGCTTACCTTCTGAGGTACATACCGTGTGCTGCTGTTCTGGTGATGGTTTCAGACGCTCTTCTTGTGGCATGGCCGATTCAATCACATTGTCGACCGGTTAATGAGTGTTAACCAACTTTAGTGTCGACCGATTGATGAGCGTTGACCGGTTAATGAGTGTCGACCGGTTAATGAGTGTTAACCAACTTGGGTGGCAACCAGTTGGGGGGTGTCGACCGGCTAATGAGTGTTAACCAACTTGAGTGGCGACCAGTTGGGGGGTGTCGACCGGCTAATGAGTGTTAACCAACTTGAGTGGCGACCAGTTAGGGGGGGGGGGGTGTCGACCGGCTAATGAGTGTTAACCAACTTGAGTGGCGACCAGTTGGGGGGTGTCGACCGGCTAATGAGTGTTAACCAACTTGAGTGGCGACCAGTTGAGAGGTGTCGACCGGCTAATGAGTGTTAACCAACTTGAGTGGCGACCAGTTGGGGGGTGTCGACCGGCTAATGAGTGTCGACCGGCTAATGAGTGTTAACCAACTTGAGTGGCGACCAGTTGGGGGGTGTCGATCGGCTAATGAGTGTAAACCAACTTGAGTGGCGACCAGTTGGGGAGTGTCGACCGGCTAATGAGTGTAAACCAACTTGAGTGGCGACCAGTTGGGGGGTGTCGACCGGTTAATGAGTGTTAACCAACTTGAGTGGCGACCGGCTAATGAGTGTCGACCGGCTAATGAGTGTTAACCAACTTGAGTGGCGACCAGTTGGGGGTGTCGACTGATTGATGAGTGTCGACCGATTGATGAGCGTTGACTGGTTAATGAGCGTCGACCGGTTAATAAGTTTCAACCGGTTAATGATTTTCGACCGATTAATGAGCGTCGATCGGTTAATGAGTAGCAGGCCACACGGACTCAACATTAGGGCGCTAGAAGTGGTACTGTATGGCTAGGAAACGTATCATGTAACTATGAGTATCAGTGTAGACCTTCACCGACACATGTCAGGGTCGCGCACATCGTCTCAGACGTTTAAATAGGGTCGAAGATGCAGCTTTGAATGAGCTGACAGCAGCCAGCCAACCATAGCTGGCAGCCTGCTTCAGGATTAGCGAACCAGAGCTGACCAAGACCTCATCACGCCTGTAAGTGGCGCGGCCCTGGAAACAGGCTGCACTAGTGTAGTCTTGCTAAGAGTATAAGGGTTGCAGTGGGAAGACAGACTCGGCATCCCCCCCCCCCCCGCCACCAGCCCCACCCCCCAAAAATAAACAAAACAATAAACCCCTAGTGGAAACCGGATGTGTCGGGCCGAAATGCGGAGATATCACAGCTTCGTTGCACTCAACGATTCAACGTGTAGTTCAGGATGAGCACAGAAGAAGAAGCTATTTAAATTCAGTGGCAAATACAAGTTGCGATAAAGGAAAACATGGTGAATGGTTCCTGCTCTTAATAAGGAGCCAAACAATATAACTAAACATGCGCTAGAGTGTAAGCCCACATGGAAAGAAACGTGTGGGCAGGCAAAGGGAAACCCTGACGTAGATAATGTTAATATTCTTCTTCTGAGATCACTGCTAATTTAGACTGGGACTTCAATACAGTATGCGGTTTTTTTTTCAGGGTCTCAATACCGCCATACCTTTTCTCCTTGGTGGAGGTGGGCTCGGATCACATTCTTCTTTCAGTGTGTTTCACTTCCTCTCTGTTTTGTCGAACTTACACGAGTTGAGTCGTGTGTACGTTTCCAGCTGAGTGCACTTGAGTGAACCGTCACAGACCCGGTCACATTTATGCAAGCAACAAGTTCTCACACCGCTTAATCAATTTATATTTGATGGATTCACCGATTCATCATCACCATCTTCCATCCAAGTGTGTCGGTAGCACACGTGTTGCTGTCATGTCGACCAGACCTCAGTAACATGCTGGTGGTGCATATCTTGTATTTAGTGTACATGGGGGTGTCTCATTCTGTTTTGATTATTTCGGAGATGAAGTACTTGATCTTTTCTGGATAAATGATAGTATTCGTCATCTGCGTGGAGTTTGGGATGTTCTTCCCGCCACTTTACATTGCCCTTTTATTATGGCTTATGCTTCTTCATAGTTGACCAGGTATTATACCTGTATCAGTTTTTCTTCTTCTTTTGCTCGACTGTCAGCCTCCTCGTTTCCTTTTATGTTACAGTTTGATGGTATCCATTGAATCGCAGCTTTCTCGAACCATAAAACAAAACATATATGTTGTTAATGCCACTCGCAAAAAAAGGTTACCATTAAATCATATAGATCAGTGTTATTGTTGACGGGTTGTGTCGTTATGGCTGACTGTACATCAGTCAGTATCTCATGTGCATGGTTTTTGTGTTCATTTCAGCTGCTGTTTTAAGAGCTTCAATTTCGGCGCTGAAGTTGCTGGAGAACTTGCCTGTGATTATGGACTGGGTTACCTTTTGCTGTTTTTCTGTCTGATCCCCACACCTCCTCCTTCGTCCCATTACCTTTCGCTGTTTTTCTGTCTGATCACCACACCTCCTCCTTCGTCCCATTACCTTTCGCTATTTTTCTGTCTGATCACCACACCTCATCCTTGGTACCAGGTGCCATTTGTAGCTAGTTGACTCGTCTGTATTGTCATGTGCCCAGCTGTCTGATCACCACACCTCCTCCTTGGTCCCAGGTGCCATTTGTAGCTAGTTGGGCCGTCTGTATTGTCATGTGCCCAGCTGTCTGATTGATAATTGACGTCTAGAACATTAGAATATAAACCGAAACAAATGTACTCATTCGTAGATCCAGGGATGATGACCCAAACTAGACACCGACAAATAGCGATATTTGCAGCCCTATCATCGTCATAATCTTCTATCCACTTGTGTCGGTAGGTGCCGTAGAGAGGTGTAGTTTTCATTCCTGTCAGATGTATCACCGATGTTATTGTCATTATGTGTTTCTTCGGTGTCTCATTGACACCTTCTATTCATCTTTTTCTTGGTCTCCTCTTGCTCTGCCATCCGCTTATTTGGTGTTGTCGATCCACGCAGCTGGTAACTTTGGTTGCATTCTTGTCAGGTGTCCGAGCCATTTGATTATGTCTTTACATGTATTCCATCTACGGCGTTGCACGCACCCACCTTCTGTCTGATATCTTCGTTTCGTACTCTGTCCTGCCTTGTGACCTCAATAGTCTTTATCATACATCTCATTTCGCACACCATGATTTTTCTTTCTTGTTCATTGGTGAGAGTCCAATGTTTATGTGTAACGAAAATGGAGGCACTGTGGCAGTGCAACGATTGCTAATTAATTACACATTTTAGATCAGCGACAAAGCATCATCGATTTATCGTCAAACTTGTGCCAACATCATTAGGAGAGTGGCTAGTAAGCAGACAATGAAGACGTGAGCTTTTATTGACATTACTTCTTTCCTTCAGATTAATGAAACAATATATGTTGACTTCCAAATTGAAGCGTTAATTTTAAGGATGAATTTGTTGAGAGTGGCAGTAAACAAGTAGTCACATAACATATGATGCCATACTGGGCGAAGAGTGTTCGATACTTGGCTACGTAAAGTTTGTTTAAAAGTTGATGCAACACCAGTGCTCGGCCTCATCAAGAGACAGCAAACCAAATGGTTTTTTTTTGTTGTTTTTTTTGCGTTCGCCATATTTCTCTAATTCCCAAGGCGGTGTGCGTTGCACTGCGTTTTTATTTTGCGCCTGTCGGCCCAGTTCATCCGACTTCAGCATGCATTTTATGTAAGGGTCTGCTTCCTCCTGCATTTTCTAAGGGTTTGCTTCCCTAGGGTAACGGCCGGTGCTGTGATGGGGATCGAACCCAGCACCTTCTGGTTGTGAGCCGTGTCACTTAACCACTAGGCCACGCCATCCCCTCCAAATGGTTTGACCACGTGACAAGACAAATACCAGATAGTATCCATCAGAAAGCAATGCTATGCAGAGGCAATGTATACAAAGACAAGGGCTGAAAACACAAAAAGAGGATAGCAGAAATAACAAGCAGTAAAGCTCCCCATGCACGAAGCCCGAGTGATCTGCCGGAATCTTTGTGTATGACAAGGACAAGAATAGTACAGAAAGCATATCGTAAGAGGCGACTAACTGTGTGGCATGTCATAACACCGGCCATGGTTAGGTGGTTTGTTTAGAGCAGCATAGATGGCGCCTAACAGGCTGCGAGTCTACTTTGCTCCAGTGTTTGAGTCTATTGAGATGAACTCGCACATTGGTTAACTAGCCTCTGTAAGCGCTTGTTCCAACGCATCGAAGTATTAAGCTGCTCAAGCCTAGCCGGCTAAGCAGCAAACCCTTCTCCCGGCTACATCCAGCTCACTCCAGAGCTGGATCCTGCACAGGAGCATCTGCGCCTGTAGAAGTACAGGTCGACTAAGAAGAACTAAGATGCACGAAGCACATACTAGGACCCGGTCAAGAAATCTCTTCATAACCTGACGCTGAAAGGCACAAACAGGCCACAAGCGATAAGGAGTGGGGTTCAGTGTTTCACCTCCTCTTTGTTTTGTCGGTCTTAAACGAGTTGAGTCGTGTATTCATTTCCAGCTGAGTGCACTTGAGTGAACCGTCACAAACCCGATCACATTGCTGTTAGCACCAAGTTCTCTGATCGCTGGATCCACCGATTCATTAACATCTTCCACCCACTTGTGTCGGTAGACGCCGTGGTGAGATGTAGTTTTCTATCGTGTGGCAGATGTGTCACCGATGTTTTTGTCATTCCGTGTTTCTTCAGTGGCTCACTGACATCGTCTATCCATCGTTTTCTTGGTCTCCTTCTTGCTAAGTAACCTTGGTGTTTGATATTGTAGATCTGCGCAGCTGGTAACTAATGTTACATTATTGTCAGGTATCCAAACCATTTTATTATCTGCCTTTCTATGTATTCTATGCACGGGGTTGCACCCACCATCTGTCTGATTACTTCGTTCCGTTCTCTGTCCAGTCTGGTGATCCCGACAGCCTATCTCAAACACCTCATTTCTTCTTCTTCTTCTCCTTTTTTTTCTTCTTCTTCTTCTTCTTCTTCTTCTTCTTCTTCTTATTCTTACGCTGTCAGACGTCAACTTGTATTTGTACGAAGAAAGCAGCTGTCATCCCGAGACACTGCCATAGAGCTTGTCTAGTGTTGCCACTCGTGATGGACACTTGTGCTTTCTCTGGTTCTCGTATGTCGGGCAATTTTGCAGCAGATGTTCAGCAGTCATTTTCCCTGTACCACAGGTGCATTCGTCAGTGCCACCTATCTTCAGTTTATTGAATAAGAAACACATCATTTCGCATACCATGATTTTTCTTTCTTGTGTTGTCGTGAGAGTCCATGTCTGACACTGGTAGCAGAGAGTTGGTATAAAATATTATGAATGATTTTTCTCTTTGTCTCAACTGGGATTTGTTTGTGTCTTAATAATGGTGAGAGCTGATAGGAAATCGCATTTGCTTTCTGTATTCTTGATTCCACATCTCTGTCTAGCCTTCCATATTGTGTGAACACTCTGCTCAAGTATTTGAATTCTATTATCCGTTTGTGTTTTTGACTTGAATCTGTTCTGTTGATTTTTGTTGTCTCTGTTTTACTTATTTTCATATTACACATATAGCAGACATAATCAAGGCTTCCAGGAAGAGCTTGAGGGCAGACTATCTGAGCTCCGTTTTGAAAAGAACGACATCGAAGAGAACTGGGCATCATTGAGAAACACACTCTACGATACAGCTGTTAAACACCTTGGCCCACTCACGCGCAAGCATAAGGACTGGTTTGACGAGAACGATCTAGAAATACAGGGCCTCCTCGATGCAAAACATGAAGCGCACAGGGAATACCAGAGGGACACACCATCTCCGGCAGCAAAAGCTGCCTTCAATACTGCTCGCAAAGCTGTCCAGACCAGGCTTAGAGAGATGCAAGACTCCTGGCTCAGCAAAAGAGCTGACGAAATTGAGATGTTAGCCGAGCATCATGACACCAAACGGTTTTACGAGGCACTGAAAGCTCTCTACTGCCCGCAGCCCTCTAGTAATACTCCAGTTCTAAGTGCGGATGGGGCACTGCTAACAGATAAGGTTCAGATTCTAGACAGATGGGCAGACCACTTCTGCAAAATACTAAACCACCCATCGTCCATTAATGAGGAGGCCATCCGGCGAATGCCGCAGGTGGAACTGAACCTGGCGTTCGATGAAGTCATCACTGAGGAGGAAGTCGACAGGGCAATCAGTTCACTATCTATAGGAAAAACTCCAGGACCGGATGCAATACCAGCAGAGGTATATAAGACAGCTGGCCCATCCCTCACCAGAAGGATCACTGAACTCTTCTGCCACATGTGGGCTGAAGAAAAAATTCTGCAGGAGCTAAAGGACGCCTCAATCGTTCACCTGTACAGCCGTCAGGAATGCGACAACCATCGTGGAATATCACAACTTTCCGTAGCAGGCAAGATCCTAGCGTGCTTACTGCTAAACAGGCTCAACAAACACCTTGAACAAAGCCACCATCTCACAGAAAGCCAACGTGGGTTCAGAGCCGGAAGAGGAACAGTGGACATGATTTTTGCCGCTCGCCAAGTACAAGAGAAGTGTCGGGAACAAAATCAGGCCTTGTACACCACATTTATTGATTTGACAAAGGCATTTGATACAGTAAACAGAGGAGGGCTGTGGATGATAATGTCCAAGTTTGGCTGCTTCAACAAGTTCAAAACCATGGTGAAACAGCTACACGAAGGCATGTGTACTTGACAGCGGTGTAATCTCTAAAACGTTTCTAGTATCAAACGGAGTAAAATAAGGATGTGCACTCGCCCCGGCCCTGTTCAGCATGATGTTTCGCGGCCACAATGACAGACGCCTTCAGATCATTGGAGCTTGGAATATCCATAAAGTACCGCACATATAGCAAGTTACTCAATCCCAGAAGAATGAAGGCCAAAACCAAAGTCGCTGGCGACATAATCAGGGAACTTGTATTTGCCGACGACTGCGCTCTAATGGGCAACTCAGAACTGAACATGCAGGTTGGAATGGACCGGTTCTCTGCCGCATGCGACAATTTTGGCCTGACCATAAATGCAAAAAAAACCAGAGGTCATGTACCAACCAGCACCAGGCATGCCGTACACAAAACCAGAGACTACAGTTAGCGGGCAGACGCTAAATGTCGTAGACAAATTCACATATCTGGGCAGCACGCTGTCGAGATCTGTCAGCCTAGACGATGAGGTGTCAAGCAGAATAGCAAAGACCAGGGCAGCCTTTGGTAGAATGCGCTCGATGGTCTGGGCACGTCGTGGCATCAGCGTCAAGACCAAACTCAAAAGTCTACCGTGCAACCATCATTCCAACCCTACTATACGCTTGCGAAAGCTGGACTGTATACTCTGGACATGCAAGGAGGTTAAACCACTTCCACACAGGTTGTCTGAGGAGAATATTCCACATCCGAGGGCAAGATCGTGTCACTGACATCTAGGTTCTCTCCAGGGCTAACATGCCCAGCATCCATGCACTGCTAGAAAAAGCACGACTAGGATGGGCCGGACACTTCGTTCGTATGTCAGACGAGCGGCTCCCAAAGAAGCTTCTCTACGGCGAGCTGAGAGAAGAATGGCGCGAGAGAGGGCGCCCAAAGAAACGTTTTAAAGACGGTCTGAAGGACTCACTAAAAAGTTGCCAGATAGACATCGACACCTGGGAATGTCTTGCACAAAAAAGTCAAATCGGGTGTAGCTACCGGCGTAGACGACCGTGTTGTGAAAGCCCAGAGCAGACGCGAGACCCGGAAATCCCGAACAGCGGGAACACCATCACCTTCTACAGACCTCATGTGCCCGTTATGCAGCAGATGTTTTAGTGACCGCATTGGCCTGTTCAGACACATGCGCACCCACACCCAACAGGGAAATTTGTGACAAGGATGATGTCGGCGGTCCTCATCGACAACGATGGACAGCTATTATTATCAAGGCCATTCATCTGTTATTGGAGGTTATGTTCAACTGAATGAAATATAATCTGATCATCTGCAAAAAAGAAGTTCGTTTTCGCTTCAAGTAAAGGGTTGAGCCACCACTGCATCTAACGCCTTTACAGGAATCCTGTAACCGACATTTGCTGTCGCGGTTTCAATAGCAGTAGTTTTACATGACGAGGTTGTCAGACAATTATCACATTGTGCAGGGATGTTTTACAAAGTCAAGACTCCCACCTCGACTTCCTCGTAGTTCTCCCTGGAAACGGACTGATTTCGTTTCAGCCTGGCTAACGTGAACCTCGTAGTTGTGAGCGACACGATGATGAAGCCAAGCTATGCACGGCCGCCTGGAGGACCCTGGTCCACCTTCATCAGCAATGTTTGGGATGTGAGGAAATATATTGCAACTCGCCATGTCATAATAAATTGGAATGTATTGATAATTGTTTAGATCAGATTTTAAACAGAAAATTAGAACACCCAAAACATTTTGTTTGGTCAATCATAGGATTCTAACCAGGCACGGGACCTCTAGCACTTAGGCTAGGATTACACCCCTAAACCATCGTGTCGATTAAAAATTAAGTTTCGTAAAGGAAGTATGTGATGTTGGTTTGTCTTGACTAAGCAGGCAGACAGAAAGACATTTCGTTTCGTACAAAAATTTGTTACTTTTTGTCACAAAATTGCCCCATGAATAACATTAAAGTGTATTGTCATCTGGTTTGTACTTGCTATGAAAGATTCAGCCCTCTAGTTTATCAAGAAGTGCCTTAATTATCACATACAAGATTTGACCATAGCTAACAACAAATTGAGGTTAGATAAAAGTTTAAAAAGTAACTGATGTGTTGTCAGATATGTAGGAGTTTCAAAACATGCAGACAGTCAACCAGACCTGGCTAATTACAAGGTGAACCAGCGAGTTACCTTCACGGGGGTGGGGGGGGGGGGGGTGGGGTGTGGTGTGGGGTCCTTCGGGAGTAAGCCCTGCGGTAAAGTCTGCATCCGGCAACTTGGTCGAGATAGGTCAGGACGAGAAAATACCAGAGATGAACCGCGCAGCTACATGAAATTGAGTGAGTGTTCTTGCCGTCAGCATGTGGAACATTCTCAGATTATCATGTTGTGCATGTATTTGGTGAGGATCTTCATTTTCTATTTTGGCAATCCTTTCATCACTCATATAGTCCTTGTCATGGAACAGACGCTAGTCCGGTCAGGCACAACATACTGACCAGGACGTCTCCTCAGGATCAAGCTCAATATGCTGACTAAGCCCGCTATCTAGCTTTCAAGGAACGGTCGCTGGAACCAGGCTGTTTTCAAGGCAGTCTGAGAGACGAGATATGGATCGATGAGATCCCCACAGTATTGAGCGCCACGCAGATGAAGGCAAACATAGCGCAGTCGCCTGTAGGGACCACGGTCCACCTTCATCAGCACTCTCATGATGTGGGGGAAGCTACTACAACCCGCACAAAAGAGTTAACTTATAGTGAGCATTAAACAACAACAACAACAACAAATTCTACTGTTTGTCCGTCTTCCCTGAACGGTCACATTTATTATGTTCAACATATTTTGATACGGACACTGAGAGTGGAAATTGGTGTATATTGGATCACAAACACTATCAAAGTGATCCAAATAGCCATATATGATTTCTGAGAAATAATAACACTCTGAAGACAACATTAAGATTGGCAAAGGTGATATTAACCGTATGGCGGGACCAGATTTCGAGTCGGGTGTCTGGGTTATCTTATCCTTGTCTCGCCTACATTGTCTGTTGCAAAATATCTCGCATACGAGCTACCCGCTTGTAGGAGCACTGTGATTTACAGCACGCTGGCTCCAAGACAATTTATAATAGAGTGGTTTATACATCGATGTACCTCTGCTTTTCTGAAAGAGTCAAAAAGGCTCTATAAAGCGGCCTGTCAAACGAACCATTTATAATATCATTGTGCCAGTAGACTAAATATAGGCAAACAAAGAAATGAAAGTTGACAGAGAATAATAAGATTCTATACTAGTCTTTCTCAGCTTTTAGTCATGCAGGAGGGCTGATATTTTAAGGTTGGGGGAACCATTGCATACAATTTATTACATTTACAGATCACGGTGAGCTACATAAAAAAAAATCATCTATTATTTTATCGATTCCTAATCTCTCGTGCTAACCCTGGAGAGTTTTTGTGGAGGAAGAGCTTTTTGTGGAGGAACACGAGTGGAGAAAACACTCGACTAAATAGCAACAAAAAACGAAGATAAATACTAAAAGGATTGGGAGTTGTGAAAAGACATTGTCTTCTCCATTTGGCAGTGCTCTTGAAAACGATAAACTTCGGGATACTGTGTAAATAAATTAATGCTTTGAATCGTATTAACGATGTAGTAGAGTCTAGGTTTAGATGAGTAGTTTACTTATCTAAAGAGATACAACATGTACCTACGACACGACTTCAACACAGAAAAACACTGTAAACTTTATTCTGACCATAAAACAATACAATATAATTTATTTCAAGATTAATCGTTAAAAAATATCAACTAAAAGCAAAGAACATATAAACTAAATAATCATTTTATATATATATATATATATATATATATATATATATATATATATATATATATATATATATATATATATATATATATATATATATATTACTATCATAGAAGGTTGTAAGCACTAGCTTTTGATGTTTCCTTCAAGATCTATGGTGCCCAGAATTCTTGCTGCAGCACTCCCCTATCTGCACAATCAACACATAATCAACAAACTTGTCCTCACGATCAGATTACGTATTCAGACGAATCTGTAAGCTCACACATAATCAGAATGCGTATTCAGGCGATCTGTGCATTCACAAATACTTAGATCACTCACGTATTCACACGAATCTGTACGATCACACATAATCAGAATACACCTCCTTCACAAAGTGTTCTGCACATACAACACACAGTCACCCTGCAAAATGTATCACTTCCAGACTCACTCTCAGCCATCCTGCCATTCTCCTGGCCAGTCTGCTGAGTTGTATCCATGCAGAGTATTTTATAATCTCAATCAACAACACGGCTGTCTAATGGCCTTCTGTTGGCTGTCTGACCTAGCCATCACTCCAACTACCCTTAACTAAATGTTAATGATTGACTATCCACGAGTCACTGTCACTCTAAATATCGTAGCCGGTCGTGGCAGCATCATACTGTCGCCAAGTCCGACACCCACCCCTGTACGAAACAAAGTTTTCTACCTAAACCCCTCGTTTCCGTTGTCGTCCTAGTGTCGAAACGGTGATTTACCCTGACGTGACCTGCGTTCAGGCAACCTTTGTTTCTTAGAGTCGTCAGTCTAATCTCTCCTGCTCTAAACGCCCATGCTCCAGCTGGAATTGTCACAACGGTGTTGCATAAATTGAAAAATGTAACCTTCAACTTATCTTGCAAAAGTCGAAAAGACGACTACAGAAGGTTGTTTATGAAGTTAGCTACCTAACCATGTGAATTCAGTACTACTGAAACCGTCAGTGCAAATGCTCCGAAACAGACATCATGTAGAGTGATCAAAAGGCGAAACTATTTAAATTGGTATTATAGCAGACTCTGTTCTCGGGGAGGAATTGTTAGCGAGTTCATTGTACAAGCACTGCATTTTACCTGTTTCTGAAGTGATATGAATGGTTTTTTCCTTTGCTGCCTTGTTTTGCTGGGCAACATCGCGTAAATCATTTTGCAAAGCGAGACATGCATTGCAATCCCTATGCCACTCTGACAGATAGTAATATAAGGGAAAATACGTTGGACGAATGACAGAAATGATAGAATATTTGTATATCACCAAAAGAAACAACATCATCCAACAAACCCTCCTTTCTCTTTCTCCCCCCCCCCCCCCCCCCACGCCACACTGTTGTGGCCCAAAAATCTTTTTATGAAGTATTTACGCCTTTCATTTAAGTATTCCCCTCGAGCCCTTATGAAGTATTTACGCCTTTCATTGTAGTATTGCCCTCGAGCCATTATGAAGTATTTACCACTTTCATTGTAGTATTGCCCTCGAGCCATTATGAAGTATTTACCCCTTTCATTGTAGTATTGCCCTCGAGCCATTATGAAGTATTTACCACTTTCATTGTAGTATTGCCCTCGAGCCATTATGAAGTATTTACCACTTTCATTGTAGTATTGCCCTCGAGCCATTATGAAGTATTTACCCCTTTCATTGTAGTATTCCCCTCGAGCCCTTATGAAGTATTTACGCCTTTCATTGTAGTATTGCCCTCGAGCCATTATGAAGTATTTACCACTTTCATTGTAGTATTGCCCTCGAGCCATTATGAAGTATTTACCCCTTTCATTGTAGTATTCCCCTCGAGCCCTTATGAAGTATTTACCCCTTTCATTGTAGTATTGCCTTCGAGTCATTATGAAGTATTTACGCCTTTCATTGTAGCATTGCCTTCGAGTCATTATGAAGTATTTACACCTTTCATTGTAGTATTGCCTTCGAGTCATTATGAGGTATTTACGCCTTTCATTGTAGTATTGCCTTCGAGTCATTATGAAGTATTTACGCCTTTCATTGTAGTATTCCCCTCGAGCCCTTATGAAGTATTTACCCCTTTCATTGTAGTATTGCCCTCGAGCCATTATGAAGTATTTACCACTTTCATTGTAGTATTGCCCTCGAGCCATTATGAAGTATTTACCCCTTTCATTGTAGTATTCCCCTCGAGCCCTTATGAAGTATTTACCCCTTTCATTGTAGTATTGCCTTCGAGTCATTATGAAGTATTTACGCCTTTCATTGTAGTATTGCCTTCGAGTCATTATGAAGTATTTACACCTTTCATTGTAGTATTGCCTTCGAGTCATTATGAGGTATTTACGCCTTTCATTGTAGTATTGCCTTCGAGTCATTATGAGGTATTTACGCCTTTCATTGTAGTATTGCCTTCGAGTCATTATGAAGTATTTACGCCTTTCATTGTAGTATTGCCTGCGAGTCATTATGAAGTATTTACGCCTTTCATTGTAGTATTGCCTTCGAGTCATTATGAAGTATTTACGCCTTTCATTGTAGTATTGCCCTCGAGCCATTGAAATTGTCATGAGCTGGCTCTTGTACCGTTCACTTTACATCACGCGACCCTCATGGTAATTTGAGACCGCGGGCTATAGACAATTATGTGACGTTTTATCTTTACGGATCGTTGCTCCTCAATATAGTCTGCTTGCTTTCAGTTACTGTTTAGGTAAAATGAGATTTGGAAGTAATTTGATAAGTTAAGAGTTAGGCACAGTGCTAGTTCACTGTGGCCGGAGGCGATGAAAATATCGATTTTAATCTTGCAAGCAACGTAAAGTCCGTTATTTTGTATCCCTGAAACACAGAACAGTAGAAACAACGAAAAAGTTGAAGACAAATTGGTTCCTTCCCAGAATAGAGAGATTGAAATGTTATAATAAGATCACTGATGTGGGAGTTTTTGGAAAGAACCAGACATATCTCAGTGGGGCGTGGCGAGAAAGCTCTGGTTTTGAATAGAATTCACATTATGAAAACAGCTGATTGCAGTACAAGATAGTATATGTTCTGGAACACCCAAGCCAAGAGAAGAAGAGACAGACCAGAGCGCATATGGAGAAGAGAGTTTAAGACAAACAACGGAAAAGAGGATGCTGTTGACACAACTAGAATCTATGGTCCTGGGCAGGAGAACTTGGCGTGTAGTTGTTGGAGACATGTGCTCCATAAGGAGTTGAGGGTTTTAGTTTATTGATTAAATGGACCTTACAAGCACATACCGCATGTAATAACAGTTTGATAATAGTGATTGATTGGTTGATGTATTGATTGATTTAACCTTAGAATCACTTTCCGCATGTCATAACAGTTTGATCATAGTGATTGATTAGTTGACGAATTGATTGACTGAACCTTACAATCACTTCCGGCACGTCCTCTCAGTTTGACCAAAGTGATTGACTGACTGAACCCTGCAAGCACTTCCAACGCACCCTAACATCTTGACCATAATGCATGAGACCGAACAGCTCGTGTAGAACAAAGTATCACCCGAAGCCACCAATGAGCTAGCTTTGGCGCACAGAGGCCAACTGATCTGAAGACCCTATGTGACGATGACGAAAGTGAAAGAAGGTCGATATGACGACAAACCATACAATCATGTCGTAAATAGTCTACTAAAGATGGTTGTGCAATCTTGTGAAACGAATTTGCTAAAGAAACCAACTGCATGAGATGATATAATGTTTCATTTGGTGCGAAAAGGCGTCAGAAAGAAAAAAAAACCGTTTGGTTTTAGTCGGCATTTTGAGAGCAAAGATCAACAGGGAATAAAGGGACAGAGCTGTGTTTTATTTCGTCACAGCATAAAGCGCTATTGTTCTTGGATACAATGTTGAACTTGTTATCAGTGGCCTCTGGTAGGGATTTTGTTCGTCCTTGGAAGTCGACAGCCGTCCTTTGAACTGCCAGTCATGTATCTGTCTATCCGTCTCTATGCCTCTCGATCCGTCTCTATCTCTCACTCCGTCTCTCTCTCTCACTCTGTCTCTCTCTCTCACTCTCTCTCTCTCTCTCTCTCTCTCCGCATGTCTTTGAATATCAAAATCTTGTTTTCCGTCTATATATGTCTATCTTTATATTTCTCTCTGTCGTTATTTGACTCCCTGTCTCTCTTTCTTTGTGTCTCACACGCTTTCTCCCTCCACAAACAGGTGTTATAACACTGTTAGTAACCCTAATAATAGGTTAATGTTACTTGAACGGAACCTCGAGATCCTTTACTGAGGGGGAGAGAATATGATGACCACTGCATCTCCTTGCATGTCGTAAAGTGCGGCGGAAGAGAACTGCGCAGGGGGGCTAGCAACATCAACGTGTAAAATACATTACTACAGAAGTGGCTAATACAAGAGCACAGGGAGTGCTTTGGCGCAGGCTTGATGTAACGGGCAATCTTTTAGGGTTGTTGGGTGCCTTATAGGGAGCGAGATTGAAAAGAAAAATGTATCTGCCTGTCTGTCTGTATACCTACCTACCTACATACCTACCTGCATCACTCTATAATCTATCTTGTCTGTCCGTCCGTCTATGACTGTCTAGCTGCCTGTCTGTCTGTATACTTACCTACCTACGTACCTACCTGCATCACTCTATAATCTATCTTGTCTGTCCGTCCGTCTATGACTGTCTAGCTGCCTGTCTGTCTGTATACCTACCTACCTACATACCTACCTGCATCACTCTATAATCTATCGTGTCTGTCCGTCCGTCTATGACTATCTAGCTGCCTGTCTGTCTGTCTGTATACCTACCTACCTACGTACCTACCTGCATCACTCTATAATCTATCTTGTCTGTCCGTCCGTCTATGACTATCTAGCTGCCTGTCTGTCTGTATACCTACCTACCTACATACCAACCTGCATCACTCTATAATCTATCTTGTCTGTCCGTCCGTCTATGACTATCTAGCTGCCTGTCTGCCTGCCTGCCTGGGATGAAGAATAATTACATGCTGTATTAAAAACACAACCTGAGGAAACTATCGCAGAATACAGCAAACCAACAAAAATGAAAATTTTGAGAACCTGTGATTTTCCCGTACCATAAATATGGTTGTGAAACATGGACAGTTACCCAGACCTCGAGTCCACTAGGATGTCAAAGAATGCTTGGGCATGACTGGAGCAAGCTGGAGATTTGTGAAACGTAAAGTAACCCATAGCATTACTGCCGTAGGGGTGTGATGTGTTAGCGATCTCACATTTCAAAGGCTCGGATCTATGAGGGCGGTAGCCATCTCCTCTCCCTCGCCGCTTTTACTTTCCAGACTGAACCGGTACCCATTTAAGGCTGGGTCGACCCGGGTGTCGTTGCGGTCTGAAAAAAAACATTACCGCCTCAACTGGGCAATGAACACAGGATCACTCAGATGCGAAGCCACTGCGCTACGCGGCTCCATATTTGACAAGAGGTCAAATTTCTTTCAGGCGGGCTGTGATGGGAGGTACGTTATGCATGATGATTAAAATCATTCATAATACACAGACTCAGTGAACCATCTGGGAGTTTTCTTCAATTGAGATTTTAGTGAATGGTACGGAAAATGTACCATCACCAAAGTAATAAAATTAAGCTCACCACTATTGGGATCACGTTTCCGATCAACACATGGTTATTCAGACTACCTTGAAACAGTCTGTTTCAAGGGAGAACTATATATAAGGAGAGAGAGAGAGAGAGAGGGAGAGAGAGAGGGAGAGAGAGAGAGAGAGAGAGAGAGAGAGAAAAGAACAATGTGCATCCCGTGAACAGTAAAACATTTGATCGCTGTCAAAGAGTTGAACAATCAAGTAAAAATCATTACACCGATCAATCCTGGTTAACCCCAAATCTATTAAAAGGCATATTTTTTGTGTTATAGAATAACAGTAACATTAAACCCAGTTGGCGGGGACGTGGAAAGGTCAAGTTAACCCAACGACAGACAGTACTGTCGGGAATGAAGTGTTAGAGACTTCATTGTTAAAGACCCCATCTTGTTTACGTGGTAGGGTGACCAGTTTCCGCCTTTGCTGCATTTGCGTACACATTTACAGGTGGATCGACTGGAGCGTGCTAGTTATGAGTATTAATCCTCGTACAGAGAAGTGGGAGACGATAAAGACATAAACTTCTGTGCACCTTCCCAACAATATTCAAGAGACTACCAGCAGCCGGAAGCTGCAGTTGTTTCCATGGGTGTTATTAATGTTAGATAGATGAGAACAAGACTACTGCCACACTGACAACAAGTAAGCCGCGACTAACAATGCAGTTAAACCCGTCATAAATAGTATACTCTCCAACTCATGGATTGTGCACTCTATCGTTCCAGTGGACCAACAGTTTGTCAAGTGTAGAATAGTCTTGGACTGAAAAAAGGAGAAACAATAACTTATACATGTTATTGTACCTCAGAGACAAGAGAAGTTGAAGTATGTCTAGTCATTCACGCGAGAGAGAGAGAGAGAGAGAGAGAGAGAGAGAGAGAGAGAATTAAAAAAAAACTTGGAAGTCGTGGATTGAACTGGCACAGATGGCCCATGACAAGAAGACTTGGCCCGTATTTATTGAAGACGTATGCTCCACAGAGGGCAGCAAAGGTTGGAAATGATTTATATACAAAGGGAAAGTAGTGTTTAACTCGTTTATATTGGAACAATAAAAAGACGCCAACACGAATGACAGTACACGAGCGATCAGAGGTTTTTATGAGGGCTAATCAATGCGGCAAGTCGTCGTTACACTTAATGCATTCCTGCCTCTTACATGCAGACGTGTTTCTAAGTAGGGCCGACGATGCAGCAGTGAGTGAGCTGACACCAGGTATCTGAGCTCATAGCTGGGCTGCTTGCGTCAGGATCAGCGAACCACAGCTGACCAAGACCATTTTCCGCCTAGGAAAACAGTAATCGTAGTGGGAAGGTAAATCCGGTATAGTTAAAGAAAAAGAAGAAGAAGAAATCGGCTTTGTCGGGCGGAAAGACACAGATATGGCAGCCTCGCTGCAAACTATCAAACTTCTTTATAACGTCCTGTTTATGACAACAGTTTCAGTGCTAGTTGAGACTTCCACATTCAGACGTTTATTCCTCAATATCCACAATGTTATCATGGTTATAATATGACATCATCCATACTTCCTTGCTATGATCCACAGATGTGTTGTGGTCTTGTTCAACCCAAGAAGGAACAAGCAGTCCTACATTTTCAACACAACGAAGAAGCCAATCACCTGTCTAGCCTTTTCGCGCGATGGCAAACACCTTATTACAGGCGAGGTAAGGGCATATTTATATTCTGCTTGTTGGCTTGATATCAGTTGAATAAATATACTGTACTGTAATCCTGATGTTCATTCAGGCACATTATATGCCCTATGCCAGATGTCGTCTAAACTCATCTCTGTCTATTACCTTTAAGTACTATGCCGGACCAAGGTTTTTTCGTAGACCGTTTCTCCATTTCATTGGTGGACGTCCGGAGCGACAATTATATGTGTAGGGCCACCATGACGTCACTTTACATGTCCTTCTATTGTCAGGCATGCGTACCACGTAGCTTTCCTAATGAACATCCTTTATAGATTGTCTTATTATTCTTTAATCCCCCTTCCCCCCCCCCCCCCCCAAAAAAAAAAAAGAACACACACACACAGACTCAATAGAGTAAGTCAGTAAGTTGGTCACAAACTGATATGGAATAGCTAAACATGTAGTTGGTAGTTTCTAAAGATGTCATTAGGTGTGAGCAACATCCAGCTTGATTACTGGGGGTAGCAGATGCTAGGTATCGCATGCATGTGCACATATGAGATACATAATGTAACTCATGTATGTGTAATGAGATACACGATGTCCGTGCTCTCATAGTGTAGACAGAACAGGGGGGGGGGGGGGGCAAAAAGACTTTCTACAAAGGATGTTTATAAGGAAATTCTTCCTGTTTACGATGAGAAGTGTCTGTTGTGAAGTGTTTGTGTCAGTTGTGAAAAGCGGTGCATAACTGGGTATATACAAATTGTCAAAGGATGCTCGAAAATTGCTAATGTATCCCGACCTGGTAGTCCTGTTCACATTGAAACAGAAGTATCGGTGGATCTTCTATATTTGTCATGCCTGTTCATCGACATTATTCTCCGTCGCACGGGAATCTGACCAATAGCTTTCTCTACCCCTGTATCCACTGCCTTCTTCGTGGTCCACCTGTTTACTTGGAAATTTAACTTATTCTTCATAATCTTTCGTTCCATTCGAAGACTAGGGTCGCCACTACAGTTGAACCCTTTACAGGTAACTATTTTTCTGATAATTTACAGTAGCGGTTCAAAAACAAAGTTAGGCTGTCCATTAACCGTTTCTTCTTCTTCTCCTTTTTCTTCTTCTTTTCTTCTTCTTTACCTGCATCTTCGATATTGTTCGTCCTGGAAAAAACCGAGAACGTGTCATATTTTAAAGCGAGACTTCGATATCTACGCATTTTGGCTCGCCACATCCAGTTTCAGCATGGTATTTTTGGTAGTGAGTTTGTATTTCTTCTTCTATCTTTATTCTCTTAGCCGAGATGCTTTATTGCAGTCTCTTTCCGAGGTTTGCACTTGGTGTCGGAATAGGGCCTTTACCAGCTATGGTTAGCTGACGCAAACCGCCGGTTGCTTGCTGTCATCTCATTCACTGCTGTGTCCTTGACGCCCATCAATAGATTTGATTGTCCAACTCTCTTCTTGGCTGTCCAACAGTCTTCATGAGCGATTAACACGTTTTGTTTAGGCCGACTTCTTGGCGATCCCTACGTTTTGTTTAGGTCGACTTCTTGGCAATCCATGCGTTTTGTTTAGGCCGACTTCTTGGCAATCCATGCGTTTTGTTTAGGTCGACTTCTTGGCGATCCATGCGTTTTGTTTAGGTCGACTTCTTGGCAATCCATGCGTTCTGTTTAGGCCGTCTTATTGGCGATCTATACGTTTTGTTTAGGTCGACTTCTTGGCGATCCATGCGTTTTGTTTAGGTCGTCTTATTGGCGATCCATACGTTTTGTTTAGGTCGACTTCTTGGCGATCCATACGTTTTGTTTAGGTCGTCTTATTGGCGATCCATACGTTTTGTTTAGGTCGTCTTATTGGCGATCCATACGTTTTGTTTAGGTCGTCTTATTGTCGATCCATACGTTTTGTTTAGGTTGTCTTCTTGTCGATCCATACGTTTTGTTTAGACCGTTTTGTTGGCGATCTATTTTTTATGCATAGTCCGTTTTTTTGGCGATCCATGCTGTTTTTTAGGCCGTCTAGCAGTCTTCTTGACTATTTATGGAATTTTTACTTTAATCATTCACCGACCTTATTGGCTGGCCATTTCTTATTACGTAATGCATTTGTTAGCTTTTTTTTTTTTCTCCATCTTGATTAGTTACTTGGTCGCAAGAAGGGAGTGAGAATTCAGTCCAGGATAGTTTATGTTCATGCTGTAGAAGATGAATTAAACCACATAATGAATTGAAAAAATAAGGAAAATCAACAAATGCAGCAACCCAAAACACGGAATACATAAATGCCGCGTCACTCGTTGAGATAGCTCGGTTTTAGTCTCGCTTTACGGCTCGATGCTGTTTATATTCAACACATGTCAACTCTTCTCGGATACGGATGACGACACATTTCAGGACACGCAGCGTTCACTGTTGAAACTTGGACCTGTCTTTTGGGGTTACCTGAATGAACTAAACGTCTTAGATTTATGAATGGGGGCCAAAGATGGAGCACAATGAATGAACTGAAAGCAGGCAGTCTCATAGTTGGCTGCTTGCTTTAGAGTCTGTGATATAAAGCTGACCAAGACCATATTCAGTCTCCAAGCGGCGGTCCTGGAAACAGGCTGCATTAATGTAGTCTGGCTAAAAGAATAGGGATCACAGTTAGATTGTCAACTAGAACTTGAAAAGATTACAAAACTGCAATCCATGACCGATAGAAGAGACTGCAGAGCCCAGCTGCAGTCAGAGAAACTCCGAAGACTGACTGACCATCCAATGCACCAGAGATTAAACAATTTGGGAAATGGGAAACTAAAGCGGAGAAACTTTGCAGAAATAGCCAAAGCAAAGATGCACAAAGATCCCATAAACGCACTAACAACACCAAAACCCATCACTACTGTACGAAAACCTACCTGGAGGCAGGATATATTTCCAGAGGTGGTAGAAAATATACCAGGTATTTGAAACAAAAACTGCCAGACTGAAAAAGAAAGGAGAGATACTACCCTAAGCTTTATATCGAAAAACTACCCAAGCATGGACTGGACCCATGCATACACCGACGGTTCTGTAACAAACACTACACAGAACGGAGGGGCAGGAGCATTCCTGAACCTACCAAATGGCAGAAAAATAACACTGTCATTCGCTACTGGTAAGTACACAAGCAATTTCAGAGCGGAGACAGAGGCACTGAGGGCGGCAGTGGAAGAAATGGTGACACACAAAGAAAATGAAAGCCATATAGTCCTGCTTACAGATGCTCTCGCCGTAGTCACAGCGCTAAAAAGCCAGAAAAACACTGAGCTTAATGACTTAAGAGCAGCAGTCCGCACCGAAAAGGGTAGTGGTACAGTGGGTCCCATCACACTGCAACATCCAAGGCAACGAGGAGGTAGACAGACTGGCAAAAGAAGGTGCAAGACTACCACAAACAGATACTAGTATGACGTACGAAGAGTCAAAACGGCTTATCAAAGCCAGATACATGACCAAATGGGAAACCGAACATACTGGTTACACCAAAAACGATGCCTATTACCAGTTGAACAGAAGAGAGCAGTTCGTTGTCTTCAGACTTCGCACTGGCCACAATAGACTGAGGCACCACCTATTCAACAAATTAAAGATAGGTGGTACCGACGAATGCCCGTGCGGTACCGGTAAAATGACCGCTGAACATCTGCTGCAGAACTGCCAGACATACGAGGATCAGAGAGAGCAGATGTGGCCATCACCAGTGGAACTGCAAGACAAGCTCTATGGCAGTGTCGACAGCCTCAGGATGGCCACCGCTTTTTTCGAAAAAATAATGGTTACTGTCTGACTGCGTACGAAGAAGAAGAAGATTGTCAACTAAACCGGTACACACGCAAAAAAAAACTAACTGAAACTGGATGTGCCTGGCCGAAAGGCACATATATCCCATCCTCTGTAATCTACGACACATCACAACGTCCTTTTCAAGACAAACGCCGAAGAAGAAGAAAAAGAGGAATATATGTGAGCATCATAAAAGAAATAATAGTCCTGGTAAGACCACATGGTGTACGCTGGATAGCTCACCCAGTTGTTGTTTTTATTTTAGTGCTTATTGGTATATTTCGTTGTTGCATGAGACTAATGGTACTGTTGATGACCATTTGTAATTTCTATGTAGAAAGGATCTCAAATGTCCCGTTGTAAAGAATAACTTTACCTGAGCTAGCTGTTGCATGGGACCAATGGTATTATTAATGTAATTTATACGCAGACATAACAAATTCCCTGTTATAAATAATAACTTCACCTGTGAGGTACCTCGGATGAACAGAGTAGCAACGATATCATGTAAAAATCATTGTTTCAAAACCGCCTCAGCAGTTGACTGGACACATGCTCCTGTAAAAGGGCCACGAGTTAGGGACAAAATGCAATATCGGACGTCCGTTTCAACAACTGGGACGAACGAGGACGACAGAATACCATCTGCCCTAGTGGTAATCGGGTCTACTTTGCCTGCGACAACACAAGTTATTGCCAATGTCATAAGAGGCGCTTAGCAATGCTGTGTAATTACTAAAAGGTAGAAGATTCACCAGCTCATGTTTTTGTACGACTAATTATTAAGTGTGAAATAGTCATCTGAATTTGAAAGATAGCTCTAGATACTTCGTATACGATAAAAAAAATACGAGTGAGAATACCTATCTCGGATATCAGTAGATAACCTCATGGGCATATAGCGTGTCGAAAGTGCTGTAAAACCGAATGTTAATGATGACAGACCAGTTTGTTAGTGATTGTAAACTGTGTTCACAATCGATGACTTTATACGTTTATTAATCGGGTTATTACTTTACTTGTTTACTTGTTGACCCATTCCTCAGCGACGGTTGTACAACTGAAGGTCCCGACTTTGTTGACAACGATCTCTATCCTGGGCTATGGAGATCTAGTGGGTAATACGCTTTCCTTTCGGTCTATCGTGAATTATGTAATGGAGTGCAAGGGAGTCATGCCAACGCATTGGAGGTCTATCCCGTAGTCTTTTTCCTCCTCGAGGGCTCTAGCCTGCTGTTGGCGTGCTCCAGCGATAAGCCTCTCTCCTGAGGATGTGGCCTGCAAACCGACGTTTTACCTTGTTTGCGTGAACAACTGCATCGCTTGCCAACGATACCCGTAGGTCGGAGTTTCTGCATTCGCTGGTTGCTGTCGGCAAGGCCGATCATGCGTCTCTCGAGCGGGGCCAGAGTCACTTGCATCTAGTTTACCATTGCTTTGTTGAGTGTCAGCAGCATGATCCACTGCAGGGAACATAGTAGAGTTTAAGAGAAAAGCGCGCAGGTTTCGATCCCGGCAACCATTCAGGACTTGATGAACAAGAAGGTAGTATAGCCCGCGCGACAACCATCTTGATAGATCTGATTCTGCATGTTGAAAAGGCGTCCATGATGGCGGTATTCCTTGACGCATTCCACGTTGTCCTATCGATGAAGACTAGGTCTTCATGAGCGAAACAGTTTCACATGACTTTTTTCTTCAAGATATTCATTTCTAGCCCAACTCCCTTTGTCTCTTTGTTGAGCATCTTTAACATATGATTTCTGTGGATGACTGATCAGTACTGTGTTGTCCACGAATAAACATTGATTCCATTGTCTTTCCAATCGCAACAAATAATGACTGATTCCAGTCATGCTGGGCTATAGAATCGAATGAATTTTTTTAAGTCATTGAATGTGAGCGGAGTCTAGTAATCTTGGACCGCCTCTATAAGGCGATAACAGTTTAAGATATAGTCCAATGGGCTGTAAGAACGTCGTATGTCAGCTTGTTGAATTCGTAACTCGGTATCAAGGACGGGAGGAACTCTTGTAATAATGCATTTCGGTAACAGTTCGTAAATGGTAGGGGGAAAAGTAATGAAACGATAATTCGCAATGTCTTCTTTTTCTCCCTTTTTGTGTAATAGTATCGTTAAAGCGGTGGGTAGACTAAACCGTCGTCGTTTGGCCATATTTGGACATGTGACCCGCCTTGTCAAATATGGCCTCGCTTACCAGCTCTTGAAGCAGGCCATGAACATTACGGATGGGAAACGACCCACTTGATCGACCTATGTCGGCTAAACGGACTACTTACCTAACTCGACTTATCTACCTACTTCTACTTACCTGCATACCTACCTCTGCTTATCTACCTTTACTTACCTACGAACCTCTATTTACCTATGTACCTCTACTTACCTACCGACTTTTACTTACCTACCTACTTTTACTTACCTACCTACCTCTACTTACCTACCTACCTCTACTTACCTACCTACCTATACTTACCTACCTACCTATACTTACCTACCTACCTCTACCTACTTGCCTACATCTAACCTACCTGCCTACCTCTACCTACCTGCCTACCTCTACTTACCTACCTCTCTCTACTTACCTACCTCCCTCTACTTACTTACCTCCCTCTACTTACCTACCTACCTCTACTTACCTACCTGCCTTTACATACCTACCTACCTTTACTTACCTACCTACCTCTACTTACCTATCTACCTTTACTTACCTACCTACCTATACATATATATATCTACTTATCTTTACATACCTACCAACCTCTACTTACCTACCTACCTCTACTTACATACCTACCTATCTATATCTACTTACTTACCTACCTCAACTTACCTATCTATCTATATATACTTACTTACCTACCTATTTCTACCTACCCACCAACCTCCCTATCTACTTACCTATCTACTTAACTATCTACCTACCTGGGACGATGAGGCAAAACACACTGATCAGACAATGTTAGCCATGGTCAGGAGAAATATACTGGCCAAGACCTTCACCTGACCTCCTCGTTGGTCGTCCTGGAAACGGGCAATTGTCGAGGACAAGTCTGGCTAAGGTGAGGTTGGACGTGATCTCCGTAGTATTGAGTGACATGCAGATGAAGTCAAGCATAGCACACTGCCTGGAGGACCCCTGTCCACTTTCATCAGCACGCTCGGGATGTAAGGATAACTACAACAACCCGCCACGTAACGTCCTTTTTACGTCGCAAAAAAGAGTAAACCATCTCATTGTGGGCATTCAACAACAACATCTACCTACTTGCCTACCTACCTACCTAACCACTGCTATTGAAAGTTCTCAAACCATTCTCCTATTTTAACTCTTTTTGTAAGCTGGCGAAAAGTGAATCGGACACGAATTCTCACAAATGTGTTCCTAATCTTAGTTTAGCCGATGTGAAGTTTACTTTCCGGGTCAGATCCAGTATATTGACCAAGCCCCCCACCCACGTCTAAGCCGTGCACCTGGAAAACAGTCTGTGTAGCCTGGCTGGGGAGCGACACTGTGGTCCCTATAGTGCTAAGCCTCATGAGTAGGCCTTGCGGTGCAGTACAGTGATATTACGCAGGTTCACTTTCTTCAGTACGCCTCCCTACCAGAAACATGTTGATAAGATCGATGAACTCAGTACAAGTCGCTTCGAAAACTCAAACAAACAACAATCACATTAACTGCAATACGAAGCACTGAATCTTCCTCTTCTTCATTCGATTCAGACTTCGACGTCAGTGACTCTAACAAAGGTAACTGTGAGCTCGAGGCTATGTGCACTTCCATACCGTTTTTCATGGAAGGACATGGCCTGTTACCACGTGCTACCCATTTCGCCATTGTATGACGGGCAGAACTGCAATAGGTAGAGTTGGCTGGACCACAGGAGCAAAGGTCAGTAGTGTCAATCTTGAATTTATTATAATGATGGCATCTCAGCCTGTTGTGCCAATCTTGAATTTATTATAATGATGGCATCTCAGCCTGTTGTGCCAATCTTGAATTGATTATAATGATGCCATCTCAGCCTGTTGTGCCAATCTTGAATTTATTATAATGATGGCATCTCAGCCTGTTGTGCCAATCTTGAATTTATTATAATGATGCCATCTCAGCCTGTTGTGCCAAGCTTGAATTTATTATAATGATGGCATCTCAGCCTGTTGTGCCACTGTGTGTCCTGGAGAGTTGGTGGTAGGCGTCATTTTCTATATGACCAGGATGGGCTCTTTTCCATTGTTATCTGTACGTGGAGGACGACCAGGATGGGCTCTTTTCCATTGTTATATGTACGTGGAGGAAGACCAGGATGGACTCTTTTCCATTGTTATCTGTAAGTGGAGGACGACCAGGGTGGGCTCTTTTCCATTGTTATCTGTACGTTGAGGACGACCAGGGTGGACTCTTTTCCATTGTTATCTGTACGTGGAGGACGACCAGGGTGGGCTCTTTTCCATTGTTATCTGTACGTGGAGGACGACCAGTGTGGACTCTTTTGCATTGTTATCTGTACGTGGAGGACGACCAGGGTGGGCTCTTTTCCATTGTTATCTGTACACGGAGGACGACTAGGGTGGACTCTTTTCCATTGTTATCTGTACGTGGAAGACGACCAGGGTGGGCTCTTTTCCATTGTTATCTGTACATGGAAGGACTGAATAAGTAACTTACTGCACGCTTCTGTCCTTGATTTGAGACACAAACAAAGCCCCCGTCGTTTCAAGTGAAACCAGAAGACCCGCTTAAAAATCAACACTAACTATGTTCGTTCAAACCGACTTCCCGGAAACGAGACCGAACTGAGAAAACGCAGTGTTCCAATGTTTGTGAACATCCAAGGCACGTCGGTGTCGCCTAGAGCAGGCATTTAGGCCTAATGTACAAAGATTAGAAGCAAATAACATGGTGGGCCAGACTGTTAAAAAGGTAACTGACTGACACTGCCGTCTGGGCGGAAGTGTTCGTCGATGTTCCTTATGGTTTCTGGGGGTCCTCGTTATTCATATGGTTTCTGGGGGTCGTCGTTGTTCATATGGTTTCTGGGGGTCGTCGTTGTTCATATGGTTTCTGGGGGTCCTAGTTGTTCATATGGTTTCTGGGGGTCCTAGTTGTTCATATGGTTTCTGGGGGTCGTCGTTGTTCATATGGTTTCTGGGGGTCCTAGTTGTTCATATGGTTTCTGGGGGTCCTAGTTGTTCATATGGTTTCTGGGGTCCTAGTTGTTCATATGGTGTCTGGGGGTCCTAGTTAGTTGTTCATATGGTTTCTGGGGGTCCTAGTTGTTCATATGGTTTCTGGAAGTCCTAGTTGTTCATATGGTTTCTGGGGGTCCTAGTTGTTCATATGACTTTTGGGGGTCCTAGTTGTTGATATGACTTCTGGGGTCCTAGTTGTTCATATGGTTTCTAGGGGTCCTAGTTGTTCATATGGTTTCTGTGGGTCCTAGTTGTTCATATGACTTTTGGGGGTCCTAGCTGTTCATATGGTTTCTGGGGTCCTAGTTGTTCATATGACTTCTGGGTGTCCTCGTTGTTCTTATCGTTTTTGTAGGTCTTAGTTCGTAAGGGTATCTGGGGTAGGGACTGGGTCGTCCTTGATCCTATGGTTTCTGGAGGTTCTAGTTGTACTTTATGGTTTTTGGTGTCTGGGGGTCGTCGTTTTTGTATTGTTTTAGGGGGGGGGGGGGTACTCGATGTTGTTAAGGTTTCTGGAGTCCCTGTTCTTGTTGTTTATGGGGGGGGGGGGGGTTTCGTTGTACACAATATTATGGAAGTAACCACCATATGTTTATATTAACATAATATATACCATGTTACGTTTGCTAGTTGGCTCATCCTGATATTATAGCTGGGGTGGGCGTGGCAGCCAGTTATGTCTCATGTCATCACACCTCACTGAGTCTCAGGTCTCGTACCGTGAAGTCTTCTAACACCCCCTTAACAACGGTAACTGTTATAGCACTAACTTCACTTTCCTGGACGCTTGTGGAACAGAGTCGTAAATAGCTCGCTACTTGCCTCCAAGGTTCGATCTCATTATGGACACGCTCTATTCAATCGGATGTATGGCTTTCTGTTAGGCAGGAAACGGCAGAGAGGAAGGAAATTGCCCACCCAAGCTCATTAAAAATCTGAAGCCGAGTACAATGAAGTCTCTAACACTTCATCCCAGCCAGCAGTGTCTGTTGTTGGAGACTACTTTAACCTTACTTTGTTTTTGCGTTGCTACTTACAATTTATGTTTATTTGGTATGCATCGGCGATGATAGTGGTACAGTTGTAGAATGTTTTTTTCTTCTATTTCTGTTCTTTCTGTTTCACTTCTTGTTCTTCATACTCTTGTCCATTTTTTTTGTTTTTCTACATTTAACATCTTTAGGACGCCTACACCACATCAATGCAATCATGGTTTCTGTAGAAACACGTTTTACATGATCAGGCTGCAGACTCAAAGCACAACATTTAAACGCCAGTCTGGGGAACTGAGATGCAAATCCTGTCAGACACAACATACTGAAAAGGACGTCTGTTTTTTTTTAAAAACTTTAAATGTTTGCCTGACTAGTGTCTACTGGCGGAGGCAGGTTTATTCCACCCAAGACCGTAGTCAATCGGGCGATATTAAGACGCATAAACCAGTGCTTGGATGCATGTGTGTATCTGTATGTTCCTAACCTAGTGTTTCAGTGAGGCAAAAGTGTTTCCTGTCATTTGTTGATCCTCTCTTTGATCCTCGTAGATAGGTGGTTGCTATGTTTCCTTTCTCTTCATTTCCTTGTACACTGTCCGGCTCCGGAGGTTAAATTTGCAGAACTGTAAATTCCTGGGACAATTTTCGGGAATGGGTATATTTATTTTAGGTACAGCACTCTTTTTCTTCTTTTTTCTAAAGTTGGTAGGGGACACAAACACACACACGCACGCGCGCACACCGCACGCACACACACACACACACCCCTTTCGCGTCAGGGTCAGGCACGATATACTGACCAAAGACACAATCTCTCTTCTATGTACCGCTTTCTGCAAACAGGCTGTTTTCAAGGCAGTCTGGCTGACGAAATATGGATCGACGTGATCCCCGTAGTAGTGAGCGTTATGTATATGAAGCCAAGTATATCACAACTGTCTGGAAGACCGTAGTCCACCTTCATCAGCAAGCGCGGGATGTCTTCTTCTTCGCTCATCCTAATATCGAGGACCCAGTTTCTCGTTGTTATGCTATTTTATCTCCATACACCATTTGTCTCAAATCGTTTCGCGAGGCCAGAATTGTTCTCTCTTCTTGCGTCAGCTTGCAGCTTTATAGGATGTGTTTCACGGTCTTGCTATGCTCCCCACGTGGGCACATGTCATCTGTCCAAATCCTCATTTTGTTGTAAAGATGACCCCTGCGTCTGTTATGCCCAGTTCTCAGTAAGAAAATTCTGACTTGTTGTTCTCTTTTTAAATCATAGTAGCTGTCTTCTTTTTTTCGAAGTCGGGGTGTTGATGAGCTCATTTTACCCTGAAGTTGGCTTTAATTATGGTCTTGGCCTCATTAAATGTGATGTTCAGGTCTGATTGTGGGGGTGCTCCTCCACACTTTGCTAGTCTGTCTGCAGCTTCATTGTCTTCAATATTAGAGTGGGATGGGATCCACTATACTTTATTTTTTTTTATTTGCGTTCGCCTTATTTATCTATTCCCCAAGGCGGTGTGCGTTGCACTGTGGTTTTTTATTTTGCGCCTGTCAGCCCAATGCATCCGACTTCAGCATGCATTTTATGTAGGGGTCTGCTTCCTCCTGCATTTTCTAATTGTTTGCTTCCCCGGGGTAACGGCCGGTGCTGTGATGGGGATCGAACCCAGCACCTTTGGTTGTGAGCCTTGTCACTCAACCACTAGTCCACGCCGTCCCCTAGATCCACTATATGACCAACCTTGTGTGTTCTGCTAAGAGCTGCGTCAGGGAGTCGATACAGTGCTTGAGCTCACCTTTGTGCTGTTTGCTCGGGATGTGATGAAAGCTAATGCAAACCGCCACTTAACGCCCTTTTCAGGGCGAGCGCATAAACGAGTAAACATACTCAGCGTGGACATTAAACAATTCCAACAGCCAGACCCATGTTTTCAGTACCAACACCCACTTCCGGGTCCAGATGCGACCTTCAACCTTCCCGTACGTCACTAATGACGTAATTGACTCGACTACACGTGGTCTAGTTAACCGAGCGAGCCTGTTGACATTGAATTGAGACTGGCAGATAATAGCCGAACGCGTTTACATAATTCTATGGTACGGGTAACTGTGTGACCCTACCCGCGTGACATGGTCACCTCTACCAGCGACCGAAGATAACCCGAGCGTGTGTTATCTGACAAGGCCAAATACATCTTAACAGGTCTGTGCCAATTCGTACCTGTCTCACAGAAGAGACATTTTAGGGCGGACACATAGGTCAACTTACCCACCGAATGGTACCCTGTTTGAGAAGAACAAGACCAATGTAACCTCCCAAGTATATCGTAAAAGGCGACGAAAGTTAACGGGGGTTCAACGCCGGTTTCCGGCAATATCCAGTCGACCCACCTGTAAATGGGCACCTGGCTTGCTGTTAAGGATGGAAAGGCAATGAAAACGGAAGCTGGCAACATCACATCATAAACAATGTGTCAAACACTTCATCACTGATAGCAGTGTCCGCGGTGGGACTTCCTTTACCTTTTCACTGCTGGGAAGGTTGCAGTGGTCCTGTTCTGTTCATACCAAGAACCATTTGCGGTAGTGTAATACTCTTACTTACGATCATTTTTTCCTTTCCCTGTTATAGGATGTGTTTAGCAATACCCTAATGTATACCGGAGCCAGTGTGGCTAATGGGTGAAAGTCGCTCGGTTTCACAATGCCAACGTTCTGAGTTTGAATCCCACCGTGTCCAGTTTGGCAGACACGGTTTTTTTTTTCTGGGTACGATCGTGTCTTCGCGTACGTAAAGTAATGACAACCTATCGTACTGCTCACCTGCAAAGCAACTTATAACTGCCAAATCGGTTAGTAGTTGAAAGAACGACGTTCTTCAAAGGGCATGCTACTTTTACTTTTGTATAAGAGAGAGGAGACTAACGTCTTATCAGGAAAAACATACTGATCATACTATGTTAGGGTCAAAGATCCTGATCAGACTTGTGTTATATGCGGTCGGGTGAAACATATTGATCAGGCTATGTTAGTCAGGGTCAGATGAAACATACTGATCAGGCTATGTTAGTCGGGGTCTATGAAACATAGATCAGACTATGTTAGTTATGGTCTGATGAATACTGATCAGACTATGTTAGTTATGGTCTAATGAAATATACTGATCAGACTATGTTAGTTATGGTCTAATGAAATATACTGATCAGACTATGTTAGTTATGGTCAGATGAAATATACTGATCAAACTGTGTTAGTCAGGGTCAGGTGAAACATACTAACCAGATTGTGTTAATCATGGTCAGGTGACACATACTGATTAGACTATGTTAGTCATGGGAAACATACTGATCAAACTATGTTAGTCAGGATAAGGTAACGTACTGATCAGACTATGTTAGTCAGGGTCAGGGGAAACATACTGATCAATACCCCGCCTCAATTCCAGGCACTTCTCCCTGGAAACATACTGTTTCGTGGCAGTCTGATAAACGATGTCAGGACCGGCTCTGCGATCCCTATAGTAGGGAGCTTACTGAGGAGCCTCGCACTGCACGTCAGTCTGGAGGACCCCAGTGGTTAACGTGTACAACCAGATAGCTGTTACAGGAACGTGAAATATTATAATAATATGTCTCCAGTCTGATTTCATTGTTTTTATTGTTTGTAAGTGCTTATCTCAACTGTGTTGTATATTTCTCGTTATCGTGTAAAGAGAAGACTCCCTTCCTTTCCTTACCTTCCATATTTATCTTCATTCCATCTTCTACGTCTTAGTCTTAGTCATGTACCTCTACATGGGCAGGTCCTAGCTCTGGCGTCAGCTGGATGTAGCCAGGAGGGGGATTTCCTGCTTAGCGGGTTCGGCTCGAGCAGCTTATTACTTCGCTGCGTTGGGATAAGTGCCGTGGAGGGTGGTTAACCGATGTGCTAGTCTATCGTAATAGAGAAACACAAAGTAGACCCGCAGCCTGTTAGGCGCCATCTATGCTGCTCTTAACAAACCACATAAACATGACCGGTGTTATACCATGTCACACAGTTACTCGCCTCTCACGACATGATCTCTGTGCGGCAGTGGTGCTATTCTTGTCATTCACAAAGACTCCGCGTCTGACTACTACGTACATAACCGAAAAACCGGAAGTAAATATAAACATAAACTACGTATTTCAAAACAAGCTCTTATTTACACTAAGCCATGATGGTCCTACACGAGTTCTTTTTCTTCGTTCGTTCTCATTCTCCAGCTACCAAACCCTGAAAGGGCTTAAGTAGCAGAATGTAGTCCAGAGAACGGAATGCGTTGTGTCGTAGTTTACAGCTTGGCTGCTATATTTGCACCTTTCGGTCCAACACGTCCGACTTCAGCAAGCATTTTTTTAGTACCGGGTTAGCATTCCCTCTTCGATCCCTTCTCCTTAGCCAGTCTGCCCTGATGCAGCCTGTTATCCAGGATCACCGCGTGGAGGTGTATAAGGGTCTTGGCAGCCATGGTTCGCTGCCCCTGACGCTAGCAGTCAGCTATGGGTAGCTGATCACTGCAGCTCATGTGCTGCTCAGCATCTTGATCCCCTACACGAGTTCAAATGTGATAGAATGACAGGCTGCTCTAGTTAAGGATGCGTACATATGTTGAGCTCTCTAGGTTATGGGGAAGTCTTGTTACAATTGGAGAAATAGAAGCCAGCTCAAACGGCAACGTTCGTTTCAATATAAGCTTATAATAGCCTCTTATATTTCATCTACACGATCTCAACAAAAATACTGCATTTATCACTCTCTCTTGTCTCTGTCTGTCTCTCTGTCTTTCTTTTTTTCTCTTGATGTATCTCTCTCCCTTTCTCTCTGTCTCTCTCTCTATCTGTGTTTCTCTCCGTCTCTCTGTGTCTTTATCTCTGTCTCTCTGTCTTTCTCTCTCTGTTATTCTCTCTCTATCTTATTCTGTCTCTCTTTCTCTGTCTCTATTTTTCTTTCTGTCTGTTTCTCTCTTACTGTCTCTCTACCTTTCTGTTTCTCTCTGTATTTTGCTCTGTCTGTCTCTCTTTCTCACTGTCTCTGTCACTCTCTACTCTCTTTCTGTCTCTCTCTGCTCTATGTCTGTTTCTTTCTGTCTCTCTCCTTATGTCTGTCTCTCTGCCTGTCTGCATCTCTGTCTGTCTCAGTCTCTCTCTCTGTCTCTCTCTCTATCTGTCCTTCTGTCTCCCATTCTGTTTCTCTCTCACTCTGTCTCTCTCTCCCACTTTACCTGTGTCTCTCTCTCTGGCTCCCTCTGTCTCCATCTCTCTCTCCTCTCTCTCTCTCTCTCGGACTCAAATTGTCTCACTTGGTTTAGATTTTCAAGCCCTGTTTGAATACAGCGGCGAGGGTCAGCGGTTTATTTGGGTGCATTATGTTTCTTGCATAGCTTTTCCAATTATTATCTGTGGCTATTTTTGGTGTCTGTCAGTGTGAAATGTCTCCATGCTGGATATCTTCTTATTCGCCGTTTGTCTTGAAAAGGACGTTGTGTCGCAGATTACAGCGAGGCTGCCATATCTGCTCCTTTCGGCCTTAGACATCTGTCTTCCACACGACATTTTTGGGACCGGATTTGCTTGCCATCTGCGGTCCCTATTCACTTAGCCAAACTACACTAGTGCAGCGTGTTTTCAGGGCCGTCACGTGTAAATGGAATAGGGTCTTGGTCAGGTCTGGCCATTGATCCTGATCCAACCAGCCAGCTATAAGTCACTGGTTGCATATTCGGCCATTTTGGAAATTTTAAAATATGTATATTTGGGTATGTCGTATACAGCGCGCATTGTTTCCACCCGCATCACATAAGTTGGTAATCTAGTCTTTAAAACCTCATCCTCGATGGATATGACAGACCATGGCCTACTTTAGACAACCCCTTGAAGCGCCACATTTCACCGCCGATTAAATAACGGAACTCATTTTGTGCCAAGGTTTATAATCAATCCATGCTCCACACAAAGAAATCAAACAAATTCAAAACTCGACAAATCACCGTTGAGTGTGATCCTTTCACAGAATCCTGTCCCGAAACCAACTGCATATTCATCTTTCTTTCCCGCATATGCTATTATAGTTGTACTGATAGTTGACACATGCCGGTTCCATTATTTAGTTAGCCGTTGAATGTGACGTTTTAAAGGGATTTATCCATGAGTGAGAAGGCCTGCATCTACAGTCGGCTCTAAGACAGACCTTCATGAAGAAAGCCAGCAAAATGATGTAATGCTTTGGACTGAAACCCCCAATTTAAGAGAAGAGTAGGGAAACCACATAAACTCTTGCAGTGATCAGCAGAGGAGGGCATGGCATCAGAATACTTATGAGGGAAACTTAAGAGAACGACGCAAATTAAAATAATGGAGAGTGATCGGGGAAGACGCTTATTATATGGATTCAATAAAGTGGAAAAGAAATTAGAAGTGACACATAATAATTCGAGTCAGGTTGAAATTATGTGCATATATATATATATATATATATATATATATATATATATATATATATATATATATATATATATAATATAATATATATATATATATATATATATATATATACACACACACACACACACACACCACACTACACCACACCACACCAACCACACATATAGGCGCTCGCGCGTGTTCAAATGATATCGGACCTAACTGCACCAAGTGAACATACGTACGATGCGCATGATAACGTCACTTCTGATGTAAACAGCACATATCAACCGTAAAGTTTGCAAAATTTCATTATCCTCCGACTCATAGTTTTCTCAGCAGATCGTTGAAAACATGGCGAGTATGATACGAAATCCGTCCAGAGTTGATCAGCGAGCGGTGATTTGGTTTCTAACAACTGAAGAATGTCGACCAGTTGACATTCATCACATAATGCATGCAGTGAATGGTGCCAAAGTGTGATGAACGTAAGCTCCGATGACGGTCCAGCCGAATTGCTGCATCAATTTTGGCGATGGCATCATCTGACGCAACAATATGCGTCTGACCTGGTTTTGGAAGATCTTTCGTTAACTCACGTCCTTCTTTAAACATAGTTGTCCAGTTCTTCGCTGTTGTCTTCGACACACTTTTGTCACCATACACTGCCGGAATTCTGCGATGAATGTCAACTGGTCGACATCCTTCAGCTGTTATAAACCGAAACACAGCTTGGTGATCAACTCTGGACGGATTTCGAATCATACCCGCTATGTTTTCAACGGTCTGCTGAGGAAACTAAGTCGGAGTATAATGAAATTCTGCAAACTTAACGGTTGGTACGTGCTGTTTACAGCAGAAGTGACGTCATCATGTGCATCGAACGTATGTTGACTTGTTGCAGTTTGGTCCGGTTTCATTTGAACACGCCTCTTAAATATATATATAGGGAAAGTCATTAAGAGATATGAATTATAATATTAAAAAGTGAATGGAAGAATATGTACAAGGAAAAATCTTATTTCAGAACACACACTTTCTCTTTAGCAATACCCTATGTAGGTGTCTTGACGATCAAGTGGTGTGCGAGTACACAATATAGCGTACAGCATGGTCGCCCCACTGTTGATTTGCAACGTGGACAAATAATGAGTCGTTATTAGTTTATTTGTTGTCAGAGGATGTGAAACCTTCTTAAATCTACTAAAGAATGAAGGTTGTTTGAGCCTGGGAAGAGTGTATGAATGTGTAGAAATATTTCAAAATGGGAGACAAAACGTCAGTGATGAACAACGGGGAAACAGCGAATTGAAGAGCATTCAGTTTTTGCAGGAAAGACTAATTATACACACCGTCCGACTGTGTGCTAAAAATCATGTTATGACTTTGTCTCTCACAGTTCGCCAAGATCGTTAGAGATGTCGCACATGTCAGCAGGGCATTTCTGTTCGTTCGTGCACATGGTTAGAGGGCACCTAACTCTAACCAAAACTGAACACACAGACACATGATAGATTCCTACATGTGTGAGTTTCTGTGGCGACATCGGAATAAAGTCCGTCAGTTAGACCCGTTCGACAATGTTCTGCAGGACATCACAAAATTTTGGCCTCCTGTAGCTAGACACTTATAATTATTTTTGTACGGAAACCAGTGTGGTCATTAAATGGTATAACATTTCAGAATGGGTGAATTAACGCACAAGAACCGATACAAACATTTGATCCTCTCTCAATACCTATATGTTTGTGAAACATGAACTTTGAGATGGAACAGAAAATCTAAACACTGTAGATGATCTGCTTAAAACATATCCTTGGGATAACATACAGGGATCGTGTTACAGATCTCAACGCACGCTGTACAACCCGGCAGAATAACAAGGCTATTAAGACCTGTCAGTTGTAAAAACACACAAACTCCAATGGTACGGCCATGTGATGCAATCGAATCGGTTGCTAAACACGATACTCAGGAGCAAAGTTCCTGGCGAAAAAAAAGAGAGGTCATCCTAACATGCGCTGAGCGAATTAACTTCTGAAATGAACGGGCCAAACCTTAAAAGAGACTGAAACACTTGCGTCGTACCGACTGAGATCAGGGTAGGATGTGATACCCCTACGACCTCTGAGATCAACAGACGAAAGCAGAGACAGACAGTTCAAGATGCAGTGAAATGTGATTCCTCTACGACCTCCGAGATCAGTGTTTCCCAACCTTTTTTACACACGTGGACCGGGAAACATTTTTCGCATGCTGGTGAAAATAGGAATAGTTTGAAGAAAGTTAACAGTTTTTGTTATTTAATTTTTTTCGGTCTCCATTCTGAAGGAATTCAAATTTTACAAAACAAAAACATACAGAAAACTTGCCTTCCAAAATACAACACAGTATTAGCAGATAAATGAACCTCTAAAACGTATCTATCAATTTTCCAATGACCTAATTTTACGTATGCATATAATTTATGGGTAAATGTAAGCATTTCCCCCAAAACCCATGGCCAACTGTAGGTCAAGCCAAAACCTCACTTGGTTTGATAAACAAACACGACAAATATGGACGAGCTCTCTTGTGTTCGGAAAGTATAGATAGTTGTGTATCTGACGTCATTTGAGTTTTAAAAGTTAGCCAGTCAGAGCTTAGATCACCTCAAGCTGATCTCCGCAGTTTGTTACTTAAGCCACAAACACTTTTTCGCGGATCGACAGTACATTTCTGCGGGCCGGCATCGGTCAGGGGACCAGCGGTTGGGAAACACTGTCCTCGATTGCAGGAAATACGAATGCAGAGTCGTAAATGTGAAACGCACACTGTCAGTTTTATAGTTAAAGACCAACTCTCCAACAGATCTATCACTCGTACCCACCATTAGTTCTGTCAGCTTTCCCTTTCTCCAGTTAGCTTTTCCTTTCTCCAGTCAGCTTTCCCTTTCTCCAGTTAGCTTTCATTTTCTCCAGTTAGCTTTCCTTTTCTCAAGTCAGATTTCCTTGTCTCAAGTCAGCTGTCCTTTCCCCCAGTCAGCTTTCCTTTTCTCTGGTCAGCTTTTCTTTTCTCAAGTCAGCTTTCCTTTTCTCCAGTCAGCTTTCCTTTTCTCCAGTCAGCTTTCCTTTTATCCAGGCAGCTTGCCTTTTCTCCAGTCAGCTTTCCTTTTCTCTTCATATAAAGCAATAGGCCATTCCATACAGCTGCCACTTTACAGGAAGCCAGTATCCAAACACTTTCAATGGCAGTTTCTGCAGCCAAAGGTTTACATGTTAAGACTGTAGGTCCATGCAAACCTTTCGTATCCGTCTGGGAATTAACAGTGATACTATTATTTCAACACTAGGCATTAGCAGAAGTTTCCCATCGCGGACGAAGATGGCGGCAGTAACAGATTTGTTTGGGCAAACGTTACCACGTATGAGTATGCATGTGACGGCGCAGTGTCCTATCCTTGATATGCACATCCAATCGCACGAGGGGCACAAATAGACAACAATAGTAACCGGGGCCGTATTACGAGGCGATCTTTCGGGCGGCTCGCTTATCTCTCGCTGCATTTGAGATTTTCTGCTCAGTCAGACGATCACATTGTGTGATTGTAAAGCTCAATGCTGAGCGGTCCGACACAAGCGACACCCAAGAGGCAACATCAATATGGCGGACGTTCAATTAGGTATTATCGAATCTTTTTAGAAATTCTTCTGACCGCCCAATGAACACAGGAAAGGTGTTGCTTAAGCAGGTGGGGGTCGGTCATGCGACAAAACATGCCTAGTCAACACAACGTTGGCGTTCTGTAGCAGTGTAGTTGCTAGGAAGTTTTTCCCTATGAAGCACTTCGTAGTTGGGTACTCTGTCCTGCCAGTTCATTCATTGACGTAAGGGATCTCTCGCATTTAGCAAGAATTTTATTTACAATTTAAACATTTTTTGTATTACATTGCTGTATAATTGTCTAGTTTTATGTACGTTACCACTCGAGTGGTGTCCGAGGAGGAAATATCACCACTGCACCATAATAACTATGTCGTAATAGACTCGCCCACTGCACCATAATAATCATGTCGTAATAGACAAGAGCGTGGAGCGTGTAGCCTTGTCGATAGTGACCTTGGTATACTGAGATTACAGCGTGCCAGGGTTTGAATTCACCGACGGACAGAAAAAAATCCGTGGTTCGTGCTAGGTATCACCGCTCCTCCATTCAGTCCAGCTGTAATTTGGTACCTGACGTTTGAGTTGCGGAAGGTAAAAGCAGCAAGGAAGGGAACTGAGAATCTCACCTCACATGGCAGCGGCTTAATGCGAAGCGTGTTCAAATGAAACCGGACCTAACTGCACCAAGTGAACATACGTATTATGTGCATTATGACGTCACTTGTGATGTAAACAGCACATACCAAGCGTCAAGTTTACACAATTTAATTATCCTCCGACTCAAAGTTTTCTCAGTAGGTCGTTGAAAACATGGCGGGTGTGAAACGGAATCCGTCCAGAGTTGATCAGCGAGCGGTGATTTGGTTTCTAATAGCTAAATAATGTCGACCATTTGACATTCAGAATGCAGGCAGTGTATGGTAACGAAAGTGTGTCGAAGACAACAGTGAAGAACTGGACAACGATGTTTAAAGAAGGACGTGAGTTAACGCAACAATATACGCCTGGTCTGGTCTCGGGAGATCTTTCGTTAACTCACGTCTTATTATAAATACAAGCTTTTGTCGAGTAACGTTGTTTAAAAAGAAAATATTTATTTAATCTATGTAGATTATTGTTTTTTCGTATAAATACTTATAAGTATTTTGTTTGATTTGTTTCAATTACCATTTGTTGGTTACATAATCCATATCATTTATTGTAATATTGATTAAGTACCTTATCTATGATTGCCCCAATAATTGTTTTGTTTGTGTGTATCAGACAGGTCACCAACCTGCGGTCAGGATCTGGGATGTCCAGGAAAAGACGCAAGTGGCCGAGTTTCATGGTCACAAGTTCGGAATCAGCTGTGTGGTAGGTACATTAAACAAAAACATTTGAGAGATTAAGTGAAAAGGTGAAGGTCGGTCAGAAAATGTGTAACTGTTGTAGCGCGATATGTATTCTTCGTAATCGTTCGTTCTCAAACTATCGCTGCGAACAAGTAGTCGGATGTAGTCCAGAGAACGGAATGCGCTGTGGCGTAGGTTACAACTTGACTGCGATATTTGCGCTTTTCGGCCCAACCCATCTGGTTTAAGCTGGCTGTTTTGGGTATCGGGTTTGCTTTTCCGCTGCAATCCATATTCTCTTAGCCAGACTATACTAGTGCCGCCTCTTTCCAAGGTTCCGCTTGGAGACGGAATACGGTCCTGGTGACCCGGATGAGTCGCTGGCTGCTGGTAGCTCTGTGATGTATCTTCAGCTCCAATCAATATACTATTGCAACAAAGAGATTATAGGAGCTGAAAATGAACTGGTATCAACGGAATACAGACTGAATCGTAAAAAGATACAGAGAACAGCTAACACCGTTATACAAAAAATTGTCTAAGAGATTTTGCCAAAGTATTCAAAAAATTCGGTTAAACAATTAACACTTTAATCAGTTAAACGTTACACACTTCAATTACTAACGACATAGAGGAATCCTCAATATTTAATGATCGTGTACAACAACGATGGAAAGAATATTTCCAATAATTATTTAACCCAACAGAGGTACTTAGGGAAGATCAATATTTTTCTAAAGACACAAGAATTATCTGGAACCTGATGTATGTATTGAAGAAATAGGACGTGATATAAAGAACAGTCTTAGAAATAAGTCACCAGGTATTGACAGCATAACAACTTAAGCAATTAATACCTGTGAGAAGACATGGGGAGTGTCTGAAATAACTACCGAAGTATGACAAGGATGTGTGCTTCCACCATTGGTGTTGAACATTTACATGAACAAAATAACAACAATTGAAGCCAGTCAAATTGCAACATCACATATGGAATTTAACATAAGCGTAGAACCCAATTCATTACACGAACTACACTTTGCAGACGACTAAAACATAATATATGATGACAAAGATAGATAAAAATATTCACATGCATGCACAGTCTGTGGACAATATAATAAGAATATTAACACATCGAGGACATAAACCATTACGAACACCAGGCCCACATCATAAGTATAAGCAATATCAAACTTAAGCAGCCCAAGAGGTCAAATACATGTGAGTTCTTTTATATAATCGATGGAGAGCTTGGCTTGGCTTCATTCGTTCTCAATCTCCCGCTACCAAACACTGAAAGGTCTTAAGTAGCAGAATGTAGTCCAGAGAACGGAATGTGTTGTGTCGTATTTTACAGCTTGACTGCGATATTTGCACCTTTCGGTCCAACACATCCGAATTCAGCAAGCATCTTTTGAGTACCGGGTTAGCATTCCCTCTTTGACCCTTCTCATTAGCCAGTCTGCCCTGCTGCAACCTGTTATCCAGGATCACCGCGTGGAGGTGTAGAAGGATCTTAGCAGCTATGGTTCGCTGGCCCTGACGCTAGCAGTCAGCTATAGGTCGCTGACCACTGCAGCTCATGCTCTGCTCAGCATCTTCATCCCGATGGAGAGCCTGATAAAGACATTGCAACTAGGTGTCAAGAAGCATGTGCTGTGACCTATCAACTGTCACCACGACTTACTTAAACATCCGAACATCAGCATGGCAACAAAACAACAACTGATAACAAGTATATTTATAGCAACTCTATTCTACCGATGTCAAATTTGGTCCATATACAGGGTGAAGGAGAGGAAAATTACAACCTGTGAAATGAAATGTTTAAGAGGCTATTTATGTCGCTAGGAGAGATACCAAAACTTCTAGACAAAGAATCGAATCCTTCGAGTCAAAATATTACAGAAAGATCCTCAGTATACCATGGACAGAGAAAAGAACAAATGTAGACATTCGGCAAGAGTTGAACATAGAGGAGAACTGGTTTATCAATTCCATTTTGACTAGAAAATGCAAATACTTTGGTCACATCAAGAGACACAACGGTCTTGAGAGGACGGGGATGGAAGGTATGGTGCCAGGCAAAAGAGGAAGGGGTAGACCAAGAAGACGATGGCACCAAGATATCCATGAATGCCTGAGTATGACAGTGGCGGAAGCTGGTGTTTTGGCAAGGGAACGAGTTTCTTTCAGACATACTGTGATGGGAGCGACGTTCTACAAAGGACATGCTACATGATGGATGGAGAGATACATTAAGAAATGGTGACATTAGAAATATAAGTACCCTTCGTGAAGACAGAAAATACGATGGCTCGGTCATCTCATTAGAATGCAACCTTATCAACTACAACTGAGGGGGACGGCGTGGGCTAGTGGTTAAGTGACACGGCTCACTCACAATCCGAATGTACTGCGTTCGCTTCCCACCACAGCACCGGCCGTTACCCCGGGGAAGCAAACCATTGAAAATGCAGGAGGTAGCAAACCCTTACATAAAATGCAAGCCGAAGTCGGATGCCCGAGGCTAACAGGCGCAAAATAAAAATATAGTGCAACGCACAACCCCTGGAGGAATAGAGAAATATGGCGAACGCAAAAAAACAACAACAAAAACAAACTCTCACTGCGCACGTACAACACAAGAAGATCTTGTAGCGAAACCCGCATAGCAGATAGATAGATGACATAGGAGAAATCCTACAACTAGCACAATTTGCTTGGCCCAAGAAGTGCTCTCTACTAAGCTTACATGTCATATGAAAAGTTAGTAATTATTCAAGTATCGTGCCACTAATCTTAACGTCACTTTACGGACCGTGGTACCGTTAAGCTGAGTACTTTCTGTCTACATGAATATCCGCTCTCTTGTTTGCTGTAGACCTTCTCCCCATCACATAAATTCAGTACGCTATGTCAGAATAATAATGTCAACACAGCAGCATTTTCTTGATACTTGTGATCTCACGCACACATATACAGCCAACAACTGTCTGGTTTGTTATAAGGCCCAATAAACAAAAGGCACCAGCACACAAAGGCCTGACTAAATACCAATCAGAACACCTCCCTGATATTTAGCCACGTTATTCTGATTTCATAATAGTGTATTCATTTATACATTCCGCCACATTGACTATGTACGCATTCTGGCTTGCGTGCACGAAGGTAAATACTGATAGGGATTTGATTTGATGTTCGTAACGTGTCGTCGCCTCTCCTACGTTAAATCTAGCAGCACGAATGATACCTACCGTAGTTCCACAAGGACAGCTTAGTTGGAGAAACGTGAGTCAACTAATGCAGTGAACTTCTAGAGTACTAAAACCTATAATGAATGTTTGCTTTCTTGTCCAACCAGTTTGTTTGCTCAAGGTTTATGTAACCATTTTAAATCTCTGCGTATCCAATATCTAGTTAGTCGTCGGGTCATTGTCATTGCACGCGGTACAGGTCCATAAGCACTCAGATCTGATCCTCAGTATCTCAGCCAGCACGTGATGACTGACAGATCCGGTGCTGTGCTGGTTAACCAGACGTCTTTGGATCCCCGTATGGTGTTCATACCTCGACGCCCCACGTTTCACCCCCAATGAAACCAGTCGCGACAAGGACATAGAGTCTGGGTCGACTTTTAGTATATCAGTATAGTATATATATTAGTATATTCAGTTTTAGTATATCAGTATAGTATATATATTAGTATATTCAGTTTTAGTATATCAGTATAGTATATATATTAGTATATTCTGTTTTAGTATATCAGTATAGTATATATATTAGTATAATCTGTTTTAGTATATCAGTATAGTATATATATATATTAGTATATTCAGTTTTAGTATATCAGTATAGTAAATATATTAGTATATTCTGTTTTACTATATCAGTATAGTATATATATATTAGTATATTCTGTTTTAGTATATCAGTATAGTATATATATATTAGTATATTCTGTTTTAGTATATCAGCTCGAATATCAGCCGCCGTTGCTGTGCTCGCCAAACTGTCGGCGCTCTCGTTGCCTTCGACACCGGTATGTCCCGGAACTGGTATGAAAGTGATTCTGTCATCCCGACCGACATACCGACTCCAACAATTGGCGCCTCGTGTACCCTGATTGCACCTTTCTATGGTCCTCATTGAATCGATGAGAATACACACGTGTGGCGCTCAGTGACTCCAGCCAGACCATCGCAACAGTCATGATCTCCATGACAAGACAACTCTTGGTCAGCTGAAAAGCTTCACACTCCTCGATGATCGTTCCCCCTGTCACGCTGAGCTGTAAAGGCCTATGCATGCACTCCGCAGCCCACGGATCACAGATCCGTCATTGTAGATCAATATTCTTCTTTCGTTCGCTTTAAAATATTGTCTATATCTGCAATGTTGTATCTTGTATAAACTTCACTGTCTTTTGTAGTTCACATATAGGTCCATAAAGTTTCTCTTCCAGTGTTGTTTCTATGGGCCAGTGAGATTTTCTCTGTATATCATATTCGGGGCAGTTTTGTAGTATGTGCTCTGCTGTCTGGGGCGCATGTACACATGGCTGAGTTGCCCATCTTCATTTTTGTGTACATGTGGCTGCGGAGTCTGTTGTGTCCTGTTCTAGGGCGCAACACAACAGTTTGCTCTTGTCTGTTCATGTTATGGTAATCGTCTGGCGTTACTGTTGGTGGCTTTCTGATTGATTTTATCATCCTTATCTTCTGTTGGTATGTAACTGGCACATCTGGTTGCTCGTCTGCAGCACCCTCCTTTGCCAGGTTGATCTGCTCTCCCGTTTCCTGGTACTCCACAATGAGAAGGTATCAACTGCATGACAATCTTGCGCTGGTTGCTCAGTTAAGACAGTAGAGCCTGTAGATCTGGCAGTTTCTCGAGTTTAAGTGCTTGGAGTGCTGATTGTGCGTCTGTCAGAAATACTACAGGCTGTGAATTGACATTGGTGTTCAACAGTTTCTCAGTTGCCACCTTGATTGCCTGTATTTTTGCATCATGTGTAAGACATAATTTTTCAGTTGGTACTCTGACTGTATCCCTAATGTTGTTTGCGTATTCTATGTACACTCCCGCTCCACCATTCTTTACTGCATTCTGTGCTGACCCATCTGTGTATACTCTGATCCAGAGGTCTTGTGGGTCTTTGTAGATAATAAGATCACTCACCCTGGACATTCGTTATGTTAAAGTGGGACAGTCGCACGGAAAGTTTGCAGGGAATTCTCCGGTAACTCCGTCCATTCTTCGCCATTTGATATGTCACCCAACGCACACGTACGTTGCACCACAGCCTCAGACCGTCCCATCCAAGATGGTCACCTTGCAAGCCTTGTACCCTTGCAAATGCCGTTCATTCGCGTGATGTGAAAGTAAGTTCGGGCCTGACATATCTGCTACCTAAACCCCACAGTTTGCAGGTTTAAAAAAAAACTTTGCTGTTATGTCGTATCTCTTGTGCATCCGAGAATAATTCTCATAGCCTCATTCTGGATTTTTTCCAGTCTTTCCATCTGTATCTTGCTGAGCGCGAGAATTGCCAGGGCATATTCTATTGCGGAAAGGACCAACCTCTGAAATAACATCAAAAAGAGTCTGTTACAGTGAACCGCAGTCATCAGCCGCATCGCCGCCAGACCTTTACGGGATCTGATAGTGATGTGGTCCGCATGATCCTTGAAACGCAGGCTCCTGTGGAAGAGGACTCCAAAATATTTCAGTTTGTGGGATCTCTCTACTTGTGACCTGGGTAAGGATAAAGGGGGTATAGATGTGCAGACGATATCATTGTTCAGAGAGAACCATGTCATCAAAGACTTCGTCGGATTGATCAATGCTCCCGATTCACAACACCATGCCAATGCGGTTGAGCTCTGCTTGTAGCTCTCTTGCTATCTGCTCACGCTGATTCTTTTGAAGGTATACCATGACATCATCCACGTACGACAAAGTCCTACCGTTGTCCGTAATTACCTGCTCACCGGAAATACCAATTGAATACACATTGAACAGCACTCGAGACAAAGGCGATCCCTGTGGAAGGCCTGGGCTCGTCGTTGTTGATTCCGACGCACAGCTGCCACACCTAAGAACGACTCTCCTCTGAGCAAAAGCGCAAGACATCCACATACTCAGGAAGAGACAAAGCCTGAGCTCTTTAAGTCTATCCGCCAAGAAATTCACCGCAGCAACGTTGTACGCATCCTCTAAGTCAATGGCCATAGCACATGTTTCTTTAAGTGATTAAAAACCTTAAAATACGTCAAAGGCGAAGACACCTACACCTTGTTTCTCTGTGTCAGCCTACTTATGTCCTCATATCTAACACCGTCAGGTCCTGGTACAAAGTCTTTACGCCGCTCAAATGCAGCCATAATTTCGCCGACGGTCACATATGACTTCTTCTTTTATCCGACTGCCCTAGTCATACAGCGTCGCAGAGAGGCGGGATACGTAGGTTTCTTGTAATCGCCAAGTGTGAGGCTTGTGCTCCTGTTAGGTGTAACTTCCTGAAAGCGTCAGAGACACCTTCGATCCTCCGACGTCGAGGTCTGCTCCTTGCTTGTGGACTGAAAACCTTCATATGAAATGCTGTTGCTGCAGGCTGGTCATAATGCATTCTGTGACTAAATCACCAAACCACTTGATTTGTTGTACTTCAATGTAGTTACTAACTGGGTTTGTCTCCACTGTCTGCCTTAGTGTGGTGTTGTAGATTCGATCACGGATTGTCTTTCTGGCTGCACTACTCACACAGCGCATCTCACAGCTCTGGATCTCACTCTTATGTGTTTCTAGTAAGGACCAAGATTGACATTGTCAACACAACGTAGGAAGCAAGGGATGTCCCTGTTATTTGCAGAGCCGCCCATACTCTTGTGCATTAACCAGAACAACTTCAGGGACTTCTCCAATACAATTCCTGCTACCTGGCGGACTTAGCTTCATTCGCGATAATCTGGAACGTTGACTTTCTTGCCCATAATCTATTTTTTTTTTTTTAGTATTAGATTGAGAGGATGGGATCAAGATGCTGAGCAGCGCATGAGCTGCAGTGGTCAGGACCAGCGAAGCCTTCTACACCTCCACGCGGTGATCCTGGATAACAGGCTGAAGCAGGGCAGACTGGCTAAGGAGAAGGGATCGAAGAGGGAATGCTAACCCGGTACTCAAAAAATGCTTGCTGAAGTCGGATGTGTTGGACCGAAAGGTGCAAATATCGCAGTCAAGCTGTAAACTATGACACAACGCATCCCGTTCTCTAGACTACATTCTGCTACTGAAGCCCTTTCAGTGTTTGGTAGCGGGAGATTGAGAACGAACGAACGAAGAAGAAGAAGAAAAAGATTGAGAGGATCAATCTGAGCGCTACCCGACTTCCTGGTTTTCTGCTATCGTGCAAGAACTAGTCGTTTGTCAATCCATGCTCTGTTCACCTACTCATTCCACCAAGGTGGTTGTTTCCACCTCATCCTGGCACTACTGCCCTTCGTGTGTTAACTACGTCTAATTATGCTAACAAAATTCCCACCTGTGATGACATCTTAGAAAGAACACACCCTCGATCTGTGCATATTGGTTCTCACTTTCGCTACCAATATACTGCAAGGAAGGTCACTGCCATCATAACCTAATACTACCCATCTATGGGGTCTCCGTGACGAAGTGGTCAAGCCGTTTGCCTCGTGTTCAGACGGTCTGGGTTCGAATTCGAGCAGCAACGGTAAGTTCATGATGGATGGCAATTTTTCTGGAAATCCCTGGGTTCATCGATGAAGCTACAGAGTTAGTGCTTTGTATAATGCTCTCGGTAGGCGGGATACCGTTCTGTGGAGCGAGACTATATGGGGAGACCGCGGCGATGAAGTCGGGGCCCTGGCCTTTAACCTTGTATCTCCATCTGCATATTGCGGCCTTTGAGGGAGATACCAACGCCAAGTCAATAACGCTGTGGTCATCCCCTGGCCAGCTCGCCATTCGGGTTACCCCATCCCCGCTGATGCACAGGAGATCAGTGGTGACTAACGCGTCATCGTGCTCCCCACCCCGTTTATCGCAGAGGTTTGGCCCACGATTCAACTTTAGTCATGAAGTCACCACAGAAAATCACATGATGTTCCTGTACCAGGATCTCATTTAGGCACTGCCATTTCTGCCCATTCACTTTCGCGTTACACACATACGCGTTCACCAACACAAAAGCATTCCTCGCCGACTGAATTTCAGCTCCAAAGATATGTGTCGCACTTCTTCGTCACCAACAATTTGCGTGCCTGTCCCAAATGTTGTTTGTTCTAAAAACTGTGTAAACCTGCCAATCTCAGCACGCCGGTAACACCCAACTGTGTTTCCTGTAAGGCAATAATGTCAGCCCTATATAAAAGGCGCTCCAGCACAGTTCCAATGCAGAATTATCACATTGAGGTCCAAGAATCTGTGGCTAGCAACCTCATCATGCAAAATGAATTGCTACTAATCGCATCACCGCAAGACCACAAGTACGTTGATACAGGCTACCTGTACGGATGCTAGCTGAAGTGGACATCTTATGATTCACTTGGAGCGAGGAGGAGACAAGAAATGGGGTCTTACAAGTCCCGATCGCACTTCCCGTCATTCACACAGTCCGGAGTGTCAAGTAGTCTTGCCGGCTTGAAAGAACGCGTTAGAGACATTACCATACATGAATTGCATAATGAATAACTCGTTTTACCTGGATTCAGAAGAACAACAAAAGTATAACTATCCTTCAACATGCCTTTCATTAAAGATAGGGTGTACATCTACAAATGGAAAACCGCTAGGGTAGAAAGTTCCCTAACAGAAGATGTAATATAATGAGTGAGTGACAAATAAGTTACTACCAACATAAAATACACGACACCATCGACCAAACATACATTAGAAATTCATATGAATAGCTAACTCGCTAATATTCGTAGTTCTCAAATACATACTATCTCCAAGTAAAGAGATAGAATGAGAAAAAAGGGAGGGAGGGGGGGGAGAAATTGTAGGGGTGGGGGAATAAAAATGTACCATTAGGCGTCTGAGGCCCATTGCGTCGGTCGACCAGATCCATGATCCACTGTTATGGCATGGTTCCAGACCTCGTCCAGGTCTGAGGCCCGTTGCGTCGGTTGGCCAGATCCATGATCCACTGTTGTGTTATGGTTCCAGACCTCGTCCAGGTCTGAGGCCGGTTGCGTCGGTCGGCCAGATCCATGATCCACTGTTATGGCATGGTTCCAGGTCTGAGGCCCGTTGCGTCGGTCGGCCAGATCCATGATCCACTGTTATGGCATGGTTCCAGATCTCGTCCAGGTCTGAGGCCCGTTGCGTCGGTTGGCCAGATCCATGATCCACTGTTGTGTTATGGTTCCAGACCTCGTCCAGGTCTGAGGCCGGTTGCGTCGGTCGGCCAGATCCATGATCCACTGTTATGGCATTGTTCCAGACCTCGTCCAGGTCTGAGGCCCGTTGCGTCGGTTGGCCAGATCCATTATCCACTGTTGTGTCATTGTTCCAGGTCTGAGGCCCGTTGCGTCGGTCGGCCAGATCCATGATCCACTGTTATGGCATGGTTCCAGACCTCGTCCAGGTCTGAGGTGGAGATTGCCATCTGCTGGAGCCATACTATGTGGGGGGGGGGGGGGGGAGAGGGGCGGCGGTCTCTTCTGTGCCCCCAACCGGTCGGAAGAAGACTTTTGGGCGCAGAGGAACGACTTGTGTAGTATCTTGTGGGCGAGGTTTCCTGGTCTAGCCGTACAACATGACCGAACAAAGAAACTCGGCGGCGGTCAAGTGTTTCTGTGATTGAGAGGAGGCCTGTTTTAGCAGAGACCTCCACGTTGTGGATATAGTCATGCCATCATATGCCCAGAATACGCCTCATGGTTGCCCATGAGAAAGACCTCCAAAATCGACATGTCATATTTCAGCAATGTCCAGGTTTCTGAATCGTAAAGCATTACTGGGACCACGCAGGATTAGTAGATGCGGATTTTTGTTTCGAGGGAGATCTTACTTTTTCTCCACACACGTCCAAGGTCGTACATAGCAGACACAACTAGTCTGATCCGCCTTGACATTTCTGGACCGCTGCGCCATTGGATGATATCATATTGCCGAGATAATAGAATTCGCTGGTGCCCTCCGCATCGTGACCTTGAATTTTAATACCCACGGATGCTGTGTGTAGATGTCTGTTTACATGGGGTTTTTATCTTTTGAAAGGCTTGTAATAGTTTGCATCCCTTAGTTGTTGTGTTCTCAACGGAGGATTATATAATATGTATGTATAATCTTTGTTGTCAAATTTGGTTAATTGATTGTTTTGTACATCTGTTTACGTTGGAATCTCCATTTTTGTTACTGTTCATCATAATATGGGCTTACACACACATGGTCCATGGAAACATTGACGGTGTTTCATGGTACCCTGGCTTGAGAACCTGTGACTTACTACATAGCAGCCGTTAAAAAAAAAGCAGATCTCCAAATGGTGAGCCAAATGAGATGTAAAGTATGGCACTACATCTAGGAGGGCCCAGTCCTACCGTCCTCAGTGGGCCATGGAATATAAGAAAATCCTCTTCAACAGAGACAAATCATCAAACGTGAAGAAGTCAATACTAGCAATTTCTCCAACAACAGCAAAGGAAAAAAGCACAGGGTAGGGTCACGGAAGGAGAGGACAACACTTGAAATGGACTGGACAGACTCTCACAAGACAGCTCTAAACGAAGAATATTCTGAATATCTTCTCCGAATGATGATCAGAGTAGATAATACATTTGAAAGGTGGAACTGAATAACTGTCATCATCATCAACATGTGCCCTTTTTCATTCCAACAGGAGCATGGGACTATGACAGCCTCCTTGTTGGAGGTTTCCACGTCAGTATTTATGTTCTCTTTTAAAGATGGTTTCTGTGGCATCCTACTTAATCGTCTTAATGCATACACTCAGTGGTGCCGTTAACAATAAGCTTTGTGTTTCCTCAAACACAGCTAGTTCTGAACATAATTCTCTGACCAATGTAAGATATCCCGTTACATCCATACCTTGGTTGTGGGAGAGATGGAAGGGGTGTGGTGGGCGCTGCAGACACGTGCAATAAAGTGTGCAAAAATACCCTACCCCATTGAATAGGACATGTATTGAAGATGTCATCTCATTATAGAACAACAAACTTCAATTTAGATCAGATGAAATGCTGACGCCGCATTGAACTTTGAATGGCGCAGGTCTGCTTTATTTTCAGTTCTTGCTTTGGTGGTACGGTGTAGTTGGCTCTTTGTGGTACGCTGTGATTGGCTCTTAGTGGTTCGCTGTGATTGGCTCTTTGTGGTACGCTGTGATTGGCTCTTTGTGGTACGCTGTGATTGGCTCTTTGTGGTACGCTTAGACTGGCTCTTGGTGATACGCTGTGATTGGCTCACGGTGGCCGTCTCTTGATGTTCTTTCTCACTTACATAAAGGGGATCAAGATGCCGAGCAGCGCTTGAGCTGCAGTGGTCAGCGAATCATAGCTGACTGCTAGTGTCAGGGCCAGCGAACCAGAGCTGCCAAGACCCTTCTACACCTCCACGCGGTGATCCTGGATAACAGGCTGCAGCAGGGCAGACTGGCTAAGGAAAAGGGATCGAAAAGGGAATGCTAACCCGGCACTCAAAAATTGCTTGATGAAGTCGGATGTGTTGGACCGAAAGGTGCAAATATCGCAGTCAAGCTGTAAACTATGACACAACGCATTCCGTTCTCTGGACTACATTCGGCTACTTAAGCCCTTTCAGTGTTTGGTAGTGGGAGATTGAGAACGAACGAAGTCAAGTCAAGCCACTTACATCAAGGAAAGAAGGACACAACAATTTGAGGTTAATAAATTGTTAACAGCGTAATGACAACGACCACAAAAACAAGTATTGTCAGCATACATAAATCATATAGTCGTACATGCAAACCAAATCATATACACATGCACACGTACAATCACTGACGTGTACATCAAACAACATAACAAAGGTCAACTGATAGATACTCCGAAACACTCCAGCGGACGAATGCTTGTCCCTACAGGAAAGAGACGAATTGGAACACACGCACGTGCGCACACACACACTTACACACCACACGACTCACCATAACCTCCACAGTGTTACCGTTGTCATATCTGTTTGGTTTCCTTACTCTCAACTCGCAATTATAGAATGTAAATCTACAATGAGTATACATCTCACTTGTAGACGCTATCAAGAAAGTTATACCACATCACCCAACAACATTCAAATTAACATCGTCTAGAAAAGGCAATCACGCTTCAGTATAATAACCAAAATAAAATGTATGTAACCTGACTTGGCCTGACTAAAGTCAACAGTAGGCAAAATATCACATTACAGAAACTAGAAAACAAGCGTATCAAGTACAGCATTGGCTTCCTCTTGTCAGATTGCCTCTGTCCTTCCACTTGTCAGATTACTACCAGCCTTCCTTTTGTCAGATTACTACCAGCTTTACTCTTGTCAAATTACTACCAGCCTTCCTCTTGTCAGATTACTACCAGCCTTCCTCTTGTCAGATTACTACCAGCCTTCCTCTTGTCAGATTACTACCAGCCTTCCTTTTGTCAGATTACTACCAGCCTTCCTCTTGTCAGACTACCTCCAACCTTCCACTTGTCAGATTACTTCCAACCACATGTACAATATTCTCGCTTTCAATCAAACTTCAAAACACCAAATTAAGTCTAAATGGCAAATTCCTGCAGCCAAACGACAACCCAAACTATCTGGGAGTCACATTTGATCGGCGCATGACATGGAAAAGTCAGATCGAGAGAAACCGAATGAGAGCCAGAGAAAGAATGGCAATCATGAGGAAACTTGCTGGCACAAGCTGGGGAGCAGACGAAAGCATACTAAAGAAACTGTACACTGGAAGAATGAGACCAGTTCTCGAGTATGGCATTGCGGCATGGACAACAGCAGCAAATGCGAACTTCGATAAAGTTAGCAAACTTCAAAACCAAGCCATGAGAGTTATAACAGGAGGCATGAAGTCAACGCCAATTATAGAACTTGAAAAGATTACAAAACTGCAATCCATGACCGATAGAAGAGACTGCAGAGCCCAGCTGCAGTCAGAGAAACTCCGAAGACTGACTGACCATCCAATGCACCAGAGACTAAACAATTTGGGAAATGGGAAACTAAAGCGGAGAAACTTTGCAGAAATAGCCAAAGCAAAGATGCACGAAGATCCCATAAACGCACTAACAACACCAAAGCCCATCACTACTGTACGAAAACCTACCTGGAGGCAGGATATATTTCCAGAGGTGGTAGAAAATATACCAAGTATCGGAAACAAAAAACTGCCAGACTGAAAAAGAAAGGAGAGATACTACCCTAAGCTTTAAATCGAAAAACTACCCAAGCATGGACTGGACCCATGCATACACCTACGGTTCTGTAACAAACACTACACAGAACGGAGGGGCAGGAGCATTCCTGAACCTACCAAATGGCAGAAAAATAACACTGTCATTCGCTACTGGTAAGTACACAAGCAATTTCAGAGCGGGGGCAGAGGCACTGAGGGCGGCAGTGGAAGAAATGGTGACACACAATGAAAATGAAAGCCATATAGTCCTGCTTACAGATGCTCTGGCCGTAGTCACAGCGCTAAAAAGCCAGAAAAACACTGAGCTTAATGAATTAAGAGCAGTACTCTGTCAACTATGCCAGCAGTCCGCACCGAAAAGGGTAGTGGTACAGTGGGTCCCATCACACTGCAACATCCAAGGCAACGAGGAGGCAGACAGACTGGCAAAAGAAGGTGCAAGACTACCACAAACAGATACTAGTATGACGTACGAAGAGTCAAAACGGCTTATTAAAACCATATACATGACTAAATGGGAAACTGAACATACCGGCTACACCAAAAACGATGCCTATTACCAGTTGAACAGAAGAGAGCAGGTCGTTGTCTTCAGACTTCGCACTGGCCACAATAGACTGAGGTACCACCTATTCAACAAATTGAAGATAGGTGGTACCGACGAATGCCCGTGTGGTACCGGGAAAATGACCGCTGAGCATCTGCTGCAGAACTGCCCGACATACGAGGATCAGAGAGAGCAGATGTGGCCATCACCAGTGGAACCACAAGACAAGCTCTATGGCAGTGTTGACAGCCTCAGGATGACCGCCGCTTTTTTTCGAAAAAATAATGGTTACTGTCTGACTGCGTACGATGAAGATGAAAAGAAAAAGAAGATTACCTCTAGCCTTCCTTCTGTCAGATTACCTCCAGCCTTCGTCTTGTCAGATTACCTCCAGCCTTCCTCTTGTCAGATTACTACCAGCCTTCCACTTGTGAGATTACTACCATTCCACTTGTGAGATTACTACCAGCCTTCCACTTGTCATATTACTACCAGCATTCCACTTGTCAGATTACTACCAACCTTCCTGTTGTCAGACTACCTCCAACCTTCCACTTGTCAGATTACTACCAGCATTCCTCTTGTCAGATTACCTCCAGCCTTCCTCTTGTCAGACTACCTCCAACCTTCCACTTGTCAGATTACTACCAACCTTCCTCTTGTCAGATTACTACCAGCCTTCCTCTTGTCAGATTACTACCTCCAACCTTCCTCTTGTCAGATTACTACAAGCCTTCCTCTTGTCAGATTACTACCAGCCTTCCTCTTGTCAGATTACTACCAGCCTTCCATTTGTCAGATTACTACCAGCCTTCCTCTTATCAGATTACCTCCAGCCTTCCACTTGTCAGATTACTACCAGCCTTCCTCTTGTCAAATTACTACCAGCCCTCCTCTTGTAAGATTACCTTCAGCCTTCCTTTTCAAATTGGTTCTCAGTAAATTGTCATGTCGTTTTAAATATCTGAAATACGCTACCTAATGGGCATAACTAATCTACCACTTTCAGCTTGTTGCTTTCCGCCGTGAACATAATGAGGCTGATGCCTAAACCTGTTTGATACGCTTGTTAAATCCCCTTAAGTTTTCTTTATGTCATATCATGCTTCAGTGCGGAGATGATTTTTGATTTAAGGAGTAAGGCCTGTCAAGCGGGAAGCCTTATGTGGCTATGCTGCTTTCAATGGACTGTTAACTCTGGTACTATGTGCTCACAACCTATTTGAATGTCTCTACCAAAGCAAGGTTATAGTATTATACTTTTTCTTCGTCTTCCTTGTCGTTTGCTATCATGTATTAATTGCATCTATTTCCTTCATAATCCTGGCAGAGTGTTTCGTGCTTCTTCATGCTCCATATATCCCTCAGCAGGTTTGGAGAGAGCATTTGTTTCTCTCCTATTCCACAAACTGTGACAGCATGTTCTACTTTTTCTAAATGCTTCTGGTAAACGCTTCTTTGTATAGTTCATGTATACACTATTGGTATTCATTATTATTGTACAGTTCAAGTATACTATATGGGGATTCATTATTATTGTACCCATTGTATCTAAATAGCATTGCTTTCTTATGGATACTATCTGGTGTTTGACGTGTCATGTGGCAGGATCATTTGGTTTGCTGTCTCTTGATGTGGTCTAGCACTGGTGTTGGACCTGTCTCCTAATGTCTTCGTTTCTGATTCTATCCATTATTGTTACTCCAAGTATTCTGCGTAGGCATTTCATCTCTGTTGTTAGATTGTCTTATATTGTTATTCCAAAGGGCATTGGGTAGTCCTCGGGTCTGAATCACTGGCTATTTGTACCTATCAGTGTCGTAGTAGCCGTTCTTTCATTCATCAGACATGGCTAAACCACCAAAGTTTAGATCGCTTCACTCGATTATGTAATGGCTGGGCTTCGAGAAACCTTAAGTGCACTGATATATTCTTTCTTTTCATAAATTCTCATAGCTTTCTTCGGGAAACCTTAAGTGTACTGATATATTCTTTCTTTTCATAAATTCTCATATCTTTCTTCGGGAAACCTTAAGTGTACTGATATATTCTTTCTTTTCATAAATTCTCATATCTTTCTTCGGGAAACCTTAAGTGTACTGATATATTCTTTCTTTTCATAAATTCTCATAGCTTTCTTCGGGAAACCTTAAGTGTACTGATATATTCTTTCTTTTCATAAATTCTCATATCTTTCTTCGGGAAACCTTAAGTGTACTGATATATTCTTCCTTTCTGTTCTCATAGATTTTTCCAGAGAACATTAAGAGTACTGATATATTCTTCCTTTCCGTTCTCATAGCTTTCTCCAGAGAACATTAAGGGTACTGATATATTACTCTTTTCCAGACATTCCCATAGCTTTCTCCAGAGAACATTAAGGGTACTGCTATATTCTTCCTTTCCGTTCTCATAGATTTCTCTAGAGAACATGAAGGGTAATGATATATTCTTTCTTTTAATAAATTATCATAGCTTTCACCAGAGAACATTAAGGGTACTGATATATTCTTCCTTTCCATTATCATAGCTTTCTCCAAGGAACCTTATTGAATTAGTTTTGCGGATCCAAGAAGCAGAAGTGTATTTCATATCACACTCAAGAATGTTTTAACCCAGTTGCCTGTGCGTGAAGAACATAAGCGTACACGTTTCGTGTGTGTCTCTGTTTAAACCCGATATCGGGTATATACTTTTCCGTGTTGCTATACTTTTGATTTTCAAAGGGGGGTGGGGCGAAGCGGTTAGTGAGTGACTCAAAAGCCAATCTTGCCGGGTTCAGATTATCGACACATAAAATCATAGCCATGTGAGAAATAAAGCCATACAAAATAAGTGCTGGTCTGATGCACTTGACCGTTAGGTGCACAAAACAACGCACTTCACCTTAGGAACAACAACGAACGCAACAATAAGGAAAAAATGACTTTTTAGTGATTTTCATTAACTTTGCAGCATCGACTTTTGACATTAATTATTCGGTTTTAGTCATCATCTCACATTGCTCATGTAAACGTGCAATCTTATTCTGGTATCGTGTATACAGAGCGTGATCTTCCCTACCGACCGGCTGCCATATTTGTGTATTAGTTTTCTGGATCCTCGCTGTTGGAAATAAATGACCTCACAGTTTTAGGCTCTGAAATGGGACAAAACGTCGTGGATGGAAGGCTCTGCCTGTGTGGATAGCACATCTTTACATATTTTTGTAGATATGTATTTAATTTCTTGTGTGTGGGTTGTATCAATATGGTCAGAATGGCTTGGCTTCGTAGACGTTAGCGATATGGGCAAAATTAATGTATTCATTACAATGTTAACATGTCTGATCTTGAAAGCTCTTGGCTTATATATAAATCAAAGGAAGAGGCGGCTATGTCGATGTCTGGCTAAAGAGCAAAGAAAAACCACCCATGAAACGTATGTCTTTGTGTATGCCCAAAAGAGAACCATCAACTTATTTGAATAAGGAAGTATACAACAGAAGGGAAGGGAGACCCGTTTGTGCACGATAAGAGATGAAAGGCGTACTTACGGCGTATGACCAACTTCACAGACGTTCAACGTGCTGCGTGTTCAAGTAAGAGAACCAGGAGGGTACGTATCCAATGCACGGGGCAAATGCATAAAAGAATGTATTGTTAAAAGTCGGCGTACTTGACACGCGTTCGACTGTTAACGCCGTGTGTGTGTGTATGTGTGTGTGTGCGCGCGCGTGCGTGCGTACCGCTGGGATTTAATGCCCAGGCATTCGAAGATCACGGTGTCAACATCCGCGGCTCTTACACTGCATCAGTCTGGGATTCCAATTTGTAGTATTCAATATCTTTACGAGACATGCTCTTTTAATAACGGAGTCTGGTTATTGCAGGCAGTTTCCAGGCATCTAGATGGTATCTCTACAGACCTGGAATAAACAAGGACTGTATTCAACAACAACAAATCAAAGGCCGCCGTCCATCGCAGACGATGATGACATCATTTATTTGCTAGCGCTATTTTTAGTAAGGATTAACTGCACTACTTCTTATCTTCACTCTCTTGTCTCGAGCCGCCCGACCCCAGTGGCAAGTCAAGGATAGGCGACTTGGGGGCGACTACAAGATGCAGGGGACTCCGCATCAAGAACCCGTCAAAAAGAAGACGGAGTCCGGAGTATCATGTGTTACAAAAACAATAGGAAATAGAGGATACAGAAGAGTACTGGCAACATATAAAAGATATATGGAGCGTGACTTCTGGGGGAAGGTCTGGGAAAAAGGGAACACCAACACAAATTATGGATTACAACATTTGATACAGTAAAGATAAACGAAAGAAAAATGAAGAAGGCTGATTTGAACAGAAGTAAAACCAGAAATACCAGAGCCAAGGCTCGGGAGTTTTACACTGAAGCCAACACGTTGCCAGAAAGAGCATAATAAGAGACACAAGAAAAATATATTTATTATAGACAGGTAGAGGAAGTTGTAGCAAAAGAAAATATGAAATACCTGTACTCAGATACTAGCAGGAAAATATAGGCAGGTAAATGACTACATTAAAGACAAAGAAGAAAATCTGATTAGCAACACTAATGAGCAGATGCGATAGGAGAACATTTCGAAGAACTTTTAAATAAAACCAGCTACACATGATTTCTCCAGGCATTTAGTGTAACAATATAGACTTGGTAGGAGGTACAGATAAAGATGTCAAAAAATAATACAAAATGCGAGATAAGCTTCTTTTTTTTTTTTTTTTTTTTGCATTGGGGAAATTATATAAATCACAAGAAATTAAGTTCAACACAAAAATTACTATTTCAGATACCAAAAATAACCATCTTAAACTTCAATGTGAAGTCAGTTCTATTGTATGGCACTGAAACATGAATAATAACAACATAAAAAAAGCAACCAAAAAGGTATAGACTTTCTACCTGCGCAGAAACGATAGAACTCCAATGATAGGGTAAGATCACTAATGTGGAGCTGTTGGAAAGAACCAGATATCAGCGGAACCTGGCGTGAGGAGAAAGCTCTGACGTACATGGCGCATTAAGGAAACCAGCTAACAACATTACAAGACCTCCTTTCTTCTGGAATCCTCAAGGCAAGAGAAATAGAGGTAGACACATATTCACACGGAGAAGAGAGGACGAGACAAACATAAAGGAAACAGAAAAGATGGCCCGGGCTAGGATGACTTGACGTGTGTTTGTTAAAGACCAGTGCTCTAGGTGAAGCTGACATGTTTTGAGAGAGCACCTACTACAAGTGAAACAAATAACTGAAAGTATCGCTATGTAAACACTAACAATATTTATCTTATCAAGTTCAAGTTTTTCATAGATAAGTCGCTACGAGAGTCTAAAAGACCAGAAATCACATTCTAAAATTTGACCAGACGGACTGCAGAATAAAACTAGATTTTGACTACCTGGCATAGGTCCCAAGGTATCATCTATCTATCTGATTGAATAACAATATTTCAGTCTACTTCTGCGTTCAGGCTTGTTGGTCATGCTGTGTAAAGCTAAATGTGACTAGAAAGGTTATGACAGCTGCAACAATCGTGCTATGCTTTGTGTGAAGCTAAAGGTGACTAGAAAGGTTATGACAGCTGCAACAATCGTGCTGTGCTTTGTGTGAAGCTAAAGGTGACTAGAAAGGTTATGACAGCTGCAACAATCGTGCTGTGCTTTGTGTGAAGCTAAAGGTGACTAGAAAGGTTATGGCAGCTGCAACAATCGTGCTGTGCTTTGTGTGAAGCTAAAGGTGACTAGAAAGGTTATGACAGCTGCAACAATCGTGCTATGCTTTGTGTGAAGCTAAAGGTGACTAGAAAGGTTATGGCTGCTGCAACAATCGTGCTGTGCTTTGTGTGAAGCTAAAGGTGACTAGAAAGGTTATGACAGCAGCAACAATCGTGCTGTGCTTTGTGTGAAGCTAAAGGTGACTAGAAAGGTTATGACAGCTGCAACAATCGTGCTGTGCTTTGTGTGAAGCTAAAGGTGACTAGAAAGGTTATGGCAGCTGCAACAATCGTGCTGTGCTTTGTGTGAAGCTAAAGGTGACTAGAAAGGTTATGACAGCTGCAACAATCGTGCTGTGCTTTGTGTGAAGCTAAAGGTGACTAGAAAGGTTATGACAGCTGCAACAATCGTGCTGTGCTTTGTGTGAAGCTAAAGGTGACTAGAAAGGTTATGACAGCTGCAACAATCGTGCTGTGCTTTGTGTGAAGCTAAAGGTGACTAGAAAGGTTATGACAGCTGCAACAATCGTGCTGTGCTTTGTGTGAAGCTAAAGGTGACTAGAAAGGTTATGACAGCTGCAACAATCGTGCTGTGCTTTGTGTGAAGCTAAAGGTGACTAGAAAGGTTATGACAGCAGCAACAATCGTGCTATGCTTTGTGTGAAGCTAAAGGTGACTAGAAAGGTTATGGCAGCTGCAACAATCGTGCTGTGCTTTGTGTGAAGGTAAAGGTGACTAGAAAGGTTATGGCAGCTGCAACAATCGTGCTGTGCTTTGTGTGAAGCTAAAGGTGACTAGAAAGGTTATGGCAGCTGCAACAATCGTGCTGTGCTTTGTGTGAAGCTAAAGGTGACTAGAAAGGTTATGGCAGCTGCAACAATCGTGCTGTGCTTTGTGTGAAGCTAAAGGTGACTAGAAAGGTTATGGCAGCTGCAACAATCGTGCTGTGCTTTGTGTGAAGGTAAAGGTGACTAGAAAGGTTATGGCAGCTGCAACAATCGTGCTGTGCTTTGTGTGAAGCTAAAGGTGACTAGAAAGGTTATGACAGCAGCAACAATCGTGCTATGCTTTGTGTGAAGCGAAAAGGAGAAAAGACGAAGATGAATATTTGTTACCACACGCCGACAAAATAAGTCCATGTTTTGTGGTTTGAGAACAGGCTCTTCGAAAGTGCAAGGTTTGGTAAGTCCTACATTTGTGCGTGAAGGATCTACGAAGACACCCGCGGTACATCCGACAGCTTATTTGACTGATAAGGAATGCAAACAAGAGGGGGGTTAGTGTAGCATCTTGAATGTGGTTGAATTGAAAAGGGGGCATCTGAAGGAGAGGAACTATATTTTTATTTTTATAAACAAGCAACGTGTGTAAATAGTTGGACAAATGTCAACATATTTGTTTGATCGTCCTGCTCGCAATTAAGCTTGCAGCGAGTTGGTCCATAGACAGAGCGTAGGAATTTGTTTTCTTTTTACATGCCTGTCTGTCCCTCTTTGTCTGCCATCTTTACTTCATTCGCTCACTCACCCACACTTAACACACATGTTTCTCCTGCCAACCCTTTATTACACCGCCCCCCCCCCTCCCTTCCTTTTCTCTGCACGTTTCCTCACTCCTACAAAAACGGCGACCATATGCAAAGCTATTACTGTATTGCTGATCTACATTGGCGCGGCACAGTACATTACCTCCTGGCCTGTCTGATTAAACCAATTAGCACAGAACCATACGCCAGGCTACCTACATAGCTGTAACTGAATTACCTGCTGTCTGATATATTACATCCCACAAACATTTCAACTCTCTACTTATTTTCCTCTCCGGTTCCAGACATAGCATGGGGGATATTGTTATAATTGGAGGTTTGCATCATCAGTGCATTTCTTCTGCTCTTACAGTGGGAATGTACCTTGGCTTTCTCGTAGCCCTACCTGGAAACGGGCTGTTTTCATGGCAGCCTGGCTAACCAGGTGAGGCATCGACATGATCCCCGTAGTAGTGAGCGACACGCAGATGAAGCCAAGCATAGCACAACTGCCTGGATGATCCTGGTCCACCTTCATCAGCACGATCTGAATGTGAGGAAAGCTACGACAACCCGCCACGTAACGTCTTTTTAAGGGCGCACGAAAGAGTAATCCTACTCATTGTGGGCATTTAATAACAACTAATTTAACATGGCAAGATTGCTTGCCCCAAACACAACCCTCCTCATCTGCACCGTGAAAAAGCATAGTTGAATTTATTGGATCCTCGTGGTTGAGCTCGGGATTCACGCGTGTTTAAAGATAACTTGCTTTACTCAAGTTGGTTCCCCAAAGACAATACTTCCTGAAGGGGCGGTCCGTGAACCTGTGCCGGTCCACGAGCCCTTAGTCGTCGGTCCGCAAAGAGCGTTAAGAAACTGTACAACTGTAAAAGATTTCTCGCTCTTGTCTCCGCTTCGAATCGATCTGACAACAACAACAAAAAACAAAAATAAAACTGATTGTTTCGATAACAATTTAAGAAGATCGAATAGGAACAATAATCAATCAATTGAACACTGATCCCTGCTGTAATGGATACATCCTTGCCCTTGATTGAACTTCAAACTGACAGGTCTGGCAAGCATTTCCCTAGGAGAAAATGGCTGCAACGAATGAAGTCACCTAATCTGGTCCATCTTTTTGATCAGCGCCTTCGAGGCTCTAGCTACTCTACCTTCTTTTGTCGTCAGGTGTTCTTCGGTCTCTCTACTCGTCTGTTCCCCTGTGGGTTCTATTCATGCATGTCTGGTTTTACTGTTAGATTTCTTTCTCAGGGTGGGCCATACTTTGCAGTCTGAATACAAAGTTTCTTTTACATTCACTTGATCTAAGAAAACCCACGCGCATCCAATCTATTCTTGAATGGCGTACCATGAAGACAATCAATTCTTGAATGGCGAACGATGAAGACAATCAATTCTTGAATGCATTAATTACATCCATTTTTTATCTCTCTCTTTCTCTCTCTCTCTCTCTCTCTCTCTCTCTCTCTCTCTCTCTCTCTCTCTCTCTCCGAACAGTATTGGTGTATGTGGTATTCTGTATCTCATACCTGTGTTTATTATTTCGTAAATCCTAACAACACGAAGTATGCGGCGGCGCGACATCTGCTAGTGAATATTTGCTGGTTGGACATGACACTACACGTCATGTTTCCAAGCCACACTAGTAGGGTGGACTCTAGTCCGTACACTTTCATATGTCTTTACTCCGTGAGAATGTTCCATACTAGGCGAAAGAGTTGATATTGAAGTCTTTCTTTGATGATTCTTGTGTGAAAATGTTGTTTTGCTCCTCCATCTTTGCCAGTGTTAGTTCTCAAATAGATAACATGTTTGAAGCTGATATAAAGGTAAACATCGTCCCATTGCAGACACATCTGTTAGGGATAACGTGTTATAGACTTCACTTTGTACCATGTCACAGCTTGTATGAGGTCGGATGACATGTTACTTCGTCACTGCCTTTTCCTTACCTAACAGTAAATCAAGTACCCATTTGCACTGGTAACAGGAGTTGCACCTTTGCCATGAAAATTCTCTACCACTTACATATGATCAAGTCAGCAAATGTAAAGTACAGATGATAAGCAGTTCTTAGAACTTTAGCTTAACTGATATGGGGGTTTATATTAATGTAGCACAGAAGCTCTCTACGTAGTTATTACTAGGATTATAGCCAGACAGGATGTACACCACCTGACATAAATAAATATCGTATCGGAAAATCCCTTTTTTTGCTAGGACACAACGTACGTGAACATTGCATACAAATATAAGGAACGAATGGCGTATTTTGTCCCTTTGGGTAAAAATCATTGTTGATCTCATCCATAGTAATTGTACACTTGTTTATTGACATGTTTCTACTTTTTCATCTATTTATGATTCCTAATAAAAGTAGTTTACTTCTGTATCATATATGGGGTATTATCTCTATAGCTTTCTTTTATACATGTGGTATCGTTTTAAGAGTTTTTGTTAACTATTGTATCATATATTGGATATTATTTTTAGAGTTTTCTTCTATGATAATTCATGAGATATTGTTCCTAGACCGGTCTCTTTCAAACGCAAAGTCAACTCCCCATTCGTCAGGTCTTTAATATGTTGGAATGACAGGGTATATAAACACATGTGTTGGGGAGTTCTACTCTAGTTGAGCTAGACTCCACTGTTAGTCACCTCTTCCTACATGCTCTCTGTATGACTATGGAATCTAGTCTCTGTCACACATATTTCCCAGAACACATTCGGACATCTTGATTGTTTATGTTATTGTGCCCATGATAAGCATTTAGGCAAAGAAGAGACGATAACAAGACCTTAGAGGATCTTTGGATTTGCAGACGACCTAGCTCTACTATGTATCACTAATTAATAAACATAAGACAATATAGATAATCAATTATCAGAACAGTACCTTAAGTAAACGAATCAAAGACGATCGTCATGGCTTCTACAACCACAGCAGTTGATATCAAGCTACAGGTGAAATCATGGCTTCTACAACCACAGCAGTTGATATCAAGCTACAGGGGAAATCATGGCTTCTACAACCACAGCAGATGATATCAAGCTACAGGTGAAATCATGGCTTCTACAACCACAACGGTTGATATCAAGCTACAGGTGAAATCATGACTTCTACAACCACAACAGTTTATATTAAGCTACAGGGGAAATCATGGCTTCTACAACCACAGCAGTTGATATCAAGCTACAGGTGAAATCATGGCTTCTACAACCACAACAGTTGATATCAAGCTACAGGTGAAATCATGGCTTCTACAACCACATCAGTTGATATCAAGCTACAGGTGAAATCATGGCTTCTACAACCACAGCAGTTGATATCAAGCTACAGGTGAAATCATGGCTTCTACAACCACAACAGTTGATATCAAGCTACAGGTGAAATCATGGCTTCTACAACCACAACAGTTGATATCAAGCTACAGGTGAAATCATAGCTTCTACAACCACAGCAGTTGATATCAAGCTACAGGTGAAATCATGACTTCTACAACCACAACAGTTGATATCAAGCTACAGGTGAAATCATGGCTTCTACAACCACAGCAGTTGATATCAAGCTACAGGTGAAATCATGGCTTCTACAACCACAACGGTTGATATCAAGCTACAGGTGAAATCATGGCTTCTACAACCACAGCAGTTGATATCAAGCTACAGGGGAAATCATGGCTTCTACAACCACAACAGTTGATATCAAGCTACAGGTGAAATCATGGCTTCTACAACCACAACAGTTTATATTAAGCTACAGGGGAAATCATGGCTTCTACAACCACAGCAGTTGATATCAAGCTACAGGTGAAATCATGGCTTCTACAACCACAACAGTTGATATCAAGCTACAGGTGAAATCATGGCTTCTACAACCACATCAGTTGATATCAAGCTACAGGTGAAATCATGGCTTCTACAACCACAGCAGTTGATATCAAGCTACAGGTGAAATCATGGCTTCTACAACCACAACAGTTGATATCAAGCTACAGGTGAAATCATGGCTTCTACAACCACAACAGATGATATCAAGCTACAGGTGAAATCATAGCTTCTACAACAACAGCAGTTGATATCAAGCTACAGGTGAAATCATGACTTCTACAACCACAACAGTTGATATCAAGCTACAGGGGAAATCATGGCTTCTACAACCACAGCAGGTGATATCAAGCTACAGGTGAAATCATGGCTTCTACAACCACAACGGTTGATATCAAGCTACAGGTGAAATCATGACTTCTACAACCACAACAGTTTATATTAAGCTACAGGGGAAATCATGGCTTCTACAACCACAGCAGTTGATATCAAGCTACAGGTGAAATCATGGCTTCTACAACCACAACAGTTGATATCAAGCTACAGGTGAAATCATGGCTTCTACAACCACATCAGTTGATATCAAGCTACAGGTGAAATCATGGCTTCTACAACCACAGCAGTTGATATCAAGCTACAGGTGAAATCATGGCTTCTACAACCACAACAGTTGATATCAAGCTACAGGTGAAATCATGGCTTCTACAACCACAACAGTTGATATCAAGCTACAGGTGAAATCATAGCTTCTACAACCACAGCAGTTGATATCAAGCTACAGGTGAAATCATGACTTCTACAACCACAACAGTTGATATCAAGCTACAGGGGAAATCATGGCTTCTACAACCACAGCAGTTGATATCAAGCTACAGGGGAAATCATGGCTTCTACAACCACAACGGTTGATATCAAGCTACAGGTGAAATCATGACTTCTACAACCACAGCAGTTGATATCAAGCTACGGGTGAAATCATGGCTTCTACAACCACAACAGTTGATATCAAGCTACAGGTGAAATCATGGCTTCTACAACCACAACAGTTGATATCAAGCTACAGGGGAAATCATGGCTTCTACAACCACAGCAGTTATATCAAGCTACAGGTGAAATCATGGCTTCTACAACCACAACAGTTGATATCAAGCTACAGGTGAAATCATGGCTTCTACAACCACATCAGTTGATATCAAGCTACAGGTGAAATCATGGCTTCTACAACCACAGCAGTTCATATCAAGCTACAGGTGAAATCATGGCTTCTACAACCACAACAGTTGATATCAAGCTACAGGTGAAATCATGGCTTCTACAACCACAACAGTTGATATCAAGCTACAGGGGAAATCATGGCTTCTACAACCACAGCAGTTATATCAAGCTACAGGTGAAATCATGGCTTCTACAACCACAACAGTTGATATCAAGCTACAGGTGAAATCATGGCTTCTACAACCACATCAGTTGATATCAAGCTACAGGTGAAATCATGGCTTCTACAACCACAGCAGTTCATATCAAGCTACAGGTGAAATCATGGCTTCTACAACCACAACAGTTGATATCAAGCTACAGGTGAAATCATGGCTTCTACAACCACAACAGTTGATATCAAGCTACAGGTGAAATCATAGCTTCTACAACCACAACAGTTGATATCAAAGCTACAGGTGAAATCATGGCTTCTACAACCACAACAGTTGATATCAAGCTACAGGGGAAATCATGGCTTCTACAACCACAGCAGTTGATATCAAGCTACAGGTGAAATCATGGCTTCTACAACCACAACGGTTGATATCAAGCTACAGGTGAAATCATGGCTTCTACAACCACAGCAGTTGATATCAAGCTACAGGTGAAATCATGGCTTCTACAACCACAACAGTTGATATCAAGCTACAGGGGAAATCATGGCTTCTACAACCACAGCAGTTGATATCAAGCTACAGGTGAAATCATGGCTTCTACAACCACAACAGTTGATATCAAGCTACAGGTGAAATCATGGCTTCTACAACCACAACAGTTGATATCAAGCTACAGGTGAAATCATGGCTTCTACAACCACAGCAGTTGATATCAAGCTACAGTTGAAATCATGGCTTCTACAACCACAACATTTGATATCAAGCTACAGGGGAAATCATGGCTTCTACAACCACAACAGTTGATATCAAGCTACAGGGGAAATTATGGCTTCTACAACCACAACATTTGATATCAAGCTACAGGTGAAATCATGGCTTCTACAACCACAACAGTTGATATCAAGCTACAGGGGAAATTATGGCTTCTACAACCACAACAGTTGATATCAAGCTACAGGGGAAATTATGGCTTCTACAACCACAACAGTTGATATCAAGCTACAGGTGAAATCATGGCTTCTACAACCACAACAGGGTATATCAAGCTACAGGTGAAATCATGGCTTCTACAACCACAGCAGTTGATATCAAGCTACAGGTGAAATCATGGCTTCTACAACCACAACAGTTGATATCAAGCTACAGGTGAAATCATGGCTTCTACAACCACATCAGTTGATATCAAGCTACAGGTGAAATCATGGCTTCTACAACCACAGCAGTTGATATCAAGCTACAGGTGAAATCATGGCTTCTACAACCACAACAGTTGATATCAAGCTACAGGTGAAATCATGGCTTCTACAACCACAACAGTTGATATCAAGCTACAGGTGAAATCATGGCTTCTACAACCACAGCAGTTGATATCAAGCTACAGGTGAAATCATGGCTTCTACAACCACAACAGTTGATATCAAGCTACAGGTGAAATCATGGCTTCTACAACCACAACAGTTGATATCAAGCTACAGGTGAAATCATGGCTTCTACAACCACAGCAGTTGATATCAAGCTACAGTTGAAATCATGGCTTCTACAACCACAACATTTGATATCAAGCTACAGGGGAAATCATGGCTTCTACAACCACAGCAGTTGATATAAAGCTACAGGTGAAATCATGGCTTCTACAACCACAGCAGTTGATATCAAGCTACAGGTGAAATCATGGCTTCTACAACCACAACAGTTGATATCAAGCTACAGGTGAAATCATGGCTTCTACAACCACAACAGTTGATATCAAGCTACGGGGGAAATTATGGCTTCTACAACCACAACAGTTGATATCAAGCTACAGGTGAAATCATGGCTTCTACAACCACAACAGGGTATATCAAGCTACAGGTGAAATCATGGCTTCTACAACCACAGCAGTTGATATCAAGCTACAGGTGAAATCATGGCTTCTACAACCACAACAGTTGATATCAAGCTACAGGTGAAATCATGGCTTCTACAACCACATCAGTTGATATCAAGCTACAGGTGAAATCATGGCTTCTACAACCACAGCAGTTGATATCAAGCTACAGGTGAAATCATGGCTTCTACAACCACAACAGTTGATATCAAGCTACAGGTGAAATCATGGCTTCTACAACCACAACAGTTGATATCAAGCTACAGGGGAAATCATGGCTTCTACAACCACAGCAGTTGATATCAAGCTACAGGTGAAATCATGGCTTCTACAACCACAGCAGTTGATATCAAGCTACAGGTGAAATCATGGCTTCTACAACCACAGCAGTTGATATCAAGCTACAGGGGAAATCATGGCTTCTACAACCACAGCAGTTGATATCAAGCTACAGGGGAAATCATGGCTTCTACAACCACAGCAGTTGATATCAAGCTACAGGTGAAATCATGGCTTCTACAACCACAACAGTTGATATCAAGCTACAGGTGAAATCATGGCTTCTACAACCACAACAGTTGATATCAAGCTACAGGTGAAATCATGGCTTCTACAACCACAGCAGTTGATATCAAGCTACAGGTGAAATCATGGCTTCTACAACCACAACAGGGTATATCAAGCTACAGGTGAAATCATGGCTTCTACAACCACAGCAGTTGATATCAAGCTACAGGTGAAATCATGGCTTCTACAACCACAGCAGTTGATATCAAGCTACAGGTGAAATCATGGCTTCTACAACTACAGCAGTTGATATCAAGCTACAGGGGAAATCATGGCTTCTACAACCACAGCAGTTGATATCAAGCTACAGGGGAAATCATGGCTTCTACAACCACAGCAGTTGATATCAAGCTACAGGTGAAATCATGGCTTCTACAACCACAACAGTTGATATCAAGCTACAGGTGAAATCTCTACAAAATGTCCAACACTTCACATACATGGGAAGCAAAATGACACAAGATGGAGATGCAACGAAAGAAATTTCCACTATAACTGTTTTGACCTCGCGTTTCTTTAATCAGCTCACCAACGTCTGGAAATCAACGACCATGAACTAACATACCAGGCTCAGACTGTTAAACTCAATCGTAATATCAGTCTTGCCACATGGATGTGAAAGCTGGAAGACAACAAAAGCGCTGGAAAACAAACGAAATGTGATTGAAAATAAATGACTAAGAAAATTATTGAATATACGCTGGAACCAGTTCATAACTAATGACTCCATAAAAACAGACACTAATCAACTTTACGTGTCGACCATCATCAGGAAAAAATTATGGACATACATTGGACATGTCCTTAGAAGAAACAACAACCGTCTTCAATCGCAAGCACTCAAATGAACACCAAGGGGCGTTCGGAGGAGAGGGAAACCAAAGGAAAAACTCAGAAAAACTATCATCCGAGAGGGCTCAACTATGGGCGTCAGCACCATACAAGATCTAAAAACAGTGGCATCACATCGTTTCAACTGGAGATCATTTGTTTCTGCCTTATGCGCCATAATTGGTGCGCAAAGAACATAGATACCGGTATATAAGATAAGATACGATTAGATTATATTTCTAGGCAGACAGACAGAAAGAAAACAAGAACAAAATGATACATTAGTTAATTAAATAGCAGTTGCCCATCACACGCAAAGATAGGATCAAGATGCTGAGCTGCAGCGGTCAGCGACCCATGGCTAACTGCTAGTATCAGGTCCAGATCTGCCAAGACCCTTCTACACCTCCACGCGATGATCCTGGATTACTGGCTGCAACAGGGCAGACTGGCTAAGGAGAAATGATCGAAGAGGGAAGGCTAACCGGGTACTCTAAAATGCCTGCTGAAGTCGGATGTATCTGATCAAAAGGTACAAATATCGCAGTAAAACTAAACTACGTCACAGCGCATTTCATTCTCTGGACAACATCCTCCTACTTGCAAAGCCTATTTCAGGGCTTGATGCCGGGAATTTGAGAACGAACGAAGAAGACAAACGAATATGGCGATGACGTCAGACATGTGTATTCAGATGTGACCTCATATGACTGTACAGTCCGATCCGGGAGCCCCGAACTACTGCACGATGAACACACATTGATAGCGTCAATAATTGGCAGTATTGCGTTCGGCCCTTTCGTGCATTCGATTTTTCCTCGACGCAATAGTGTGAGTACCGTGTGATGGCAGTGCGCCAGGGTGAGCGGCTCGGAGCAAGCTGTTCAGAGATGCTTTCAGGTAGTCTTTGTTTTGTTTCTTTGATACTTTCAGATGTTTTTATATTGTGTCATCTCTCTCTCTCTCTCTCTCTCTCTCTCTCTCTCTCTCTCTCTCTCTCTCTCTCTCTCTCTCTTTTCCCAACTCCCACTACCGGCGCGCTCTAGTCGACCCAGCTATGGATACGTACCTGGCTTGCTGTTAGGGGAGGAGAGGGAACTAGGAAGAGAACTGGCCACGCCACCTGATAAAACAAGCTGTGACCCCGTACAATGAAGTCTTAACACTTCATCCCTGCCAGCATTGTCTGCTGTGGGAATACATTTACCATGACAGCTTAACACGATTAAACTTGGTGGATGGGAAGGAGGACTAACGTCTGGTCAGGCAAAATATACTGATCAGACATATTAGTCAAGGTCAGGCCAAATGTACTGACCAAGACCCTCACCTTGGTTTACTCATAGCCCTCGCTGGAAACGGGCTGTTTTCATGACAGCCTGGCTAACGAGGTGAGGTATCGACGTGATCTCGTAGTAGTGAGTAACAGGCAGATGAAGCCAATCATATCACAATCGCCTGGAGGACTCCGGTCCACTTTCATCAGCTCGCTCGAGATGTGAGGAAAGCTACTGCAACCCGCCACTTAACGTCCTTTTAAGGGGGCACAACAAAAGTAACCTACTCATTGTGGGCATTCGAGCGCATTAGCTGCAGTGGTCAGCGACCCATAGCTGACTGCTAGCGTCAGGACCAGCGAACCAGAGCTGCCAAGATCCTTCTACACCTCCATGCGGTGATCCTGGATAACAGGCTGCAGCAGGGCAAACTGGCTAAGAAGAAGGGATCGAAGAGGGAATGCTAACCCTGTACTCAAAAAATGCTTGCTGAAGTAGGATGTGTTGGACCGAAAGGTGCAAATATCGCAGTCAAATGGTAAACTACGACACAACTCATTCCGGTCTCTGGACAACATTCTGCAACTTAAGCCCTCTCAGGGTTTGGTAGCGGGAGATTTTAGAGCAAGGTTATGTAAATGTAACTGGTTGTATACAGACTCTGCAGGGTCTTCTAAACCAGTATACAGATGTTAAGTTAAGTTAAGATACACACACGCATCCAAGCACTGGTTTATGCGTCTTAATATCGCCCAAATTGACTACGGTCTGGGGTGGAATAGGCGCGCCTCCGCCAGTAGAAACTAGTGAGGCAAACACATAAAATTAAAAAAACTAAAAAAAAGGAGCGGGAGATTGAGAACGAACGAAGCCAAGCCAAGTCATTGTGGGCATTCGCAAACACCAACAACGTGGTGGATATTTGTCCAGACAAGTGACTGTAGGTGTGTTCTTACCTTTCTCATCTGGTCTCCCCATTGCCTCTCTCATCCTATAGCTGGGTATCTATTTTGCTGTGGTATGCAGTTCATGCCTGGTACACTCTGACCTTCCGCCTGTTTGATTCACTTTTAGTTTTACGTCTATACAGATTGTCTGAGTGTGCGGTATAGTCTGAGATAAATGATCTAGTTCACAATGTCTAACGTGTAGAATGTGCAGTGCAATCGAAACAACTTGTGTAATACCTCACGCTGCGTATGTCTGTGGCAGTTTTATTGGGCTGTCTTAGACTTGTGAAGTCTGGTGCACACACGAGTGTGGGTATTCAAAGAAAGCTCTAGAAAAATTAGCCATATACTAGGCTTGTTCAAATGAAACCTGCCCGTGCTGCGCCACGAGGACATAGGCGCGGTGGAGCATGATGACGTCACATCTGACTGAATAACCACATACGAATGTACAAGTGTGCTCTTTGTTCATTATCCTCGCATTCAGAGGTTCTGCTCCAGAATTTCTAATCCGACATCTACCCAAGCAGTGGGGTGCGTGTCTGAATGCCTATGGCGACTTCCTAACGAACTCGGTGCATGCTTGCTTGCTTAAATAACCATTGCTTTGTTTAATTCTGCCACGCCTGCTGTTGTTCCTTTCATATGTTTGTAATAAATCTACTGGGTCGGGTTACATTTGAACACATCTCGTACCATCACTCACTACAACGTTTAGTTGTTGAGGTCCAGTTGGAGGATTCATAGGACTGAGAATAAAGGCACAATGCCCCCCACAGGCGCCACATACTGCAGGCTAATTTACCTTATTGTACCTCAATAGAAATAAATCTATGTATTACAGAGAAGACAAACATCCAAACCACTCTGCCAGCCGCTACTCCTACCCAGATAGGTAAAGATTGTTCCATAGCAGACACTGTTGTCAGGGTTGAAGTGTTAGAGATTTTCTTGTACCAAGCCTCAGCTGTTTGTTGGTGAGGTGGCCAATTCCTTTTCTCGCTGCATTTCCGTAACAGTAAGCCATATACCAATTTACAGCTTGGTAAACTGAAGTGTGTTGATAATGGTGATAGAACCCTGTATCTGACATTGTTATGTCGTGGTGGGAGGGGGAGGCAGTTCCCTTCCTCGCTGCCTTTTCTCTCCATAAGAGTAAGCTAGGTATCCATGTACAGATGTGTCAACTATCTGCAGTGTGTTGATAGTAGAATTGAACCTGGTACATTTACCGTAAGAAAAGATTGCTCTACCTCTCTGCCACTCACACATGGTACAGCAATAACAGCTTCTACTCACACATTGTACACCAATAACAGCTTCTACTCACACATTATACAATAACATAATTTACTCACACGTGGTACAACAATAACGTCTTCTACTTACACATGGTACAACAATAATAGGTTCTACTCACACATGGTACAGCATTAACAGCTTCTACTCACACATGGTACAGCATTAACAGCTTCTACTCACACATGGTACAGCATTAACAGCTTCTGCTCACACTTGGTATAACAATAACAGCTTCTACTCACACATGGTACAGCATTAACAGCTTCTACTCACACTTGGTATAACAATAACAGCTTTTACTCACACATGGTGCAGCATTAACAGCGTCTACCCATGCATGGTACAACAATAACAGCTTCTACTCACACATAATACAACAATGATAACAGCTTCTATTAAACACATGGTGCAGCAATAACAGCTTCTACTCAAACATGATAAACAATAGCAGCTTCTACTCAAACATAGTACAACAATCACAGCTTTTACTCAAACATAGTACAACAATAACAGCTTCTACTCAAACTTGATACAACAATAACAGCTTCTACTCAAACTTGATACAACAATAACAGCTTCTACTCAAACATGATAAAACATTAACAGCTTCTACTCAAACTTGATACAACAATAACAGCTTCTACTCAAACTTGATACAACAATAACAGCTTCTACTCAAACATGATACAACTATAACAGCTTTTACTCAAACATGATAAAACATTACCAGCTTCTACTCAAACTTGATACAACAATAGCAGCTTCTACTCAAACATAGTACAACAATAACAGCTTCTACTCAAACATAATACAGCAAAAACAGCTTCCACTCAAACATACAGCAATAACAGCTTCTACTCAAATATGATACAGCAATAACAGCTTTTACTCAAACATAGTACAACAATAATACCTTCTACTCAATCATGATACAACAATAACAGCTTCTACTCAATCATGATACAACAATAACAGCTTCTACTCAATCATGATACAACAATAACAGCTTCTACTCAATCATGATACAACAATAACAGCTTCAGTAACTCATTCTCCCAGTGATAAAAAAAAGTAGAAGAATGATGCATCTGATTCTCTGGTGTACGCCCTTAATGCATTTCTGAGTAGTGCTTCTCTGACAGCTAAGATGTGGCATATGTCTGTCACTCCAGAGCCATTATCATGCATGCATTTTGTATCAGTTACAACTAAGGCCATTTGTTTAATATAAACTAGCTTGGTTTCTTTGTTAGTTCTGTTCTGTTGTATTGTGGCGTATAATGAAGTCTAATCAACTGATGGCATTTAAGATCGGGAGTACATTGGTGGATGTAGTGTTGGCTACGGGAGTCTTCCTGCACACATGATTGTGATGTATAGGAGAGTAGGATGGATTGTTATGTATAGGGGAGTAGATTGGATTGTGTTGTATAGGGGAGTAGAAGGGATTGTTATGTATAGGAGAGTAGAATGGATTGTTATGTATAGGGGAGTAGAATGGATTGTTATGTATAGGAGAGTAGAATGGATTGTTATGTATAGGGGAGTAGAATGGATTGTTATGTATAGGAGAGTAGAATGGATTGTTATGTATAGGGGAGTAGAATGGATTATTATGTTATAGGAGAGTAGAATGGATAGTTATGTTATAGGAGAGTAGAATGGAATCCCACACATAGTTTCTAGAAGAGTGGATTGAGATTAGTTCTGGCTGAACGATTGTGGTATATAGAAGAACAGGATGAATTCCTACAGAGAGAACTGCAGGACAAATAATACTACCTTAAAGTGATAGATAGTAGTTCTGAATGCTGTGTTCAAATGTAAATGAAAGTATACCAAATAATATTACATTTTGGGAATGCCACAGTGGTTATTATAAATTTGAGATTTCATGCCATTTATCTGAGAAAAATTAAAATGTATATCCTTCATCTTTGTATCATTCACAGGCTTTTTCTCCCAACATGAAGGAAATAGTGTCAGTAGGCACCCAACATGACATGATGGTAAATGTCTGGAACTGGAAGACTGGCATTAAGGTAGCTTCAAACAAAGTCTCCAGCAAGGTAAGCCACAGGGAGTCATTTCACCTGCGTTTATATATATATATATATTTTGATTGGCACATTGAAGTTCCCTGTGGAGAAAATGTCAGGTCATGGAAGACTCCTGTTTATCTACTCCATAGACCAAGAGAAGGCTTTTGACTAAGTATCCTGGAAATGGCTATTTGAGATATTTAAACAAGCCGAAATGGAGTAGCCAATCCTCCATCTGATGCAAAACTTATACACAAATCAAAAAGGCCATTAAATCACTTAGAGAAGAGCCATCATATCACTTAGAGAAGGGCCATCATATCACTTAGAGAAGGGCCATCATATCACTTAGAGAAGGGCTATCATATCACTTAGAGAAGGGCCATCATATCACTTAGAGAAGGGACATCATATCACAGAGAAGGGCTATCATATCACTTAGAGAAGGGCCATCATATCACTTAGAGAAGGGCTATCATATCACTTAGAGAAGAGCCATCATATCACTTAGAGAAGGGCCATCATATCACAGAGAAGGGCTATCATAGAGAAGAGCCATCATATCACTTAGAAAAGGGCCATCATATCACTTAGAGAAGGGCCATCATATCATTTAGAGAAGGGCCATCATATCACTTAGAGAAGGGCTATCATATCACTTAGAGAGAAGAGCCATTATATCACTTAGAGAAGGGCTATCATATTACTTAGAGAAGGGCCATCATATCACAGAGAAGGGCCATCATATCACTTAGAGAAGGGCCATTATATCACTTAGAGAAGGGCTATCATATCACTTAGAGAAGGGCCATCATATCACTGAGAAGGGCTATCATATCACTTAGAGAAGGGCCATCATATCACTTAGAGAAGGGCCATCATATAACTTAGAGAAGGGCCATCATATCACTTAGAGAAGGGCTATCATATCACTTAGAGAAGGGCTATCATATCACTTAGAGAAGGGCTATCATATCACTTAGAGAAGGGATATCATATCACTTAGAGAAGGGCTATCATATCACTTAGAGAAGGGCTATCATATCACAGAGAAGGGCTATCATATCACTTAGAGAAGGGCTATCATATCACTTAGAGAAGGGCTATCATATCACTCAGAGAAGGGCCATCATATCACAGAGAAGGGCTATCATATCACTTAGAGAAGGGCCATCATATTACTTAGAGAAGGGCCATCATATCACTTAGAGAAGGGCCATCATATCACTTAGAGAAGGGCTATCATATCACTTAGAGAAGGGCCATCATATCACTTAGAGAAGGGACATCATATCACAGAGAAGGGCTATCATAGAGAAGAGCCATCATATCACTTAGAAAAGGGCCATCATATCACTTAGAGAAGGGCCATCATATCATTTAGAGAAGGGCCATCATATCACTTAGAGAAGGGCTATCATATTACTTAGAGAAGGGCCATCATATCACAGAGAAGGGCCATCATATCACTTAGAGAAGGGCCATTATATCACTTAGAGAAGGGCTATCATATCACTTAGAGAAGGGCCATCATATCACTGAGAAGGGCTATCATATCACTTAGAGAAGGGCCATCATATAACTTAGAGAAGGGCCATCATATCACTTAGAGAAGGGCTATCATATCACTTAGAGAAGGGCTATCATATCACTTAGAGAAGGGCTATCATATCACTTAGAGAAGGGATATCATATCACTTAGAGAAGGGCTATCATATCACTTAGAGAAGGGCTATCATATCACCGAGAAGGGCTATCATATCACTTAGAGAAGGGCTATCATATCACTTAGAGAAGGGCTATCATATCACTCAGAGAAGGGCCATCATATCACAGAGAAGGGCTATCATATCACTTAGAGAAGGGCCATCATATTACTTTAAAAAATGCTATCATATCACATAGAGAAGGGCTATCATATCACTTAGAGAAGGGCTATCATATCACTTAGAGAAGGGCTATCATATCACTTAGAGAAGTGCTATCATATCACTTAGAGAAGGGCCATCATATCACTTAGAGAAGGGCTATCATATCACTTAGAGAAGGGCTATCATATCACTTAGAGAAGGGCTATCATATCGCTTAGAGAAGGGCCATAATATCACTTAGAGAAGGGACATCATATAACTTAGAGAAGGGCTATCATATCACTTAGAGAAGGGCTATCATATCACAGAGAAGGGCTATCATATCACTTAGAGAAGGGCTTTCATAACACTTAAAGAACCACAGACCCACTACGCATGAGAAAAGGAGTGAAACAGGGATGTCCACTTTCACCTGGACTATTCAATGCATACTCAGGTGAAGATGGCCCAGACTATGAAGAAATGCGAAGACATGCTGAGCTAAAGATAGCTGCAGATGAAAGACAGAAATGGAAAGACATAATCCTGAGCTTGCAAACAAGTCCCACAACTGCATGACTTGATTGTGATCCACTTCTGCCATACTTTCATTATGTTTTTGAAACATACTTGATTTCAATTTGTTGGCTGCTTATCTGCTTTCTTTATTTATAGAAGTTCATTCTTTCTCAGGTTAGTGCTTTGGCTTTCTCTGAGGATGGAAAATGCTTTGTTACTGTAGGAAACAGACATGTTCGATTCTGGTACTTAGAGGACAAAAAATCAAAGGTATGTGACAGATTTTGATTTGTAAAGATATGGAATGCTAAAACCATTCACAACATATCTAAATCATAATCCCCATTAACTATTTTACTAGAATTACATTAATTTGTCACGGCTGTGAACGTCCTATTGAAGTTACTACAGTTCATCCTTACTCACCTACCAGTCCTAATCATCTCTCCACCTGCCATACAGATGCTTCTGTTAGAATCTGAACATGGATCGCCATATTGGGCTTCATAAGCATTTTTAGTATCCTTCAGAAAATTTATCATTCCAGTCATGCACAACTTTATGTGACACAAACACTTCTCACCATAAACATTAAGTATTTCCTTATGAATATCCTTTGCAAACATTTCTTTTATCCTGGGCTTGTTTGTAAGGCTGTATCATCTCCATACAGCTTTTGTCTCATATCTGTCTCGCGAGGCCAGTATTGGTCTCTCTTTTCCTGCGTGAGCGTACAACTTTGCTGGATTTGTTCCACTGTCATAATTTGCTCCTCACATGGACACTTGTCATCTGTCCCAATCCTCATTCTGTTGTACAGATGACCCTTGTGTCTGTTATGCCAAGTTCTCAGTCTGAAGATGATGACTTGCTGTTCTCTAGTTAAGTTAAAGTAGCTGTCTTCTTTTTTGGAAGTTGGGGTGTTAATCAGCCCATTTTACCCTTTCTAACCACTGCCTGGCTTATGATTTAGTCTGCTCTTACAAGTTCTTTTGTTTTATTTTTTGAAAGTTATTCTTTGTTGCTGGGGACCATGCTGCTATGCCGTATTCTAGCACTGGTCTCACATAACCTGTGTACAGTTTCTTTAGGGTTCCGGTGTCAGCTCCCCATGTTGAGCCTGATATCTTTCTCATTATAGCCATTCTGTTCTTAGCTTTATTGGTGGCTTTTTTTAATCATGTTTTTCCATGTCAATCTTGGATCCATTGTTATTCCCAGATAATTTGGACTTATGTCAAAGGAGATAGTCTGGCCATTTACTTTTAGGATCACTTCTTGGGGCTTGGGAGATAGGGAGAAGATTGTGTACGTGGTTTTGGTTTCTTCTTCTTCTTCTTCGTACGCAGTCAGACAGTAACCATTATTTTTTCTAAAAAAGCGGCGGTCATCCTGAGGCTGTCGCCACTACCATACAGCTTGTCTTGCAGTTCCACTGGTGATGGCCACATCTGCTCTCTCTGATCCTCGTATGTCGGGCAGTTCTGCAGCAGATGTTCAGCGGTCATTTTACCAGTACCGCACGGGCATTCGTCGGTACCACCTATCTTCAATTTGTTGAATAGGTGGTACCTCAGTCTATTGTGGCCAGTGCGAAGTCTGAAGACAACGACCTGCTCTCTTCTGTTCAACTGGTAATAGGCATCGTTTTTGGTGTAACCAGTATGTTCGGTTTCCCATTTGGTCATGTATCTGGCTTTGATAAGCCGTTTTGACTCTTCGTACGTCATACTAGTATCTGTTTGTGGTAGTCTTGCACCTTTTTTTGCCAGTCTGTCTGCCTCCTCGTTGCCTTGGATGTTGCAGTGTGATGGGACCCACTGTACCACTACCCTTTTTGGTGCGGACTGCTGGCACAGTTTGCAGAGTGCTGCTCTTAAGTCATTAAGCTCAGTGTTTTTCTGGCTTTTTAGCGCTGTGACTACGGCGAGAGCATCTGTAAGCAGGACTATATGGCTTTCATTTTCATTGTGTGTCACCATTTCTTCCACTGCCGCCCTCAGTGCCTCTGCCTCCGCTCTGAAATTGCTTGTGTACTTACCAGTAGCGAATGACAGTGTTATTTGTCTGCCATTTGGTAGGTTCAGGAATGCTCCTGTCCCTCCGTTCTGTGTAGTGTTTGTTACAGAACCGTCGGTGTATGCATGGGTCCAGTCCATGCGTGGGTAGCTTTTCGATATGAAGCTTAGGGTAGTATCTCTCCTTTCTTTTTCAGTCTGGCAGTTTTTGTTTCCAATACCTGGTATATTTTCTACCACCTCTGGAAATATATCCTGCCTCCAGGTAGGTTTTCGTACAGTAGTGATGGGTTTTGGTGTTGTTAGTGCGTTTATGGGATCTTCGTGCATCTTTGCTTTGGCTATTTCTGCAAAGTTTCTCCGCTTTAGTTTCCCATTTCCGAAATTGTTTAGTCTCTGGTGCATTGGATGGTCAGTCAGTCTTCGGAGTTTCTCTGACTGCAGCTGGGCTCTGCAGTCTCTTCTATCGGTCATGGATTGCAGTTTTGTAATCTTTTCAAGTTCTACAATTGGCGTTGACTTCATGCCTCCTGTTATAACTCTCATGGCTTGGTTTTGAAGTTTGCTAACTTTATCGAAGTTCGCCTTTGCTGCTGTTGTCCATGCTGCAATGCCATACTCGAGAACTGGTCTCACTCTACCAGTGTACAGTTTCTTTAGTAAGCCTTCGTCTGCTCCCCAGCTTGTGCCAGCAAGTTTCCTCATGATTGCCATTCTTTCTCTGGCTCTCATTCGGTTTCTCTTGATCTGACTTTTCCATGTCATGCGCCGATCAAATGTGACTCCCAGATAGGTTTGGGTTGTCGTTTGGCTGGAGGAATTTGCCATTTAGACTTAATTTGGTATTTTGGGGTTTGATTGAGAGCGAGAATATTGTGCATGTGGTTTTCTCCTTGTTTATTTTGACCAGCCATGAGTTCGCCCACTCTTCCAGCGATGTTAGGGCCTGCTGCATCCGATTTCTTGCTATGGTGAGATTCTTTTCAGAGGTCCACATAGCCAGATCGTCTGCAAACATTGAGCTATGGACTCTCCTTGGTATATTCTCTGTAATGTCGTTTATATATACCAGGAAGAGTGTGGGTGACAGTACTCCCCCTTGGGGTACTCTCTGCTCGAGTGTCACCTTTTTGCTCATCTGCCCTTGTACTTGGACTCTGGCCGTTCTTTGTTTGAGGTAGTGGTTGATCCACTTGTACATTTTCCCACAAACATCACTTCTTCTTAGCTTGACTCTAAGTCCGTCTTTCCAGACTTTGTCAAATGCCTTTTCCAAATCCACCCAAACAGCTACTGTGTGTTTCTGTGCCTGGTAGGCATCTTCTATTTCCTGGGCTATGAGGATGACCTGGTCCTCAGTGGATCTGTGCTGTCTAAAGCCGGCTTGCTGTGGAATTAGTATTCGTGTTTCTTCCAGATGCCACATCAGTCTGGTGTTTATCATACGTTCCATCAGCTTGCCGACACAGCTCAGTAGGCTGATGGGCCTGTATCCATTTGGATCTGTTTTGTCCTTTCCTGTTTTTGGTACTGGTACCAGTATTGCGTCTTTCCATGCCTGGGGTACAATTCCCCTTTTCCAGCTTTGGTTCAGGACCGATAGCAGTTTCCTCTTCGCTGTTTGGCCCAGCCCCATCAGCATTTCATTTGTTATCCCGTCTTTTCCGGGAGATTTCCTTTTCTTTAATGTTCTCATAGCCTCTTCCATTTCGCTCATTGTTAATTTGGCCATCATGTGCTCTTCAGGTGCCGTATTGATGTTGTCGTGCCCCTTTAGCTCTTCGCTAATGTCTGTATGCTTATCTACAGGGACCTCGATGTGGTTTGCTCTGGCATAGTGATCGACAAAAGCGTTTGCGGCGTTCTTACCTGTGAGCAAGTTTTCGCCCTGCTTGATGGTAATTTGTTTGTTTGACGGGGTTTCGTCGTTCATGGCTCTGACTAGCTTCCATAGCTTGTTCCCGTCTTTGTCCAGGTTTAGGCTTTCCGTTTTGGTTTTCCAGCTTTCTCTTGCTGTTTGCTTGAGAGTGTATTTGTATTTCGCCGTGGCGGCTTTGAGGGCGATGTTTGCCTCCATAGATTGTTCTCGCTCTGCCATGTTCCTAGCATTTGTTACTGCATCTTCCGCTTTCTGCAACTCATCATTCCAGTAGGGCTTATAGTTTTTCCTAGCTCCTCTTGGGATGGTTTCAGTGGCGGCTTGCATTATTGCCTTGCTTAGGCTTTCCACCATGGGCTTCATTTTGTTGTTTCGTGTGTTGATGGTTTCACACAGCCCATCTGTCAGGATTGCAAATCTGTCCCAGTCGGCTCGTTTGTAATTCCAACGTGGGAGCGGTTTTGTTTCCTGTGGGCCTACTTCCATATCGACGTCTAGCCTGATCGGCCTGTGGTCGCTACCTGCCAGTTGGTTTAGCACCTGGCGGTCTATTTTATGGTGTATGTCCTGTATGGAGAAGGCCAAATCTGGAGTCGAGGTGGTATGCCATGTTCTTGAATAGAAGCTAGGGCTATCCTCCGGCCTATTGATTAGGGAGAGATTTGTATCTATCTCCCAATCTTCCACTTCGTCACCTCTGCTGTCTGTGTCAGAGTATCCCCATCTCTCCGAGTGGCTGTTGAAATCTCCAACTACTATGCAGTTGGAGTCTCTGACCTCCATACTCGAGAGCGATAGGTCTCTATTTGGTGGTCCGTACAGATTGAAAATGCGGAGCTTCGTCTCTTGAGCCATTAGGTTTTGGTTTCATTTATAGCGACTTGTCTCTATTTTATTTAGGGCCTCCTGCATTTGGTTTCTATCTACAGGTGTAAACTCTTCGGATGTCCATAGTGCCAAGTCATCTGTATATAGTGCACTGTGTACTCTTTTAGGGATTTCTGTGATTATATCATTGATGTACAATTGTATATGAGGAACAACATGGGTGAGAGTATTCCACCTTGTGGAACTCCTTGTTCCATTTTCATCTTTTTGCTGAGGTGTCCTTGGAGTTGCATTCTTGCTGTCCTGTTATCTAGGTAATCATGCAGCGGCTTTGAACTCATGTCCTTGTAGTCAGAATCCCAACAGCCAGGTTGCTCGGCCAGCCACTCTATCCTTGGGTAAAATGAACTAGTTGCTCTTTTATTTCTGTAACGCACTTCATATATTGTTTATAGAGCACTTTTTCCTTTCTGGAATGTTTCTCCACGTAGCAGACTTATGGCATATGTGAATGTTGTAGCGTGGGATATCACTTCTTCTCTAAAGGTGGTAGACAGGACTGTTACAATATGCTACCTGTGTGTCTGTAGCCCTGTTCTCATTTCTGTTACACATAGAGCCCTCTTAGAAACTGCTCGAACATTGCTGATTATTTAGATCAGTGTACTATGAATATTCAACAATTAAGATAAGGACCTTTCTAGATGGAATATATATAATTAAGCTGTTTTTCTACTTACTTAAAAAAAAAAATGAGAAGACTGCTGAACATCAACAGTAGATTAATAACTGTCAAATGTCAGGCCATTTAATTTGCTGACATGGAGAATACTCTATTATGAATTTAGAAGTCTTTCTGAAAATGTATTTAGTTTTTCTCTAAATTCAGTGCTCTCTGTCAACTGGAGGTAAAAAAAAAAAGAGTCTTAGTCCGCTATGGTTCACCGACCCTGATACAAGCAGCCAGCTGTGAGTTGTTGGCTGCTATCAGCTCAGTTTATTCACTGCTGTATCTTTGGCCCCAATGTTCCTTTACGATCCTGTAGCCCTTTTAAAGGAAGCCTACATTATAAATGACAGTGGTGATTTAGTTCCAAAGCTGCTGTTTTGTGAGGTCAGGTTGCCACACTGGTCCAATTTCTTTCTTCCTGAATGATGATGATGAAGCTGCATGCCTACAGTGAGTGAGATTGCTGTCTTGTGTACCCAAAAAAGTGCGTTAAGTGGTAGATTGAGTAGCTTTCCTCACATCCTGAGCATGCTAGTGAAGGTGTGCCGAAAAATCCATGTTATGCTTGGCTTCAACTGTGTGTTGCTCAATCCCTCACCTCATTAGCCAGGCTGCCATGAAAACAGCCTGTTTCTAGTCCAGAGGGATAGAGATCATTTTTTTTTTTGGGGGGGGGGGGGGGGGGGGCAGCTTGGCCAGTACTCAGGTGATTGATTGATATATATATATGAGAATCTCCAAACTCAATTATGTTTTGCTCTTTTCTTTCATATCATTCTGATTTATTCCCTAGGAGTCTTCTTACCTTTTCTTTGCAACATTTGAGTTTTCAAGTGCATTATGAGGCCTGTTTGCTAAATGCTTTTTAGCAGTCATTAAATGGTAGATTAAGTAGTCTGCTTATCTTCACATCAGATTTCGTTGTCCCAAGAATGGGAATTATGGGCATAGCAGTTTGTCTGGCTACAAGTAACAGTCTTTTAGCTTTACACAAATGTTTATATCATATATCTGCAGTACTTATTTCTTCTTGCTACTAGTTGAGATGGGGTCTTAATCCACCGCTTGCTTGTAATAAGCCTTCCTCTAGTTTGTTACATGAGATATGAGTTTCCTGTCCTGATGTTGCTGAAGTGGCAAGTAGTCTTTTCTTTAACAGATGCTATGTGTTTTCCAGTATATTACCAGACTCACAAAAATTAGTTGTGTCCTTCGTAAGCTTTCATACATCAGCTTGAATGTATCTAAAGAAAACAGTAGTCAGCCTGAGGTTAACGCCATCTCCAAAGAGCGTGTCCAGGAATGGTACCAGTGATGGCTATAACTTCTTTCTCTGTTAGTCGAATGTGCATAAATCCATGTCTTCTGCTATTTCACAAGAGTACTATATGTGAGTGTTATCATCTCATCTGTCGGGAAGGAAGACTAACATCTGGTCAGACAAAATATACTGATCAGACATGTCATAGTCAGGCAAAACATACTGGTCAAGACCCTCACCTTGTCTTCCTCGTAGCTCTTCCTGGAAACGGGCGATTTTCATGGTAGCCTGGCTAACAAGGTGTAGTGATTGACACGCAGATATAGCTAAGCCTAGCACAACTGCCTGGAGACCCCAGCCTACCTTCATCAGTCATCAGCATGCTTGGGATGTAAGGAAAGCTACTGCAACCTGCCACTTAACGTCCTTTTCACGGCGCACAAAAGAGTAAACCTACTCATTGTGGGCATTCATCAACCATCTCATCTGTCAATTGATGATGTGAGGAGGTGCAAGTCTTCTTTCATTTTCCACCTGTGTGGTAGCTATTTTGAGTCCATGTCTCAGTAGTGTTTCTTTAGTATTGTCAATCCATCTTTTTCTTGGTCTTTCTATTGCTCTTGTGGCCTGCTGTCTGGTATCTTCGGCTATCTTAGTACTATGTTATGTGACATTTGATATATGTAATAGTTGACATTGTTTCCTGTTATACACTTTGCAGATCAACCAAACAGTGCCTCTGATGGGTCGGTCTGGCATCCTAGGAGATCATAAGGGAAACTTTTTCTGTGATGTGGTAGCAGGACAAGGTCACATGTGTGGGAGATTTTTTGTGATAACTCAATCAGGCCTGTTGTGTGAATTCAATGAAAAAAGGCAACTGGACAAGTGGGTTGAACTAAGGGTAAGTCCTTTCTTCTCATATACTATACTTGTATGTTGGAGCATAGAAGGTAATATTTGTACCAACTTTGAATGTTTGTTGTTGATGTTCTTGAGAATATAACAGAAGCTCGTGTAAAATTATATTTTTCTCTCAATTTATTTTGCCCAGAAAATCTAAACTAAATGAATGAATATTCAATCAATGAATGAATATTCAATGAATGAATGAAGTAATCAATCATTTAATCACAAGCTTTGGACTACCAGAGGAGCACATGGCTTGAACAAATACACACTAAACCATCTATTCTAGCTACTTCCACACAATTCTTCTCCTTTTTTCTTGAGTTCTTTCCTCCATGTGTTTTTGGTCTCTTTTTCTCAACCCCTAGGGATTCTAAAACAAACTTGTCTTGTCATTCTATCAACTGGTTCTCTGAATGTGTAATCTGTCAAGCGTCAACAAAATATCCTCATCTCCCTCTTTACTGTTGTTTGTCTGGTTCTTTCCAACAGTTCCACTTTAGTGGTCTTATCATATTATTGTATATTACTACTGTGGCTATTTACACAACCTCAACAAATCTCTGTGGCATAGCTCAACCAGTCAAACACAAACTCAACAATCTTTGTGGCATAGCTCAATCAGTCAAAACTTGTCAACTCCTTGTTGAACACAGGTCATCAATAAATACATGCCGAGTCTTCTTGTCTTGAGCCATCTGTTCCCTTTATGTTTTCTCGAGCTCTCTTGTCCATGTCTGTTTTGGTCTGAATGACCTCTCTTGCCCTGGAGATTCCAGAACAGGGCCTTTCTTGTAATGCTATCAGTTGTTTTATTTTAATGTGTTCTATTAAAAACACAAGCATCTTCTCTTCACGTCATGTTCTACTGATATATGTTGTAGGGGGGGGGGGGGGGGGGGGAGACTGCGTGATCTAGTGGCTAAGTGACATGGCTCGCAATTTGAAGGTGCTGGGTTTGCTCCCCAATCACAACATTGCTTACCCTAGAGAAGCAAACCCTTAGAAAATGCAGGAGGAAGCAGACCCTTACATAAAATGCATGCTGAAGTCGGATGCACTGGGCCAACAGACTCTAAATAAAAACATAGAGCAACGCACACCAGGTAGAACATGAAATGAGGCGAACGCAAAAAAAAAAATGTAGGAGAGTGTCTCAACACTATCTGAACCACATTATCTGAACGTCGCTAGTTACTCTTATTCTCATAATCGTTTTTTCTTTCTATGTATTCTCTTTTCAAATTTCTGTGTCCTCTCATTACTAATGCTGATTTTATTTTGCATTTGATTGCGTTTATAAGACAGAAGAGCCAAGTCATCCGCAAATTCCAAATCATTAAATTGTTTTGGCCATTGAATTAAATCTCTGTTGGTTGACGTTGTTTCTTTATAATTCTGTCAATTTTGTGTCATATAGTGGTACAATGTATATACTGTGTGCACTGCTGTAATACATTAGATGATATTTACAGTAAATGTTGTTGTTCTGTTGTTGTTGTTGTTGCTGTTATCCCATAGTTGCTGAGCAAGCCTGCTCTTGGCAGTTCAATGCCATTCTTAAATAGATACAGGTCTTCTTCAGTTGTTTCACTGCTCCGTACAGTGTGTTGGCAATTGTTGACAGTGCTTGTAAGAATCTTTTCTTCATGTTCGCAAGCACCTTGCACTCAATGAGTAGGTGTCGAACTGTTTTATCAGGATGAGAGCAATGTCTGCACAAGGACAGGTGCTGGGGATTGCTGCGGCTCAAGCGGTTATTAACTTTAGTATGCCCTGTTTGGAACTGAAAGATGAGACTTTGATCTTTTCTATCGAGTTTATTTATGTCATCGTTACTTTTTGGCTGTGATATTTCGCTAAATACACTGTGACCTGTTGTTCCTGTCGCCTACCTGTTCATCCAGATATACAGTGAATACTTTTATAACACATTACTCAATGTGACCAGAATTTTGACCGGATAGTAGCTAACAGCCTACTCTTATAGATTTTAAACTGTCAAGGGTTCTTTTATGTGCACAACAAAGGTTTTTTATGTGAAAAGCTTGCACATGTTTTTTTTTGTCCATCTCCACTAGAACCCCACCTCCCTTGCGACTAGAGGCCGCTTAAAACTTTTGGTAATTAAAACCACCTGTTTTTGACTTTTGTTTCTTGAGAGGCGAGCTACCTTCTTACCTCACATCTATAGTGACACCTTTTGTTGTTGTTTGATTTTGTTGTTGTTGTTAATCAAGTGAGTATATTTTAACTGTCTATAATTTTGAATTGCAGACAAAATCTGCCAACTGCATCACTGCTGGACTAGAGCACATATATGTTGGTTGTGCTGAAGGAATAGTCTGGGTGTTTAGTGCTACCTCTCTTCACTACCTTTGTTCTTTGCCCAAGCCACATCATCTCGGAGTAGAGGTGACTACAGCAACCAACCCTAGGTAAGGCAGCTAGTAAAAAGAATATACAAAAAAATGTGCCATTGAGACATGTTTGTTGGCTTTCTCTTTCTTTTGTGTCCTGATTTTTGTCTCTTATTTAAAGAAAAATGGAGAGTATGTCTGAGTGTATGTGGCTGCATATAAGCGTTTCTAGAAAACCAAACTTTATGGTCAAAAGGGAGTTCAATTAAAATGTTATGTCGTTATTTCCTTCTTCTGCTTACACTGCCAATGACACAGTTAGATTCATTATCTTTGGCACTCGTCCCAAGATCTGCCCATTCGCTGTGATAGGGAAGCATTCTAGCTGCTCTACCATTGAATTGCTCATGTTCTTTATGCCTATATCTTCTTATTCTTTGGTAATTGTCATGAAAATGGCGTTGTGTCATAGTTTACAGCGAGGCTGCATATCTGTGCCTTTCACCCCACACCTCTGATTTCAGCTGACTTTTTTGGGTAGGGGGATTTCCTTCTCACTGAAATCTCTATTCTTTTAGCCAGACTACACTAGTGCAGCCTCTTTACAGGGCTATGCTTGAAGGGTCTCCTTACAACTCTTTCATGTAAATGGGCATTTCCTCATTCATTTTTATTGAGAACATTTTTTTAAATGTTAAATTTTCTGAAATTGTTGATCGTATTTCCAAAGGTGAAGTGCATTGTACTATGTTTTGTGCCTTTCTGCCCAGTGCATGTTAATTTTGAATTATTTCTTTTGCATGAAAGATGGAATCTTTTGTTTCCTCTAGTCATGCAAAGAATGAGAACTATTATAAATGTGTTGTTGTTTATGTATGAAGCTTCTTATTGTTTATGTATGAATCTTCTTATTGTTTATGTAAGTTACAAACATGATTAATATGATCTCAGTATTGTTTTATTTTGTTTCCACAAATTGATAGTCACATGGTGAACAACAGAGAGGATGTAAGATACCCAGATACCAAAGCAATAACTATTGATGATGATCACAAAAAGGTAAGCCAGTTCAGTAACTCAGTAAGTGTCATAGCACTATCTATTGAAGAGGGTCTCAACCTAAAGCCACTATGTGGGCTGTATCATGTTGAGTTGACAGTCCAATGCAAGGATCAGTTAAAAACAAGTTTTATGACTCAATGACTGCAGAGACAGTTTGATGATCTAGGGACAGCATAAAGCAATTGTAATGGATCACGGACCACATAAAGACAATTTGTATGGCTCAAGTGTCACATAAATACAATAGTTATGGCTCAATTGCCACATAAAGATAAAGACAATTGTAATGGCTCAAGTACCACATAAAGACAATTGTAATGGCTCAAGTGCCACATAAAGACAATTGTAATGGCTCAAGTGCCACATAAAGACAATTGTAATGGCTCAAGTGCCACATAAAGACAATTGTAATGGCTGAAGTGCCACATAAAGACAATTATTATGGCTCAGTGCCACATAAAGACAATTGTAATGGCTCAAGTGCCACATAAAGACAATTGTAATTGCTCAAGTGCCACATAAAAGACAATTGTAATGGCTTAAGTGCCACATAAAGACAATTGTTATGGCTCAAGGGCCATATAAAGACAATTGTAATGGCTTAAGTGCCACATAAAGACAATTCTTATGGCTCAAGTGCCACATAAAGACAATTTTTATGATCCAATGAGTCACATAAAAACAATTATTTTGATGACAATTTAATAAATATCTTTATTACTTTCTTTCGATAGGTTACATGTGTCTATAATGATCAGAGTGTGTACATATGGGATGTCCATGATATTAAAAGAGTGGGGAAGGCCTGGTCATTCCTCTACCACAGTGGTTGCATCTGGGCTCTGGAGGTAAGTGTCTCAGACCTGTTCATATTCAGAGCAATGAAACACTTTCCAATTTTCATTAAATGTAACTTAACTTAACATCTTTATACTGGTTTAGAAGACTCTGCAGTCTGTATACAACATGTTTCATTTAGTTTTCCTTACTCTTAAAAACTATGCACATCCAATCTATTCTTGAATGCATTAATTGTCCCTGCTGCTACTACTTCCTGTAGCAATGCGTTCCAAGCTAGAACAACTCTGATGAAAAAAATATTTCCAAATATCTAATTTGGACCTGTCTTTAGTTAATTTGTAGTTATGCCCTCTTGTTTTTGTAGGTGTTTGTATTTTAAAAAACTTGTTATAGTCTAGTTTATTCATTCCTTTTATTATCTTATAAACCTGTATTGTCACCTCGAATTCTTCTCTTTTTCTAGACACTGTAGTCTGGTTTTTCTGAGTCTTTCATAATAAGTGTAATTGTGGAATCTCACTATCAGTTTTGTCACTCTTTTTTTGTATCGTTTCCAGCATATTTATATTACTCCACACCTGTACACAGTACTCCAATCAAGGAGGGCAGTGGTTCGAATCCCCGTAATGGCATATGTTGTTTTTCTATTGGAGGTGAAATAAACAAACATAGCCAGCACACGACATGGCGACAGCAGTGGTGAAGCGGTCTGTAGTTTTCAGCCTTCAAAACCCCTCGACTACCCCAGCAATGGAAGAAAATGTTGTATGACAGTTTTTTTTTTTTTTTTTTTCCCCCTATGTTGTTGGAAATTGAACTGGCAATATCTGTGAGGTTTGTCTGTATATAAACTAGAATGTTTTTTTTTAAGGAAAAATTTTGTTGTTGTTGTTGCTCTCAAAACCATTGAAGAAGTCTGCTCTTGGCAGCCCTGTGTTCTTCAGTTGTTTCACTGTGGCAAACAGTGAATTGACAGTTGCCAGCGTCACTTGTAAGAATCTTTTCCTTATATTTGCAAGTGCTTTGCACTCAATGAGTATATGGATGAGAGGAAAGGGCAGATGCTGAGGTTTGATGTGGTTTAATTGGCTATTTGTGTGGCCTGTTTGGACCTGAAAAATGAGACTTATTTCTTGTTTGTGGTCTGTTTACGTCGTCATTAGTTTTTGGCTTTGGTATTTCGCTAAAAACATTGCCACCCAGTATCCCAGTTGCTCACATGTTCTGCCAGAGTCCCCTGGTATTATTTCTAAGGATTCATTTAACTGTTTAGTTACTAAAAAGGTCTATTCTTTTGTTGTTTGGAGACTCATGTTTTTGCCAGTCAATCAGCCATTTCCTATCTTGGTATGTCACTATGTTCAGGGATCAGTTGCACAGGGTGACATTAATTGCATGGAATGTAATTATGTTTGTTAAAGTCTATTTAATTGTGTGTCACATACAAGTAATTTTAAAAGAATATTTCAAAGTTTGTGTCACACAGAGTATATTATCTTTGGCTGTATAAGAATCGCATTGTTTGCCTGTCATTTAAAATCTGACTGTTTTTGTAGTCTGCTCATGACACGCTGCAGCCTACCCAACTATAAATGGGTACCTGGTTATTTTAGGGTTAGGGAAAATAGGTCAGTGAGGACAGTAACCAGGCTCTCCCACCTCACAAATGCTGAGATCTCATACAATCAAGCAACACTTTATTCCTTATGACATTGTATGGGGCAATTGTTGAAAGCACTTTATAGGTTAGTATTTAGTTTATATGAGAAGGAAGAAAAAAAGTAACCTTAATACCTCTCGAATTAGTTCATAAGCATATTTTTGTCTGTTTGTTTATCCCACGTTTGAACTGGAGATTTAACTCATTCAGGACTTGATTCTTTTTAGGTTTGGACCAAATTAATTTTCAGCTGTAGCAAAAATTTCACTGCATCCCTTTTACAACTGACTATTACACAGCATAGCATAGAGAAATATAGTACTCATTATATATCATTGTAAAGAAAAATGGGTACAGAAAATGAAAATATCAGTAAATTGCTATTTCATTATTTGAAAATATAATTATGTTGTACAAAAAAAACAATTTAAAGGGTAGATAATTTATAAGTCAAAATATTGTAACTCACCATCATTTTTCATTGGCCTGAATTGTTGATTTCAATTTGTCTGGTAATTTTGCAGAATAGTATCAAAAGTCCCTCAAAACACTGTTTATTTGATGCATTTATCTCCAAAAATGTTGAAATTATGTACAATTTTCCTTAATGACCAAAATCAATAAAAATATAAAAAAATTCACAACTTCCATTATTTTAGGCATCACGCCACCCATCACCAGGCCTAGTAGTCCTCTGTGGTATGGAATTTGCCTTTCTCCTTGCATAATTGCCATTATTTCCATCAGTCTGCGCTGCTGCTTAATGATTCAGGAGCACTGATAGTCCCTGACTGGAAGCAACCACCAACTAACCCTAAGCCAGACCGTTTTGATTTCTTAGCACTAGGTCTACTAGTACTACTAGTACTATCACTGTAATCGCTATCCTTTGAATCATCTAATTCTGTATCAGAATCACTAACTAATAAGGTTTAAAACACAGCTATAGCTTGTTCTGCACTATATCGTTTTGGTTTAGTAGAAGCAGTGGGCGTTGCCATTATTTTTTAGAAATCAACAAAACAGTTTAGCTACTTCAAAACGCAAATATATCACTTATTCAGTACCATAACACGTGTGGCTCGACTCAAATGTCACGAACGGAAGCTGTTCTAGTTCTGGTTGTAATTTCTAAGTAGTTTGGTTTACACAAAACCCGAATCACGACTCTACAAAACAAAATCCAATTTATCAGTTAATGGTCCTCTAAAGTTTAAATAACAGTCTGCTATATCGGTCATTGGTCCGGAATGTGTTAATTGGCTGATCAAATCACGAACCATGTGATGTCGCTGAAGATTGGTTGGTCGGATAACGTAATGTCATAGATCGGTTACCATACGAGGTGCTGTCTAGGATAATTATGTGTAGTCAAAATAGAATGGCACCACTACGATACAAGATTGCTTGGAATAATTAGGAAATTCTTTAATTTTATAAATGATCAGAAACAAGCAAGGATTAGTTAAGATGGGGGAGCAGGTTTTTTAGGGAGGGAGGGGGGAGAGATTGAAGGAAGAATGGATGGGTGGTTTGAGAGGGGTGGAAAAGTTGAGTGAGTTGTAGGGGAAAGAAGATGGGCAGGTTGGAAAAAGCAGGGTGATGGGTCAGTTGAAGGATGAAGAGGAAAGGTCGACTGGAGAGCAAGGAAAGAGTGCAGTGGGGATGTGAGACAGGGAAGGGAAGAGAGAGAATCTTTAATTGTTAAAACTGCTTTTGTTTTTGTAATATTGTACAGTTCGACTGACGGGCAGATGTTCTGCATGGGTATGCTAGTTTTCATTTTATTCCTTTTTGTGTATGGTCTACTAATGAAATATTACTTGTTGGCTCCCTCTCGTTTATCAGTAGTGATGGCAACCGTACTCATGAAAGTTGGTACTGACTCTGAATTTATATATAAATATGTGAGTAATATTTTATTGTATGTGAGCATCCACTTCTTTCGCAGGTGTACCCACCACTAGAGGATGAAACTAAAGCCATGCTGCCTCCGGGGTCTTTCCTGACAGCTTCCGGTGATAACACTATTCGAGTGTGGAACTTAAACACTCACATGCCCGAGAACACAGCCTACAGAAGAAACATCTACAGCAATGTAAGTTGTCTTTGCACTTCTCGTTGATGGGAACTGATAAACTAGCAAGGTTAAAATGTGGAAACATTAACAGATGTATGAACATATCGTGGCATAATGTGGTACTAGGGAGTGAGAAAGGAGCAAAGAAAAGTCTAAATAAAATATAAGAGATAACTAATGAGGATTGTGCATGAGACTAGCTGCTCCATCCTGTAGAGACTAATTTTAAAGAAAAAAATACTTTCACATGACTTCATTCCCATTGCTGGGGTAGTCGAGGGGTTAGAAGGGTGGGGACTACAAGCCACTGCTGTCATCATGTCGTGTGCTGGCAATGTTTGTTTATTTCACCCCCAACAGAAAAACAACACTTGCCTAACTGAGGATTTGATTCGCTACCCTCCTTATCAGCCGAGGCTGGGTCAATTAATGCATTCAAGAATAGATTGGATGCGCATACGTATTTTTAATCAAGTGAATGTAAAAGAAACTAGTTGTATACAGACTCTGCAGAGTCTTTTAAACCAGTATAAGAGGGGGGACGACGTGGCCTAGTGGATAAGTGGCACGGCTCACAATCCGAAGGTGCTGGGTTCGATCCCCATCACAGCACCGGCCGTTACCCCGGAGAAGCAAACCCTTAGAAAATGCAGGAGGAAGCAGACCCTTACATAAAATGCATGCTGAAGTCGGATGCATTGGGCCGACAGGCGCAAAATAAAAACCACAGTGCAACGCACACCGCCTTGGGGATTGGAGAAATAAGGCGAACGCAAAAAAAACACCAAAAAAAAAAACCAAAAAAAAAAACCAGTATAAAGATGTTAAGTTAAGCAGGCAGGCATCTAAACCATTTGGTCATGTGCTCCTAGACACTATTAGAGACTAAGAAGACACACAAAGTAAAAAAAAAGACTTCTACATCCCATGGTAGAAGAAAAGGACTGTCAAGACTTTTGTCAAGCTCAAGACTTTTGTCAAGGAATGAAAAAATTAAAACAGTACAATAGAGAAGATCTAAGCACAATGGACATTAGTAATAAAATCTGCTAATGTTCTCAAGTGAAGCTGTTGAAACTTTTCTTGTTAAGTTGCGATTTAAGTTAATACAAACCTTTCAGGTCCATATGAAACACCAGTATTAACAAATACATGAAGTCCAACTAGTCTGTGCCATACATCCCATTTCTGTCCACATTATCTGTCTTTGGATGAAATGAGGCAAGACTGCAGTACAGACTCATCTAGCCTTTTTCTACCCTAGACGAGTTATATTTGCTTTTATGTGATATATTTTGATAAAAAGGCTGAAGATGCAGCACAGTGAATGAGCTGACAGCAGCCAGCGACTTATAGCATACATTGAGGTCAGAAAATCGGAGCTGACCTAGACCCTATTTTGCTTCTAAGTAGCAGCCCTGGAAATAGGCTGCACTAGTGTAGTTTGGCTAAGTGGGAAGATGGACACAGTACCCAAAATAGCCAGTTGAAACAGGATCTGTCGGGCCGAAAAGGGCAGATATCGTATGACACAATGTCCTTTTCAGGACGTACGCTGTGAGGAAGACTAACGCCTTGTCAGGCAAAACATAATAATCAGACATGTTAGTCAGGGTCAGGCAAAACAAACTAATCACATATGTTAGTCAGGGTCAGGCAAAATATACTGGCCAAGACTCACATTGACTTCGCTTTAGTCCTCCTTGGAAACGGGCTGTTTTCATGGCAGCTTTGCTAACAAGGTGAGGTATTAACGTGATCCCCGTAGTAGTGAGCAACACGCAGATGAAGCCAAGCATAGCACAACTGTCTGGAGGATCATGGTCCACTTTCACCAGCGTGCTCAAAATGCGAGGAAAGTTACAACAAACGATCACTTGATGTCCTTTCCAGGGCACACAAAAGATTAAATTCACTCATTGTGGGCATTAAACAACAACAACAGGGCAAACATTGAAGAAGGAGAAAATATATTTGTTGCAGTTTTTATGGCTTAAAATTTCTAATGGGTAAGCTAGCTGGTCCCATACCCAACCATCCTTAGTCGACATTACAGTTGTTCTATTCTTTGCTTCCATTTCTGGCCCTGGTAAGAGATGGACAAGTTACCATTACAGTTTTACTGCAGTCTCTTACGTACACTTTTTGTTTAAAATGTTAAAGACATGATGACATAGCAACAAGTGTAGGATGTTATGTGATTGTTTATAATTGTATCACCTTCTTGTTCCTTTCTTCTTTCACTCCAATAGGAGCCTGGGCCATCAATACTATTGGCCTCCACACAGGAAGTCTGTGCGAAAGCATTTATGTGCTCTTGCAGTAGTGGTTTATGTAACAGTTTTGTGTATACAATTATGTTGCTAGCTACGTGCACACCCTCTGTTAGGCATATTTTATTACATGCACAGTAGAGTTTAGTTAATCTGTTCTTTAGTCCCCATTATAAGGCCCCAGAGGATTAATGATATCATTGCTTTTACTAAATAATTTTCTTGACGTTAATACATAATAAATCACACACAATATTGATTACTTTTATACTGATGCAGTTTGGCATGATTTCAGTACTATTAGACTATTGACAACAAACGAGATGGCTGTACTCATGATGTTCGTTCATCATGTGTGATGAAGACCACTCTCACATGGGATGAAGACCACTCTTTTTGTTCAACCGTGTGGACAGTCTTTTCTCTTGCTGGGTCCGCTGAAATGGGTGACGTGCGATGATTTGGATAAAAGTGAGGAAGAAACTGTGCCTTTTGTCAACCTCACTCTCTGGTCCGGAGCTACCCTTGGCAAGTGGCAAGATTTTATCGAGACGACTGGAGATAGCACAGGATGCAGATTTTTCCTCAGGGTTTACACCTGAAGCCTTTCCCATAAATAGATATCCTGCAAGGCCGGGGAGATGGGATGACATCTAATGTTGTATGTTGTGCCTTTCCCAGAACCGCAAGAGATTGTAGAGAGATCATTCAGCATGTGAATGAGTTGGGCATCTCTCCTGGGCTGTGTTCAGTCCATTATAGTCATGTCTAAATTTCAGAAACCAAAACTGACACTATTTGCCCCGAGGGCGAAGGGCACCAATTTCCTGAAGTTCAGCCGTGTGAACTAGACCGTGAAATACGACACAGGTTTAAGCGTAGTGCTATTCATATAGCCGATGTCCATTCCAGGATAATCGGACAGAAGAAATTACAAAAAAACGAACGAATTAACCAGTCCAAATGGAAAACAACACGTTTCCATGAACACAAGCGTAAGTTGTCGACTAGTGTGAATTACAGCCAAAACCATGATCTGGCGGCACCCATAATTTTTTTTTTTTGCCGTTCGTCTTATTTCTCTAAGCCCCAAGGTGGTGTGCATTCCCCCCAAAAAATGAATGTGCTGAAACCGGATGTGTTGCGCTCAAAGGCATAGATATTGTAGCCTTGCTGTAAACTACAACACTGTAACAAAAGGTTCTTTCAGGACAAAGAAAAAGAAGATCGATGTCACATCTGTGCAAATCTCTTGCAGCAAAAGAGGCTGGGTTCGTGATCTACTAATAACACTCTTATATACCTTGTTGTGAAAAATTGGTACTTGCCTCTGCATGGCAAGGTATTGAAGAAGTAACTTGCAATATCTGCCTTTAATATTTTTACTTCAACAAATCTACACCTGACTGAGATCTTAGAATGTGGTATTGATAATTCTTACAACATTTGAGTGGCGAGATGGTGATAGTGCTTACCTTCTCTGACAAAGGTACCAGGTTTACTTCTTGGCAGCAACATGCTCCATCTACCCAGCCGTCCTTTCCAGGGCACACAAATTTACAAATTGGCACTACTTAGTTAAGGAGGACAAGCTAGCAAGGTATTCTACTGGTCATTCAACTTAAAAAATATCTGTGTCCTAGTAAATTGTCTAACACTTCATCCTCGACAGCTATGTCTTATGAGACTACCTGTATATTTTTACTGATAATTCTTTTTCTTTTCAGGAACTGTTGAAAATAGTTTACGTTGACCCAACATTGACCTCTCTGTGCAATGTGGACTACAATCCTGGTAAGCAGTTCAATATTTTATTCTAGGAGGGAAATCTTGATAACTTGGGAACATATCTCATACAAAATTGTTTTAAAATACTTATATATAAAGAGAGAAATCTTGGAAGAACTGCTTCTATCGTGTTCATCTGATTCCTAGAAATCAGTTGTATTCCATTTATCACAATTGGTGTGTTGTTTCTAATAGTTTCTATCAAACTTAAATAACTACTTCACAGTCTGCATGCTTTACTTTTTGTGAATGACTAGCTATGCTATGCCATTAATTGAAGAGTCTTCTACCATAGGGGAGAGTGTAGCCTAGTTGACAGTGAGCTGGATTGGGATCACAGCGTGCCAGGGTTCGAGATCACGGACAGACAGAAAAAAATCTGCTCCATGTTTCTTGCCTGATACGAACGCTCCTCCAGTCGACCCAGCTGTAAATGCGTACTTGACGTATGAGTTTAGGAAAGTAAAAACAGCAAGGAAGGGAACTGACCATCCCACCTCACATAGGCTGCGTCTTAGTACATGAATAGCTATCTTCATCCTCCAACAGCAATTGTTGCCATGGGCCTCACCTACCATAGGGAAGGGTTCATGAGAGGCACTTAAATGTACAGAGAGATTCCATCTGCAATAAGATGTGGAATTGATGGCAGCCATTTTACGTTACTTTTTTACATTGATTTTTGGTTTTTGGTGTTTCTCAATAGATGCTATATAAGGAAAACAAAATAGGGGGTCATGAAAGTTGTATTATAAGAAAGAAGGAGATTCAAAATAAGACAAAAACAATTAGAATACAAATGCCATGTGTTTTTGGAGTTTCATGATTAATATTGTTGTTTACTTGATGATCACTAGCTGGTGCTACAGACAAGACTGACACTAGCTATGATGGTAAAAGTGGTGTTCGTTCTATCAGGGTGAGCCCGGATGGTGCTGACCTGGCCTCTGGTGATCGACAAGGCAATGTCAGGTGAACAGAATTCAGCGTAATAATTTTATTAGTCAGAAGCGGGTGAATGTTAAAGGTTTTCAGAATTTGGTTATATGTTACAGGGCTGGGTCAGTTGGTTCGGGATATTTTCGTCATTCGACTTAAACTCCTGCTACCTAGCCCTGAAAAGGGCTTTGCAAGTTGCAGGATGTAGTCCGGAGAAGGAAATGTGTCGTAGTTTACAGCTGGACTGCGATATATACACCTTTTGGTCCAACACATCCTTCTTCAGCATGGCAATTTCGGATACCAAGTTAGCTTTCCCTCTTCTATACCTTCTCCTAAGCCAGTCTGCCCATTTTCAGCCTGTTATCCAGGATCACCACGTGGAGGTGGAGACGGGTCTTGGCAGCTCTGGGTCGCTGATGCTAGCAGTCAGCTTTGGATCACTGACCACTACAGCTCGTGCACTAGGTTCGAGATATGAAGTGGGACTTGGATAGGGGATGCTGCTGCTGCAAGTTGTCAGAATGTGGCTTTAGTCTTCCTGTTAACTATCCCAGCTATGCAGCTGTGTTCTCCCAGCATTGTCCACCTTTGCTTAGCATTCAACAGCCAACACAGAACTGGAACGGACCACAAGAATCAAACTGTCTAATTAAAACAAAACATTGTTGTGGATGTAGCAAATGCTTCATCATCAAACGGTTGCTGCGAGTTGTTGAAATTCAGCTTGGACTGTGAGATTTGTTTGCACAGCAGACGATCATCTACACCTTCTGTTAACAATGCTGACTGTCACTCTGTGGACTCAACTCAATGCCAAATGGTTTGTGTGTGACATAGTAGGGCCACTGTTTCCTTCTGGGCATGTTGTAAGAAAGAGGTGTCTGGAAAAGGTATGCATGGGGCTAGCAACCTCACCATGTAAATACAATTGCTAATATAACTACACTGGATTGTGAATTCCCTAAAGATGGTTGTGGTAAACTAAATGCAATGTTGAACCTATAGCCTGCCATCTGGAGTGACAGGTAAATGATGATGATGATAGTATATAGCTGCAGGTAGTAAGAAACAATTGGAGAGGAACAGCACCAAACCATAGACACAATATCAGGAGCAACAAGGCTAACATCAGTAATAGACACCAGAGGCAACTTGAAGAACAAGAACTCGTTACAGCTTTGAAATGGAGCAAAAAAGAAAAGATGAAATATGTTGAACAAATTAACATTATCAAAGTTTCAGAAAATCTATGCAAAAATTTGAAAAAATACCAGATGAATTGAACAACTTGAGGAATATGAACAGAAAGCACAAACATCAATCACGAAGTACTGTTAATAAACCAGTTCAAGAGTGAAACTAAAGAGAATCAGAGAATAATATTTCATACTTTGACATTTTATAATAAATTATCAGTTATGAGGAACAAATGTACATAATGTGACTCAGTGTATTATGAATGATTAGCTCCAGTTGTATGGACAACAAATGTATGTAATGTGACTCAGTGTATTATGAATGATTAGCTCCAGTTGTATGGACAACAAATGTACATAATGTGACTTAGTGTATTATGAATGATTAGCTCCAGTTGTATGGACAACAAATGTACATAATGTGACTCAGTGTATTATGAATGATTAGCTCCAGTTGTATGGACAACAAATGTACGTAATGTGACTCAGTGTATTATGAATGATTAGCTCCAGTTGTATGGACAACAAATGTACGTAATATGTATATTCATATCATTCTCCAGAATATATGACATGCAGTTTCTGGATGAGAAGAAGTGTATTGAAGCTCATGATTCTGATGTCATGTGCCTAGAATATTCCCACACAAACTCTGGTGAGCTTATTTCTATAATATTACCACTTCATGTAACCAAATTGCACCAGTTAAAGTCATTTTGAAAATATTAGGCAACCAAAGTAAGAACAAGGAGTACGAAATCCTGGTTTAAAAAAAGTAATTGTAGATGAGAAATGTGCTTTGTAGGATTTAAGCAAATCTGCATCAAAAGTTATGTATCATATGGGACTGAAATACACAGCCGTCTGTACTTGTCTGGAAGTGTTATATGAAATAGTATTTCAACCTTTTGTATTTATTAGTTCTCATTGGTCTCCGATCTTACTACAGCCATTATGAATTCAGATAACTACAGAACTGTTATAAGTAAATCATATTAGCTTATCATGTTTGCTTGTTTCATCTATTATATTCATGTCTGCCCCCACATCTCTGGCGTTAAGCTTTATCTGCCATATCAGTTGGAATCTCTTTGAAAGAACATCATATAACTGCAGAATGTATTCAATGGGAGTTTTGAAATGTTTAGATTTGAGTGTGCCACCATTTTCAGAAGAATTGAGGTTAAGAACAGTGTATATTAGTAGAGGTTCAGTGATATATATTTTATTTTTTTATATCCCAGTTCAGTGATGGACAAAGTGATCAGTGACTGCCATGCCTTATTATGTCTTTAAGGGCATCAACTCCCTCCACTTTAAGCAGTCAACAACCATCCTCTGTACTGTAACTGAGCTCTGGTTCATGAACATGCCTTATTAAAGATCCCCAAAACTTGCAGAGTATGCATATTAGGAATGGAACCAAAAAAAATGAAGATACCTTGGAGCCAACATAAAAGAAGATGAAAGATGTACAGCAGAATTGAAGAATAAGACTAAGCTAGCTAAAATAGGCTTCTGAAAGTAAAAATGCAAACAAAGTGCCTGACAAATAAATGTGAGAAAGATTCTTGCTATGTGGATCAAATTTATATTTTTTTATGAATATGAATTTTTGGCAATAATAACAGGTCACTGATAGCTGAAATCAATTGAGAACAGACCAAATTGATTGAGCACAAGGAGGGTCTGGAAAACCTAATGAAAAACAAAAAAGTCAAGGGTAGAGATAGGTTGGAGACATATGTTGGATGATGGCATGATGAGACAGCTGGGAAAAAAATGTTCTCTGAAGTACTAATATACTTAAAGGGTAGATGTGGGATGATAGGAATAGATGACAAAACAAAGTTATCTGAAGTATTGATATGCTTAAATTACAGATGGTTGTCGATGAAATTGATCATCATCACAACTAGACACTTGATGATAATGTACATATTAGTCTTAATCTTAGTCCCCCTGTGCAGATCCCAGCTCTGGCGTGAGCTTGATGTAGTCAGGAGGAGGATTTCCTGTTTAGTGGGCTAGGCTCGAGTAGCTTATTACTCTGCTGCAGTGGGACAAGTGCCACGGAGGTTGGTTAACCAATGTGTGAGTCCATCTTAATAAACTGAAACACTAGAACAAAGAAGACCCGCAGCCGATTAGGTGCCATCTGTACTGCTCTAAACAAACCACTTAACTATGGCCGGTGTTATGCCATGTCACACAGCTAGTCACCTCTTACGACATGCTCTCTGTGGGGCAGTGGTTCTAATCTTGTCTTTATCATACACAAAGACCCAGACGAACCACTCAATAATGTACATGTTGATGGTAATATCTATATTTGTTTTCTACAATTAATAATAATAGTTGCCCATCGCAAACAAAGATGGCAACAATGTCAGATATGTGTTCTGTAATCTATAATCCATTTCAGCCAGGAAAGTTTGCACTGTCTTAACCTCACTCTCTCATCTTGAACTACCTCGGTTCAGTGGCAAGATGTAGTTGAAATGACTGGAGATAGCGCACAGGCTTACGACTTTTTCCTCAAGCTCTACTCCCAAAGCATTTTCAGTGAATCGGTAACCTGCAAGACAGTTCTACAAACACTAGACACACTCCTAATTTGCAGTCATTTTTTCAAACTGTTTTTTTTTCCTTCAGGTCACTTCCTGGCTACTTCTAGCAGAGATAGACTGATCCATGTTTTTGACATAGATCAGAATTATGGTTTGGTGCAGACGCTTGGTGACCATTCCTCTTCCATCACTGCTGTACGGTTTACAGATCTGGATAATAAACTCAGGATGATCAGCTGTGGTGCTGACAAGTCCATCTTACTCAGAAATGCTGTGACTGTAAGCTTTATTTTGCTCGCTGTGTTAATTTAACGTCTTTATACTGGTTCAGAAGACTCAGCAGAGTCTGTATACTGATTCATTTACATTACCTTGCTCTAAAAGCTATGCACATTCAATCTATTCTTAAATGTATTAATTGTCCTTGCCTCCACTACTTCCTGTGGCAATGCATTCACTACTCTCGGACTAAAAATATATTTCCTAATATCTAATCTGGATCTTTCCTTAGGTAATTTGTAGCTATGCCCTCTTGTTCTTGTAGGTGGTAGTGTTTTGAAAAACTTCCAGTGCATGCACAATCCGTCTGAATTTACTGTTTTGTTGCGGCTTTTCAAGAGATGGAATTTGGACCTCACGATGATGTATCTGGATTAGACATGGATATTCTCAATACAAGTCTGATTTTAGACTCTGCCAGTGAAACAGACAACAGTAAAAGTAGTAGTGATATTGCAGGGATAACATTATAATTTGAACACATGCTTTATACCAATTTTGATAAACAGAGTTGTTGCTCTTCCCTTGGACAAATTTAATAAATTAGGTTGCACTGTAGAGTGCTAGACACTATACGGTGGTTTTTATGAGTCTTTCCTTGTAACTGTAATTCTGAAATCCCACTATCAGCTTTGTCACTCTTCTTTGTATCCTTTCCAGCATGTTTATATCCTCTACAAAGAACTCCACACCTGTACACAATACTCCAATCTAGGTCTAACTAATGCTTTATACAATTTGACAATCACTTCCTTGCTCCTATGTTTAATATTTCTTTTTATCATACCTAACATTGCATTTGTCTTCTTCACTGCTACCTGGATTTGCTCACTCACTTTACCTGTATGATCTATTATAACCTCTAGGAGGTCCCTTTCATTTTCTATCATTCTAATATTGTTCTCGCCCATTCTATAATTATGTTCCATATTGGATTTAACTATGTGGTTGACTGTACATTTATCTACATTAAACTCCATTTGCCAGCTCACAGACCATTCTCACATTTGATCTAATTCCGACCTCAATATATCCACTTCCGCTTTAGATGAGACACTACTGGATAATTTTGTGTCATTCACAAATTTTGCAATCATGGATCTGAATCATCCAAATCATTTAAACATCAAAACTAAAATTGGTCCCAAAACCGAGCCCTGTGGCACTCCACTTTTTACTTCACACCACTCAAGAGTATTGTTGTTGTTCAACTAGATCTGCCAAGCTGTTCACTCTTTCATCTTAAATAGGATAATGTCTGAAATACAAAAAAGGTTTTTACATGAAAACAGTAAGAAATTTTAACAGATGGTTTGACCGAAATAGGCATTTATCAAGGACTGCACAAATGAGAACACCAGATTAAAAATAGTCTGTGACTAAGTTGAATGAATATCAGTATGAATGATATTACAGATTTTAAGTTGAATGAATATCAGTATGATTGATATTACAGATTCTAAGTTGAATGAATATCAGTATGATTGATATTACAAATTCTAAGTTGAATGAATATCAGTATGAATGATATTACAGATTCTAAGTTGAATGAATATCAGTATGATTGATATTACAGATTCTAAGTTGAATGAATATCAGTATGATTGGTATTACAGATTCTAAGTTGAATGAATAATCAGTATGATTGATATTACAGATTCTAAGTTGAATGAATATCAGGGATCAAGATGCTGAGCAGCACATGAGCTGCAGTGGTCAGCAACCCATAGCTGACTGCTAGCGTCAGGGCCAGCGAACCATAGCTGCCAAGACCCTTCTACACCTCCACGCGGTGATCCTGGATAACAGGCTGCAGCAGGGCAGACTGGCTAATGAGAAGGGATCGAAGAGGGAATGCTAACCCGGTACTCAAAAAATGCTTGCCGAACTCGGATGTGTTGGACCGCAAGGTGCAAATATCGCAGCCAAGCTGTAAACTACAACACAACGCATTCCGTTCTCTGGACTACATTCTGCTACTGTGGGAGATTGAGAACGAACGAAGAAGAAGAATGAATATCAGTATGAATGATATTACAGATGCTGAAGGAGAAAAACAAATAATTCATTTCAAATGATCTGTTATTTTGTGGAGAAAATGTGAAAACTGGCAAGGTAGGCATCTGATAAAATAGTGGACACTTCATGAATATGCCAAAGTGTTTGTTGGACCCAATTGGAAAGCAAAGAATAGTAACACTGTAAACTTGCCATACCTGTTGTAAGAGGTAACTGAAGATGGGGCTGGCTTCCTCATCCTGTAGACATTTTAAGGCACAAAAACTTCCAATAAATATGGATTAACAACAAAAATACAATTCAACCATCCAAGATGGAAGAATATCCTCTGTCAAGAGGGCTAATACAGAGCTGAAACAGGAGCACTCAGCGTTTATTGTCTGAAGATCTGTGCTCCATATGGAGCAGATAGATTTTGATTGATTGACACTCATTCATTTTATAGCACATGCATTTTATGTAACTAAGCACAGTTTTGACTTCATGCACTGCTGTTAGGAAGTACTCATTGAGTAAGATAAACTCCACTTGTTTCTCATTTATTTTGTCCTGTGTAGTCACCAGAGTTTCAGTTCCAGCTAGAGCATCATCTGGCCACCAAGATAACTCTGTACGACATGGTGATAGATCCCACACAGAAGCTCTTGGCTACAGCTTGCCAGGATAGGAACGTTAGGTGAGAGCATGTTAATTGTCTGAACTTGACAATACTTACTTAGTCGCTCCTCTTCTACCGTGAGGTGTAGAGGTCTGAACTTGACAATAATGATATAAATTATTTTTATCTTCTTTTTCGGTGTTTGTAATGAAAATGACATTGAGACATGCCTTAGTAACTAGTGCAGTCTGTTTCCAGGGAGGTCATGTAGAGGTGGAAAAGGGTCTTGGTCAGCTATAGTTTACTGACCGTGATGCAGGCAGCCAGATATGAGTCGCTCGCTGCTGTCAGCTCATTCACTGCTGCATCTGAACTCAATTTGTGGATGAGAAAAAGAAAATTGGAAAGAAAGAGTAACAGAAAAATTAATGTTCAAATTATCATCTTTCCACAGTCTTATCTAAACAAGATTCATTCAATATTTGGGCCGAGACCATTGCCAACTAAGAGCTGCTTGTCTGTAGCAACCAAAAAGATAAGCACGCTATCATAACTGGCAAATTAAATTAATTTAAATTCTCATATATGATTTTTTATCTGGTTTTCTTCTTTGCCCTTATCATCTTGTGTAGCATACGCCATCAACTAACCTTCTCCAAGCAGACCAAACCTGTGCTATTTTCTCCAATTCTTTCCAGCTTCCCATTGTTTTTATAGAATCAGTGTCAAGGTTTCTTTTCCATGTTTTCTTTGACCTTCATTTGCTCCCTTTCACCTGTGGGTTCCATGACAGAGATTGGCTGATAATACTGGCTTGGGACGTTTGAAATGTGTGGCATATTCAACACTGTCTTCTTCCTAAGATTTCCTGTTCCTCCTGTCTTTATCCTGTTCTCTCCCATAAGCTGTTGTTTGTAACCTTGTCAAACCACTGCAGGCTAGAATCTTTCTCATTGTTTATATATTACAAAATACTATGTGTGTGTTATGGGAGCCACAATAGAAAATGGTTGTTTGTGTTTATGCACTGTTTAAATACTGTATATGTTTAAAAAAAAAGTCCAAAGTTTTTCTTTACTGTGGTTTCCTCATTAGACTATACAACATCCAGACCACAAAAGAGAAGAAATGCTACCGGGGATCAGCAGGAGATGAGGGTGTCTTGTTGCGTATTCACCTGGATCCATCCGGCACATATGTGGCCACGACTTGCACAGATAAGAATGTGTGTATTCTTGACTTCCTCACTGGTGAGCTGGTAGCCACCATGTATGGGCACTCAGAAGTCATCACTGGTGTTAAGTTTGTCAATGACCTCAAGCATTTGATAACAGTTTCAGCTGATGGGTAAGACATCACGTTTATCAAAACTATTATAATTTAGAATACTGAATTTTTTTGTGTGCTTTCATGTGTTGACTGTTTTGCACCTAATGGCACAATGCATCTGGCTTCAGCACACATTTCTTCCCATCATTGGGGAAGAATCTAAACCCAGACAGTTTGGGTTGTGAGCCTTGTCAGTATTCACCTTTATTGACAAACAAAAATGCACCCCCCACCCCAGCTACCATATTATATAAACATCTCACCAACAAAAGAAAAAGCAACAGGTGGATTGTTTTTAATAGTTATGATGCAAATGAGTCTACAAACATATTTATGTCATGTTTACCCTGCTGCAAATGAGACCTGACTGTTACTATTATGGAAGACGGAGCACAAAACTGGTCTATCCACCTTACTAAAAGCTCAAATCTAATTAAATCACTCTAAGAATGTCTCCAACATGTCAACCCCTTCCAGCAGGAGCTTCCTTTTGGACTACTTTTACCTGTTATAATAATTATCTTCGTTCATCTCCCTACTTGGAATCCAAGCATTCAAGCATGTTGTTAATGTCTGTTACCAGACCAATGGCTACCCGAAGCGCCAGCCGTTGTAGGTATTTTAAACTTCCTGTGGCTCACTAGGCCTAGGGAATGGTAGAAATAATTTAGGTAGATTTTTAATTAGAATATTTTAATTTTGTCTATGCAGCGGCTATTAAGCCTACTCTTGTTCGATTTCTAACTGCCAAAGGATTTTTAACGTGCTCGACACTGGACTCTTGAGTCTGATCTCACTACCAAGAGATCAGGGGAATTTTGTCCTAAAAGAGCCATGTGAAAAAATCTGTCTCCACTGTGATTCAAACCCTGTACCTAAGGCGGAAACTTTACCTCGAGACCACTGAGTTCATCTCCCACCTGCAAGAAATATAATGAAAAGTCTCTTATTGTATATTTTTGTACCAATCTTCAGATAGATGATGAATTGTCATGGTAAAGGTCTTTTATTTATTCTAATGTCATCCATCATTTATCTGTTGTTTTCCCAAGCATTAAATACGATGTGGTTAGAGAAGATAAATGGGTACAGAGAACATAAGGAGCAAAGAGTAAGCAGGGTCAAGTCTCCACCTCACATCCCTTTGGTTTGTACTTCTGGAAACAGGATGTTTCACAACAGTCTGGCCTACTGTCAGAACTGAGCAACCAGCCTAGGATTATCATGCAGTGGATACCTACTCATTGTGGAATATCGGGAAATGAGAAAGCAGATGGACTGGCAAAAGAGGGGGCTGTAGTTGAGCAACCAGATGTGCTTGTCACATCCCAGTAGATAAAAAGGATGATCAAATTAATCAGAAATCCACCAAATGTAACACAAGACAATTACTATAAGATAAATCGACAAGAGCAAACTGTTGTGTTGCACCTTAGAATAGGACATAACCAACTCCGAAAGCCACATGTACACAAAATTGAAGATTGGCAACTCAGCCATGTGTACATGCAGACGGGCATCCCAGACAGCAGACCACATACTACAGAACTATCCCGAATATGATATAGAGAGACAAACCAACTGGTCTAAAGAAACAACACTGGAAGAGAAACTTTATGGATCTATATGTGGACTGCAAAAGACTGAAGTTTATACAAGAGACAACATTGCAGATATAGACATATTCTTAAGTGAACAAAAAAATAACAACAGGGGTCTGGCCAAAGAGGTGAGTATCAACACCATAATCACCATAGTGATGAGCTTCCTGTGGAACCTGACATTGCACTACAACCAGGAGGACCCTGGTCCACCTACCCAATAGGCCTCAGGGGGATGTAAGAAAAGCCACTGTAACCTGCTACCAAAGAAACATCAAAGGTTAGTCAATTCAGCATGCGTAGCTTCAAACAACAACATACAGAGGTCATTGCATATGTTGTCATGTAAATTGTATTTTCATTTAACACAAGCTCTATCTTTCTTGCAGCTGCATATATGTGTGGCGACTTCCTGTGGACATGACCAACCAGATGAAAGGACGATTACTAGAACTTGGAAAGACAATGAAGGACACAGATTACTTCAGGCAAGTGACTGCAGTACAATCTGTATGTGTTTTGATGTCTATCTTCTTCTAATTGCTCATCTTTCACTATCAGATCATTCCTACCTTCCTCGCTTCCGTAGAAGTATGGAGCAATCACTACAGCCAAGTGCCTTTCTTTAAGTCTATGTTCAAGGATTTATATTCTCTTGTAGCATCTTTTACATCTATTACCATCTGTTACCTAGAGAATATATTATGAGATATCATTGATGCTCTGTTGTAGAATTTGTTGCTTAGAGAATACACGATGAGATATCATTGATGCTCTGTTGTAGAATCTGTTACCTAGAGAATACAAGATGAGATATCATTGATGCTCTCTTGTAGAATCTGTTACCTAGAGAATACAAGATGAGATATCATTGATGCTCTCTTGTAGAATCTGTTACCTAGAGAATACAAGAAGAGATATCATTGATGCTCTCTTGTAGAATCTGTTACCTAGAGAATACAAGATGAGATATCATTGATGCTCTCTTGTAGAATCTGTTACCTAGAGAATACAAGAAGAGATATCATTGATGCTCTCTTGTAGAATCTGTTACCTAGAGAATACAAGATGAGATATCATTGATGCTCTCTTGTAGAATCTGTTACCTAGAGAATACAAGATGAGATATCATTGATGCTCTGTTGTAGAATCTGTTACATAAAGAATATAAAATTAGATACTTTCCTATCTTGTCACCAACGCCTCACAGATAAAGAAGCAGTTGCTGCTTGCCAAACTCTCCTGCTTGAGGGTAATGCTGCAAGAGATCTAAAGAAATATACCGAAGGAAAATAAGTCTTACTTATATAATTTTGTGTATGGTAAAATTGGTTTCACTTAGTGCTGTTTCAGTCGTGTTTTTCAGGCACTTAGCAATGACATTAATGGCAGAGTTGGTGTACCATGAAGTCTCTAACACTTCATCCCTGATGAAGGCATCTGTTTTAGCACCAACCACCTTTACCTTTTTTCTCTTCTTTTTTGTATATAGATCAGATCAAGCTCTGATGCCAAACCCAGTCATGTTGGACAGCACAGCCGTGGACGGAAGCTTCCCTGTAGTCAAGTCAGCATCAACAGGTCACATCTCTGTTCTTGATGATGAGAGCATTGATGGTAAGACGGAGACTGATGGTGATCCTGAGGAAATGACTTTAGATGCTTTTGATGATGGGGCTAGTCATGCCAGTCTTGACTACAGGTTCAGCATAGGACAACTGCCAAGCTGGGCCAAGGCTAAAGTACGTGAAGAAAAATTGTCCAAATCATATTTGTTCTATTTATTAGTCTCCAGGCTTTTCTGGTTCGTTCTTTCTTTCTATGCCTTTTTATTTCCAAAATCATTCTTCATAATCCTTATCCAAGGCACTGGCAGGGCAGAGTAATTAGGATCAGGTGAAATAGACTGAGGAAGACCTAATGTTCTTGTTCATACAGTCTGGCCAATGAGGTGAGGATCGACACTGTAATTTCCATAGTAGTGAGCTTATTGAGGAGTCTAGCATTGTACTGCAGTCAGGATCCTCCCCAGCCCACCTTCTCAAGTGTACCTCAGGATGTAAGAAGAGCCACTGTAACAGGCTGCCAAAGAAATGTAGTTAAGACTTAACTCAGCATATGTGTTGAACAACAACATCCAAGGCACTGAAGCAGAAAATTACATTATATCAGATTGATGTTCGCCCATCACATGTGATGAAGGCCACTCTCTTTGTTCAGCCATGTGGACAGTCCTTTCTCTTGTTGTGTCCGTTGAAATGGGTGACTTGCTCTGTGATTTGGATTAAAGGGAGGAAGAAACTATGCCTTTTGTCAATCTCACTCTCTGTAGTGGCACAGTGGGTTCCATCCCACTGTAACATCCAAGGCAACGAGGAGGCAGACAGACTGGCAAAAGAAGGTGCAAGACTACCACAACCAGATTCTAGTGTGACCTACGATGAGTCCAAAAGGCTTATTAGAGCCAGATACATGGCCAAATGGGAAACAGAACATACTGGCTACACACAAAATGATGCCTATTACCAGTTGAACAGAAGAGAGCAGGTCGTGGTCTTCAGACTCAGCACAGGCCACAACAGACCGAGGTACCACCTATTCAATAAACTGAAGATAGGTGGCACTGACGAATGCACTTGTGGTACCGGGAAAATGACCGCTGAACATCTGCTGCAAAACTGCCTGACATATGAGGATCAGAGAGAGCAGATGTGGCCACCAGTGGCAACACTACACAAGCTCTATGGCAGTGTCGACAGCCTCAGGATGACCACTGCTTTTTTTGAAAAAATACAACGTAAGAAGAAGAAGAATAATCTCACTCTCTGGTTCCGAGCTACTCTTGGTAGTGGCAATATGTCTGTCGAGACTACTGGAGATAGCACTGCATGCAGGTTTTTCCTCAGGGTTTAGTCCCGAAGCCTTTCCAGTAAACAGGTATCCCGCAAGGCAGCGGAGGGGTGATGACATCTATCATGTGTCATGCCTTTCCTATAACCGCAAGAGGTCGTAGGGACATCACTCAGTGTGTGAGTGACTTGGGCATCTCTCTCAGACTGTATTCTAGTCCATTATAGTCGTATTTAAATTTCATACACCAAAACTGACACACAGCTAGGGCGAAGAGCGCCAATCTCGTGAAGTTCAGTCGTGAGAACTGGTCCGTGAAATACGACACATGTTCAAGCGAAGTGCTATTCATATAGCCGATGTCCAGACCATGATAAATATTCGGAAGAAAACACAAAAAACAAGCAAATTTACCAGTCCAGATGGAAAACAACAGAACGTTTCTATGAACACAAATGTAAGATGTTGATTAGTGTGAATTCCAGGCAAATTCATGGTCTGGCAGCATCAGAAAAGTCACCCATTAAGAGACACAGAATGAGAAGTGATCTGAAATGTTATGAGAACTACTTCATGCACCAAATACATAACCAGAGAGAAAATAAGATTGTTCTGACATCTCCTGAGAATAGAACCTGTCAGCTACCACTGTAGCTGGATGATCTCATTACAGGGTACGAGGACGACTATATGGCACTTGAACTCATAAAATAACACAAGTCCTACAACACAGATATACAATAGCCAAGGCAGCAGACTTGACCCATGAGAGGAAACTTCAGCTTCCCATTGCACTTACCAGCACATTTAGATGGAAAAAATAAGCCTTACAATTTTGTTTCTCCTCTACCCATAGAACCACTACGGCAGTTTACTCCAAATAGAAGAATTGCAACAAACTTTTCATATATTCATGATCAAGATTTTGGCACTATTCACAACCTTCAATAGATGCCAATTACAACATTCTTCATGGAACCCAGTTGTTTTGTTATCTACTTCCCAACATCGGGTCTTTGAATCGTACAGCTGTTTTTGTTGGGGACTCAGTGGTTTCGAGGTAAGGTGTCCGACTCGGGTGCTGGAGGTCACATGTTCGAATCGCGGTGGAGACCAGGATTTTTTTCACATGTATCTTCTGGTAACAATTCCTCTGATCTCTTGGTAGTGAGATCGAGCTCCCGTGTTCAGTGTCGAGAATGTTAAAAATTCATTGGCAGTTGGAAATCGAAAAAAGTAGGCCTAACGGCCCCACACCCAGACAAAATTCAAATTAAAAACCTACCTTGATTAGAAGACAAGAATAAGAAGCATGTCAAGTCAGGTCATCCCATAACCGGTGAGGTTATTTGGGCGCTCATGAAGACACCCCATGCCACCCCTCTGTGTCAGCGGCCACTGCCTGTGCCTCCTCTGGTCGGAGATTGGTTAATTCTTTTATGTTGTCCTCCCACCTCTTTTTGAGACGACCTTTTCGTTGTCCGCCTAGCACTTTTCTGTATGCAGGATCGTATTTGCAAGACCGTTTAATTTCAATATGTGGCCGTACTAAGCGAATTTCCATCTTTTGACCTTTGCCAAGAGGTCTTCAAAAGGCCCTATTGCTGTTGTATTTCTTTCTCATATTTCCTCATTTGTAACTCGGTCAAGCATGTCAAAAAAGTAACCCATAGTTTTAACTGCCATATTGGTGTGAAGTGTTAGCGAACTCACATTTCAAGGCTCGGTTATATGAGGGCAGGTGCCACGCCTCTCCCTCCCCGCTTTTATCTTCCCAAACTGAACCGGTACCCATTTAAGGCTGGGAGCCATTGCGGTCTACAAAACATTTCCGCTTCAACTGGGAAATGAACCCAGGACCGCTCAGATGCGAAGTCAGCACGCTAACTACTGCACTACGCGGCTTCCTCAGGCATGTAATGCAAGCATATTCTTGTCCTCAGTTTGGAGATACGCATTCAGAGGGATCTGAGAGTAGCCAGGAGCAGATCCAGCCTAAGGGAAGATGGGCACATAGAGTGGACCATACTGTGGAGTTCAAGTCTCAACTAGACCTTACTTCAGAGGAAGACACTATCACGGGTAAGTCTTGTTTGTGCTTAGCCAATGAAAGCTACTCATAGCTGGCTGCTTGTATCATGGTCAGCGAACCAGAAAACTCTATTCCTCCTCCAAGTGGAAGCCCTAGAAACAAGTTGCACTAGTGTAGTCTAAGATAATAGGGATCGCAGAATAGGGAAGGCAAACCAAGTACCACAAAAGTCAGCATAAATTGAATATGTTATACAGAAAGGCGCGAATATCATGGCCTCGCTGCAAACTATAACACAACATCCTTTTCAGGACGAACAGTGAAGAAGAAGTAAGCTTTTGTTAGTTGATCTAGTTAAGGAAGTGGCCTCCCACTTGAGTTCCAATCTAGCATGTCTAGTTGGACATCTTCCTTAGGTTTCCTCTGATTCCTGACATTATCATATAGCAGGTACTGTTTCTAAAACTTTCTATCAAACCCAAAATTCAATTGACAAAACCATGAGTTAGAAAGTCTTCTACCCTTTGGGGTTATTCCTGAGTGTGCATCTTATGACCTCTCAACTTTCTCTCTTCAATCTCCAGTTGGATTGGTTGTTGGAGTGTTCTTTGCAACATCTATACTTTTGTTATTTTCCAGGGATTACTAAGAGCATGCGCATTTGTCGTCATCGTTTTTGGTATAAGATGTTTTGTCTGCTTATGTGGATGCATGCCTTATTTAACTTTGGTTTTAAAATAACTATTACTTACATTATAGTGCATTTCACATTGTATACTGTCCTGGATCTTATTTAGTGGGGGCTGGTGCTTGTTCATCTCTTTCTAGTTGTGACTTTACTCTTCTTTAGTTCTGTATGAACACCCACAAGGACTTGGCACAAAATCTGCCCTTAAACTACCATAATATAGCCACAGAAGTATTGGTTATAGCTGCCAGTATTTAGCATATTTACCATCATCTGTAAGATGTGCTGCCGGAGAAGTGCTGCTGGAAGGACAATCTGGGGTTAAATCCGCAACACCATGATAGTGGGGACAAACCCCCAGCTAGTGCCTACATTGACACTCCGACAAATCAAGTGGTTTGATAATTTAGTCAGAATGCATTATGACCAGCCTGCAAAGAGATCATATCATATGCAGGTCTTCAGCCTACGTTCAAGGGTGCCAATCTTGGTGTAGGTGACACACTCAGGAAGTTACACCTAATGACAACAAGCATCCAACCTGGCGATAAGAAATCTACACACCTCACCTCTCTGCAACGTCTCATGACAAGGGTAGTGTGACAAAAGAAAAGAGGAACCAACATTTGTATGGGGGTAGTTTTGTAGCAAGGATGAAAGAAGTGTCCATCTATTGACCATCAAACACTGTGAACCAAATGTTTCTAACCTGAAGTTGCCATGACATAATATTGGCGGACAATTTCAAAAGTTCTGGAACCATTTGAACAGAGCTCATATATTAAAACATTCCAATTGATGGCCTATAATTATACCTCAGTTAATGTCTTTTGTAGACCTTCATACCTCAAAAATCTGTATGTGGACATGCTCAAATAGCTTTAATCGTGACTTTATATTGTAGATGGCTTTCAACTTTTCAATTCTAATTAAGGGACGGCGTGGACTAATGGTTAAGTGACACGACTCACAACCTGAATGTGCTGGGTTCACTCCCCAATCACAGCACTGACTGTTACCTCGATCAAAACAAACCCTTAGAAAATGTAGGAGGAAGCAGATCCTTAAAAAAAATGCATGCAGAAGTTGGATGCACTCTGCCAACAGGTGTAAAATAAATACATAGTGCAGCGCACACCACCTTACACAATAGAGAAATATGGTGAAAAAAATATGAAAGAGGACATGCTCAAAAAGGCTTTAATCATGACTTTATATTGTAGATGGCTTTCAACTTTTCAATTCAAAATAAATTATTAGTACATTAAAAAATATATTAATTGAAAATAAAACCATATTTTGTTATTTAAAATAATTACTTAAGGTGTCTTGTGCTGCATTTAATGCAGGTGTGCAGCACAATCCAAATTTTATGAATAGTTATTAATTTTAGCTTTAAATGTGTAAATATGCCTTGTTTATTATTTCAAACTGTTGATTTTGTGTATTGCAAAAGCTGTTTCCTGTAAGGATTTAAAGAATTTCTTTCTGGGACATACATGAGTTACTCCTGACATTTATGAGAACATTCAACAAAATACTTTTGTGACTCGCAATATCTCACTGAAAATGCTGTTCTGATGCATAACATTTACTAGAACATTCAGCAAAAGGCTGTTGGGACTCGAAACACTTACTAGAACATTCAGCAAAACGCTGTTAGGACTCGAAACACTTACTAGAACATTCAGCAAAAGGCTATTGTGACTCGAAACACTTACTAGAACATTCAGCAAAAGGCTATTGTGACTCGAAACACTTACTAGAACATTCAGCAAAAGGCTGTTGTGACTCGAAACATTTACTAGAATAGCCAACAAAAGGCTGTTGTGACTCACTAAATTTACTAGAACATTCAGCAAAAGGATGTGATTCACTAAATTTACTAGAACATTCAGCAAAAGGATGTTGTGATTCACTAAATTTACTAGAACATTCAGCAAAAGGATGTTGTGATTCACTAAATTTACTAGAACATTCAGCAAAAGGATGTTGTGATTCACTAAATTTACTAGAACATTCAGCAAAAGGATGTTGTGATTCACTAAATTTACTAGAACATTCAGCAAAAGGATGTTGTGATTCACTAAATTTACTAGAACATTCAGCAAAAGGATGTTGTGATTCACTAAATTTACTAGAACATTCAACAAAAGGATGTTGTTGCTCACTAAATTTACTAAAACATTCAGCAAAAGGCTGTTGTGAATCGAAACACTTACTAGAACAGTCAGCAAAATTCTGTTTGACTCGAAGCACTTACTAGAATATTCAGCAAAATTCTGTTTGACTTGAAGCACTTACTAGAATATTCAGCAAAATTCTGTTTGACTCGAAGCACTTACTAGAATATTCAGCAAATAGCTGTTATGACTGGAAACACTTACTAGAATATTCAGCAAATAGCTCACATGACTGGAAACACTTACTAGAACAGTTAGCAAAATTCTGTTTGACTCGAAGCACTTACTAGAATATTCAGCAAATAGCTGTTTTGACTCGAAGCACTTACTAGAATATTCAGCAAATAGCTGTTATGACTGGAAACACTTACTAGTATAGCCAGCAATATAGCTGCTATGAGTATGACTGGAAACACTTACTAGAATATTCAGCAAAAGGCTGACCCTGATTCTCGATATCTAATGTATCGTTGTGAACAAAGATAATCTGGACTAGACATTTAATGAGGCCGTTTCGAAACGCTTGGGAACCACACACCCCCACCCCACACATTCCCCCAGTAAATCGCGCAACTAGTCCAACAAGACCTTTAACAACTGACTACCGTACCGCACCAGAAAGACACCGGAACTTGGCCCCTTCACAGGACCTATCCGCTGTATCTAAACTGTGATCAAGATGTTTCCCTGGTAACAATCTAGTGGCGTTATCTCGTGTGTGTTCACGAGATGTGATACTGAATGTAAGTATACTAGCCTCATCCTTTTATTGTAAAGTTGTGGAAATGTACACAAGTGTCCTGGCTTCAGATGTAGGTGAGTTGACCATATCGTTAGTACGTTAGTGGGGCTGGTTGGATTCTATTCTTGTATGAATGTGTTCTCCCGCGTGTGGTGTCACAGTTAAAAAGAAAGAGCGATGGTAACATTAGTTTTACGTAATAGTTGACTAAAGAGGGTTGTACATGGGGATAGCAACTGAATCTGTGTAAAATCATTGCAATGACGCCACCACTGCAAATGCTCGGATACAATCTCACTGGAAAGTGACCAGATGAAGTGTTGGTTGTATGTTTCACTTGGCACGAAGAGACTAATCAATCATGTGTTATGTGTTCGGATATAGACCTGCCCTGCCAGTTACAATAAATGCTGCAGTTGTTGTTTTCACGACAAAAAGCACTTTGTGGGTAGCGGGCACTCATCGGTGTGGTTTTTAGAGCACCAGACGCTTGCACATCGCCTCTCTCTCTCTGTCTCTCTCTCTCTCACGCTCGCTCTCTCTCTCTCTCTTCCTCTCTCTCCCTCTCCTTACCTCTCTCTCTCCTTCCCTCTCTCTCTTGCTCTCATGCTCACTCTTCCTCTTTCTCTTCATCTCTCCCCACTCCCTCCCTCTCTCTCTCATGCTTGCTCTCTCTTCCTCTTTTCCTCATCATCATCTCTCTCTCTTCCTCTCTCTCTTCCTCGCTCACTTCCTCTCTCTATTCATCTCGCTCTCATGCTCACTCTTCCTCTTTCTCTTCATCTCTCCCACTCCCTCACGCTCGCTCTCACTTGCTCTCTTCCTCTCTCTTCCTCTCTCTCTCTTCCTTTCTCACTCTTCTTCTCTCTCTTCATCTCTCTATCTCTTCATCATTCGCTCTCGCGCTCGCTCTCTCTTTCTCTCTTCCTCTCTCTCTCTCTTCCTCTCTCTCTCTTCCTCTCTCTCTTCCTCTCTCTCTTCCTCTCTCTCACTCTTCCTCTCTCTCCCCCTCCTACTCCCTCTCTCTCTCACGCTCGCTCTCTCTCCCTCATCATCTCTCTCTCTCTTCCTCTCTCACTATTCCTCTCTCTATTCATCTAACTCTCACGCTCTCTTCCTTTCTCTCTCTCTCTTCCTCTCTCTCTCTTTCTCTCTCACTCTTCTTCTCTCTCTCTCTCCCTCCCACTCGCTCTCACGCTCGCTCTCTCTTCCTCTCTCTCTCTTCCTCTCTCTCCCTCCCTCTATATCCCTCCCTCTCTCTCCCTCCCTCTATATCCCTTCCTCTCTCTCCCTCCCTCTATATCCCTCCCTCCCTCTATATCCCTCCCTCTCTCTCCCTCCCTCTATATCCCTCCCTCTCTCTTCCTCTCTCACTCCTCCTCTCTCACTTTTCCTCTCTCTCTTCCTCTCTCTCCCTCCCTCTATATCCCTCCCTCTATATCCCTCCCTCTCTCTTCATCTCTCACTCCTCCTCTCTCACTTTTCCTCTCTCTCTCTCCCTCTATATCCCTCACTCCTCCTCTCTCACTTTTCCTCTCTCTTCCCTCTCTCTCCCCCTCCCTTCCCTCTCTCTCCCCCTCCCTCTTTCTCTCTCCTCCCACTTTCTCCCTCCCCCTCTCTGTCTTCCTCTCTCACCCCTCCTCTCTCACTTTCCCTCTCTCTCTTCCCTTTCTCTCTTCCCTCTCTCTCCCCTCCCACTTTCTCTCTCCCCTCATACTCTCTCTCCCCGCTCACTCTCTCTCCCCGCTCTCTCTCTCTTTCCCTCTCACATCACCATCTGAAAAAAGCCCATGTCTGCCACTTCAAGGCGAAAGCCGCGAGTTAGACGATTCTACCAATATATCAGAGCTCTTCATTCTTGACGAATTCTTTGTGGTAACAGGTTTACTGTTTCTTCTTACACCCTGCTGCGTACTGAAGCATCTGGACCTTAGTGTTCCTTGTCGTGGTGCAATGCAATGCTTCTCAGCAGATTCACCACTGCAGGGATATATACTTTGCTGTCCAACACTATTTGACACGCATGCCATGTATACATTTAATTGAATTTGGAAAGTGTATCCTCCACTCCCAGGTATGACATCACTTAGCACCCATGTAATAACATTGGTTTATGGAAAGGTATTATACTTAAAACATTGTAATGCATTTAGACAGGTTTAATCTAATTAGAAATAGTCAGCATGGGTTTACTAGAGGGAGATTATGCTTAACACGTCTATTAGAATTAATGGAGGAGGTTACTCAAATGATAGATAAAGGGGAGCCAGTGGATGTTATTTATCTAGATTTTGCAAAGGCCTTTGATAGAGTACCTCATAAACGTTTATTTCGAAAGTTAAAATCCACATGGAATAGGTGGGGAAGTTGCCAAATAGATTGAAAATTGGTTAACTGGAAGAAGGCAGAGCGTGGGCATAAATAAGGAGTACTCTGAGATGTGTGAAGTGAAAAGTGGAGTGCCACAGGGCTCGGTTTTGGGACCAATTTTGTTCTTGATATATATAAACGATTTGGACATTGATATGGGATCCATGATTACAAAATTCGCTGATGACACTAAACTATGCAGTAGAAGTATCTAAAGTAGAAGTGAATATATTGAGGTCGGATTTAGATAAAATTCAAGAATTGTCTGTTAGCTGGCAAATGGAATTTAATGTAGATAAATGCACAATCATCCACATGGAACATAATTACAATATGGAATTACAGTATGGAACATAATTACAGAATGGGCGAGAACAATATTAGAAAGATAGATAAGGAAAGGGACCTAGGGGTTATAATAGATCATACAGGTAAGGCCAGTGAGCAAGTTCAGGTAGCAGTAAAAAAGGCAAATGCAATGTTAGGTATGATATAAACAAATATTAAACATAGGAGCAAAGAAGTGATAGTCAAACTGTATAAAGCATTAGTTAGACCTAGATTGCAGTATTGTGTACAGGTGTGGAGTCATTATCGTAGACGAGATATAAACATGCTGGAAAGAATACAAAAAGAGCGACAAAGCTGATAGTGAGTTTCTAGAATTACAGTTATGAGGAAAGACTCAAGAAAAACCGGCCTAGTGTCTAGAAAAGAGAAGAATTCGAGGTAACAATACAGGTTTATAAGATGATCAAAGGAACGGATAAATTAGACTATAACAAGTTGTTTTTTTTAACTACAACAACCCACAAGAACAAGAGGGCAAATCTACAAATAAACTAAAGAGAGATCCAGATTAGATATTAGGAAATATTTATTTAGTCAGAGAGTTGTGAATGTCTGGAATGTATTGCCACATGAGGTAGCGGAAGTAGGGACAATTAATGCATTTAATAATACATTGGATGCGCATAGCTTTTAGAGCAAGGTAATATAAATGAAACTGGTTGTATACAGACTCTGCAGAGTCTTCTAAACCAGTATAAAGACGTTAATAAGCACATACTAATGTACAAGTGTGCACATGTTCACTACTCTCGCATTCATTGGTTCTGCTGCATACCGTTGAGAAAATGGCGGGTGCGATACGGCTGACATTCACCGCAGAATGCAAACAATGTAGTGAAGGACTGGGCGCGAGTTAACGAAAGATCTTCTGTGACCAGATCAGGCGTATATTGTTGCGATAAAAGAAGTCATCGCGGATATTGATGCAGCAATATGATTGGACTGTGGCCGGAGCTTACGTTCGCTAGCAGAGGAATTCGCTAGCTGTGTCGCTTGGGACAGTTCACATGGTGGTTAGGAAGAAACTGAAGTATTGGAAGGTGTGTTCACAACGGGTCCCTCTGATGCTGGCCGACCACCATAAGAAAGAACAGATAGGGTGGAGTTTGAACCACTTCTTGCGTTAGGAAGCGCAGGATGGTTAATTTCTGTTGCGCATAGTGGCAGGGGAAGAGTCATGGGGGCTACCACTTTGAGCCGTTCAGGAAAGCAGCAAGCATGCAATGGAAGCATACCAGATCACCACAAATCATAGGTTTCTGCTGGTAAGGTTATGCTGGCCGCATTTGGTTTTTGCCATGACGGGTTTCTGTTGGCAGACTTCTCGAACTGCATCCGGCGTCTACCCAAGAAGTGGGAAGCGTGTCTAAATGCCTATGGCTACTTTTTATAACGAACACCGGTACATGTTTGCTGCATAACAATTGCTGTGTTTATTTCTGCCACACCTGCTGATGTTCCTTTCATGTGTTTGTAATAAATCCACTGGGACGGGTTTCATACATTAACCTTACATTCCGCATGGATTCGAGGGATGCGGAGGCGGGGGAAGAATAGGACCGCTGTACCTCTAAGCTTGTAAAAAATGACACTGATGAAAGTTGTGCATAGGGCTGAAAAGCTCATTATGGAAAACAAATGACTACATAAACCACCACTACAAAGAATACGAAACCGTGCTTCCTGTAAGGAGCCATCTTCAATGGTTGGCTCATGCTCCATAGGAGTCAAATGGTTATCGGTTTTTGTTGGTAGCCGAGATAGCGCAAAACAGATTGCCACCTCTCCAACAGAACATCGCCACCTCTCCAACAGAACATCGCCACATCTCCAACAGAAAATCGCCACATCTCCAACATACATCGCCACCTCTCCAACAGAACATCGCCACATCTCCAACAGAACATCGCCACCTCTCCAACAGAACATCGCCACATCTCCAACAGAACTCCAGTCAGCGCAGTGGTTAGTGCACTGCCTTCCCAGCTGAACGATCGAGTTCGGTCTCCAGTCGGCGAGCAATTTTTGCCGATCACAGAACGACTCCGGGGTCCACCCAGCCTGAACAAAAATTGAGTACCAAATGATCTCGGAAAGCAATGACAGCCGGCACCCGTAGTAAGTGCCGTTGGTCAAGAGAAATATGGGCTACCACCATACTCCCACGGGACTGAAATTTCGACTTTTACTTAACAGATTTTTTGTATTTTTTGCTGGACAATCGGAAACAAGTAGGTAGAACACCCCATCAAGATGCAGCAAACCAAATGGTTCGTCCACGTGACAAACACCAGTTAGTATCCCTCAGAAAGCAATGCTATACAGATACAATGGATGCAAGTCAAGTGCCGACTTCGCAAAAGATGGGTAGTAGAAATAACAGAAGCAGTAAAGCTCTCCGTATACGAAGCACATACTAGGGCCCCTTTCAAGAAACCTCTTTATAACCTGAGCTTACCAAATGGCAGAAAAATAACACTGTCGTTCGCTACTGGAAAATACACAAGCAATTTCAGAGCGGAGGCAGAGGCACTGAGGGCGGCAGTGGAAGAAATGGTGACAGGTAAAAGGAATGAAAGCTATATAGTCCTGCTTATAGATGCCCTGGCCGTAGTCACAGCACTAAAAAGCCAGAAAAATACTGAACTTAATGACTTAAGAGCAGTACTCTGTCAACTATGCCAGCAGTCCGCACCAAAAAGGGTAGTGGTACAGTGGGTTCCATCCCACTGCAGCATCCAAGGCAACGAGGAGGCAGACAGACTGGCAAAAGAAGGTGCAAGACTACCACAACCAGATACTAGTGTGATATACGAAGAGTCAAAAAGGCTTATTAGAGCTAGATACATGACCAAATGGAAAACTGAACACACTGGCTACACAAAAAACGATGCCTATTACCAGTTGAACAGAAGAGAGCAGGTCGTGGTCTTCAGACTTCGCACTGGCCACAATAGACTGAGGTACCACCTATTCAACAAATTGAAGATAGGTGGCACTGGCGAATGCCCGTGTGGTACCGGGAAAATGACCGCTGAGCATTTGCTGCAAAACTGCCCGACATACGAGGATCAGAAAGAGCAGATGTGGCCATTACCAGTGGCAACACTAGACAAGCTCTATGGCAGTGTCGACAGCCTCAGGATGACTGCTGCCTTTTTCGAAAAAATAATGGTTACTGTCTGACTGTGTACGATGAAGAAGAAGAAGACTATCATGGCTCGCCACACGCTAGACTTTATCTATCATGGCTCGCCACACTTCAGACTATCGGGGCTCGCCACACGCCAGACTTTATCTATCATGGCTCGCCACACGCCAGACTTTATCTGTCATGTCTCGCCACACATCAGACTATCGGGGCTCGCCACACGCCAGACTTTATCGATCATGGCTCGCCACATGCCAGACTTTATCTGTCATGTCTCGCCACACATCAGACTATCGGGGCTCGCCACACGCCAGACTTTATCTGTTATGGCTCGCCACACGCCAGACTTTATCTGTCATGGCTCGCCACACATCCGACTATCATGGCTCGCCACACGCCAGACTTTATCATGGCTCGCCACACGCCAGACTTTATCTGTCAAGTCTCGCCACACATCCGACTATCATGGCTCGCCACACGCCAGACTTTATCTGTCATATCTCGCCACACATCAGACTATCGGGGCTCACCACACGCCAGACTTTATTAGGGCTCGCCACACATCCGACTATCATGGCTCGCCACACGCCAGACTTTATTAGGGCTCGCCACACATCCGACTATCATGGCTCGCCACACGCCAGACTTAATCTGTCATGGCTCGCCACACATCAGACTATCGGGGCTCGCCACATGCCAGACTTTATCAGGGCTCACCACACGCCAGACGTATCTGTCATGGCTCGCCACACGCCAGACTTTATCTGTCATGGCTCGCCACACATCAGACTATCGGGGCTCGCCACATGCCAGACTTTATCAGGGCTCGCCACACGCCAGACTTATCTGTCATGGCTCGCCACACGCCAGACTTTATCAGGGCTCGCCACACGCCATACTTTATCAGAGCTAGCCACACGCCAGCCTTTTTCAGGGCTCGCCACACGTCAGACTTTATCAGGGCTCGCCACACGGCAGACTTTATCAGGGCTCGCCACACGCCAGACGTTTTCAGGGCTCGCCACACGCTAGACTCTAGGGCCTCGCCACACGCCAGAATATCGGTGCTCGGCATGCTGCAGATTGTATCGGGGATGAATGTTAGAATAGTTTTATCTTTATAATACTTTAGTACATTAGCCAGTCTGCGACAGACGATACATTAACTTCTAATTAACAAAATCGAATCTAGACAAAAATTACGACAGATCCACAGGAAAGAATCGCATCTAGTACACTAGACACGGGATCCTTCTAAACAGCTTTATATGAAGTCGTGCAAAATACTAACTTAAAAAAGCGGATTGTCTTCATACGCCTTGCAAGTTAATAATAAATTAACGTGTTGTTTTTGTTTTTAAGCAAGTCCAAGCACATTATGAAATATTGTGTTTCTCACTTCTGATAGTCATTTTACTTGATTGAGAGTATGTGTTGGTGGGACAGTTGTTCATTGTGGAACCACTACATTGTTAGCTGTGATCGCCTTCCCGCTGGTTGCTATGATTTCCACACGAAGTGGCGTTAGATGGCATTGGGAATGCATGTGCGTGTGAAATTCATTTTGGTATTCTATCACTAAGGTTTATTTCAGATTTGTCAACAAACCTCCCTTTTATAGGCATACCAGTCGACCCAGATATAAATTGGTACATGGCTTACTATTAGGGAAGCAAAAACAGCGGGGCGGAATTGTCACTTATCCTATGAGCAAACTTTGATATCAACCAATGAAGAAGTTCTCCTCCATCAATTTTATTGAGTAAAATAAGATCAACCAATGAATACGTGTTCTCCTCCATCAATTCTATGGAGGAAAATAAAATAAACCAATGAATACGTGTTCTCCGTCAATTTTATGGAGGGAAATAGGATCAACCAATGAATACGTGTTCTCCTCCATCAATTTTATGGAGGGAAATAAGATCAACCAATGAATACGTGTTCTCCTCCATCAATTGTATGGAGGGAAATAAGATCAACCAATGAATACGTGTTCTCCTCCATCAATTGTATGGAGGGAAATAGGATCAACCAATGGATACGTGTTCTCCTCCATCAATTTTATGGAGGGAAATAAATGTGGTTAATTGAGATCAACCGACGAAGTTCTCCATCGATTATATATCATTGTGGAATGATTGAGTGGCAGACATAATGATTAGATGGATTGTCTCTCACGACAGAAAGGTTTTAATTCATGATACCGACTCTCTCCAGACTACCAAGCTGTAAATGAGTGACTTACATTTAAGGAAGGAAAGGCAGCGGGACTAAAACATCTTCTGTCTGAGGATTACCACACATTGGAATAAGCTGGTGCTTAGTACTAGAAGTCCACAAATTCATCTCCGATAGCAGTGTCAGCTTTGAGATGACTTTAATTTTTCTACAGAAGTGGTCATTAACTCATTAGTTCCTCGCTCCCGTTGCTCGAAATATTTACTTGATCCACTTCTGACTATTCGTGGGCTTTCTTTATTTATCGTTCATATGTGTTTGTTAATGTAAATACAGCGCGGTATGCGATTGTTAACGTAAAAAAAAGTGCGATATGTGATTGTTAACGTAAATACAGCACAGTATGTGTTTGTCATTCATATGTGCGCGTTAACGTTCAATTAGCTCCGCGTGTGCGTGTCAACGTTCGTTTAGCGCGACGTGTGCGTGTTACCGTTCATTTAGCGTTGGGTATGCGTGTCAACGTTCATTTAGCGTTTGGTATACGTGTTAACGCTCATTTAGCCTTGGGTATGCGTGTTAACGTTCATTTAGCGTTTGGTATACGTGTTAACGCTCATTTAGCGTTGGGTATGCGTGTTAACGTTCATTTAGCGTTGGGTATGCGTGTTAACGTTCATTTAGCCTTGGGTATGCGTGTTAATGTTCATTTAGCGCGATGTATGCGTATTAGCGTTCATTTAGCGCTGTGTATGTGTGTTAACATTCATGTAGCGCGGTATATGTGTGTTAACTTTCATTTTGCGTGGTGTAAGTGTGCTGACTTTCATTTAGCGCGGTATATGTGCGTTAACTTTCATTTAGCGTGGTGTATGCGTGTTAACGTTGATTTGGCACTGTGTATCTGTGTTAACGTTCATTTGGCAATGTGTATGTGTATTAACGTTCATTTGGCACTGTGAATGTGTATTAACGTTCATTTAGCGTGGTGTACGTGTAAACGATCATTTAACGCGATGTATGTGTGTTAATGTTAGATAACCCAGGAACTAGTACTCTATGTTCAGGAACTTTTTTTCTGTGTCCGGGAACTTGTACACTGTGTCCCACGAACTAGTGCTCTATGTCTGGAAACTAGTAATTTATGTCCGGGAACTAATCCAAGAACTAGTACACTGTGTCTGGGAACTAGTTCTCTATGTCCTGCAACTAGTGCACGTTTAACAGAAACTAGTGATCTATGTCTCTAAACTAGTACTCTGTGTCAGGGAATTATCAGCAGTAACGCGTGACAAACTCGCACGCTGCAGACGATATAATAGCAACAGTTTGAATCTCGTTGATAGTGGCAACTGGAAAATACTCAAGCAATTTCAGAGCGGAGGCAGAGGCACTGGGGGCTGCAGTAGAAGAAATGGTGAGAGGTAAAAGAAAGGAAAGCCATATAGCCCTGCTTACAGATGCCCTGGCCGTAGTCACAGCACTAAAAAGCCAGAAAAATACTGAAGTTAATGATTTAAGAGCAGTACTCTGTCAACTATGCCAGCAGTCCGCACCAAAAAGAGTAGTGGTACAGTGGGTTCCATCCCACTGTAACATCCAAGGCAACGAGGAGGCAGACAGACTGGCAAAAGAAGGTGCAAGACTACCACAACCAGATACTAGTATGACATACGAAGAGTCAAAACGGTTTATTAGAGCTAGATACATGACCAAATGGGAAACAGAACATACTGGCTACACAAAAAACGATGCCTATTACCAGTTGAACAGAAGAGAGCAGGTCGTGGTCTTCAGACTTCGCACTGGCCACAATAGACTGAGGTACCACCTATTCAATAAATTGAAGATAGGTGGCACTGACGAATGCATGTGCGGTACCGGGAAAATGACCGCTGAACATCTGCTGCAAAACTGCCCGACATACGAGGATCAGAGAAAGCAGATGTGGCCATCACCAGTGGCAACACTAAACAACCTCTATGGCAGTGTCGGCAGCCTCAGGATGACCGCTGCTTTTTTCGAAAAAATAAAGGTTGACGTCTGACAGCGTAAGAAGAAGAAGAAGAAGAAGAATCTCGTTGATAGACCTACCTTTTAGTGCCATTGTGCACTATATACCACCACAACACACATTACCGTATTATCCTCGGTGCTAATCAGACTTCCTTCCTTCCTATAGGAAGCCTAATGAACACCGATGATAATACGACAATGTGAAGTGTCGGCCACAACAGCACAGACGGTGCTTGCACGGCTTAACAAAATCTGACAAGATAAACGGTTAGCACTACGCACGAAAATCAGATTAATGGGTACACGGGTCCTGTCAATATTCCTCTATGCGTGTGAGACATGGACAGTTACAGCTGACCTTCAACGAAGGATACAGGCCTTGGAGATGAGATGTTTCCGAAAACTTTTAAACGTCACGTACAAAGATCGAGTTACAAATGAGAAAATACGAGATAGAATTACAACAGCAATAGGGCCTTTCGAAGACCTCTTGGCAACTTTCAAAAGAAGGAAGCTCACTTGGTATGGTCACATATCGAGATCAAATGGTCTTGCAAATACAATCCTCCACGGAAAGGTGCATGGCAGACGACGAAGAGGCCGGCCCAAAAAGAGATGGGAGGACAACATAAAAGCATGGACCAGTCTCCGACCAGAAGAGTCACATGCAACGGCATCTGACAGAGAGGGTTGGCGTGGGGTTGTGAGGATGTCTTCATGTGTGCCCCAACGACCTCACCGGTTACGGGATGACCTGACCTAATCAGGCACGTTAGTCGTCCATCACAAGCGCTGTATTTGGATTATAGTGAGGAAGAAACTGCTCTGGCCATCAACTGCACTCTCTTGTCCCGAGTTACCTCGGACTAATAGCGACATGATAAGTCGACTGGATGTAACTCGTGATGCGGTCACTCTGGTATTATCTCCCGTGGGGCCAGTGGTCTTGAAACTTGCGGGATTCGATCTGCCACCATTTCCGCTCATCGTAATGAGAAGCGAGTGGTCTATATCTCTATTACAGCGACCCCCCAAATATGATAAGTATGCAGTATACGATAAAGCAACAACAAGTTATCGTTAATTGTAATCTTCTGCCCCTTGAACCGATATGGTTGTCAAACAAAGACACCGATATGCGTGTTTGTTCTGATTAATATTCCACAGAAATTAGTGGTGGAAGTAAGATTAGTTTTAAAGAATGTCCCGACAGAAAGTGTTATACACACACACGCATACTCACTCACACACATACACATACACACACGCACACACAATATATATATATATATATATATATATATATATATATATATATATATATATATATATATAGACACACACACTGCGCACAAATACATTACTTACATACATACATTTTTATATATATAATTGAGGTGTGTTCAAATGAAACCGGACCTAGTGGCTTTATTACAAGCATATGAAAGTTACATCATCTGGTGTGACAGAATTAAATGTAGCAATTGTTATCAAGCAAACATGCCACAGAGTTAAAAAAAAGTCACCATAGATATTCAGACACGCATCCCAATGCTTGGGTAGACGGCGGATGCCGTCGGAAAAAAAAAATAACTGACTGCTCTTTGAATCACTTGGTCACCGAGGCCATGACGTCAGCATCGAAGTCAAATCTTTATCCCTTAATAAATGGATGTCACAAGGGGTTATAGAATGGGTGTGGCAGTACTTCCCACCTTTTCTGTGCTAGCGCTTTCTGAACAAAGTTCGCGACATGTGGACGCACATTGTCGTGCAACAGAATCACACCACGCGAAAGCAGGCCGGATCGTTTATTCTTGATTACCGTATACAGCCTGTCTAGTATGCCATTAAAGCGGATGGCATTGATGTTCACGCCAGGTTCTTTAAAGTCTACCAACAAAAGTCCTTCATGGTTAAAAAAAACAACAAAACGCTGTCAGCATAACCTTACCAGCGAAAATGTGTGATTTGAATTTTTTTGGTTTTAGTGATCCCGGATGTTCCCATTGCATGCTAGCATTTTTGCTGCTCGGCTCAAAGTGGTGGCACCACGATTCATCACCTGCCACTATGCGCAGAAGAAACAAATTAGCCTCCTTGGTATTGCAGAACGTGGCTCAAACTCCATCCGACGCGTTCTTCCTTATGCTGGTTGGTCAGCAACCGAGGTACCGACGGTGAACACATTGCTAACCACCATTTGAACTATCCCTAGCGACACAGCGAATTCCTCTGTTAGCGAACGTAAGCTCCGGTGACGGTCCACCCGAAGTACTACATCAATTTTGGTGATGGCATCTTCTGACATAACAATATGTGCCTGACCTGGTCTCGGAAGAACATTCGTTAACTCGCATCCTTCTTTAAACAACGTTGTCCAGTTCTTTACTGTTGTCTTCGACACACTTTTGTCACTGTTCTCTGCCTGCATTCTGCGATGAATGTCAACTGGTCGATATCCTTCAGCTGTTAGAAACTGAATCACCAGTCGCTGATCAACTCTGGACGGATTCCGTATCACACCCGCCATGTTTTCAACGGTCAGCTTAGTAAACTATGAGTCGGAGGATATAATAATTTTGCAAACTTGACGGTTGGTATGTGCTGTTTGCACCAAAAGAGACATCACCATGCACATCGTGCGTATGTTCACGTGGTGCAGTTCGGTGTGGTTTCATTTGAACACGCATTAATACACGTCATGGTCGGGTGAAACATACTGATAAAAACCCCTACCTCAAGTCAAGGTCTGGTGAAAGCTAGGAACTAGTTTTTAGTTTATTTCAAGGAAATCTAGGAACTAGTTTTTAGTTTAGTTCATAGCAAGCTAAGAACCAGTTTTTAGTTTAGTTCAAGGAAATCTGGGGACTAGTTTTTAGTTTAGTTCATGGAAAGCTAAGAACTAGTTTTTAGTTTAGTTCATGAAAGCTAGGAACTAGTTTTTACTTTAATTCATGGAAAGCTGGGAACTAGTTTTTAGTTTAGTTTATGGAAAGCTAGGAAGGAACTCGTTTTTAGTTTACTTCATAGAAAGCTAGGAATCTACTAAACTGTTTCCAGAATCCTTGACTTGCAGCCAGTCAGTTCTGGCAAGATACGAACGATCGATCACCATCAATAATCACACTAGATACTAACGCAGGACATAACAAATTCCGTGATTCAGGCCGCCAATGTGCCTAGAAATGTTATTGTGTTGTGGCTTCTAACATTTCAATACCAGTCTCTTATTTACTAAAACAATTTCCTGCACAATGGTCCTCTCCTTCCACTACTTCAATGTCAGACTGCGGGTGTTGTGTTATGCACTGCTGAGGCACAACATAAATCAGAAATAGGTAAGTATTACTTTAAGAAAGGGATTCTGTGGCGAAGTGGTTAAGCCGTCGACCTCATGATCAGGTGGGGTGGGTTCGACTCCGGACTCCTCCGTCTTTTTCACGGGTGCTTGATGCAGAGTCCCCGATGAGTCGCCCCCTAGTCATCTTGTCCTTGACTTGCCACTAGGGTCAGGTGGCATGAGACGAGAGAGTGAGGATAAAAAGTAGCGCAGTTAATACTTACTAAAAATAGCGCTAGCAAAATTAATTATGCCATCATCATCTACGATGGACGGCGGCCTTTGCCTTTGCCTTACTTTAAGAAACAAACACTTTAATTTCTTTATTAAAATTTATATTCTCAAAAACAGTTCACACATTGTACAACCTTACCTGGAACTTTTCACCCAACAGTACGCCTGGCTCCAACATTTTTTTCCCTGGCTCATAGATCCTATAAAATTTATCACCTCTTGGACTAACACATAACCTTGATTACATGTCCACTTTGATCAACAGTCAAACATAGAACAAAGTATACAATGTCCAGCTGCTTGTTGTTTGAATGTGCCAACTTAAGAGATAAATTTTGGGTTGGGTTTTTATTTTCTCAGACCATCGCCGGTCAGCGCAGACTAGTTCCAGCAAACTGACAGAGCTGAGACGGGAGACTGTGGTTCTTGGGAAACAGCATGGAAATAAGGTAAGCGAATTGTGGATAATGGTTGCTTTAGTTTATGTTGATAGTGTTAGATATGTTTAAATTGTTAAGTGTTGATCAGTATCCATGTCTTGCTCTGGAAGTCAAGATTGCTCTGGAAGTCGATTGCTCTGGAAGCCAAGATTGCTCTGAAAGCAAGATTGCTCTGGAAGCTGAGATTGCTCTGGAAACCAAGATTGCTCTGGAAGTCGATTGCTCTGGAAGCCAAGATTTCTCTGGAAGCCAAGATTTCTCTGGAAGCCAAGATTGCTCTGGAAACAAAAGAAAACTCTAGTTCAGATCAGACATACGGATCAAGACCTCCTCACCTCACTTCCTTGTTTGTGCTTCTGGAAACAGTAGTCTGGTCAATGAGATGGGTATAAATACTGTAATTCCCATAGTGATGAGTCTATTGAGAAATCTCACATTGCACTACTGCCAGTTGACCATGGTCCACCTCAAGTTTGCCTCGAAATGTAAGAAGAGCCACAGTAACTCGCTACCAAAGAAACGCAGCTTCAAACAAGTTAACAGTAAGTACTTGTTGATTGACGATTCATTTTATAATGGTTTTTGTCTGAAGTTAGAGAACCAACTACATTTATAGTAAGACCATGGTTGTTGTTGTTGCTTCTACTGTCACTTGTACTTGAGTTTCACTTGTACTTGAGTTACATACTTTTGGTGGCGGGTTACAGTGGTTCTCCTAACATCCTGAGGCGTACTTGAGAAGGTGAACTCTGTATCTCCTGACTGTAATATAATGTGATGTTTCTCAGTAAGCTCATCACTATTCAGCTCAGCTCATCTCATCCCGTAACCCATCAGGTCGTTGGATGAAAATTCCACGCCAACCCTCTCTGTCTGTCGCCGCCTGACGTATCTCACCGGGATGAAGGCCTGACCACTCTGTGATGTTGTCCACCCATCTCTTCCTTGGACGTCCATGCCCTCTCTGTCCTGGTACGGATCCAAAGAGTATTGAGTTGGGAATTTCGTTGGACCTCGCGACGCGCTCACACCAGGCCATCTTTCGTCTGTTGATAGCTGTGAACAAATCTTCAAAAGGACCAATAGCGTCTTCAACTCTCTGACGGATGTCTACGTTCGTGACACGATCTTTATATGTAACATTTAGGAGTTTTCTATAGCACCGCATTTCCATTACACGTATCCTGCCCTGGATATCTGGTGTAATGGTCCAGATCTCGCAGGCATACAGAAATATTGACAGCACCAAAGAGCGCAGTAGTCTGACTTTTACGCCGAGGGCGAGGCGCTTGTCTCGCCATATAGGTTGCAGCCTAGTCAGCGCCGCTGTTGTTTGTGCTATTCTTGCAATTACCTCTGGCTTCGAACCCTCTTCGCTGATCAATGATCCAAGATATTTGAAACGTTTCACCACCTCAAGTACCTGCCCATTTGCCTCTATGACAGATTGAAACCTTGCTACCTTATTGGTCATGAGCTTCGTTTTATCAGCATTTATTTCCATACCAAACTCAGGGCTGTTCTATCCAATCTACCAATCAACTCCTGGAGTTCCCTTTCTGTGCCTGCCAATACATCAATATCATCAGCAAAGCGGAAGTTTGTGATAAACCTGTCACCTATTTTAACCGTGCCAACATGTCCTTTTAATGTCGTCTCCATTATTCTCTCCAAGAAGATATTGAAGAGTGTGGGGGAGAGTATACAACCCTGTCTCACATCCACCGTCGTTCGGAACCAATCGCCTAGCGTTCCCTCTACTGAGACAGCGCTGGTCACCTGCTGATAAAGGTTTGCAATTACCCTCACCATATCACTGTTGAACTTATAATGCCTCATTGTTGACCATAGCGCCGCATGCCACACTCTGTCAAACGCCATTCGAAAGTCAATGAAGGCATGGTTGAGTGGTTGATGATACTCTGAGTACTTCTCATTCAGTAGACGAAGATTAAATATCTGCTTGATGGTACTCCTTTCCGCTCGAAAGCCCGCTTATTCTTCGACAATGATACTCTCTGCCTGAGGATTCAGTGTGTTAAGTAATATCCTCAAGAGAACTTTACTTGGATGACTTATCAGACTGATTGTTCGATAGTTCTGACACATATTTAGGTTTCCTGATTTAGGCAGTGGTATAATGACTGATTTTGTCCAGCAGGTGGGCCACACTCCAGTCTGCCAAATTCTATTGCAGATGTAAGTCATGGTATTAATTGTCGCCTCACCTCCCACCTGTAGGAGCTCTGCTGGAATATTATCCACACCGACAGCCTTCCCTCTCTTCAGCATTTTCACTATAGGGATCACAATACCAATTCCAACTTTGTTATCCAGACTGCCATGAAACCTGACTTGAACATAGTCTGATCAGTATGTTTCACCTGACTCTAACATAACCAGATCAGTATGTTTCACCTGAAGCTGACTAACATAGCCAAATCAGTATGTTTTGCTTGACCAGGACTAACATGTGTAGATACTTATGGGTTCCTCTAGCCCATTGGTTGTACACACTCCTACTCTGCCCTCTCATGCGCTCCTATCTGCTGGACTAGCAAGCTGTACATTGCTAGTTCATCAAAGACAATGCATTGTCTTCCTCCAAAAGGTCATTGATCAACTTCAAAATGGCACCTCTTTCCATTGCCAATGTCCCTACTGTGGATGCTCCTGAGGTCAGGATGTCAGCTCTTTCATTCTCACAAATCCCAGCATGGCACAGACAGTAGATCCACACGTTCCCTAAGGTTTGAGGCCTCTAAATCAGCGATCCACTCATGCCACAGTCAGACCTTCTGCACTTTCTGAAACATGGAGTGAGAGTCAGACAATTACAGCCCACATTTAAAAGGTCACAGATAGTCACCCCAGAGCGCCAAAGTCACAGCCTCAAACTCCACTCTGATACTGGTCGTTGTTTGTCAAACATGTATAGCTGCTCTCAGCAACAACATTGCCTCTCGCTCTAGCAGGGTAGCCCCAGCCAACTTTCGAACGATGTAGCACAGATCCATTGGGATAAATATGACTACATCAGTGCGCAGCGACCATATGAGCTACCAAGTTCGTGCTCTTACATCTGCACTTTCAGCAATGAACAGGACTGAGCACATGTGGCACGAGCGACCAGGTGCAATGAAGTTGGTAGTATGAGCCATTTTCAATTTTACCAAATAATCCAATTTACCAATAATTGATGATAATTGGAAATGACTTGAGGAATGATATACTTACCTGGATTGTAACGAGACCTTATTGGGGGTGAAGGAAACAAAGATAGTTGTACTTTGCCTAGATGTTTTTAAACATTTAATTTTATCTGTTGTAGTTTATGTGTAGACACCTGAAAGAGAGAGGAAAAGAGAGATCTTGGGGGTATAGATAATAATGCAGAGGAATCTTTGCCCCCCCGCCCACACACACACACACACTGTGCCAGCTGAAACAATGACGCTTCTGGCCAATTACTCAACCACAGTGGAAGCATATACACCTGACATTGTACACAATATTGAGTTTTGAGATAACAACTCTGAGGACATCGGAAAATAAAAGCTTGAACATAGTGTATAGGATTATTGTAATTGAAGAATATTTCTAAGTAAGCGTTTTGTGTTTGGTCTTGTATTTCACTAAAATGTGACTATGCTGGGGTAAAGTTCATGTATCTTTTCTTTCCTTAAATATTCAGAATTTACCTCACTTTGGTGATGACCTTGGAGGGTCTTCCGAGGACCTTCACTTGTTTCACTCCACACACAAGGTACATAATATCACATATTTTTATCATCATATCACGTCTATGTTTCTGAAGTAAAGGGGTGCAGATTAATGTTAGCCTGTAACCTGCCTGGCATGTTGAAAGGAAGGTTGGGTATGGGACTGACAACCCCATCCTATAGAAACTATGTCACAAAAAAAGATAAGAAAACCGCTACACATCAAGGTAGAGGAGGCGTGACTGTGTAAATAAGTGTAATCATATCAGCATCATTCTTTATTCGCATTGAGTCCAAAGTGTATTTAGTTCCGCACTGTATGTTACCCCCTCCCCACCTCAAATGTATTTGGCCCCCATAGTATTTGCCCTCACTGTTTTTGGCCCCCGTTGTATTTGGCTGTCATTGTATTTGTATTGTTTGCAAACTTTGACAGAAAAATATATAGAAATACATAATGACATTTATATTTGCTTTATAGACAGCAAGAAGGCTTTTGAGTCGAACATGAAAAATTAATTAAATGTCTCCAATAAATAAGTCTAGATGGTAAAGGCATAAATAAGACAGCTCTGTAATCTGTACTGGGAACAAACTGCTTCAGTAAAATGAGGAAAGTTGTGCTCTCCAAAAATAGATGTAGAAAGAGGAATGAGACAAGGTTGTGTATTATCGCATTGTCTTTTTAATATCTACACAAAACAAATATTCAAACAGATAGAATGGATGCCAGGGCTTGTCATTGCAGGAGTGGCAATGAACAATCTAGGTTTGGATTAGACATAAACATTTAAAAAAAAGACTATGATAATTGGGAAGTGACAAGAAACCATTTATGCAGATAATAATAATAATAAAAGTTCAACTACTTGAACAGGTTCAGAGTTTCTCCTATCTAGGTCATTAATAACCGAAGAAAGCAGCTGAAAAATAAATTGGAAAGAGAATAGGTATGGCCAAGATGGTATTCGACAACATGCGACACATACTGATAACATGGACAATGAATAACAAGTTGTAAAAGAGATTTGAAGCCTTCGAAATGTGGGTATATAGAAGATTGGGTTGCATTTCTTGGAAAGAGAAGAAAACAAATTTGGAGGTATTGGAAAAGTTGAGGGTGAAAAGAGAATTAATGACCAAAATCAGGGTTAGGCAGTTACGTTATTTTGGTCATATAACAAGACATACCTCCTTGTTGAAGACCATACTGGAGGGTAGGGTGGAAGGCAGTCGTTCAAGAGGCAGACGCTTTAAGTGGGTAGATAACATCAGGAGATGGACTGGAAAAAGCCTCTCAGATTGCACAATACATACCCCACTGTATATGGCACTCATTGTATTTGGATTTGACCCCCATTGTATGTGTCCTGCAACAAAACATGTATGTACGCTTGCAGGGGTTATTTCTGTAGCACTGTGTTTTACATGATGAGGGTGCAGCACCCATTCACAACCCTGCAAAGTCACATTTTGGGACAAACATGTTAGGATATAGTGGTTTTATTCATTGCTCCACAAAAAGAGGCCCTGCCTGGGATCTGCACACAATCAATTTGTGAAACAAGCTAGTTAAATGCTAGAGTTGAGTGTCTAATTAACAGAGGGGTTAGCGCTCATGTAAAGGCACTGGGTTCAATCCTTGGTCTCGGCATCCTTCATTCTACTCAGCAGCTGAAGCCTACATGACCTATAGATAAGGACAGCAAGGAAGAGAAATGGTCACACACCACCTCAACAATGAAGAAACTTAGCAAAATGTAGTCTTTAACACTCTCCTTGATGGCAATGTCTGTTGGGGACCCCTTAAAATGCTATAGTTGCCAACTGTCCTTCCTTTCAAACAGTATAAGCAGACACTTAATAATGGCTGGCACTCAGTTCATGTCAGTCAAAGTCTATATTCTAATAGACAGTCTTCTCTTCTAAGATTCTTTGTCAATGACTGTCAAAAAGTCAGATGGTGTCTTTAAGGATAACAACAAACTCTCCTTAAAAGAAACATAAAATTAACTTAGTGATTTCAAACAATACACATCTGTCATTAAAACATATCAGCTCTTTCATTACTATGAACCACAGCATGGTCAGGTAACTATTTTCTCAGCTGAGTAAACTAATACATATAGCAACACGGTCTAAAACATGGCACCTTGCTTGCGAGAGCCAATTTCCCTAACTGTGTAGACTTGCATACTTTGCCAAAATAATATATCAAGATTGAAGACATAATTCTGTAAATCTCAGTCAAACTATGAGCATCACATTTATCCAATGTCTTCCACGTGAGTAACACATCTGGGTTTCTTACGATTTCAGCATTTCCACAACTTTGATGCTGCTAGAAAGACTGACGGCTTTGGCCATTTCAAATCGGATACCTCCCTAAACATATCGCCTGCTGCTGGGAAGCGATGGTCAGACAGATTTGACTTCCACAAAAGTAAAAGCCTTGATGTTGATGACACGGATGACGTTGATACTGGATCAGACACCACAGAGATTATTTACCCACCCACAATTTCAGACTCAGATGTGTTTGCCAGGTAAGGTGTGACAATCAGACCGTCTAGTGTGACAAGCATTGCCATCATAGAAAGACTGGCCAGATATAGCTTCGATATATTAGACTGCTTTTAACACTAAAGGAAAATACTGTTTGAGAGTACACTAAAGAAAACGTGAAAAGTCAGTACAAATTACAGATGATTTATACAAATTGACCGGTACATAATAATGAAAATTAAATGTTATTATTCAATATATTTGAGGGTAAGTAGGTCACATACTGATATAGAAATAACTGAAAAATTAAAAACATTTCTGTAGAAGTCTGACATCGTCCCCCTGTTCAGGTGAATAACAATAGACAGTGTAGCAACTGTTTGCATAATTTAGCCTACATCATAATGCACAATCCCACCTTGATGGGAGACATTTTGCAAATGACTAAAAGGTGCAAATGTGGCTGAGACAGGTGCACTGATAAAGCGATAGGATAAGTGTATCAATGTTTGTGGTCATTATTTTAAGTAACAAAAGACAATGAAAGTGCAATAATACATAGTTTTCAAGTTCATATCTCATTTATTTTTTTTTAATAGCCATAATTTGTGACCTATTTACTGACTTGTTTCGAAAATTGCACTCACATATTTTATGTTTCTCCTGTCGCAGTTCATACAGAGTGTTTGCTGTGGATGATGTGAAACAGGACAATGCCAAGACTAATCAAGGGAATGTTTCCAGTCAAGATGACAGTAAGTGCTTCTTGCCCTTGTATTCAAGTAATGCCCTAGTTATGGCCAGAATGAATGCATTATAGATTTATAGGAATCAACTAGTTCTGTTTCTTTAATCATTGACTGATGAAGAAGTCAATGATCATCATGCATAATGGCATTTTTGGGGGGCAGCAAAACACTCCATTTGGAATGTGCTCCAGCTTTGGTTCAGGATTTTTATTTTGGTATTTCTATCTCTCCACTTGCTCATCGTGGGCATTAATCAACAACAAGAACAACAATCATCTACTAAGTTGTTTTAAGCTGATCTCTCATAGAGTCTTATTAGAATTGTGGTAGAATGTTCGCTTTTCTCAGTAAAGGTACAGGGTTCAGCTCGCATTACTGATAAGCTCCTGTCAACCCAGCTGTAAATGGGTACCTATCTTACTGTAAGGAAAGGAAAGACAATTGAGGATGGGAACTGCCCACCGCACATCATAATTAAGCTGTGGTCTTGTACAACGAAGAATCCAACACTTCATCCTCAACAGCAGTGTTGTTGTTTACGAATGCCCACAATGAGTAGTTTACTTTTTTGTGCGCCCTGAAAAGGACGTTAAGTAGCGAGTTGCTGTAGCTTTCCTCGCATCCCGGATGTGCTGATGAAGGTGAACAGGTATCCTGCAGGCGATTGTGCTATGCTTAGCTTCATCTGCGTGTCACTCACTACTACGGGGATCATGTCTATCCCTCACCTTGTTAGCCAGGATGCCATGAAAACAGCCCTTTTCCAGGAAGGACAATGAGGAAGCTAAAGTGAGGGTCTTGGCCAGTATGTTTTGTCTGACCCTGACTAACATGTCTGATCAGTATATTTTGCCTTCTTCTTCTTCTGCGTTCGTTCTCAATCTCCCGCTACCAAACCCTGAATAGGGATTTGCAAGTAGCAAGATGTTGTCTGGAGAACGGAATGCGTTGTGTCACTAGTTTACAGCTTGGCTGTGGTATTTGCACCTCCTAGTCTCCTAGCACACATCCATCTTCGGCAGGAAATTTTGCCTGATCAGACCTTAGTCTTCCTTCCCAACAGCAGTGTCTGCATTTACCTCTTACCTCCCTTGCATTTCTTCTGGGGTCCAGCCATGGCAGTTCTGGGTATGACATTGTACAGTAGATCTGAGAATATGACCAATCCAATTCCAACATCAAACAGTTACGAAGGTGTGCATATCTTCTTGACCTCTTACGAACTCTTGATAATGATGTTTGCCTAGAAAATGAAATTAATTTACCATAAGCAGGCTGTGTCTAACATTTTCAATCACTCACATTTTTTCTTCCAATGTGAAGCATAGGTTAAAAGGTTAAAGGCAAGGGTTCGGCTTGATCGCTCCAGGTTTTCCCCATATGGCTCCGTCTCTCTCCACAGAACATTATCACATCTGCCAAGAGCATCGTACAAATAACGAACTCCATAGCTCCAGCAATGAACCCAGGGATCTCCCAAAAAATTGCCATCATGAATTGACCGTTGCAGCTCGAATTCGAACCCCGACCGTCTAAACACGAGGCAAACAGCATGACCACTTTGCCACAGAGACCCACAAAGTATAGGCTTTACCTGCAGCTGGTCTCTTTATATGAAACCTGTATCCAAATTTCTGCAGGTGGTTGATTGTAATGGAAAGGGATTTTAACATGACGAGGTTGCTAGCTACAAATGAAACCCTCTTTAGTCACCTTACAACATGCTTGTGGGGAGAGGAAGCTAACATTTGGTCAGGCAAAACATGCTGATCGAACATGTTAGTCAAGGTCAGGTAAAATATACTGACCAAGACCATCACTATCATGCAGGTCTTCCTGGAGATGGGCTGTTTTCATGGCAGCCTGTCTGGGAGATTGACATGATCCTCGTAGTAGTGAGCAACACACAGATGAAGTCAAGCATAACACAGCTGCCCTGAGTATCCCGGTCAACCTTCATCAGCTTTACCTTTGTTGTTCTCTGAGTTCTGCTCTGTATAGTACATTGAAATTAAACAATCAATTTGGTATTAGTCTTTATTTCCCTGGATTTCCATATATTATTCAGTAACAGGAATGCTATCCTTTGCTCTTCAATTCAATCCCTTACATCTGATCCTGTGCCCCCTAAAGTATCAATGTGCTGCCTAAATATGTGAAGGTGTCCACTGAAGAGTAAATTGACTGCCACCTATTGTCTATGCTGTAAAGGGGCAAAGACCTACGCTGGAACATCACATAAATGTTTTGGCAAAGACCTTCTGCAAACAGGCCAGCTGCAGCAGTAATGAGGAAGAGAGATGACAGTCGTTCATTTTAGACTGAATCTGTTGTATTAAGCCATATTTGGTAACTTTCAACAGCAAACATAATTATAGTTCTAATATATGAGGGAAGTCAGTAAGTAGGTCACAAACTGATATGCGAGAACTGGAAATTGTAATTGGTGGTTTCTAAAGGTGTCAGTAGTTGGCAGCAATATTCAGCTTGAAGATTACCTTATGTGGCAGATGCTCAGTGTTTTCTGTTGGAAGCTTTGGAATGCAATTTGAAGAAAATGACCAGACCTACTGACTCGAGGAGTACTGCTCCATCACAACAATGCCAGACCACAAACGGATCGGTTAACCTAGGAAAAAATTAAACAACTAAGGTGGCAAGTTCTTTGAACTTCTGCCTTACAGCGCCAACTTAGAGAGATTAGAACCTGTTTGGTTGACTAAAACCCCCATCTTGGTTGCAAATGTTTTGCGAATGACGAAGAGGTTCAATGGGAAATATAGATTTTGATAAAGCAATGTGATAAGTGTATCAATGTTGATAAATAAGTAACAATAACGTAAGTACAGTAACTTAATTGTTTTCGAGTTCATATCTCATTTCATTTTTTAATTTTTTTAAATAGCCATTTGTGACCTATTTACTGACTTTGTATCCTCCACAAATTCTCAGATTCAGTCAGCACTGACCCAATCTCACTCGAAGAGGATGAGGACCCCAATGATGACACTCAGGTCACCTCAAGCCCCACTACCCCATCAGATCCAGATAAGGAGTTCTTGTCTAGAACACCAGACAAGGTCAAGGTTTTAAACATTTTCTAGATATTATTTAGTGTAGATGTTCTTTCCTGTGTGATTCATTTTGTGGATATGTCTTGTAGAAAAAAATACATCATATAAGAACATGCATCATATAAGGACATGGGATCAAGATGCTGAGCAGCGCATGAGCTGCAGCAGTCAGCGGCTCATAGCTAACTGCTAGCATCAGGGCCAGTGAACCAGAGCTGCCAAGGCCCTTCTACACCTCAACGCGGTGATCCTGGATAACAATCTGCAATAGAGCAGACTGACTAAGAAAAATGGATCGAAGAGGGCATGCTGACCCGGTATTTTCAGAAATGCTTGCTGAAGTTGGATGTGTTGAACCGAAAGGTGCAAATATCGCAGTCAAGCTGTAAACTATGACACAACGCATTCCGTTGTCTGGACTACATTCTGCTACTTAAGCCCTTTTCAGGGTTTGGTAGCGCGAGATTGAGAATGAACGAAGCCAAGCCATATGAGAACATGCATCAAAAAAGAACATTCATCGTATAAGAACATAGATAGTTACAGGGCACTTGTGAATAAGAACAGAAGCAGACATTTTAATTCACTTTGGTTCATCCTGAGAAATATGTGAATACCTGAAACAATTTAGATGTAACATGAAGAGACAGTAAAGGAATTGATAAAAAATTATTTGAGGTAACACTTAAAGGAAAACATTATTTGCTCTTATCTTTTATATCCCAAAAGATGGTGGTTGAAAAGGGCATGCTTCACTTGCAAACAATAAAAACAAAAAATGATTTTAATAGATGAAGATGTTGTTTAATGCCCATAATGAGTAAGTTTACTCTTTTGTTCGCCCTGACAAGGACGTTAAGGGGCGGGTCGTAGTAGCTTTCCTCACATCCTGAGCATGCTGATGGTGGTGGACCATGGTCCTCCAGGCGGTTGCGCTATGCTTGGCTTCATCTGAGTGGTACTCACTACTACGGGGATCACATCGATCCACATCTCGTCAGCCTGTTTCCAGGGAACGCTACATGGAAGAGAGATTGTGGTCTTGGCCAGTGTACGTCCTGGTCAGTATGTTGTGCCTGACTGGACTAGCATCTCAGTTGCCCATTGATGAAGATAAACATCACAAAGGATAACAACAAAGTGACTTAGTGCCTACTTCTGAAATTCATATAACTTAGTTCATTGCCTAAAACTGGTTTTTTTATTTTGTCCAGTTCTTAATTAAGACTTTGTAGGTGCACTGCATAGTAGTTGCCAAGGCAAACAGCTTTTATTTATTCATTAGTACCATGGATCAATCTGGCAAACCCCTGAAATGGAAAAGTGTTTTAATTATAATTTATTAAAATTTACATGATCATTTGTGCATGGCATGCAACATTTTGTGCTCATCTTTGCTTAGCTGGAATGTTGGTCACTAACAGAGTCTTACAGAAAGATCAATGAAATAAATGGTATGTCCTGGAGTTTATGGTTATGTTTGTATGACACTCTCCTGAAACAGCACATTCAGACAAAAACTTGATAGCTTGGAACTGAAGAAAAAATATTTTTTTTCACTTTTAAATAATCACCTGTTTCCCTTGTAAATTTGGTGGTCTGTCTCAGGCCTCTCTCATCACCATACATTTGATTCCTCATCTGGGTTGGAGAGGTTCATGCTGTCACTCTGCTTTTCTTATGGAATCTGCAAGGAAAATCAGTATGCAGCAACAAAATTATGAGAAGATATCTCAAGACTGACATGAAAACCTTGGAGCATTCTTGGAGATGTCTGCAGATGCCTGGATGTGCAATATAACTGTCATGTGTAGCATTTTTATTTAAAGAAGTGGCAGGATGGTTTTAAAGTGATGTCAATAAAGTGATAAGAATTGCATCTGTTTGACTATAGCTTAAATTTTGCTCCAGTAGTTTCGGGCTGGCTTCGCATCTGAGTGGTCCTGGGTTCATTCCCCAGTTGAGGCGAAAATGTTTTTTTCAGACTGCAATGGCTCCCGGGTCGACCCAGCCTTAAATGGGTACCGGTTCAGTCCGGGAAGTAAAAGCGGCGAGGGAGAGGAGATGGCTACCGCACTCATATAGCCGAGCCTTTGAAATGTGAGATCGCTAACACCTCACACCCCTATGGCAGTAATGCTATGGGATACTTTACTTTACTTTTAGTTTCGGGAAGGGCTATTGTGGTGGAGATAGAATCACTGCAATGCTGAGTGCTTGTCGTAAGATGTGACTATTAGTGCAGGCTAACACCTCTAGGGTAGAAGACTATCCAACTCAAAGCTTGTACATCCCACCACTCGCACAAGCACAAAGCTGCCGAAGACGGTTGTATCAGACCGAAAGGTTCAAATATCGCAGTAAAGCTGTAAACTAGCAACACAACGCATTCTGTTCTCCGGACTACATCTTGCTACATGCAGAACACTGTTAAGGGCTTGGTAGCGGGAGATTGAGAATGAATGCAGAAGAACAAGCACAAAACTTGCTGAGTGTGTAGCCTTCATGGTTTGAAAGAAAGCTCTAGAAACAATATGTGTGATACAGCGATAAAATAAAGCTTCAGAAACAGTACTCCATATATGATACAGTAACAACAGAGTGAATAACTCATTTTGTCAATAATTTGATGAAAAATTAGAAAAAAGTTAATAGCAGTGTTTGCTCTCCTTGCTCACTTTTGCCATTTCTGTGTATGAACAGGAGGACTTTGTCAGAGAAAACTTTGAGGAGGATTCCTTCACTCCTGTCCCTTTAGAAAAATTTACCAGATCCCTGGACACGCTGGAGAAGCAAATTGCTGGAAGTGCTACAGGTTCTACCTTTGAGTCCACCCCCTTCAGTCCAAGACTAAGTCTGTCAGCCAGATTCATGTCTCGTACTCTGACATCCACCATGAAGTAAGTCATCACTGCGTGTTGTCTATAACTTAACTTAACTCTTAAAGGCCATAATTTTGTAACTAGCTTTGCCAGAATAATTTTTTTATATGAAAGCAGTCTCTTCATAAAAATTGATATTTCTTAATTATTTCACAAGGAAGACAAACATGTTACCTAGCAAATTAAAGGGAAATGAATATGCAGTAAGAATACATATGAAGGTTTTGTAGAATTTAATAAAATATTGCAAGTAATTATTAATAATTATATCGTAATATTTTGAAATAAAAACTATTTTTCACACACAAAAATGTACTCACCAATCCATGGACAATCACTGAAACGCAATGCAGATTGGTCCAGTGTACTTCAAAATAACAGAAATTTACATATGAATCTACAAGTTTCAGCTTTCTCAGTAGAAACTAGTGAGGCAAACACATAACGAAAGGATAATTAAAAGCGAGGAACAGCAGGAGGAACATCACGGAAACACCAGGTTAGGTACAAACAGATACACACACGTATCCAAGCACTGGTTTATGCGTCTTAATATCGCCCAAATTGACTACGGTCTGGGGTGGAATAGGCGCGCCTCCGCCAATACAAACTAGTGAGTCAAACACATAAAATTTTTAAAAATTATTTTAAAAAACACAAATATTAGACAATCTTGAAGTGCTAGGTTTACTGTACATTTTTGCGATAAATATTTTTTTTTTTTTTTTGCGTTCGCCTTATTTCTCTATTCCCCAAGGCGGGTGTGCGTTGCACTGTGGTTTTTATTTTGCGCCTGTCGGCCCAGTGCATCCGACTTCAGCATGCATTTTATGTAAGGGTCTGCTTCCTCCTGCATTTTCTAAGGGTTTGCTTCCCCGGGGTAACGGCCGGTGCTGTGATGGGGATCGAACCCAGCACCTTCTGGTTGTGAGCCGTGCCACTTAACCACTAGGCCACGCCGTTCCCGTTGCGATAAATATGAAAGATGACAAATGTGTTCCAACTTTGAATTTCCACACAAAATACTGCTTTCACAATTCCCTTACCATGTAATGTCAATTGAAATCTATAAACACTGAAAAAATGAAACAAATGTCTTTCAATTTGCTGTTAACGATATGAGCGCTTTTCTGGCATCAAGCGTACTTCAGGAAGAACGCTGATAGCATTCTTATGGCCTTTAAGAGTCAAACTTATTTATACTGGTTTAGAAGACTGCAGAGTCTGTATACAACCAGTTTTTTCTACTACACTTGATCTAAAAACAACTATGTGCGTCCAGTCTATTCTTGAATGCATTAACTGACCCTGTCACCACTATTTCCTAATATCTAATCTGGACCTTACTTTAATTAATTTGTAGATGTGCCCTCTTGGTCTTGTATCCAGCTGAACTTTGAAAAACTTGCTATAGTCCAATTTATCCTTTTGTCCTCATATTTACCTCTACGCATGTCATATTCAAACTTAACTTGTAATGGGAGCAGTTGTGGAGTATAGTATATCTAAACAGACATCTGAATCAAAATAAGTCTGTATTCCATAATTGTGGGTTTCATGTGAAGTAGTAAGCTAATTCAGCCGCTGTGGGGATAAGATATTTATTTGGCTGAATTACCTAGTGATGTTGCTACCTAGATGAATCTTCTGTGTGTTGTTGTGACGTATTTCTTGAGTGTTTACTGACTACTTGTTTTTGTAATAATTTCATGTTCTTCTAGAATAATGTCATGTTCTTCTAGAATAATTTCATGTTCTTCTAGAATAATTTCATGTTCTTCTCAAATAATCTCATGTTCTTCTAGAATAATCTCGCGTTCTTCTAGAATAATTTCACATTAGAATTATATTAATGTCAAACTGCAGGCTCCACAAAAATTCATAAATAATTTGTCTAGTCATGGACTGATATTCAGTGCAACAAAGAAGATATGCAGCAAACTATAACTTGTCAGTGTTTGAATTGGGCCGGCCGTGTCCTTACAAGAGAGTGACCCTGATACCATCACCAGAACTAGTGTGCTGTAGACCTCCAAAGGGAATGTAAAAGAGAGCCTGATCTAAAAGAACTTAGTAGAGAGTCATGGAAGCAGAAATAAAAATCATGCCCCAATGCTGGGGCATTGTTCGAAGGATGACCGCGGACCTGGAAATGTTGCAGAAGGTTATAGCTGCCTTGAAAGATAACTGACTGCTGCATCAGCCATCAACCAAGGATCATAGGAGTAGAACATATTAATAATATATACCCTATTCTAAACAAACTAAAACCTGGGATCAAGATGATGAGCAGCACATGAGCTGTAGTGGTCAGCGACCCATAGCTGGCTGCTAGTGTCCTATAGCAGACTGCTAGCATCAGGGCCAGCCAACCAGAGCTGCCAAGACCCTTGTACACCTCCAAGCGGTGATCCTGGATAACAGGCTGCAGCAGGCAGACTGGCTAACGAGAAGGGATCGAAGAGGGAATGCTTACCCGGTACTCAAAAAATTATTGCTTAAGTCGGATGTGTTGGACCGAAAGGTGCAAATATCGCAGTCAAGCTGTAAACAACGACACAACGCTGTCCGTTCTCTGGACTACATTATGCTACTTAAGCCCTTTCAGGGTTTGGTAGTGGCAGATTGAGAACGAACGAAGCCAAGCCAAACTAAAACCCTACATGAAGCACACTCCTACCACATGACTTGACCAGACCCCACAAGTATTTAACAAGATCTGACCATTACCTGTGACTGAAACCCCACATGACTTGAGCAGACCCCAACAGAATAAGAACAAGATCTGACCATTACATGTGGCCAAAACCCAACATGTCTTGAGCATACCCCACCGGAAGAAGAACAAGATCTGACCATTACCTTTGACTGAAACCCCATATGACTTAAGCAGATCCTACCAGTATTAGAACAAGATCTAACCATTACATGTCAACACTATCCAGTGAACTCTAAGATAACTCCCATTTTATTTCTCTTTTATTTCAGAAATTTCTCCTCATCACAGATCACTTTTAGACAAGACAATGTGTTCAATGTAAGTTGAAGATTTGGTTTTCTGCTATGTGAAATATTTTCTTCTCATGCATACATCCTAAAATACTACTGTAAATTTAACTCAATGCAAGAAGATGGTACTTCTTAAGAGTTTCCATAATATCATAGAGCTGTATGAAATAGTGTATATGTTGGCCCATTGATAGGAAACTATGCGGAGCAATGCAATAGAAGGTAATCTGATCATCAGATGAAGTCCCCCCCTGTCAAGAAAATACATTGGCCTTTTTATCGTCTCGACACTCTTTGTGTGTGTGGCTAAACTTGATAATTGAACGCACAACCTTCTGGTTGCACTTGCTTGTCTTATTCACTGTGATAACTTGACACAGTGATGAACTAGTATTCAAGTTGTATCTAAACTAACTATCCTGCATCCATTGTCTGCTGCAGTTGTTCCACAGCAAGCATGATGCCTTCAGCTGTTTCACCAAGGTTATTCATTGCTTTTGTTCTTGACTGTCTTTTCAGGCCTAATTGCTTTAGCAAGTTGTAAACATATGTAGTCACTAAACATCTTGTGCCTACGTCTACAGCTTGAACTTGGCTGTAAAGGCTGCAGAGATAGTCACTGTTACTCCTGAAGAGAACATTCATTTAGTTATTGCCCAATTATCGAAAATACAAAGAGATGCAGCAGCTTTTCCATGTTTTTAATTAATGTAGCAGTATTCATGTGTTTCCTTCCTTTTGATTTGATTAATATTTTTGTTGGTGGCAAGATGCACTTTATCCTATTTGCCTTTTTTCAATCATTTTATAACATTTGTTATCTTAACAAAAAAAAAGAAGATGTTTCTATGTTATTCCTGAGCAAATCTTTAGCATTCTTTGCCTTGCTGTTCTTCAAAGAGAAATACACATTGAAAGATAAATAGAAGCTAGTAAGAACACAGAATAAGATGGATCTAGTCTAGAATTGTAATGTCTTCTTTCCATATAACTTAATGTCTTTATACTGGTTTAAAAGACTCTACAGAGTCTGTATACAACCAGTTTCTTGGAGAGTGGTTTAAACGATGTGTGAGTCCATCTTATAGACTCAAACACTAGAGCTAAGTAGACCCACAGTCAGTTAGGCACAATCTATAGCTGCTCTTAAGCTGGAGAAAGGTACAAATAACTTGGGTAGATTTTTTACTTTAATTTTGTCTTGAATATGTACATGTACAGAGGAGTGCGTGGTCGAATGGTTTCGAGGCCTGCCTGCTAACAAGGAGGGCAGCGGTTCGAATCCCCGATATGGCATATGTTGTTTTTCTGTTGGGGGTGAAATAAACAAACATAGCGAGCACACGACGTGGCGACATCAGTGGTGAAGTGGTCTGAAGTCCTCAGCCTTCAAAACCCCTTGGCTACCCAGCAATGGGAAAAATGCTGTATGACAGTTTTTGTTGTTGTTTTTTTAATTTTTTTTTTTTTTAATGTACATGTTGTTGAATGCCCACAATGAGTATGTGAGTCTAACTAACATGTCTGATCAGTATGTTTTACCTGACCCTGACTAATATGTCTGATCAGTATGTTTTACCTGACCCTGACTAGCATGTCTGATCAGTATGTTTTACCTGACCCTGACTAGCATGTCTGATCAGTATGTTTTACCTGACCCTGACTAGCATGTCTGATCAGTATGTTTTACCTGACCCTGACTAGCATGTCTGATCAGTATGTTTTACCTGACCCTGACTAATATGTCTGATCAGTATGTTTTACCTGACCCTGACTAGCATGTCTGATCAGTATGTTTTACCTGACCCTGACTAGCATGTCTGATCAGTATGTTTTACCTGACCCTGACTAGCATGTCTGATCAGTATGTTTTACCTGACCCTGACTAGCATGTCTGATCAGTATGTTTTACCTGACCCTGACTAATATGTCTGATCAGTATGTTTTACCTGACCCTGACTAACATGTCTGATCAGTATGTTTTACCTGACCCTGACTAGCATGTCTGATCAGTATGTTTTACCTGACCCTGACTAGCATGTCTGATCAGTATGTTTTACCTGACCCTGACTAACATGTCTGATAAGTATGTTTTACCTGACCCTGACTAGCATGTCTGATCAGTATGTTTTACCTGACCCTGACTAACATGTCTGATCAGTATGTTTTACCTGACCCTGACTAGCATGTCTGATCAGTATGTTTTACCTGACCCTGACTAGCATGTCTGATCAGTATGTTTTACCTGACCCTGACTAGCATGTCTGATCAGTATGTTTTACCTGACCCTGACTAGCATGTCTGATCAGTATGTTTTACCTGACCCTGACAAGCATGTCTGATCAGTATGTTTTACCTGACCCTGACTAGCATGTCTGATCAGTATGTTTTACCTGACCCTGACTAGCATGTCTGATCAGTATGTTTTACCTGACCCTGACTAGCATGTCTGATCAGTATGTTTTACCTGACCCTGACTAACATGTCTGATCAGTATGTTTTATCTGACCCTGACTAGCATGTCTGATCAGTATGTTTTACCTGACCCTGACTAGCATGTCTGATCAGTATGTGTTACCTGACCCTGACTAGCATGTCTGATCAGTATGTTTTACCTGACCCTGACTAACATGTCTGATCAGTATGTTTTACCTGACCCTGACTAGCATGTCTGATCAGTATGTTTTACCTGACCCTGACTAGCATGTCTGATCAGTATGTGTTACCTGACCCTGACTAGCATGTCTGATCAGTATGTTTTACCTGACCCTGACTAACATGTCTGATCAGTATGTTTTGCTGACCAAATGTTAGTCTCTTCTCCCCTACATAGAGCTTAAAGAATAGTTACAACAGTGACTGTCAGGTAGTCAGCTTCTTCATGTCCTGTAATATTTCCATGCAGCAGAGTTCACAGGTGTGCAGTAGTAAATTTTTATACAAGCCTAAAAATATGTTGTTCTTGTCTCTTCCAGCTCTTTGTCTGTTCAAGACAGACTGTGCTTATAGTACATCTGTACATATCTAACTTCTTATTATTAATCAGTTTCCCTGAGTGATTAACTCTTGTGGATTCTAATTAATAGATCTGGTGGTCCTGCAGCTTTCCTTCCCACCCCAGTTAGAAACCAGAAATGTATCTGGCTCCTTCCCGGCCACAGAGGGGAGCGTGATGCATTCGACGGTGTGCAAAGTCTAGTGCCAACTTACTAATAATATACATGTAAATATCTGACTAACAGTACACATGTAAATATCTGACTAATAGTCAGTATATCTCTGTTATTAAGTTTTCTTTAGCATTTCTCAGCTTCAAGTACATCTCATTTCTGAATTTTTTATAATTTTTTTTTTTGGGGGGGGGGTTCGCCTTATTTCTCTATTCCAAAAGGCTGTGTGCGTTGCACTATGTTTTTATTTTGCACCTGTCGACCCAGTGCATCCAACTTTGGTATGCATTTTATGTAAGGGTCTGCTTCCCCGTGGTAACAGCAGGTGCTGTGATTGGGGAGTGAACCCATTACCATCAGGCTGTGAGCTGTGTCACTTAACCACTAGCCCACACTGTCCCCATGTTTCTCTGTATTAATTCACATGGGGAAATTATTGTACCTTTTAAAATTGACCTTATCAGCAGTAAAGAATAGGATCACTGCATCCTACTATGCATCTTGCAAAAATAAACTAAGGAAAATTGTTAAAGGGGCTTGCAACCTCCTCATGCAAAATAGCATGCTATGAGAACAACCACTACAAGATTACCTCATTGCTTGGTCACAGACTTTATGTAAGGACGTCAACTGTATCCCACCAATGGAGTAAAACAGCAAAGAGCAATGATCATGATTATCCCAATATAGCACTTGTTTAAAAATATTATCTCATAATTTAATATCTCAAGTGTTTTTTTTAAAGAAGCCTGTTAATTTTCATCATACCTTGTCAGTAGTTTGTTTCTTCTTTTTCTTTGACATTTGTCCTGAAAAAAATGTTTGTCACTGTGTCGTGGTTTACAGCGAAGCTGCGATATATGTGCCTTTTTGCCTGACACATCCTATTTCAGCATGACATTTCTGGGATCAGGTTTGTCTTCTCTCTTCGATCCTAAATCTCTTAGCCAAACTGAATGGTTGCAGTCTGTTTCCAGAACCACCACGTCTAGGAAGAATAGGGTCTTAGCCAGCTGTGGTTCACTGACCCTGATCCAAGCAGCCATCTATGAGTCGCTGGTTACTGTCAGTGGCATCTTCTGCCCTAATAGATTTATTCAAACTTAAACCTTTGTGGAGCACAGGTCTTCAATAAATACATGCTAGGTCATCCTGCTGTGAGCCATCTCTGGCTGCGTCCTTTCTGTTTCCTTAATGTTTGTCTCTTAGTTGTTTCTTATGAGGTGCTTGACAGGTTTACAACTATTTTAGTCTTTGCTCCATTTTCATGCTCTGACAACACTCAAGCGATCATAACTTATGAGGTTTTGTAAAGAACTTATACCTTCAATACTATAACATGTCATTTAATTCTTATAATGTCCTATTTTCAGAGGAACAAAATGGAAATGGTCAGAACAATGGACGAAACTCGCAAAAGTCTTTTAGCTGTAAGTGAATATGATAATCTGTGATGTTCAAAAACATTTTGCTGTGTTCTTTGTTGCAATTATTATTTCCTTTTTTTTTTTTTAAATTTGTCTCTTGGGCAGATGGGGTTCGAAAGCTTAGGAAGGCAGCTCATCTAGGAGAAGGAAAACTCTGTTTTTAAACCATCTGAAGTTGTGCAGATAAGATACTGACATATCTGTTTTCTGATAACTCTGAAAGTTAGTCAGCGTCTACCAAACCTGACAACCGACGATGTGTGAATGAGCACACGGAAGCGGATACAATGCCTTATCCTAGAGCGAGGAAAGGCAACCTCGGCTGAGTGTTGTGGCAGGGCAGTCCAGGCCCTTGGCCTTGGTTGGCAGCTGGTCTAGGAGTAAAGCCCCGACAGGCGAACAGATAGAGCATTGCTCTACTAGTCCGACAGCTTCTACAGCTTGCCTTGTTCCAAATGTATTAGTATCACCTTTTCCTTGGAGCAAACAAGGCAGACCGAGAGAGGGACCATACTGCATGGGCAACACATCGTCTCTATACTTCTGCCCGGGCTTTGTACTAAAAGTACAATTACTATCGTCTGACAAGACGAAAAGTGCCAATGAATGAATGAAATTTGTCTGTCCACTTGTGCTTTGAAATGCCTTGAGGAGCTGAGGTTTCCTCTCTTAAGCAAAGAGTGTTGCACTGGCTGATGTTGTAGCTATCCATCTGCCATGTTGTCTTTGTTGTGCTCTGTAGTGATATATTATTTTATTATAGGTGCATTTTTATTAGAAACAAAGTGGTTATATATTTTGAAGTTTTTTTAATAACAATAATACAGAGATATAACACCGGCCTCTTGACTGAGAGGAAATGGGTTCAAAACTGTTAGTCTAGGTTTTTCCCTATCAAAGTTAAAAATAAAGAACAAGTCTGTACTTTGTCACAACTGCTAAGGCAAGTGGCCTTTATTCCTCTGCTCTATAATCCTCCAAGGGACCAGAGTAATGGGAATAAACTGTAATGACAGTTTTTGGTCAAATATAACACTAAATTCCACATGTGATAAAGGAAAGGCAGAAATAATTGTTGCCAAAACTGATCCTAGGACATATTCATTACCAGCAGATTCTGGTTATCAGTGGACAACTAGGGCTTACAAGCTCAAACACACTGAGTCACTGCTATTCATTTGTTGTTTTGAATGCTCACAATGAGTAGGTTACTCTTATGTGCGCCCTGAAGAGGGCATTAAGTGACGGGCTGCAATAGATTTTCTCACATCTGGAGGGTGCTGATGAAGGTGGACCGGGGTCCTCCAGGCAGTTGTGCTATGCTTGGCTTCATCTGCGTGTCGTTCACTACTGCGGAATTCACGTCGAACCTCACCATGTTAGCCAGACTGTTGTCCTCGACAACAGCCCATTTCCAGGACGACCAACGAGGAGGTCAGGTGAGGGCCTTGACCAGTATAATTTCCCTGATCCTGGATAACATTCTCTGATCAGTGTGTTTTGCCTGACCAGATGTTAGCCTCATCGTCCTATGCTATTCATTTAAACTTTATAAACAGACTAACTTATGACACGTGTTTCTTATATATGGAGCCAAACCTTTGGCTAGCATTGTAACCCCAAATGAAAGCAACATTTAAAAGAAAGCCCAAACTTTGTGGAGAAGAAAAGGAAAAAAACCACACTAAGAAATTTCCTCAAAGATGGAAAAGGTGCAATCAAATGTAGAAAGGAACTGTCCTAAATATATCTATTATCTATCATCAATCTCCAGCTGTATTAGTGATGTTTTTACTCTGGTTCCGCATCTTTTTTTTTTTCTTTTGCGTTCGCCTTATTTCTCAAATCCCCAAGGCGGTGTGCGTTGCACTGTGGTTTTTATTTTGCGCCTGTCGGCTCAGTGCATCTGACTTCAGCATGCATTTTATGTAAGAGTCTGCTTCCTCTTGCATTTTCTAAGGGTTTGCTTCCCCGGGGTAACGACCGGTGCTGTGATGGGGATCGAAGCCAGCACCTTCGGATTGTGAGCCGTACCACTTAACCACTAGGCCACGCCGTCCCCGGTTTTGCATCTGAGTGGTCCTGGGTTCATTCCCCAGTTGAGGCGGAAATGTTTTTTCAGACCGCAATGGCTCCCGGGTCGATCCAGCCTTAAATGGGTAAAGGTTCAGTCCGGGAAGTAAAAGCGGTGAGGGAGAGGAGATGGCTACCGCCCTCATATAGCCGAGCCTTTGAAATGTGAGATCACTAACATCTCACACTCCTACGGCAGTAATATTATGGGTTACTTTACATACTTCAGAATTATTTTGTACTCTGAGCAGTAATTATTTTATGCAGTGTAGTGTACCTTTCATTCTAAATTATGTGGAGTTTATTTAATTGAATATGCATGTATTATATATCAAAATGACATGTAGATAACAGAGAAATATAATTGACACATTTGCATATTAATAATAAAAAACATGCAATTAGTATAGATGAAAAATCATTAATGTTAAATGAAAACACAACAAAACAGAATAATCAAAATATGAACTTTTCAAGGACTAGTTACTGTTGTAGTTATTAAAATTGGTGTTGCAGATCATAAAGTTAATCTATTTTAGAAATCACACAATTTCCAATATATTCTATATATTTAGCATAGGAACTAGAATTTAGACAATTTTAATTGCGGCCACCAGGATATTCACAATAACAGAAATATCACAAAATAATTCCATTACAAAAATATTTTCCATGCTAGGTTCCATGTTCTAAATGAAAATAATACCACTTTCCATAGCTTATTGACTATTCATTTACGTGTTTTATTTATTATTTTATTGCACTTTGGTGTGTATATCTTGAAACAAGTTTGATGGACCAGGCTGAGGCAACGCCCCCTCATCAGCAGGGTGTTTATCAAACCTTTCTGCATCGCTTTCATAATTTGATGACAAAATATCTGTTTCAAACAACTCCTCTTCAATTTCCATGATATTTTGTAGTAAACTTTGCGCTGTATGGACTTTGAACTTGTAAGCAAATGACTAGCAGCATTATAGTGGCAACAAAAATATTTGGGAAATTGGAACACTCGTGATTATCATATAGAATATATACAACATTTTAAAATTCAGCTATCAACAACCGAATCTTGTACTAAAATGTCTGCCAGATGTCAGAAGTCTAATTTACCGCTTAAATTTTGTACTAAGAATGTATCTTTTAATTTGTAATTCATTAATGGCAACCACATCTAGAACAACTCTGTGAGAGTTGTTTCAGCACAGTGGTATTCTTGAAACAACTCTCACAGTGTTGCTCCAGAGTGAAAGAGTTAAGCTTATTTCTCAGGGAATGTCCTATCCATCTCCACCTTCTGTCAATAATCTCTGACTGTATTGGGGATGTTAAGCTTCTTTCTAAAGGTTTGTTCTATCTAATATAAAGTGGGATGCGATAGAGACATCGGTTGGTGAAAGTCTGCAGTTTAATACTCTTAAATTATATGCCATGTTTCCCAGACATATATTATGTCAAATTTCACATTGATGTCTCGATTCTTTAATTGTTGTGATTGCTATTGGGTTCCATATTTGGTGAAGTGAGTTTCAACCAAATCTGGCCTTATTAATCCTGTTGTTTGCACAACTTGTATAAATGCAGCTATAATCTTGATTGAAGGTCATGTTCATGGTTGTGGCTTTAACATGTTGGTTGCAGTCATAGATGTTACACTTGTTTTGTTACAGATGAATCTGCGCAGAAGCTCATCAGAGTCAGAATCTCCTGACAAGGAAAACCCACCATCACCTCCAACCAAATTGGAAGAGGTTTGTAAAGTATTTGATCTGAGTATTGATCTAAATTACATTACCTGTTACGCTTTGGCTTGTCACTTTAAGTGGGAAGCAGATCACACAGGTCAATAACCAAATAACACATATTACCAGGTCAACATAAGTCTAGACTCGACACGGAACACAACAGATTCAGATAAAACTAGTCAACAAACTAAGGATAGGGAATGTGTCTGCGACACACTCATAAAATGACTGCTGTGCATCTGCTATAAAGGTGTCCAACATACGAGGAACAAGAAAAACACATATGTCCGTCATCAGTAACAAGCGAAGAAGTGTCTTGTGGTTACTACAGAGGGTGGGGGTGGCTTACAAGTCATTGTTCCACGACACATTACTTAACAATAGGGCCCTACATCATGGGAATATCTATAAATCTTGCTCTCTTACTCTCTCCCTCTCTCTTCTCCCTTCATTTCCTCCCCCCCCCCCCCCCCCAACCCCATATATGCTGAAAAGGGTGTATGGGCCAAAAAAGTTTACAGACCCTTGCTCTATATGTATGTTAGTAAGGACATTAACAAACATTTGATGGGTGATGGCAAAACAGACAAGTGGCAACCATATCAGGACAAGAACAAACATTAGATGACTGATAAAACAGACAATGACAATCATATCAGGGCAGTAACAAACATTAGATGACTGATAAAACAGACGGTGACAACCATATCAAGGCAGCAACAAACATTAGATGACTGATGAAAAAAACAGATAGTGACCATTATGTCGACTCAACACCATCTTTTCTGTATATCTGACTGGATTGATCCAATATTACTTGTTTTGGAAAGTGGAAGATCACCTTTTGAAATAAAGGTTTTTATATTCATAGAACAGATTTGGTTTACAAGCATGATTTATCAGTATCATTTATACACATTTATAATTGCAGCTCTTGTTCTGTTTTAGGGTACCAACTTCCAAGATGTACAGACAAGCCAATCATCATCACCATCATCGTACATAACTTCACCACCAGCAGGTATGCTAAAGCACATCCACAATTACTTAATGTTTTTATTTCGTTCATATCATGTAATGAAGCACAGGTTTCTTAGTTCTGTAAATGCTCTTTGCTTGGATTTTCTACAAAACATCAGAGATTAACAGAACTTTACAGAAATTCAATGAGTCTTATAACTAAAGTTTTGTAGAAGATTCAAACAAATGTGTCATTAGTAAGTTTTCCATGATCATCTAAATCAGTGCTCTTCAACATGGGTGGTAACAGAATAATTACATGCTGTTTTAAAAACACCCAAAATACATAAACTCAGTGGGTGATTGCAGAATTTTCTTCAATTTAGATTTTAGTAGGGAATAAGGAAAATTTGCCGCCACGACAGTTAAAAGTGGACGCCAAGTATTAAAAGGTTGAAGAGCATTGATCTAAATGTACCTGCAGCACAAGCAATTAACACCAAATAACATAGTTTCAGGAGGAAGACCAAGAAATGAATGGATTGACAGTGTTAATGAAACACTACAGAAGAATAGAATGAAAACATTGACCGCAATGAAAATGACACCTCATCATGTCTTCTTCTTCTTCGTACGTTGTCAGACGTCAAACTTTATTTTTTCGAAAAAAGCAGCGGTCATCCTAAGGCTGTCGACACTGCCATAGAGCTTGTCTAGTGTTGCCACTGGTGAGGTGATGGCCACATCTGCTTTCTCTGATCCTCGTATGTGGGGCAGTTTTGCAGCAAATGTTCAGCGGTCATTTTCCCGGTACCGCACGTGCATTCATCAGTGCCACCTATCTTCAATTTATTGAATAGGTGGTACCTCAGTCTATTGTGGCCTGTGCGAAGTCTGAAGACCACGACCTGCTCTCTTCTGTTCAACTGGTAATAGGCATCGTTTTTTGTGTAGCCAGTATGTTCTGTTTCCCACTTGGTCATGTATCTAGCTCTAATAAGCCTTTTTGACTCTCATCATGTCTAACAACATAATTGAACATATGAGATGGGAAGGAATAAAAATGATAACCCTGTAGAATATCTGTTTTAGCATTATACTTGACAAGTATGATTTCTTGAGAGCCAGTTCTTTTTTTTTTTTTTAAACTTTCAGTTTAGTTCAGTTCATCCCGTAACCCATCAGGTCGTTGGGGCACACACGAAGACACTCCCAAAATCCCACACCATCCCTCTCTGTCTGTCACCGCCTGACGTATCTCACCGAGTTGAAGGCCTGACCACTCAGTGATGTTGTCCACCCATCTCTTCCTTGGACGTCCTCGCCCTCTCTGTCCCGGTACTGAACCAAAGAGTATCAAGTTGGTAATTCCGTTGGACCTAGCGACGTGCTCGCAACTGGCCATCTTTCATCTTTTAAACTTTACCAACCAACAATAAAAATTGGCGCAATATCTCCTGCAGCATTATATTTCAGCACATCACATTTTATTATGGTTGTTGACCTTGTGAGCCTGTAACCTTGTTTATTTGTTGGTCTATAAATAGATTTTGTTGTGTGTAGAGACATTAGTTAAAAAAAGAATGTGTTGTTATTGTTTTTGTTGTGTGTGTGTGTGTGATTTTCTGAGATAAAAGAACAAGTTGAAGGTGAAATTGTTGAAAAAAAGCACAACATTTAGACTCCTATTTCTGGGATATCACGAGAAATGGAAATTGCCACAGAGGACTGATAATGAAGTTTTACAAGATCGGCATATCTGTTAGTTTCCACTACAAATGTATTTTTTACATCTGCATAAGGAAACATTTTTTTAAGGCTAAAAATCTCGCCACCAGTGCAATAAAGGTTAAAATTAAACAGTCTATTTGGCAGTTCCAGAAAATCATTACAAAGTTTAGTTTCAGAACTGGACAGATTGTTAAACACATATACCTGTTTGCTTATTTATTAGGGGATAAGTTTGTGAAGTGTTCATTTGTCATACACTATGGCACAGGGACTCACTCCCGTTAGTTTATTAAAAAGGTTTACATATCAGCTAACTAGACTAAATTTAGACATGGGTGCACAATTGAGAAAGTAGTTATAGTGCCTGTCTCTCACAGCAATGAGGTGTGGATTACAACTCAGTCTTGGCATGTCCAGTTTTTCATGCTGTAAAATATGTACCTGATTCTGCTCTGTATTAAGCAAGTCAAGACAGTGAGAGACAGAGTTGGTTACCTCATCAAACTGAAAGTCACAAAAACATGCTCACCTGTGGGACTATCTTGACCTACTATTTGACATTCTTCTTCTCTACTTGGCTCCTTATAGAGCATATGGTCGCCACTTTAAATAGCACCTGACAGGAAGCCTGCACCAAAGACACTTTGTGTACTTACAGTGGTAGTATCTCTAGTAATTTGTTTTACATGATGAATTAGATCCCAATCTTTCTTGCCCACTAAGGAATTCTGGTATCTTCATACAGATATACATTCTTCATATTTGTTATTACAAAAATAGTTCTCCTGTTAGGAAAGGAAATATCTTTTATCATGTAATTTAGTTACTTGAATCATCAAATATTTTCAATTGATGGCCACATTCCCTGAACAGTGTTTGTCTCCCCACCGTGGAGCTACTGCTCCAAAAATCTACGCAGACTGTGGGCAACCTTCACACTATCACAGGAGTCTATCACAGAGGAAATGACCTTTGCCCATACCTCAAGGTCTACATCGAACCGAAATTGCTGCCTGATTCCAGACCAACAGATCAGAAAACCTAGTTTCCAACTCCATCCACCCAGCCTCTTGTATAAAAGCCATATTCCAACTCCAATGTCATCCCCGCGACCAAACCGCTGCAGACATGTTGGTCAGAATGTTTATGGAGGCAGTGCTATGCCAACCAACCCTACTACTGGTGATAGATCTCGTACCTCAGACAGTAAAAATAGCACTTCCAGTTGTCGTAGCAGCATGAAAGAGAATCCTGCTCACCAACCACACCCTACCAATGGTATCAGGTTCAGCAGGGTTCCCAGGGACAGACAAGGTGTAAGCAAAGATCGCACATCAAGTCCACGATCACTCTCCCGACACCGAAAAGGGGCCCCTGGTAAAGTTTTTCTCAGTTTGGCACAGGAATGAGGCCCCTGTGTGTTCTGTGGTTTTCCCTTTCCTGTCCTAGAGTTTTTTTCAAGCTATTAATTCTCCAGGCATGATGAGATAACTCCTGTTGCTGAGACATGTTGCTGGTCCTTTATGCTCACATCCAATTGATCATTGTTGTCATAACTTGTGCTATTTATTTCTCTACATTAGTCACCTGTCTTTTGATTGTGTGCAACATTTTTATTTGGATATCTTTGTGTCATGATTCATGTTGTGCAGTTAATTTTGTCCCTCATGCTCAAACAGTTAATTCATGCTTTGTCTTTCACTCCAATGTTGTGGTTGTTCGAAGTTATTTGTGATGAGTTAACTTGACTGTTTTTCTTTGGTAACGAGTTACAGTAGCTCTTCTTACAACCTTGGTTGTACTTGAAAAGATGGACAGGGGTTCTCTTGGTTTTAGTGCAATGCAAGGCTCTTAAGTAAGCTTGCCAGTATGATCCCCACCGCATTGGCCAAACTGCTGTGACACTGTTACCAGGAACACAGATGGTGATGTGAGGCGGAATTTTGATCATTGTGTTTCACATGACCCTGATAACACTTCACTCACCTTTCACTTCAGTAGAAGCATGGGGCCACCTACTACTACAGTATGCTTCCTTGCAGCAAAGTTTCTTTAGCAGTTTGTTTAAAAAAGTGAGGTTGCCAGCATAACAATGTGCAGTGTTTCTATACTACTCTTCCCAGTGAAGAGGATTTGGCTCCAAATGTGAGACACACAGTTGTGATGTTGTAGTATGTTGTGTAATGAGAATAGTTGACACGTGTCAATCATTTATAGGGAGTCACTATGGCTAAGAGGCGCTCACCTCTTAAAAAATAAACCAACAAAAATTCAGACACTGAGTTCCGAATCCTGAAAGTTTCAACTGTCCCCTAGTTACAAAAGAGATAAGATATGTGCCTAGTCCTAGGGGACACAAACAAAGAACTTGGAGGTCCTGTATAAACTTGGAGGTCCTGTGTATATGCATTGCATGTAAAAGAACCCTTGATAGTTTAAAATCTAAAAAAGCTGTTAGCCGCTGTCCGGATAACAAATTCTAAAGGCAACAAAATTTCTACTCAATATTGGCCTGCATGAAAGCCAAAAGAAAGAAACACTGATCTAGTGAAGTAGAGATAATGTTGCAGAAAATAACTTCAGTAAGCTAATGCAGCAAATTAACATGTCACCATTTTGTATTTGCTGTGTTAATCCTCTTTTTGGTAGTTGTTACAAATTTTGTTTTTAATTCCCTCAATTTGCTTTATTTATGCATTAGAAATTGACAATACTTGTTGCTTGAAAAATGTCTATCTTGTTGTTGTAACATTTTATATTCTACTTTTGATTATGTGTGTAGATTTCACAGATCTTGCTTTAAATGGATACATTTTTAGGACCTGAAAGTGATTTATGTAAATTGTCTTTCTCTTTTTTTGTTTTTCTTAAATTTCATTGTGGCAAACTAGTTTACAATTTAAAAAATCATTGTGCTCGTTTGTGTAGGATTACTGTTTTTTGTGACTCCTTGCATGTTGTGGTTATTGTGTTTTAGTTTGTGTGTGTATATTAAAACCTGCATGCTAAATGATGAACAAGTATAAACAGGATTGTTAGAATTTTGTGGGGAGTAAAAGGTACTAAGCTTGTTATAAGCTGTTTTTAATGTTATTGGCAAAGATTATTTTTCATATATAAGTGCCAAAATGGAAAATGAAAACTTATTTTATTGATTTTCAATCCAAAGTTATAACAAACTTGTAAATAATAACATAAATTTTCAGCTTTCTCTGATTAATGTGTCTCTAAGGATGTGTATTTTACTTATATTTTGACAATTTGCAAAATGTTATTTATTTTAATTACTATCTCATGACAGGTTCTTGTGTAGGCCATTATATCATTATCTGGAATAAATGTGCAATAGATGTGCCACTTCATCTGTATGTAGTGAAATAGCTCAGTTAGAGTAGTTCATTTGCGGCACATGTCCTCAGAAGGAGCAGTCCGTTACTATTGCATTTTCCGATACCATGTCTGCCAATGGCCCCCTCCCAGGCTGTATGGTCTGTGCCAACCCTAGCGTTAAAATCACCGAGGATGACCAGTTTGTCAGATTTGGGGACTGCAGCGATGAGCGCCTTAAGGTCCTCATAAAACTTATCTTTTGTTTCCTGAGGATTTGTCATTGTGGGTGCATATACACTGATGAGTGTTGCATGGCGCCCTCCTATTAGGGGGAGACGCAGTGTAATCAGGCAGTCATTAATTCCTCTGGGCATGCTTGTGAGCTTGTCGACCATGTTGGTCTTGATGGCAAAGCCAACTCCAGCTTCACAGCATTCTTCTTTGCTGCGGTCGCTCCAGAAGAAAGTATAACCAGCGCCTTCTTCTGTGATCTGCCCTTCCTCTGCCAGTCGTGTCTCGCTCAGGGCAGCTATGTAGATGTTGTATTTAGACAGTTCCCTGGCGATCAGTGCTGTCCGTCGTTCGGGTCTGTTTGCTTTGGTGTTGTCCAGTAGCTTTCCGACTACCTGTCCGAAATAGAATCACATGGATGCACCCAAGGTCCCGCCACTGGCACCTCATTGACTACATTATCATCAGACGTAGGGATCGAGCGGATGCTATGGTAACGAAGAGCATGTGTGGTGCAGAATGTTGGACCGACCATCGACTTGTCATTGCCAAGCTAAACTTCAAGATCCAGCCCAAAATGCGCCCCCAGGGAAAGAAACCACCGAGGAGGCTAAATGTCTCTCAGCTGAAATACGAACCCACGAGAGGAGGCTTCCAGGAAGAGCTTGAGGGTAGACTGTCTGAGCTTCGTTTTGAAAAGAACGACATCAAAAAGAACTGGGCATCATTGAGAAACACACTCTACGATACAGCTGTTAAACACATTGGCCCACTCACGCGCAAGCATAAGGACTGGTTTGATGAGAACGATCTAGAAATATAGGGCCTTCTCGATGCATAACATGAAGCGCACAGGGAATACCAGAGGGACACACCATCTCCAGCAGCAAAAGCTGCCTTCAATACTGCTCGCAAAGCTGTCCAGACCAGGCTTAGAGAGATGCAAGACTCCTGGCTCAGCAAAAGAGCTGACGAAATTGAGATGTTCGCCGAGCGTCATGACACCAAACGGTTTTACGAGGCACTGAAAGCTCTCTACGGCCCGCAGCCCTCTAGTAATACTCCAGTTCACAGTGCGGATGGGGTACTGCTAACAGATAAGGTTCAGATTCTAGACAGATGGGCAGACCACTTCTGCAAAATACTAAACCACCCATCGTCCATAAATGAAGAGGCCATCCGGCGAATGCCGCAGGTGGAACTGAACCTGGCGTTGGATGAAGTCATTACTGAGGAGGAAGTCGACAGGGCAATTAGTTCACTATCTATAGGAAAAGCTCCAGGAGCTGATGCAATACCAGCAGAGGTATATAAGACAGCTGGCCCATCCTCACCAGAATGATCACTGAACTCTTCTGTCACATGTGGGCTGAAGGTAAAATTTCGCAGGAGCTAAAGGACGCCTCAATCGTTCACCTGTACAAAAGAAAAGGCAACCGTCAGGAATGCGACAATCATCGTGGAATATCGCTACTTTCCGTAGCAGGCAAGATCCTAGCGTGCTTACTGCTAAACAGGCTCAACAAACACCTTGAATAAAGCCACCACCTCCCAGAAAGCCAATGTGGATTCAGAGTCGGAAGAGGAACAGTGGACATGATTTTTGCCACTCGCCAAGTACAAGAGAAGTGTCGAGAACAAAATCAGGCCTTGTACACCACATTTATTGATTTGACAAAGGCATTTGATACAGTAAACAGAGGAGGGCTGTAGATGATAATGTCGTAGTTTGGCTGCCCCAACAAGTTCATAACAATGGTGAAACAGCTACACGAAGGCATGTGTGCTCGTGTACTGGACAGCGGTGCAATCTCTAAAACGTTTCTAGTATCAAACGGAGTAAAACAAGGATGTGTACTCGCCCCGACTTTGTTCAGCATGATGTTCGCGGCCACGATGACAGACGCCTTCAGATCATTGGAGCTTGGAATACCCATAAAGTACCGCACAGATGGCAAGTTACTCAATTCCAGAAGAATGAAGGCCAAAACCAAAGTGGCTGGCGACATAATCAGGGAACTTGTATTTGCTGACAACTGCGCTCTAATGAGCAACTCAGAACTGAACATGCAGGTTGGAATGGACCAGTTCTCTGCCGCATGCGAAAATTTTGGCCTGACCATAAATGCAAAAAAAACAGAGGTCATGTACCAACCAGCACCAGGCATGCCATACACAAAACCAGAGACTACAGTCAGCGGGCAGACGTTGAATGCCGTAGACAAATTCACATATCTGGGCAGCACGCTGTCGAGATCTGTCAGCCTAGACGATGAGGTGGCAAGCAGAATAGCAAAGGCCAGCACAGCCTTTGGTAGAATGCGCTCGATGGTCTGGGCACGTCGTGGCATCAGCGTCAAGACCAAACTCAAAGTCTACCGTGCAACCATCATTCCAACCCTACTATACGCTTGCGAAAGCTGGACTGTATACTCTGGACATGCAAGGAGGTTAAACCACTTCCACACAGGTTGCCTGAGGCGAATATTCCACATCCGATGGCAAGATCGTGTCACTGACATTGAGGTTCTCTCGAGGGCTAACATGCCCAGCATCCATGCACTGCTAGAAAAAGCATGACTAGGATGGGCCGGACACCTCGTCCGTATGTCAGACGAGCGGTTCCCAAAGAAGCTTCTCTACGGCGAGCTGAGAGAGGGATGGTGCGAGAGAGGGCGCCCATAGAAACGTTTTAAAGACGGTCTGAAGGACATCGACACCTGGGAATGTCTTGCGCAAAACAGATCTGACTGGAGAAGTGCAGTCAAATCGGGTGTAGCTGCCGGTGAAGATGACCGTGTTGTGAAAACCCAGAACAGACGCGAGACGCGGAAATCCCGAGCAGCGGGAACACCATCCCCTTCTACAAACCTCGTGTGCCCGGTATGTAGCAGATGTTTTCATGCTCGCATTGGCCTGTTCAGCCACATGCGCACCCACACCCAACAGGGAAATCTGTGACAAGGATGGTGTCGGCGGTCCTCATCGACAACGATGGACAGCTATTATTATTATTATATATATATATATATATATATATATATATATATATATACACACACACACAAGGGGCTTGTCATAAGTCTTTACCCTGACTATGAAGGAGTAGGAGGAGAAAGTTTACATTTGGCACATATGTAGCTCATTTAATTTGTACTGTACTTGAGAAGTATGAATTTCCCTTCTCGACGTGTTTACCCGGTAGGGTGCATGGCGCAACACCTTATTGACCGGATCTGCTACTCTAACAGTTTGTCAGAACAATGGTGAAATCAGAGGTCAGAACTGTGATAAAATTCTTAATGTTGCAGGGAAAAACACCTACAGAAATACACAGGGAGATGGAACCAGTGTTTGAGGAATTATGTCCGAATGCTTCTGTAAAAAATTGGTGTAGGCAGTTTAAGTGTGGCCGTTCCCATGTTGCTGATCTTCCAAGATCAGGAAGACCATCCTCAGAGTGCAGCGATGAAAATGCTGCAAGAGTGAAGAAAATCATTGACCATGATAGGAAAATGACAATTGCAGAGATATCTAGGTCAGCAAAACTGAATGAAAGTACAGTTTTTAGAATGAACATGAGAAAAGTGTGTGCCCGCTGGGTCCTGCATCTGCTGACATGTGAACAGAAAGAAATGAGGGTTGATAGCTGTGGCCAGTTTGCTAAAAATGTGTGGGTCGAAAAACATGTTGCCGACCATGGTGACAGTAGATGAGACCTGGGTTAACCATTATGACTGACGATCCAAAATTTCCAGCATGCATTGGAAAACCCTGGCTCACCAACACATGTGAAGCCAAGAGCACAGAAATCTGCAAGAAAAGTGATGCTGACTGTTTTTTGAGACGTCAAAGGTGTCATATTAAAAGATTACCTGCTTCATGGTAACACGGTTAATGGGTAATATTATGCAGATCTCCTTACTAAACTAAGAAAGACTGACCAGAAAACGAGGGATAGCGCGCACTCAAATTCTGCCTTTGCCTCAAGACAACGCGGCCTCCCATAAAGCAAGGCTTGTGCTGCAAACAGCTAACGATTTGAATATTGAAATTCTTCCACACCCACCAAATTCTCCGGACTTAGCTCTATCAGACTTTGTTTTTCCCCAAAACTTAAAAAACAGCAGAAAGGAAATCATTTTGACAGTGATGAAGACGTCATACTGGCTTGCGATAACTAGTTTAGTTCGAAAAATAGGTTATTTTATTTGAAGGTCTTTTCAAGTTCACGCAGAGATGGCATAAATGTAAAAATTCAGGTGAGAAGGATTAAGCACTGTGCCAAATTTCAACTTTCTCCTACTACTCCTTCATGGTCAGGGTAAAGACTTATGACAAGCCCCGTGTATATACATTTATATTTTATAATATTACTGGCAATGTTTAAAGTTAATGTCACATAGAATTACGTCTTGTCTAATATCGTCTCTTCTTTTGATGCCAAGGAAAATTAGTTAGTTGCTCTTTTATTCTTGTATATTTATATTGGGGGGGGGGGAAGAATGTTTCCAGAGCTTTTATTCTTCATCATTGTTCATCCTCAGGTCATGACCCGGTTTCTCATTCAAAGGCTACTGTTTGTATGGCTGTTTTATCTCCGTACAGCTTTTGTCTCTCATCTGTTTCACAGGGACATTATTGTTCTCTCTCTTCCTGCGCGAGCATTCAGCTATATAGAATGTGTTCCACGGTCATGGTATGCTTCACATATGGACACATATCATCTGTCTTAATCCTCATTTTGTCAACATATCCATTGAGTCTATTATGTCCAGTTTTCAATCAGCCCATTTTTACCTCAACATGATGCTCAGGTCTGTTTGTGGGGAAGCTCGTTCACACTTTGCTAGTTTGTCTGCAGCTTCATTGCCTTCAATATTGTGGTGGGATGGGATCCACTGTATTACCAACCTTGGGTGTTTTGCTGAGAGCTGTGTCAGGGAGTACATGTATTGCTTGAGATCTATATCTTAACCTGTAATAGACCTTTCTATTGGATGTGACTTTGTTAGCTGAGCCATCTGTATACACGTGCATCCATGTTTCTGGTGGGTTTTATTCAAAATTACCTAGAAGACTTGCTCCACACATTACAGCCTTTTGGTCTGTGTGAATGGTCAGGAGTGTTGGAGAGTCTTCTATATTAGAGGAACAAGACCTCACTGTTTTCTAACTTGTACAGCATGTTCTCAGTGTAGCAGTGATCTTATTCTAGTTTCTATCCCACACAGATCGCTAGGGGAACCACACTGGTAACAATCTCTGTGCAATGTTAAACATATACTGTAATTCCTTTGCTGTGTTAAAATTGCCTGCTATTTAATATGAAAGTATTATGAAATCCTTCACTTGTGTTTAGCAAGCTATTCAAATACTAGCAAAATATTCTTCTTGTGTTGCAGAAGCAGATATTGGTATTAGAAACAGCCCTAAGGATTTGCAGAAGTCATCTCAAGTTCACAGTCACTCGCCGCTGAGGACTAACCCTCCTACCATCACCAGCTCCGTTGCTCAGAAGACCAATGAAAGAGAACGGAGAAGAACCACTCCCAAGCCAGCAGAACAGTCAGAACCAGTGCGCAGTGCAGAGACTTCTACAACAAAGTATGTGGTCAGAGCTCGACCTACTTACTTCAAACCCACATTGAGCTCTAAAAATAGAACCACCAGAAACAGTGAATCAAGCTCAGATGCTACCTTCGTCACTGATAGGTCTCAGGATTTAACTAGCAAAAATGTCAAGACTCGAGGAAGGTTGTTAGGGTCTAAGCTAGCACTTTATGCTTCCACACCAAACTTATTATCAGGACTTGAAAACGATGGTGAGTCTGAAGAGAAACCACAAATAACTGAGAAGTTTACCTCTAATCTTCGACAGCTGTCTGACTTGTCACAAAGTGTTCCAGATGTCAAGGATGCCGATTCAAGTACTGACAGAAACTCAGGAGGACCAGGAACTAACAAAGGTCCACGCAGGCCAGTGATAGGACAGAGCAGAGTAACAACAAGATTATCTATGGTAGTCAATGACAAGCAACTAATGCCACCTCCGCAGTCCATTCCAGCTTCATCCTCTGTCACCTCAGCCCACAACCGACGAGATACAAAAGAGTCTCAACCTCCAGCCACAAACAGGAAGTCATTGACTTCAGAACTAACCCTGGATCAGGCTAAGAGCATTCTTTTGGGCAAGTCTGGTGCTCTGGGCAGCCGCAGTAAGGCGATAGAGATATCTTCTGTTTCAGGACCTAATGCAACAAGTAGATCCATGAGAAATTCTAGGAGTTCGGCATCATCAGACCAATCCTCATCAACTCAAGCTTCTACAGATTCTCCGCCTGTCTTTGACACTGAACTAACACAAGCTAACTCCACTCAGCTGGCAGTGGCAGAGGAGATAGAGCACACAGCAAATATGCTTCGTCACCAGAAGCAAGTTAACATGATAAACTCATTCCCCTCTGGTCGTATGCATTCTCGATCTTCAAATCTTGAAGCTAGCCCTATGGACCTCCCTGAAAGAGACCAACCAACAAACAAACATTATTCTTCACCTAAACAATCACCACCACCACCATCATCTTTATCACCTCAGCAACGAAGTCTAAACCTACCGACTTCCCAACCATTCCAACAGACGTTATCATCACAAACCTCTGCTGACCCTGCATTACAAGTCACAGTAGAAGAGAGCTCTGAAGATGTATTTGATGACTGTAAAGAGGAAGACAGCAAAAACTCCACATCTGTACGAGATCGAATTGCTTTATATCAGTCTCAGAGTCCTGCTATAGAGGCTTCTATCCGCAACTCCAGTTCATATCGTCGCATTCTCCCTGCTTCACCCAACATGGTAACAGCTCCAGTTGAGAACAGTCAGTCAGACACAGGAGTGGGGTCAGAACCTTCAAGTACAGACACATCGGGACAGCCTGTCACAGTTATACACCAGACCAGGAGCAAGTCTTTGTAAGTAAACACATTTCAGCACAAGCTTTACCTTCATCACATTTTGATCTCTTCCCTTTTGTATTGTCTGAATGTTTGTCGTCCTAGTGGCACCCGTGGAGAAATGAACAGAACCACTGTAATCTTCTGAGCATGCCGTAAAAGACAACTAAAGGTGGTTGTGCTTGGAGCTAGCAACTTCATCATGTAAAACCTTTCCTATTGAAACTGGAAATGTTTGAATACAGGCTTCTTGTAAAAGGGCCTTATGCAAACCACATAACTTTTGTCAGCTAAGCTACAAAATACAGCTGCCACATCAGGTAATCTTGTCTTAGTCTTAGTTGACATGTGCATCTACAAAGGCATTAGCCCTTATGCAGGTCTCAACTCTTGTGCGAGTTGGTAGTAGCCAGATGCATTTCTCTACTCAGAGGGCTGGGCTCGAGCAATGCTATGTTTTTAGGTTTTGTGCTGGTCTCATCTCAGTTTCCAGTCGATTCTGTCTCGAACACAGGTTGTCCAGTGGATGGCTAACTTGATTGTTTCAGGATTGCGAGTTGTGCAGTTCGAGCGAATCTTGCTATCTAGTGTGGCAGTCTGCCAAATGGTCTTCTTTTGCCGTGCGGGTACCACAGAGATGTTGCTGTGCTCCAGCGTTCATCTATCCTTCTGACTACATGGCCAGCCCAGCGGTGCTTGGAGCTGTTGGCATGATGGATGACATCCTTGACATGTGACAATGCCTGTATATCACTGTTGGCTAAGCCCATCTGGTGCTGTTGGCTAAGTGATAGGCCCACGAGACGGCGCTCAAGCGAGGGACGTGTTGTCCTTAGCTGGTTCTCCATGGCTTTTGTCAGAGACCAGGTTTCACATCCATAGCATAGCACTGGCAGGACCACTGAGTCGAATATGACAGCTCGCAGTCTGGTGTCTCTTGTGGCATCTGTTGCCGTCTTTATCAAGTTGAAGGCGGCCCAACATGCTCAATGGCAAATGACAATCTCGGGCTTCAAGTTATTTTCCATGTTGAAGAGGTGGCCGAGGTAGATGTATTCGTCGACATCCTCCATTGGTGTATCATTTAGGGATATAGGGTTGGGCTCTGCAAAACGGTTGCACATAGCTTTAATTTTTTTCTATATTAATGTGAGGCCTGCTTTCTTGCTCTCCATTACCAGCAATGCTAGCATCTGTGTGGCTTTTGCAGGTGTCTCTGTGATAAGTGTGATCTTGTAGCCAAATCAAACACTGCCATGTTTACCCAGCATAATTGGGGAACTGAGATGCTAGTTTGGTCAGGCACAACATACCGACCGGGACGTCATGTAAGGGCCAGGTTTAATATATTGACCAAGACCACATCTCTATTCAATGTGGCATTCCCTGAAAACAAGCTGTTTTCAAGGTACTCTGGTTAACAAGATGTGGATCAACATTATTCCTATAGTAGTGAGCATCACGCATAAGAAACTAAGCACAGCACAACTGGGGGACTCCAGTCCACCTTCATCAGCACGCTCAGGATGTGAGGAAAGCTACTGCAAAAAAAAAAAAAAAAAGGCAAAGATCGCCGTCCATCGTAGACGATGATGGCATAATTAATTTTGCTAGCGCTATTTTTAGTAAGGATTAACTGCCCTACTTTTTATCCTCACTCTCTTGTCTCGTGCTGCCCGACCCTAGTGGCAAGTCAAGGACAAGGCGACTACGAGATGCAGGGGACTCCGCGCATCAAGCGCCCGTGAAAAAGACGGCGGAGTTAGGAGTCGAACCCACACCACCTGATCACGAGGCTGACGGCTTAACCACTTCGCCACGGAATCCCCAGAAAGCTACTGCAACCCATCACTTAATGCCATTTTCAGGGCACATAAAAGCTTAAACATACTTATCGTGGGCATTAAAACAAACAATAACCCTGCATATGGTGTGTACAAAAATGTTTATAAGCATGGTTCAGATACTGCACTAGGACAAAACCTATATTACAACCTAAAGGCCTTCATCAGGGACCAAAAACAATACAAATATGAGCTAACACATCAATGAAGAAGAGATAAATAAATCAAGAAGAGATAAAACACATAAATTAATATGACAAGTAACTTAGCTAGATACAGTATATAGGTAGACATCACACCGTACCTTTCCCACACACACCTTGATTTTATTTCAGGACAAGCATTGAGACAGATATTCAGCAGCAGACTGACAGATCTAGACTGTCTCTACCACTATCATCATCATCTCCACCAGGTAAACTCTAGCTATTTTTATATAGGTATTTGTGTACATTGATCTTTCTCAGCCATTTTATCATGGAAGAGATGTCATGCCTCGGAGTATCCCCGCATTCAAGTTATCTACGAATTACCTAGTATGTTAGCGACATTCAGTAAGCTGTCAATATAATTATCAAATAAAAATTGGCAATTCCCTGGGCAGATCCATACTGGGGATGACAAAATAGACCCACGGTACCTTTATGCATGTTTAATCTAATCAGAAATAGTCGGCATTGGTTTACTAGAGGGAGATCATGCTTACCAAATCTATTGGAGTTCATGGAGGAGGTTACAAAAGTGATAGATAAAGGGAAGCCAGTGGATGTTATTTATCTTGATTTTGCTAAGGCCTTTGATAGAGTACTCTATCAAAGATTATTTAGAAAGTTAAAATCACATGGAATAGGTGGAGTGGTTGCCAAATGGATTGAAAATTGGTTAACCGGAAGAAGGCAGATGGTGGGCATAAATGAGTACTCTGAGTAGTGTGAAGTAAAGAGTGGAGTGCCACAGGGCTCGGTTTTGGGATCAATTTTGTCCTTTATGTAAATAAATGATTTGGATATTGATATCGCATCCATGATTGCAAAATTCACTGATGACACAAAACTATACAGTAGTGTCTTATCTAAAGCAGAAGTGGATATATCGAGTTCAGATTTAGGTAAAATTCGAGAATGGTCTGTGAGCTGGCAAATGGAGTTTAATGTAGATAAATGTACAATCATCCACATGGGTAGATCAAATATGGAACATAATTACAGAATGGGCGAGAACAATATTAGAATGATAGAAAAGGAAAGAGACTTAGGGGTTATAATAGATCATACAGGTAAAGTAAGCGAGCAAGTCCAGGTAGCAGTGAAAAAGGCAAATGCAATGTTAGGTATGATAAAAAGAAATATTAAACATAGGATCAAACAAGTGATAATCAAACTGTAAAAAGCATTAGTTAGACCTAGATTGTAGCTCCTGTGTACAGATGGAGTCCTTGTCATAGAGGGGATATAATCATGCTGGAAAGGATACAAAAAAAGAGCGACAAAGCTGATAGTGGGATTCCGGCCTACAGTGTCTAAAAATTAGGAAATTCGAGGTGACAATACTGGTTCATAAGATAATCAAAGGAACAGATAAATTAGACTAACAAGTTTTTCAAAATACAAACACCTAAAAGGACAAGAGGGCATAGCTACAAATTAACTAAAGAAAGGTCCAGATTAAATATTAGGAAATATTATTTTAGTCAGATAGTGATGAATGCTTGGAATGCATTGCCACAGGAAGTAATGGAGATAGGGACAATTAATGCATTTAAGGGATCAAGATGCTGAGCTGCAGTGGTCAGCGACTCATAGCTGACTGCTAGCGTCAGGGCCAGCGAACCAGAGCTGCCAAGACCCTTCTACACCTCCACGTGGTGATCCTGGATAACAGGCTGCAGCAGGGCAGACTGGCTAAGGAGAAGGGATCGAAGAGGGAATGCTAACCCTGTACTTAAAAAAATGCTTGCTGAAGTCAGATGTGTTGGACCGAAAGGTGCAAATATAGCAGTGAAGCTGTAAACTACGACACAACGCATTCCGTTTTCTGGACTACTTTCTGCTACTGAAGCCCTTTCAGGGTTTAGTAGTGGGAGATTGAGAACGAACGAAGCCAATGCATTTAAGAATAGATTGGATGCACATATCTTTTAGAGCAAGAAAATGTAAATGAAACTGGTTGTATACAGACTCTGCATAGTCTTCTAAACCAGTATAAAAACGTAAATTTAAGCTAAAAGGAGTTGTTCTTGGAGCTACCAACCTTATCATGTACAACAAATTGGTATAGGAACCGCCACTTACTTAGGCAGCAAAATGATACAGGACAAAGACACAGCAATTTAAATCTTCACTCGAATCATTATGACCTCATTAACCAACTAACAAAACATATCTGGAGGTCGGAAACACTAAACAAATACATCAAACTATGGCTGTTGAACTTCATATCAATATTAACATATGGAAAATTACATCTTGAAATTGTTGAACATTGGCTAGAAAGAATTTAAGACAGATAAGATTAACCCATAAGATCCCATACCGCTGGTAACTGCTGAGACCCTCAAATCTAATACCGCTGAAAACTGCTGTTCTCATTGCGTTTGTTTCTTAGTTGCTACGCCTATCGTTGCCTTCTTTTTTGAATTCGTATGCAGGGAGAAAGAATCTATAAAGTGTCGAAAATAGCGTGGAAGTTAAAACCAGTGCATTTTCACCAAAAAATGAGGATTTATCTGATAGTTGGCAAGCAGGGTCACCAAGATGGAATCTGTTTGATTCATTTGACGGCACCAGAAGAGCATATGATGGCAAAACTAACAATGAGCGAAATGGAAGAGGCCATGAGAACATTAAAGAAAAGGAAATCTCCCGGAAAAGACGGGATAACAAACGAAATGCTGATGGGGCTGGGCCAAACAGCAAAGAGGAAACTGCTATCAGTCCTGAACCAAAGCTGGAAAAGGGGTATTGTACCCCAGGCATGGAAAGACGCAGTACTTGTACTAGTACCAAAGAAAGGAAAAGACAAAACCGATCCAAATGGATACAGGCCTATCAGCCTACTGAGCTGTGTCGGCAAACTGTTGGAACGTATGATAAACACCAGACTGATGTGGCATCTGGAAGAAAAACGGATACTAATCCCACAGCAAGCAGGCTTTAGACAGCACAGATCCACTGAGGACCAGGTCATCCTCATAGCCCAGGAAATAGAAGATGCCTACCAGGAGCAAAAGCATACAGTAGCGGTTTGGGTGGACCTGAAAAAGGCATTTGACAAAGTCTGGAAAGATGGACTTAGAGTCAAGCTAAGAAGAAGTGAAGTTTGTGGGAAAATGTACAAGTGGATCAACCACTACCTCAAAAAAAGAACGGCCAGAGTCCAAGTACAAGGGCAGATGAGCAAAAAGGTGACACTTGAGCAGGGAGTACCCCAAGGGGGAGTACTGTCACCCACACTCTTCCTGGTGTATATAAATGACATTACAGAGAATATACCAAGAAGGGTTCATAGCTCAATGTTTGCAGACGATCTGGCTATGTGGACCTCTGAAAAGAATCTCACCATAGCAAGAAATCGTATGCAGCAGGCCCTAACATCGCTGGAAGAGTGGGCGAACTCATGGCTGGTCAAAATAAACGAGGACAAAACCACATGTACAATATTCTCGCTATCAATCAAACACCAAATTAAGTCTAAACGGCAAATACCTTCAGCCAAACGACAACCCAAACTATCTGGGAGTCACATTTGATCGGCGCATGACATGGAAAAGTCAGATCGAGAGAAACCGAATGAGAGCCAGAGAAAGAATGGCAATCATGAAGAAACTTGCTGGCACAAGCTGGGGAGCAGACGAAAGCATACTAAAGAAACTGTACACTGGAAGAGTGAGACCAGTTCTCGAGTATGGCATTGCGGCATGGACAACAGCAGATTACAAAACTGCAATCCATGACCGACAGAAGAGACTGCAGAGCCCAGCTGCAATCACAGAAACTCAGAAGACTGACTGACCATCCAATGCACCAGAGATTAAACAATTTCGGAAATAGGAAACTAAAGCGAAGAAACTTTGCAGAAATAGCCAAAGCAAAGATGCACGAAGACCCTATGAACGCACTAACCACACCAAAGTCCATCCCTACTGTACGAAAACCTACCTGGAGGCAGCATATATTTCCAGAAGTGGTAGAAAATATACCAGGTATTAGAAACAAAAACTGCCAGTCTGAAAAAGAAAGAAGAGATACTACCCTGAGTTTCATTACGGAAAACTATCCAAGCATGGACTGGACCCATGCATACACCGACGGTTCCGTAACAAATACAACACAGAACGGAGGGGCAGGAGCATTCCTGAGCCTACCAAATGGCAGAAAAATAACACTGTCATTCGCTACTGGAAAATACACAAGCAATTTCAGAGCGGAGGCAGAGGCACTGAGGGCGGCAGTGGAAGAAATGGTGACAGGTAAAAGGAATAAAAGTCACATAGTCCTGCTTACAGATACACTGGCCGTAGTCACAGCACTGAAAAGCCAGAAAAATAATGAACTTAATGAATTAAGAGCAGTACTCTGTCAACTATGCCAGCAGGCCGCACCAAAAAGAGTAGTGGTGCAGTAGGTTCCATCTCACTGCAACGTCCAAGGCAACGAGGAGGCAGACAGACTGGCAAAAGAAGGTGCAAAACTACCACAACCTGATACTAGTATGACATACGAAGAGTCAAAACGGCTTATTAGAGCTAGATACATGACCAAATGGGAAACCAAACATACTGGCTACACCAAAAATGATGCCTATTACCAGTTGAACAGAAAAGAGCAGGTCGTGGTCTTCAGACTTCGCACTGGCCACAACAGACTCAGGTACCACCTATTCAACAAATTGAAGATAGGTGGCACCGACGAATGCTCGTGTGGTACCGGCAAAATGACCGCTGAGCATTTGCTGCAAAACTGCCCGACATACGAGGATCAGAGAGAGCAGATGTGGCCATCACCAGTGGCAACACTAGACAAGCTCTATGGCAGTGTCGACAGCCTCAGGATGACGGCTGCTTTTTTCGAAAAAATAATGGTTACTGTCTGACTGCGTACGATGAAGAAGAAGAAGAAGATTCATTTGACAAGCTAGACTTTGATTATGATGATAGTCAATCAGATATTGAGATAGTGATAACGATGAGCTAGATCTATACCACAGCAATGGTACAGTTGATGGTCGGTTCAATTGACGATCGAACGCCTAGTGTGAGCGACGCAGGGGATGCACGTTTGGTGTGCACTGCTCCTGATGGGTGGAGCTTCTATTGTAGCAGGTGCACACATACAACAGTTTCTACTTTTTGCACACTAGCAGTACATTTTAGACAATCTTCCATTCAAATATAACATACTCAAAATTAATTCCAATATCAAAATAAATATAAAAGTTACAGATAAAATAAGACAAGCCCCAATTTCTCATTGGTTTTCAGGATTTTATAGCATATAATGAAAAATGCCTATAGGATTTATGGATTAAAGACCAAACAGCAATATGTTTCTACAGCCATAAAGAAAAAACATGCATACATCAGATATGACCTTAAAATGAACAATAAAAAACTTCCAGTTTAAACAATTATATGAAGACCAAGTGGCACCCGAAAGAGGGAAACACCAAGAGAAACACTTCGCTGCGTAATCACTACAGAGAGTACTTTGATTTGTCTCAACAACTTACAGGAACTACAACAGACTGATCTACCTGGAGAGCATTGAGTTCTGCCTTGTGTGCCGTGTATGGCTCAGAAAGAGCATAGATAGATAAATTATTGTAAAAATGAATACTGAAAAGTATTTTCCTTAAATGTTATATCCATCCACTGGTGAATATAAAGTGTGGTAAATGCTAAACATCAAGTGGAATCAGGAAAGAATGCATGTATTTAGAAGTTATGTATTTAGTGCTTTCTGATCATCTTGTTTGTCTATTTCAGTGTCTATAAGTCATTGTCAGTCTGTGCTGAATGATTTTAAATCACACTTGCATTTACTGAAAGACCTACTGGCACAGGCAAGTATATAGTAGATGGATCTATAGATATACATGTTACATGTCATTTGTATGGTTTTTCACATTTTCTTCAGTTTACTGCGGTACACCATGTATCTTCTTCTTCTTCGTTCGTTCTCAATCTCCCGCTATCAAACCCTGAAAGGGCTTAAGTAGCAGAATGTAGTCCAGAGAACAGAATGCGTTGTGTTGTAGTTTACAGCTTGACTGCGATATTTGCACCTTTCGGTCCAACACATCCGACTTCAGCAAGCATTTTTTGAGTACCGGGTTAGCATTCCCTCTTCGATCCCTTTTCCGTAGCCAGTCTGCCCTGCTGCAGCCTGTTATCCAGGATCACCACGTGGAGGTGTAGAAGGGTCTTGGCAGCTCTGGTTCGCTGGCCCTGACGCTAGCAGTCAGCTATGAGTCGCTGACCACTGCAGCTCATGCGCTGCTCAGCGTCTTGATCCCGTACACCATGTTTGATGTACATGTCTATTGTACAGTGGGTACCTGAGTTCTTTTGGTATTGAAAGTGGAGATGATAGGACACATCCTCAGAAAGTGGAGATGATAGGACACACAATCAGAGAAAGTGGAGAAGATAGGACACACAATCAGAGAAAGTGGAGATGATAGGACACACAATCAGAGAAAGTGGAGATGATAGGACACAGACAGAGAAAGTGGAGATGATAGGACACACAATCAGAGAAAGTGGAGATGATAGGACACACAATCAGAGAAAGTGGAGAAGATAGAACACACAATCAGAGAAAGTGGAGAAGATAGAACACACAATCAGAGAAAGTGGAGAAGATAGGACACACAATCAGAGAAAGTGGAGATGATAGGACACACAATCAGAGAAAGTGGAGATGATAGGACACACAATCAGAGAAAGTGGAGATGATAGGACACATCCTCAGAAAGTGGAGATGATAGGACACATCCTCAGAAAGTGGAGATGATAGGACACACAATCAGAGAAAGTGGAGATGATAGGACACACACAGAGAAAGTGGAGAAGATAGGACACACAATCAGAGAAAGTGGAGATGATAGGACACACAATCAGAGAAAGTGGAGATGATAGGACACACAATCAGAGAAAGTGGAGATGATAGGACACACACAGAGAAAGTGGAGATGATAGGACACACACAGAGAAAGTGGAGATGATAGGACACACAATCAGAGAAAGTGGAGATGATAGGACACACAATCAGAGAAAGTGGAGATGATAGGACACACAATCAGAGAAAGTGGAGAAGATAGGACACACAATCAGAGAAAGTGGAGATGATAGGACACACAATCAGAGAAAGTGGAGATGATAGGACACACAATCAGAGAAAGTGGAGATGATAGGACACACAATCAGAGAAAGTGGAGATGATAGGACACACACAGAGGACGTGGAGAAGATAGGACACAAACAAGATAGACTCATATGAAAAAAAATATAACATTGGGTTGCCTACCCTAAAAAACTGATTTTGTCCTACAGTGGATTTCGGCCCACTGTTGGATCCTTGGAAACAAAAAGGCAGACAAGCTATCAAAAGGCAGAAGTTGCAGCACGCAGACTCTTCATCCACATAGCTATAAAGAACCAAAGACACTCATAAAATGAGATGAGCTGACAAAGATCTTCATACTCAAAATGAGCCATAGCAGACTAAGACCCACAGCTACAGAATGGTTCCCAGAGACACCACCACGTGTGACTGCAGAACACTCAAGCAAACACATCCTGCAGGACTGCCCTATTTATACAGAACAAAGATAGGCAGTCTGGTTTGAGGAGCGACCATGCTCGAAAACCTGTGGAGTACTGGCTGAAGACCTGAAATGCATGAGTCTCCTTCATGAACTATACCAGGATAGAAGCATAGTTGATAGAAGAAGAAGAAGTATATGAGTGACTGGGATAGCTTCATCCACAGTAAACAAGTCAAGTTTAAATAGAGTTTAAACTCTAGAAATTGATTTTATTTTAATTTGTATTTAAAGTACATGAATTTGATTTGTTAGTCTGTTGGTTGAGATCCTGTTAACTGAGAGAATACTGTATATGTTGTGGTAGTGACATGGACATTAGGTTTCACGCCTTGTTCAATGATGTCATAGATACTGTGTTGTTAAGTAAATATAGTTGGTATCCAGGAAAACTCATTTGGTCTACAGTTAACTTGTTTTCACAGCCACTTAGATTTAGCTATTAGTAGCTTATATGGCATCACTGCATAGGATTCCATAGTTGTTTTTTTTTCCAGATCGCCTTCATCATTCATTTTGTCTTCACATTCCAAATGAGGCATAGGACCACCATAACAGCTGGCCCTCTTACAGGAAGCCTGTATCCGAGCACATTAAGTGGCTGTTTCAATAGCAATGGTTTTACATGGCCCCATGTACAATATTTTTTAGCCGTCGATATGACATGCTTCGAAGATTGCAATGATCCTATTCTTTCCACTTTGGTGTTTTCAGAGACTTCACAATGTGTCACTATAATTTGATGTTCATATTCCTAATTAGTATTAACCTATACTACAACAGAATTTGATGTTCATATTCCTAATTAGTCTTAACCTATAAAACAGAATTTGGCTTGGCTTCATTTGTTCTCAATCTCCCGCTACCAAACCCTGACAAGGGCTTAAGTAGCAGAATGTAGTCCAGAGAATGGAATGCGTTGTGTCGTAGTTTACAGCTTGACTGCAATATTTGCACTTTTCTGTCCAACACATCTGAATTCAGCAAGCATTTTTTTTAGTACCAGGTAGCATTCCCTCTTCGATTCCTTCTCCTTAGCCAGTCTGCTCTGTTGCAGCCTGTTATTCAGGATCACCACTTGTAGGTGTAGAAGGGTCTTGGCAGCTCTGGTTTGCTGGCCTTGACGCTAGTAGTCAGCTATGGGTTGCTGACCGCTGCAGTTCATGCGCTGCTCAGCATCTTGAATCCCAACAGCATTTGATGTTCATGTTCCTAATTAGACTAAATGCATACTACAACAGCATTTTATGTTCATGTTCGTAATTAGACTTAATCTATACTACAACAGCATTTGATGTTCATGTTCCTAATTAGACTTAATCTATACTACAACAGAATTTGATGTTCATGTTCCTAATTAGACTTAATCTATACTACAACAGAATTTGATGTTCAATTAATTAGATTCATTCTCTATCTGTGCTGATTAGGTGGATGGCAGAACAGATGAAAATGCACGACAAGTGCTGGCCATGCTTGGAGAAGTATTTCATGAAGCAAAGATTGTTATTACAGACCTGGCCAGCAGAACACCCAGCCCACCTCAGAAAAACACTGACATTCTTTCATTGAATCCGTCATTAACATCATCATCAGAGCCTCAGGGTTCCCAATCTGATACATTCCACCCTCCAATACTGAAAGCACCACTAACTGGAGCCATTCTTGACAGCTGCAAAACTTCATCTGGCGGAGGCAACAAAACTGAAGAACCTGCCCTAACCCCAGGAGACAAAGGTGCAATTCTGTCAGCAACGAAAGACTTGTTGCAACCTCTAGTGTCTCAGCTATCTCAGGATCTTAGCGAGGGCATCTGGAAGTTGATCAAAGAAAGAGTGGATGAAACATTTTAGACAGATCACCAATTTGAGGACCTTTGATGTGAAAGAAGTTAGCACTGTTTACAGGTTTTATCAGATTAAATGTATATGAAGAATCTGAGGTTAGTGAAGCTGCCACTTATAAATATACTGTTGGTTCACATCTTCTTTGTCTTCATGTTTTGGTTCCATAAATAGTAAATGGGTCAACACTGCAGCTGGCCCTTTGCAGGAAGTCTGTATCAAGACACTTCAATGCATATTTCATAGTGGTGGTTACTGTTATAATTTAATGAGGTTGCAAGCCCCCTCTGTTTCTACAATATTTGTAAGGTTACTGTATTTGTAGCAGCTTGTCATGATTGTAGTAGATTGTCATGATGGTAGTGGCACAAAGCACACTTTAATCATTACTATTTTCTGTATTGAATGTACAAATCTCAAGTCTGAGAACATAAACAAAGATTGTAATCCTTGTACAGCAAGACCTGCAAGCTTAATGACGTAGACATCCTGGCTTAATCAATTTTCTCCATTTCTCTAGTGCACCAATAACCTGAGTAGGCGAGTGATAGATTACTGTCTCTGGTGGCTAAGGGACCAGGTTCATTCCTGGGTCATGGCACGAGCTAGTCTACCCAGCTGTAAATTGTTACCTATCTGTTGTGTAAGGCTTGGTGGTGACAAAGGGTAGTAATCACCCCACTTCAGAAAAATGTTAAGATGCAGTTCAATGAAGTTTCTAATACTTTATCCTCAATGGCAGTTTCTGCTAGGGGACTACTATTATCAGTGTTTTACCAATAACACGAAAACAAATAATGCAGACTCATTTTATGTTTTTTATTGCTCTGTGCATTAATGTCAGCATAAATTCATTCTAATTAACTTTTGGGTAGGTTAACAAATTAAATGTAGACTAATTTGATTAAAAGACACATAACAGTGATGTATTACTGTAAAGCACACGTGACATGCAGTAATTAAAGTGAAGCATTACTCTGAATCTATTCACTTTTGCATGTTAACTTTCATCTGGTGCAAGTATTTGTGATTTGGATTTGTCTATCTTCTGAACAAAGTAGAAAAGCATAATTTTTTAGGCAAATCTAAAGATCTTAGGAACAGGCTGTACCTGGAGTACAATTAGGGCAGACCATCAGAAAGTGGAGATGGATTGGGCAGACCATCAGGAAGTGGAGGTGAATAGGACAAACCATCAGGAAGTGGAGGTGGATAGAAAAAACCATCAGGAAGTGGAGGTGAATTGGACAAACCATCAGGAAGTGAAGGTGGATATGACAAACCATCAGGAAGTGGAGGTGGATAGGACACACCCTGAGAAAGAAATCTAACACCATAACTAGCCATGCTGTGGACAATAACCAGATTAAGGGATTAATAGAGAAACCCAAAGAACATTTGATGAAGAACATTGCTAGAAGAACTCAGGGTAGCTGGTGTTACATTGGAAGAATATAAATTGGTTGAAGAGCACCTGTTACAGTTTTGTGTACCGAGGAGAACCTGAAGGATTAAGTCAAGTCATCTTAAAATTACCGATTATTGATAGTTCAAATAGTAGGGATGCTCAATGGTCTCAAGACAAGGTGTCCGCCTCAAGTGCCGGAGTCGCGGGTGCGAATCACGGTGGAGGCTGTGATTTTGTCACTTGGATTTTCTTGTAAAAATTCCCCTGATCTTTGGGTAGTGAGATTGGACTCACGTGTTCATTGTCAAGCACATTAAAAATACCTTGGCAGTTAGAAATCTAAAAAAGTAGGTTTAACAGCCGCTGCCCTGACAAAAATTATAGTTAAAAATCTATCCAAATTATTTGTATTTTCCTCCCAGGTCTAGTAAGCCGCAGGAAGTTGTAAAAATACCTACTATATAAAGCCAAAGCGTTTGGTTTGGCTACCTGGCAACAGACATTAACATGCCTGTTTGAATACCAGGATTCAAAGTATGCCAAGTACATATGCACCGAATATTTGATTCGATACAGAATAGTGCATTCAGTGTAACAATAATCATATTCTAGCTGAATGAACAAGAATAGGTCAATGAGCAGCTAGATACATTTATACTAAAAAAAAGTTTGATAACCATTAGCATCAATTCCCTAGCAACTTGACAGTTGTGATGAGTGCTTCATCGTGTCATGGGTTGCATCAGCTGACTAGGCAGAGGAAAGACACCAAGTTGGTTAAAACTAAACATGTACATATTAACTGTGTTAGCCTTTACATTGTGACAGTTGTATTGGTTTAAATATTGCCTTGTTGTTTTGCTATACTTTGTAGTGACTGTTCAAGGTTAAGAAATACAGTTTATTGTTCTATAACAGCGATCACAATGGAAAAGTGTAGTCCAATTTGGAAATTGTGTTTGTTGTGTAAAATGGTTATATCACTCGGCGGTTTAACATCTCTCCTCAACAATCACGTGACATATAAACACCCACAGGAATGCAGACGTTTTGTCTCAAAGATTAATGGCAAATGAAAAAATAAATATAGCAAATGTCGGTAGATGTATTGAAACACAATCCTTTATAACAAACATTCATTCACTATTCATATTTGTAGCCGGCAAAATAGCAAAATGCCTCCATTTGTACTCAGTGAAATAGTAAAAACCCCTATTTGGCACATCTATCAAATAGCTCAGGTATTTCTGTACAGTGATAGACTCATTTCTGCTGTATACCACAAATCATAGTGCAGATAACTATGAATACCACATTCATTTCTTTGAATAGCTGTCACACTTCAACATTTCTGTTAAAGCAACCTGCAATATCAATCAAGATAACCAATCATTATTTCATTAACTTTCTGAACTTTTGACGTTTACCAATCACCTTCAATATCTCACCTACCAGTACCGTAATCCATACATACAAAATTCATGTGAATTGCACACCTTACTTGTAATATACATTTGTAATAAATATATTTTCATATCAATTTATAAAGTATTTATTTTACTATATTTCAATTATTCCAACATTATAACAAGTCACCAATTAAATGGTCATTTGTATGTAAGAAACAGCTCCAGGTATTTACGCTGACCTCCCATTGTTTGTTGTATCACTTGAAGTACAAGCTGGCATAACATTGAACTTTTTAAATGATATGTTGTTTTCTTTAGACGAAGTCATGCTCCATTCAACCATTGTTCGGTAAGGTCATGCTCCATTCATCCATTGTTCGGTAAGGTCATGCTCCATTCATCCATTGTTCGGTAAGGTCATGCTCCATTCATCCATTGTTCGGTAAGGTCATGCTCCATTCATCCATTGTTCGGTAAGGTCATGCTCCATTCATCCATTGTTCGGTAAGGTCATGCTCCATTCATCCATTGTTCGGTAAGGTCATACTCCATTCATCCATTGTTCGGTAAGGTCATGCTCCATTGTTTGGTAAGGTCATGCTCCATTCATCCATTGTTTGGTAAGGTCATGCTCCATTCATCCATTGTTCTGTAAGGTCATGCTCCATTCATCCATTGTTTGGTAAGGTCATGCTCCATTCATCCAGTTTGGTAAGGTCATGTGCTCCATTCATCCATTGTTTGGTAAGGTCATGCTCCATTCATCCATTGTTTGGTAAGGTCATGCTCCATTCATCTATAGTTTGGTAAAGTCATGCTCCATTCATCTATAGTTTGGTAAAGTCATGCTCCATTCATCTATTGTTTGGTAAGGTCATGCTCCATTCATCTATGGTTTGGTAAAGTCATGATGCGGTACATGTTGGGATTGTTGTCGGTGACATCCATTCATCCATGGTTATAGAAAACCATATGGTTGTATAAGAGCACAATTGCCTTTGATTCTATAGCACTCTGTTATTGTATTCTGAGTCCTGTATTGTTTTTTTTATAGTTGTGTCTGTACTCGTTAGCAATGAGAAGGAATGTATGTAGTTTTGAAAAGGGCCTTTGTTGCTTAGTTTGAGATTCTCAGACATTGAGTATTTTATTTCATCTCAGCTTGCCTGTCAGAGATAATTTGCTCAGTATTCACTTTGATAGAGGCATCTCGTATTAAAGCAGCACTCTCACTTTTACATTATCTATTATGGTACTTTGACGAGAGCACAATCTTCAATCATATTTTTTTTATTCAATTCTAATAGATTTCATCTTCTAAATTAGAAGGTCAAGTCCTTCATCAAACAGACAAACTTTTTGTTGAAGCATTTTCTCATTGAAATGAAACTATCTCTTCATATAAATGTATAATATATATAAAAATAGCAGTTATTGCTTGTTATTTTTCTATTTTTCCTCCATGACAATACCATGTCGGACCAATTACAGTGTATATAACTAGTATAGATAGGTACTTAATCAGACAGAGCGATAAATTCAACAGACAAAATGGTACAAAACTACCACATATACCATTTTGTCTTTGACACTGTTATTGTCTGGTATATCTTAATAATCTTAAAACTATATGCATTTTTGCATTTTGTGTGTTGCACAGGACACATGGGGTCATAGGTGTATCATAGCCCTAACCATTTTGTGTGTGTTACATAGGACACACAAGGTCTTGGGTGTATCATAGCCCTAACCATTTTGTGTGTGTTGCACAGGACACACAAGGTCTTGGGTGTATCATAGCCCTAACCATTTTGTGTGTGTTGCACAGGACACACAAGGTCTTGGGTGTATCATAGCTCTAACCATGTGAAGCTGCAGCTCATTTGTTGTGAAATTTAATTGCTGAACTGCTGACAAACACTCAAACACTAATGTACAATTCTCCTTTTACTCCGTGGTTGTGGTGAACAACAAATATTGCTTTCAAAGAAACACAAATCAAATGTGCAATATGTCACTTTTTTTCCCCTTCTAAATCCATTAATTTTCCTTCCCAGATAAATTACTGTGCTCCATTCATCTTCTCTATGTGTTCTTATTTGTTCAGGAGGATCGTGTTCAAGAGTCTGATATATGGAAATGTATCATTGAAGTCATTAAATCATACATTGCATCATCTGCTTTGTAAGCTTTCATGCTTCAACTAGAAAGTATATATATAAAAAACAATGGTCATGCCATCCTCGTCAAGCAAAAATAACTTGCACTACTTCGTTAGGCAGGTGGGCCAGTGCATCCATCTTCTTCTTCGATCAACTGATGCTTTGCTTCTAGTCTGGTGAGGTTCACCCAGGAGACTGCGTTTCAGGTCTTCGCCGACCCCCCCACAGCTTGTCGAGCATGGTAGCTCCCCGAGCCAGACTGCCTCTATTTGGTTTGTATAAGTAGGGCAGTCCTGCAGGTTATGTTCTGATATTTACGTGGGTGCTCCACAATCACACATGGCAGTATCTCTGAGACCTATTCAGTGGAGGTGGGCCTTGAGTCTGCAATGTCCTGTTCTGAAGATCTTTGTCTGCCCATCTCTGCCAAGTTTGTCTATGCTGTCATTTTCATCCAGTGCATACTATTTCAACAGGTACTTTTGTCAAGTTTGCCTTCCTTAAGTGTTCCTAGCCTGCCTGCAAGGCAACAGGTTTGTATCTTGTTTTCTTTAACCTTTGACTTATCCACCTTATGAGACCTTGCTAGTAGCTGCTTCCAACAAAGCTGTTGGGGTCACAAGGAAACGGACACTCCTCTACCACAAGATGGAGCCACGAGAGAGTAAGTTCATAGTATCTAATTGGAGAAATAAATCTATTTAAAACGGCAGTGATATTTCAGTTACAAAACAAAAGATAAATATTTGAACTATTCTTAACCACAGAAATACCTTTTTATTCTGTAATATTGGTTGTTTATTTTTGTGTTGCAAGTGACAAAAATGTACAATTTGTAACTGCTAAGCAAAGTCTTTCTTTACTTTTCTTGACCGTGCTGTGAGCATCAACTGTAAGACAATTGTTATTTACAGTTTGGGTTTGTTTTGAATGTTAATTACAAATGTTTATACATATTAGATGAAGAAACCACACTTGTTTGTCATGTACAGAGAGATCACAAGCGTTGCAATATTTGTTCTGAATTAGTTTGTACTTAACAGACAAAATTGGAACCAGTAAAATCTTTAGCAGGTGATTCCTGATTGTGAAAATACTGCTCGTTTAGAACCAGATAAAACAAAATGGCCTTTAGAAACAAATGGCATGTTTGATTGAATTTTGTGGATGTTTTCTGCTCATGTATTCATTTAATTTCTGCTTTTAAAAAAAATATATATAAAACTTTGTTATGGAAATTACATATAGCATAGAAAAGTTTGTAATATCTTCCAATAACAATCTCTAATACTGAAAGTTCTTAACCCAAAGATGGAAAATGGCTCATAGAACTGACTTCATTTCACCTGGACGCCCCCTTATGTGCTCAGTCCCTTTCATTGCTGAAAGTGCCAACATCAGAGCTCAAACTCCTTAGCTTCCAAGGTGGTCAAAATTATCCCCACTGTCAGGTACCTATTTACAGTTGGGTTGACTGGGTCAGGTCAGGTCGTTGGGGCACACATGAAGACATCCTCACAACTCCACGCCACCCCTCTCTGTCAGATGCCGCTGCCTGTGACTCTTCTGGTCGGAGACTGGTCCGTTCTTTTATGTTGTCCTCCCATCTCTTTTTGGGTCGGCCTCTTTGTCGTCTGCCATGCACCTTTCCGTGGAGGATTGTGTTTGCAAGACCATTTGATCTCGATATGTGACTGTACCAAGTGAGCTTCCTTCTTTTGACAGTTGCCAAGAGGTCTTCGAAAGGCCATATTGCTGTTGTAATTCTATCTCGTATTTCCTCATTTGTAACTCAATCTTTGTATGTGACGTTTAAAAGTTTTCAGAAACATCTCATCTCCAAGGCCTGTATCCTTTGTTGAAGGTCAGCTGTAACTGTCCATGTCTCACACGCATAGAGGAATATTGACAGGATCAGTGTACGCATTAATCTGATTTTCGTGCATAGTGCTAACCGTTTATCTTGCCAGATTTTGTTAAGCCGTGCAAGCGCCGCTATTGTCTGTGCTATTCTGGCCAACACCTCACATTTTGATCCTTCATCACTGACAATTGACCCAAGATATTTAAAACGGTCAACCACTTCGACTTCCTGACCGTTAGCTTTTATCCTGCTGTTGAAGCCCGTGGCGTTGTTGGTCATTAATTTTGTCTTTCCAGCGTTTATCTCCATACCATAGTCAAGAGCTGTTTCATCGAGCCATCTGACCCATTCCTGGAGTTCTGCTTCTGAACCCGCCAATATCATCTGCAAAACGAAGGTTGGTAATCGTTCGGCTCCCTATCTTGACAGTACCAACGTGACCTCCAAGTGCCTCACTCATAATTCCTTCAAGTAATATATTGAAAAGAGTTGGAGAGAGTGTACACCCCTGTCTCACACCAACTGATGTGCGAAACCAGTCCCCTCGCCTACTATTCACAAGAACTGCGCTAGACGCCTTGTCATACAGGTGTTCAAGGACCGTTATATTATTTCCGTTGATGTTATTCATCCTCATGGTTGCCCAAAGCGCTTTATGCCATACCCTATCAAACGCCTTCTTAAAATCCACAAACACATGATACAGTGTTTGCTGCTGTTCTAGATATTTCTCGCTTAGCCTTAGATTAAATATATGTTCTGTAGTGCTTCTTCCCTGTCTGAACCCTGCTTGCTCCTCTGCAATAATGTTCTCTGCTTGGGGTTTCAATCGGTCGAGGATTAATCTAAGCATGACCTTGCTAGGGTGGCTGATGAGGCTTATTGTTCTGTAATTTTGGCACAGCTTTAGGTTTCCAGACTTATGTAACGGTATAACTATTGATTTCATCCATTAGTCCAGCCAGTTTCCTGTCGCCCATGTTTTGTTGCAGATGTGTGTCAGGCTTTCCACCACTACCTCTCCACCTGCTTGTAAGAGCTCTGCTGGTATATTGTCCACGCCGGCCGCCTTCCCTCTTCTCAATGTCTTTACCGCTGTAATTACCTCTTCCTTCGTTATCAGTTGGTTATCCTCTATATTTGTTGGTGTTGGGGGTAATGTTTTCTCAGGTTTGTTTCGCCCTTCATAATTATATAGCTCGGAACAGTACTCTGTCCATCGTGCCAGTACATCATTTTCCTCAATAAGGCACTTGCCGCTTTTATCATGGTTCATAAGGTTCCTGCTTTGTCTTGGTGTTACCAGTTCTTTGACAACCTTGTATGCTCCTTTAGCATCATTTCCGTTTAGTCTCTCTTCGATGTTTGTGCATTGCTCACATATCCACGCTTCTTTCGCCTCTCTCTCATCTTTTGTTGTATGGCTTTCTTGACCTCTTTATAACTGCCGACCTCCTCCGGTCTGCAAGAAGCAATCATATCATCAAAAACCCCACGATGTGCATGGTCTTAGCGTGACAAGGATTTGAACCTGTTACACCAGGATAGCTCACAACCCTTAGAACACATGCTGCTCATAACCCAAAAGACTAAAAAGAAATTAATTCACTTTAAAATCATGGCATTTCTGCATAATAAGCTCTTGTATAAAACAGTTTCCCTGGAAATTAGTAACCCACAAGGAAAACCAAATATTCACTTGTGGATCATATATTATTTGAGAAAATGTTTCTGGAACTTTTAGACCCAGTGAGTTTGCAACATAAATTTTTGTGAAGTCTTCAACATTAGGAAGTTTTCAGTGTCCTAACATTTGTATTGGCACGTTGTGTCCCAAAATTTGTATTGGCACGTTATTTCCCAACATTTGTATTGGTACGTTGTGTCCTAACATTTGTATTGGTAGGTTATGTCCCAACATTTGAATGGGTACGTTGTGTCCAAACATTTGTATTGGTACATTGTGTCCCAACATTTGTATTGAAATCTCTTAGTTATAAATTTAGTTCAATTGAACAATCAGAAAACAAAAAATCCTAAACATTGTCTTTAGTCTAGTTATTAATTGTTAGCAATATCTTCTTTCATTCGCCTGAAAACATAATGTTTGTATCTGCAATAATGTCTCTTGTACAAACTTCAGCCTTTTGTAGTTCACACATAGGTCCATAAATTTTCTCTTCTGTGTTTCTATGGGCCATTGAGATTGTTTTTGTATATCATATTTGAGCCAGTACTGTAGTACTCTGCATTCTGGGGTGCCTGTCAGCATGTACTCTCAGCTGAGTTGCCAATCTTCAATTTTGTGTATATGTGGCAGCGGAGTCGGTTGTGTCCTGTTGTAAGGCACAACACAACAGTTTGTTCTTGTCTGTTCATCTTATGGTAATTGCCTTGTAGTACTGTTAGTGGCTTTCTGATTGATTTCATCATCTTTATCTTCTGTTGGTATGTATGATTTCATTATCTTTATCTTCTGTTGGTATGTATGATTTCATCATCTTTATCTTCTGTTGGTATGTATGATTTCATCATCTTTATCTTCTGTTGGTATGTATGATTTCATCATCTTTATCTTCTGTTGGTATGTATGATTTCATCATCTTTATCTTCTGTTGGTATGTATGATTTCATCATCCTTATCTTCTGTTGGTATGTATGATTTCATCATCTTTATCTTCTGTTGGTATGTATGATTTCATCATCCTTATCTTCTGTTGGTATGTATGATTTCATCATCTTTATCTTCTGTTAGTATGTAAATAGTACATCTGAAGTTTCTCAGTTGCCACCTGGATTTCTGCACCCATGACAGAATGTCCCGGCTGATACTCTGACTGTATCCCTAATGTTGTTTTTGTTGTTAATGAGTATTTTAAGTACACTGCCGCTCCTCTATTCTTTATTGACCCACCTGTGAATACACTGATCTATAGGTCTTGTGAGTATTCTTCATCAAGGAAATTAAGAGTCACTACTCTATGTTGCACACTTTTCTGTTTATCTTTGTCTAGTATTCCTTTCACTTTTATTTGAATGCATGCTGATAGTCCATGCTCCTCTCTCTCCAAGGAGTTTGTTCTGGCAGACTTTAGGGATCTCAACTTCAGGTAGATCTATAATTTGCCTGTGAAGTCATTTGATCTGATGCATAAAACTTCTTTTCAACACTCCCATTGCTAAATGTTGGAATCTGTCCTTCATTGGCTGGCTCAACATGCAGAGAAACTTTTCTGCCCGTGTCAGTACCTTCATATCTCTGTATTACCCCATCTTTGTAGGTGTTGATTTTATTGCTCCTGTAATGACCCTAAGTGCCTGGTTTTGCCCCTACTCACCTGTTTCAGTGTAGTGTTTGCCGCTGGGCACCCATATTCCAGATGTGGTCGAATATCTTGTTGGTAAACTTTGTTAAGTATTTTCCTGCTAGCCCCCCATGTGGCTTGTTAATCTTCTCTCAGATGTTCTCCATTTATCTTGGTAACTCCAACTTTTTGTTTTGGGGAGAGAATGAAAAGCGTAGTCCTGCATTTTTCTGTATTAATCTATTTGTCCATGAGGTCAAGACATCAATAGTTCTTTGCAGCATTCTGGTGGCATGCTCATTTATTACCAAGTCGTCTGCGTACATTGCCACTTTTGTTCCTTGTGGTAGTTCAGCAATCATTGATGTAGACTATGAAAAGTTTAGGGGGAAAGAACCCCTCCCTCAGGCACACCATGATGAAGTAGAATGTTCTGATTCTTGAGGCCATCTAGTTGTACTCTGGCTCTTCTTATTGAAACAATACCATGTAACTGTTATTTTTCTCATCCTATGTCAGTCACACACACAAAAAAAACAGGTTGAAATAGATTTCTGCATGAAATCTGTTACTGTTTCATATAAACAGCTTTTCAACCATTATTTTGTTCCTACCACCATTAATATTTAGTTTTACTGTATGTAAGAACTTTAGGACTAGTTAACCACATTTCGTTCTAAAGTTTTCATGAGACTGCAATAGAAATTTCTAACCGAATGCAGGCTGGCTGACTCAGTCATAGGAGCATACACTGACAACTTTTGTAGCCATGGGAAGAGAGAAGAATTGAGCCTAATCATGTCCTTTACATACTCATTAGGAACATGGGACCACTAGACTAGCACAAATTATCTTGCAGGAAGTTTGCATCACATTATTAATGTACTCATGTAGGAGTAAAGGTTTGTTTCTGTGGCATTCACTTTGACATAATTGCCATTCACAATGTTCAAAGTAGAGTGCTATTCTTTACTTCCAGGTCTTAGTTAGGACTTTTCTTTTGTCAGTTTTGTTTTTAAATTCTTGCCAATGTGTCATATTTGTTATTATTCATCCCCTCAAACATTATGTAAATATGACTAATTGAACTGTGTAAATAGTGATAACAAATAACATTTATAAGTGTATTGCCATAGGAGAAAAAAATATAATATATTGACGAAATAAAAACAACTGAAATAAGGTGCTGGATTTCATGCTATGTATACAACAACAAAAGACAAGAACTTAGACACATATTTGCAAACATTCCCAATTTTATTATAATCATGAACATCAAGTCATCATTTAAATGTTTATCGATCATGTACATTTGCAAATATTTTAAAATTTCTATGCACATTTTTTTTGTACAATATCTGAGAGAAAGTGCTTTCAACCAAAGTTCTGAACTATGACATTTTTTTAAAAGTTTGTCACCGTTGCCTTATTTTAAAATCTATTTTGTGCTTTGTTAAGACAAAATATTTCTTACTAGCTTGTCCATAAAGGGTCGTATACATCCACTGGCCAAATGTTAGCAACAAACATTCTACCTAAAATTAATGGGTTCATTCATTAAACATGTTCTTGTTCCCTTCAGTCATACAAAACTATTCATCTGAAGTAGCAACAAAATCTTGTCCTTTAGCTTTCACAATACAGATACTTTTAAATATATGTTATGAATGGCCTGAGAACTTAATATTGTTGGTTAATGTGACCACTTGGGGTTGATAAAGTTAGAACATCCTAATACAAAGGCCGTTGCACATTTTAATTTAGTTTTAAAAAGTATTTGAGTGTACATAATTTTTAGAATGGATGTTGATTCCTTAGATTTTGCTTGAATCTAATGTACAAATAATCTATCTGTTTCAACTGTCATGTTGGCCTTTTTAAAATACAATGGCACATACAATGTTGACCATTTAACATTTTTTTTTGCTAATAAAATATTTTTGACACAGAATGAATTTGTTGTGATTTTATTCAACTGAAAATCGATAGTAGACCATTAGCCACTGTCTGGGCAAAAAGTAATGAAATTCCTACCCGGTATGATGCAACCTACCTTCCCACAGGTCTAGTAGGCTACAGGAAGTAAAAAATGCAACAACAAAAATAACATACTGCGGATAGCCTTCGGCCACCTGACAGCAGGCATAAACTTGTTTAAATACCAGAATTCCAAGTAACCATTCATTGGACAATGTGCTCAAGTACACCTTGCCTTATCAGATGCTCACATTCAGAGCGCAATAGATAATGCTGTGGACAAGAACAAAAAGATATGTTCAAAAAATTCTAGATTTCATTGAATTACTGGAAACATTTCAGGTATATGTGAAAACAACTCCCTACTTCTTTCTACAGTTAGTTTCTGCTTATCAATTCATTTTAGGACTTTAGTCCATGTAAAAATGTGTAGTGACTTCTTTATCTGTAATCCTCAATCTTTTAGTACAGAAATTTTCTCTACAAATTTCCTCTTCCTTTACAAATTTTGAACGATTTTTGTCATGTCAATACCGGAGCACCTTACTGTGGAGGAAATTGGTGCGCTGGTTTGGTCACTCTAAAAAACAAAACTTCCATTGTGCTATACACGTCAATTGTGGGTGGTTCGTGATGTTTCAGACTAACTGATGTTTTGCAAACGGGTGCGGTGCATCCGACTATAAAGGGGGTTCAGTCATTCTGATCCATAGAGCATAAAATACAACTGTTTTCAACAACTTATTTCTAGACAAATCAACAAGAAGCAATGCATACCTGGCTATTTTTCTTGAACAAAACAACATTCCCATCCTGAGTTTCAAATTCTCCGTGGTCTACCACACATCGTACCTGAGGATAATGATTTTTAAAATAATTCATGCAGAGTTAATTACAAAGAATAATTCCCATATTCATAAAGCAAATTGCTATAAAAACTAGTATTACAAGAGAACACAATGAGTTTTAACGCATGAACCTGTAAGGAGTCACCTGAGGTGGTGTCTTATGCTTCGTAAGGGGCTAAATGGATACAATACCAATAATGCTATAGAAATATAACAAACAGCTGCTATTGTCAAACATACTCACCAGCACATATAAGGTTTTTGGCGGCTTCATATCTTGAGTAAGGTCAAGACCTCCACTTTCCCCTACTGACCTCATGTAGTTGGCCAGTAGCCTGTTATACTGATTGAACCATTGGACCTGATAACAAAAATGAAGATATTGATTGCTCGCATATTCTTGAGAAAGTTTACTCACGTCTGCAAAGGAAATGGTCAATGAATAGTAAATGAAAAATTACTCTGACCATGATTTACAGCTGTGAAGTGTGACAATTGAGCAACGCAGATGCTGAACAGCTCAGTTACCCAAGGAGCTATGGGACTGTGTGTACTAAATATATCGATAAGGGATCAAATCTGAAATGAAATTGAACATCAACATTTCAGGACATCATAGAAACATCATTATCATGCAAATACCAATGAGCTGGTCATGTGGTATGCATGCCTGACAACAGATGGACACATCGAACAACATTTTGGTTGGTGGCCTTATGTTTATACATGTCCACGGGACCACCCAACTATGCAGTGGGATGGTCTGACTTAAGATCATTGTCCGCTCTGGTATAGCAAAGTACAGGGATGCATATAAAATGTTGGCTTCCTCGTATGCCAGATTGACATGTCATAGATAGGAAATGATCGCAGTCGCCAGTTCTTTGCCGATGAAGAAAAATGTAAGTATGATATATCTTTGATTTTATCCTGAATTTTCTCTTTGTACATGTCTACAGAAATGTCCATCAGTCATCATGTCTACAGAAATGTCTATCGGTCATCATGTCTACAGAAATGTCTATCAGTCAGCTCTATTTATTTTTTTTCCACTTTTATTTCAGCCAGCATTATGAAACACACAAGCCTGCTAGACCATAGACGCTGAAATACTTTTTACAGAATCCTTTCTTCTGCGTTCGTTCTCAATCTTCCGCTACCAAGCCCTGAACAGGGCTTTGCAAGTAGCAGGATATAATCCTGAGAACGGAATGCATTGTGTCACTAGTTTACAGCTTGACTGCGATATTTGCACCTTTCGGCCCAATACATCTGTCTTCAGCAGGAGTCAGAATCCTTTACTTGATGCTGTTACCATCTACAATCACTACTGAACATTACCAATCAAAACCGTTCAGCTCCCTATGGAGCATAGTCTTCAACAAATACATCTAAGTCATTAAATATTGACCTGTCAAGTTTTTGTGGCTTATCATTTCTACATGATGTGGTAGCCAGACCCATGCTTAATCCTCTTCAGTCACCTCTTATGACATCCCTGGCAGGTTACTATTCTTTGTTTCCCTTTCAAGCCCTGATGTTTGGAAAATGTCCTTTCATTTCTAATTATCGAGGCAAGAAATGCTACCAACATTTCCGATATTGTAAAATACAAAAATCAGCACTAACAAAAAATGTTCAAAACAAAATAAATGGCACTTTAGGAGAAATTACCTCTTGTTCACACATATTATATTTTACATCCGGTGGCAACACACTTCCAAACTCCCAGCGCATTTTCCGTATCTGTTCCAGCCTCGTGTACCTAAGAAAGAAACATTATTGAATATTCTGAGTTTTGTACCTGAGAATAAGACAAGCCTATTGTTAGCCAATCTGTTCAGTCAAAATAACAGTATAATGGTTACTTAATATATAGTGTTCTGTAAATGTAATGGTAGTCCCATAGCAGACACTGCCGCCAGTGAGACAGCTTTGGGAGGTGTGGTGACCAGTTTCCCTCCTCGCATCTTTTTTCCTTCCCTAGCCATCAGTCAGGTACCCATTTACAGCTGGGTCGAATGGAGCTGCCGGTAGCAAGAGTTGAATCCCACACTTTTACCATGAAAAGCGAGTGCTCTACCACTGCACTAATTACCAGAGGTTTGAGGTCTTTACGTTCACTATCCACTCATGCCACAGCCAGCCCTCCCAGATAGCCACCTCAAAGTCAAAAGCACTGCCTAGATCTCCATTCTGATCTTGGGCATTGTTTTCAAGTATGCACCACTCCTCTCAGCAACAACCCGGCATCTCACTTTAGCAGAGAAGCCCCAATCAGCTTTCTTACCACACAGCCGTGACCACATCTGTGTTAGCAAGCTAACAGACAAAGAGTAGTTCACATTTGGTAATGAAATTGAAAGTTATCTCTGTATCTGAAACTGGTAATTGAGCACCTCATATCAGAAATGCTGTCAAAGATGGACGTGTCCGATAAAATGGTGGAAATAAGTCCTGAAAAGGGCTGTGCAAGTAGCAGGATGTTGTCAGGAGAACAGAATGCGTTGTGTCGTAGTTTACAGCTTGACGATATTTGCACCTTTTGGTCCAACGCGCCTGACTTCAGCAGACATTTTTTAGTACCAGGTTAGCCTTCCCTCTTTAATCCCTTCTTAGCCAGTCTGCACTATTGCAGCCTGTTATCCAGGATCTCCGTGTGGAGGTGTAGAAGGGTCTTGGCAGCTCTGTTTCGCTGGCCCTGACGACACTAACAGTCAGCTATGCACTGCTCCATCGTTTAAAAGCAAGTGTTGGTGTTTAGTTACGTGATTTCCTTGGAACGAATTATCATCATAGCATACTAGTGTATTACATGGTATTCATAGTTTACTAATCAGCGATGCATAGATTGCAAGATTGTAAAATCATACATGGGTCACAAGCAGAGATGGGCACCTAAGAGAATGGAGGAGTGTGTACAACCAAAGGTGTTCAAGAATCATCAGTATCTACACTCTCTGCTATTTGCTGAGAAGAACTGAGCACCTTTGGGTCTGCAGGGTTGGAATGACATCGATTATTAACAGAACAGAACGTAGTCTCCATGTCAGTCACACTTTAACAAATTAATGACAGACATTGAGAGCTTATTGTATTTTAAATATCCACATCTGTCTTCCTACAATTTAGCGTCAACTTATTTTTTTCATATCACAAGTGGAACCTCACTAGACGGGAGCCTTCTGATTGTGAGCCAAGATGAAATACAATGTTCAAGATGGGGGATAGAACTCATGACTCAACAAGTTGCAGAAGGGCAGGAAGACTTGATGAAAGCCCTAGATCGGTGATACTAAGGAAACTTAGTGTTAATTGTGTAAGATCAAACAGATGGCTGGGATCAAGATGTGAAGTAGTGCATGAGCTGCAGAAGTCAGCGACTCAAAGCTGACTGCTAGCATCAGTGCCAGCGAACCAGAGCTGCCAAAATCCTTCTACACCTCTACGTGGTGATACTGGATAACAGACTGCAAAAGAACAGACTGGCTAAGGAGAAGGGATTGAAAAGGGAATGCTAACCCAGTACCCAAAAAGCCTGCTGAAGTCGAATGTGTCGGACCAAAAAGTGCAAATATCGCAGTCAAGCGTTAACTAATACACAACATATTCTGTTCTCTGAACAACATCCTGCTACCAAGCCATGTAAAGGGCTTTGCAAGTAACAGGAGGTCGGAAGAAGAAGAAACAGATGGCAAGCTCAACTACAACACCAAGAGTTGTAGTATAACTGACAGCAGGATCTCTCAAGTTAAACAGAATAAGTGGTTGTAGGGCCAGACCAATAAACACAAACCAAATACCCTACAGGCAGGTTGGGGACAGTCAAGGACCAAATAAGGCAAGCCTGACAGAAACACCTATTGAGAAATATTGTGCACTGAGCAAGTCATAACAAAACAGTGTAAATGTAATTTTCTTCTTTTTATTTATTAGAAGCTTAAAATAAATAAGAACAGTTTATTTTTTTTGAAATTAATTGATTTACATGCAATGTTCGGTGTGATGTATTAGTAGAAAACATCTGCCAAGCTGTAAAATAGCTACACAACGCCCTGTTCGGGGCTTGTTAGCAGGAGATTGAGAACAAACGCAGAAAAAGAAAACATAAAAGTAACTGACTCAAACATGCTCTTGTGGTTTCACAATGGCAAATTAAATTATCAATACACACAGATAATATGGATGCTCACAAATATGCCAGTAAACAGCGCTTGTTCCTTTGAATACCAGCATGACGAACCTGTATGGCTGAAAATAAGTCTGTCTGTCCCTCTGCAGCAAACTGACTGTAAGGAATGTTAAGAATAACAAGAATGCTACTGCAATTTAAAATACTACCACTACTTATATAAACATTAATCTTCTTAATCAGTGGTTACAAAACTGGGCTCCACTGGATCTCTAGTCTGAAAAGATTCATATTTTACAATCAATTTACTTTCTTTTTGGGTATGTTTTATTTTCACTTCCTGTGGCGAAAGGAGAGCAGCTGTGAATTATTGTTGCCTGAGGCAGGCAAATCCAAGACACAAAATTGAAGTTCAACTTTTCTTATTTTCTTTCAAAAATGTGTCTAACTCTTGAGAATTCTAAAGTACTGTTCAGCCCTGGTTTAAGATGTTTCTGTTTCTTCTAATACTCTGGAAAATTAATGACTTCACCTAGTCACCCCTCTTCTGTCGAGGTGTAAAGATGTTTTTTCTATATTTGCAATTGAGCGTGCAGACAAACGGGTCTATTGTGTCTTTGCATAATGGGGTGTGGCCGTCTGCTTTTGGTCTTTGTGCCGGACATCATTCATACACCAATGTTTGCTCAGATAATACAAAGTCTGCTCTTTTCAATTTTCAACTGCCAAGGGTACTTTTATGTGCACTGCATGTGCATGGGACCTCTGAGTTTATTGTCTATCTCTGATAAGACTAGGTGCTGATATCATTTGCTTTGTTTTTTTTTCCATTCGCCTTATATCTCTATTCCCCAAGCACTTTTTTTAATTTTGCGCAAATCGGCCCAGTGCATCCGACTTCGGCATGCATTTTATGTAAGGGTCTGCTTTCTCGTGTATTTTCTAAGGCTTTGCTTCCCCAGGGTAATGGCGGTGCTGTGATTGTGGCGTGAACCTAGCACCTTCGGATTGTGAGCTGTGTCACTTAACCACTAGGCCATGCCATCCTCTTCATCTGCTTTGCGATCAAGGGACACTTGAAACTTGCAGGATTCGAACCAGCCGCCATTTCAAGCTTTTGTTTATTTCTTGAGAAACGAGCACCTTACGAGAGCTATCTTTTCTTCTTCTTTTGTCATAATGCCATTGCCATGCGGCAGAGAGGCGTAATGCGTAGATTTCTTGTTATAACCAGGTGAGAGACTTGTATCGTTGCTAACTACAACTTCTTGAGTCTAATAGAGATACCCTCGATCCATATGCGTCGAGGTCGGTCCCTTGCACGTGGACTAAAAACATGCATACGATATGCTCTCACTGCAGACTGGTTGTAATGCATTCTGACTAAATGACCAAACCACTTTATTTTTTGGGTGTCAATGTAGACACTAACTGGATTTGTCCCTGCTGTCTGCCTTAGTGTGTGTTGCGGATTCATTCATGGATTGTCTTTCCGGTTGCACTTCTCACAGCTCTCACACAGTATATCTCACAACTCTTGATCTTACTCTTATGTTGCTAGTAAGGACAATCGTAGGAATGAACAGTGTATTTATCAGCGTTCTCTTAGTTGAATGAAGCACTCTAGGGTGTTTCAATATCAGTGCAATTTGAATGAGGACACAGTGCAGTTTCTGAATTCGATGTCCACTCTGCCATCATCAGTGGACATACTACCTAGGTATTTGAACTCCAAGGTATTTGAAACATGCGTATGAGAGCTTTTAGCAACCCCCCAGAAACTAGTCTATCACCCTGTAACTCCTGTCTCCTACAAGGCCTTCCCTGCCAGATAGCAAGCCAGCCATGAGTCCAAAAACTGGTTTACAGTACTCTAATATATCATGCTATCTTCTATCATTGTAACTTATCAAAGTGAGGCTGGCTCTCACACAAGTTTTCTGCCTATTTGCAACACTGATAACTACATGATCAGTTTTAGAAAAAAATACCAGGGATGTCATTGTGGTCAGGTTGAAATGCCAGGGATGTCATTGTGGTCCGGTTGAAATGCCAGGGATGTCATTGTGGTCAGGTTGAAATGCCAGCTGCTATCCAATAGTGTACGTACTGAACTATGCTAGTAAATCATGTAAAAGTAGGGTACCTTACATGTAGGTATGTTGTTCGAGGCTATTCTTGCTGAGTTGAGTTAATTCTTGGTTTCTTTGGTAGCAGGTTACAGTGGCTCTTCTTAAATCTCAAGGTGTACTTGAGAAGCTGGACTTTGGACATTCTGTCTGTAGTGCAATGTAAGGTTCCTCAGTTAGCTTACCACTATGGGGATTAGTGTCGATCCCCACCTGATTGACTGATTGACCAAACTTATGTAACACAGCCTGTTTTTTAGGAGCACAAACGAGGATGTGCGGTGGCACCTTGATCAGTATGTTTCACCTTGGGGTTGATGCAGTCGAGAGGTAAGGCAACCGCCTCTCAAAGCGATGAACGGAAACAGTGAGCAATCAAATCCCGCAAAGTTTCAAGCGACTCCTGGTCTCCAGAGAGGTAAGTCTTACCACTGGTCCAAGGTAGCTCAGGACCTCCTGAGAGTGAGGTAGATGTCTAGCACAGTTTCTTCCTCACTATAACCCATATACAGCGCAAGTTACATCATCAAGACAAAACCAACTGCTGATGTTGCCATCATCGCTTGTGATGGGCAACTAACTAATAGCCTATATACATATTCTAGTAAAGTAACCCTTAGCATTACTGTCGTAGTGGTGTGAGGTGTTAGCGATCTCACATTTTAAGGCTCGGCTATATGAATGCGGTAGCCATCTCCTCTCCCTCGCCGCTTTTACTTCCCCCGGACTGAACCGGTTCCCATTTAAGGCTGTGTCGACCCGAAAGCCATTTTGGTCTGAAAAAACATTACCGCCTCAACTGGGGAATGAACCCAGGATCACTCAGATGCGAAGCCAGCGCGCTAACCACTGCGCTATGCGGCTCCCTCGCCTATTCTAGAGCATTCCATAATATGCATGTGTCTGTCTTGTCCATAATAGCATGCATGTCTATCCTACAGCATTCCATAATATGCATGTGACTGTGTTGTTCAAAGAAAAATCTGTCAAAATAAACTTATTTACTGAAACAGGTTTCAATGTAGCATTGTGACATTTTCTTTGATATCAAACTTCAAACAGCTATATCTAATTTTGTTACAAATGACGGTCATGCACTTCTTACCCAAACAGTATTGTTTAAACACAGAAGATTTCTTCTTTTTGTCCTTTTTCACTCCAGCTGTACAGGACTAGCACTACTATTAGTCTCCTTTAGGAAGCCTGTACCATATCACTTTGTGTGTTCCTGCAGTCGTGGTTTACCTTAAGTAGCAATTTGTTCAGCATGATGAGGTTGCTAGCCCAATACACAACTCTCTTTCGTTGTCTATTTCAACGTACATGGAGGTACAGTGGATCTATTCTTTCCTTTCCAGTAAAAAGCTCTGTAATCCATGTGGGGATAATGTAGAAGGCTACTCTGCAGGATTTCAACATATGCGAATGAGAGAGTTTGCAAAGGCATGAGTTTGGAGAGTCCTCTACCTAGAGGGATCCATTTAAACAGTTTAGAAGGCTATTTGTATGATCACAACTGCAATATATTAACAGAGATTGTGTGGATAAAATCAATCAATGAAATGACCACCTGTTAGTTGATTGACACTGCAGTTGATCAAGCAATAATCCACAGATTGTAGAAGTTTAAAAACAAATGTACTTAGTGCAAGAAGGGCCACCTGAATTAACCTGATCAGGCGTGCACAAAGAAGCTAACTACAGCAATCATACTCTACCAAAAGAATTGAAGCACTCTCTGAAGTGCAGTGATGTCAGTTCAGCATAACATGTTATAAAGAGTGATTGTGCAGCAACACAGGCTCACATTGACTAATGCAACACATCTGGCACGGGACAGATGACTTAAGCTCCCCATGATGTTTAATGGCAAAAGTGGAAAGAAAAATAAAACTAAGGAATTATAGAAATCTCATTTCTAACACTTACATAAATTGTTACACAGTTCTGATTTAATTTAATTTGTTCTTCAAGGAATGCAGGGACAACAAGCAATACTCACGCTTTATCTTTGTTCTGATCAAATAGTGTTTGCATTTCCTCTAAAACTTGACGGATTTTGTCTTCCTGGATCAGAAATAGAAGATAAACGGAACTCATTTATTAATTATCTGCACAAATAATTCTTTTAATACTTAACTCTCCTATACTGAGCTAAACACAGGTGGTGTTAAGATATAATTTGTTCAATATGTGTATGAAGAAAAGTTTGAGTATTCCCCTCAAACATTGAAAATTATTTTTATTCACCCTTGCTTACTATATGTGTTGTTAGACAGAATCAACATTAATGGAATCCTGAAAACAGAATCAACATTACTGTAATACTGGAAGACCCATAGGTGCTCAGCCTCTTTCAGCTTATGGTATGGACACCGATAGTGCCTGTTAACTTGCTGGTTGTGCACACTCCAGCTCCATTCTTTCAGGCACCTTGCCTTGTCCATGTTTATTTAAAAATGCAGCATTCTATCAATTGCTCATTCACTGTCTGCAGTGGTGTTATCTCATTCAGTTCAGTTCATCCCGTAACCCATCAGGTCGTTGGGGCACACATGAAGACACTCTCAAAATACCACGCCATCCCTCTCTATCTGTCACCACCTGTCGTATCTCACCGGGACGAAGGCCTGACCACTTAGTGATGTTGTCCACCCATCTCTTCCTTGGACGTCCTCGCCCTCTCTGTCCTGGTACGGAAACAAAGAGTATCGAGTTGGTAATTCCATTGGACTTCGCGACGTGCCCGCACCAAGCCATCTTTCGTCTTTTCTTCTTCTTCTTCTGCGTACACAGTCAGACAGTAACCAGTTTCGTCTTTTGATAGCTGTGAACAGATCTTCAAATGGACCAATAGCATCTTCAACTCTGACGTATTTCTACGTTCGTGACACGATCTTTATATGTAACATTTAGTAGTTTTCTATAGCACCTCATTTCCATTGCATGTATTCTGCCCTGGATATCTGCTGTAATGGTCCAGGTCTCGCAGGCATACAGAAATATTGATAGCACCAAAGAGCGCATTAGTCTAACTTTTATGCTGAGGGGGAGCCGCTTGTCTTGCCATATAGGTTTCAGTCTAGTCAGCGCTGCTGTTGTTTGTGCTATTCTTGCAATTACCGTTGGCTTCGGTCCCTCTTCACTGATCCCAGATATTTTAAACGTTTTACCACCTCAAGTTCCTGCCCATTTGCCTCTATTACAGATTTAAACCCTGCTATGTGAGATTTGTTTTATCTGCATTTATTTATATACCAAAACTCAGGGCTGCTCTATCCAAGCTACCAATCAACTCCTGGAGTTCCCTTTCTGTGCCTGAAAATACATCAATACCATCAGCAAATCGGAAGTTTGTGATAAACCTGTCACCTATTTTAACCGTGCCAACATGTTCGTTTAAGGTTGTCTCCATTATTCTCTCCAAGAATATATTGAAGAGTGTTGGGGAGAGTATACATCCCTGTCTCACAACCATCGTCGTACGGAACCAATTGCCTAGCGTTCCCTCTACAGAGACTGCGCTTGTCGCCTGCTCATAAAGGTGTGCAATTACCCTCACAATATCACTGTTGAACTTATAATGCCTCATTGTTGACCATAGCGCCGCATGCCACACTCTGTCAAACGCCTTTCTAAAGTGAATGAAGGCATGGTAGAGTTGTTGTTGATACTCTGAGTACTTCTCATTCATTAGCCGAATATTAAATATCTGCTCGATGGTACTCCTTCCCGCTCAAAAGCTCGCTTGTTCTTCGGCAATGATATTCTCTGCCTGTGGTTTCAGTCTGTTAAGTATTATTCTCAAAAGAACTTTACTTGGATGACTTATCAGACTGATTGTTCGATAGTTCTGACACATATTTAGGTTTCCTGATTTAGGCAGTGGTATAATTACTGGTTTTGTCCAGCTGGTGGGCCACTCTCCTGTCTGCCAAATTCTATTGCAGATGTATGTCAGGGTATCAATTGTTGCCTCACCTCCCACTTGTAGGAGCTCTGCTGGGATATTATCCACATCTACAGCCATCCCTCTCTTCAGCATTTTTACGGCTTCATACACTTCTTCCCTTGTTATCGGTTGATTTTCCTCTATCAGACTTACTTCAGGAGACATTGCATTTCTGGGGTCACCTCGACCTTCATGCCTATATAGTTCCGAATAGTACTCTGTCCAGCGCTCACATGAGACATTTCCCATTCTTGTCCTGAATCGTTGTATTTCGACTTTGTACGATAAAAGTAAAAGTCTTGAGAGCCTGTGTTTTTCCTGTGGCAGCTTATGGCTGTGAAGCATGGCCGATTATCAAAACTTCTAGACAAAGAATCGAATCCTTTGAGTCAAAATGTTACAGAAAGATCCTCAGAATACCCTGGACAGAGAAAAGAACAAATGTAGACATTCGGCAAGAGTTGAGCATAGAGGAGAACAGGTTTATCAATTCCATTTTGGCTAGAAAATGCAAATACTTTGGTCACATCAAGAGACACAACGGTCTTGAGAGGACGGTGATGGAAGGTATGGTGCCAGGCAAAAGAGGAAGGGGTAGACCAAGAAGACGATGGCACCAAGATATCCAGGAGTGCCTGAGTATGACAGTGGCGGAAGCTGGTGTTTTGGCAAGGGAACGAGTTTCTTTCAGACAGACTGTGATGGGAGTGACGTTCTACAAAGGACATGCTACATGATGATGACAGGCCTTCCTAAGTCCTTGACTAATTTATATGCCCCCTTGGCATCATTTCTTCCTAGTTTTTGTTCGATATCTGCACACTAAGTCGTTATCCATTCCACTTTGGCCTGTTTTATCTTGGCCTTTATGTTTCCATTTATCTCTCTTTATTAATGAATCCCATCTAGTGTTTTCTTCGCTCTCTTCATTTGTCATCTCTTGTCTCATAAATCCAGTATTTCACTCGTGATCCATGCTTTCTTCTTAATCCTGCACCTACCTAGAACCTCAGATGCCGTGGAGATTAATCCCGAATTCAGGGCTTCAGTCATCGTCTCAACATCTGCCTCCTCATTAAGAACCAAGAGAGGTGCGAATCTTCCCCCCATCACCGCTCCAAAGGTCTCTACTATATCCGGGTACTTCAACTTCTCCAAGTCAAACCTCAGTCTAGTTATCTCTCTTTTCAGAACTTTTTTTAGTCTGAGATGCATGGTCATCAGCACTAAGTCGTGGTCGTTCCCTATATTGGCCCCTGGGAAACTTCTTGTCCAGGCGCTATTGACGCTAGATCTGAATCTCCTTTGGACCAGAATATAGTCTATTTGACTATGAAGTGTACCATTTGGGCTGTGTCACGTCCACCGTCTCGACATTTTATGTGGTCCTAGCATATTCGCTACTACCAGCTTATTATAATACGCAAATTCCAGGAGTCTCAGTCCTCTATCGTTCGTGGTCACATTTCCATATGCTCCACATGTGCCTTTCCAGTCGCGTACCATGTCTTCGCCAATTTTGGCATTCCAATCTCCCTGTACCACCAATATATCCTTCTTCGGTACCTCGTTCACCAAAGCCTACAAGTCCCTGTAGAAGCTCTCAACCTCGCAATCTGAGGTAGGTGCATAGCATTGTATCACCGTGATATTGAAGGGCTTTGCATTTAGTCGTATACTGAGCAATCGGCTTGATGCTGGTCGGCAACCCAATTCACAACATGCTGTGTCTTTGTGCACCAGCATTCCGACTCCATGAAGGTGTTTGTCAGGTCTTCCACTGTAATAGAACTTGTGACCTTCTTCTGTGGTGTGTTCTCTGAAATTTTTCCAACGTGCTTCGCATATGCCAAGCACATTCCAGTGGAATCTATCCATCTCATCTCATCGGTCAGTTCTTTTATTTTCCCACTTGCACTTAGAGTTCTAACATTCCAAGTGCCCAGAATGAAATCCTCTCTTCTGAGTCTTATGGTATCACCAGTTGCACACTTAACACCTCCGCCCTGGTGTGGGACGGCAGGCGTGGTCCTTGTTGACCCGGGCTGCGACCGATCCGGTATAATAGATTTCGTTTTTGCCCTCATTTGTGATTTTTAGGCTTGAAATCACCTGGCGGCGCCCATCTCCTCTCCAAGCTGCGGTGGGCCAACATCTGCATTTAACCTGGAGGAGCCCGTCCCTCCAGGCGAGCCATTGCCTCGTTAGCGTAGAACATCACGGTTCTAGTTGCCCAGTGTGTACCCCGAGGAGGTGAGGTTGGCTTGTGAGCTCACTTAATCGGCAGGCTACTAATTTCACTCTTCCAGGGAAGAGCTAGCCGGCCTTAGCGCCACTGGAATGTGGTGCCGAGCATGAGCACACCTTACACACCCATGTATCTCATTGAATATCAATATTTCATCCTTATCCACATCCCACTATTTGTTTTCACAGAATTCAGAATTTCAGCTCTTTTATTGCAGTGAACTCTAGCACGACCTGGACAGTTCATCCACACAAACCTTTTGCATTGAAAATATAAAGTATGAGGCAGTCCAAAAAGAAACCAGACTTTTAAAATGGCACAGCAACTAAGTGGGTAACGAGGTAGTTACTGCTTGTATGTGTACCATTGACATTCAGCTTAATAATAATCGCATCACACCACAACTGTTATTCTTCAATGTGCATCAGGTGAAGTGAATACATGTGTAATACCAAGCTCCGGGAGCTGACACCATCCCAGCAGAGATCTATAAAGCTGACACCATCCCAGCAGAGATCTATAAAGCTGACACCATCCCAGCAGATATCTATAAAGCTGGCGGCAAAAAAATGGCTGAGAAGCTTACATAGTTGTTTTGCAAAATGTGGAATAAAAACAACATCCCTGGATAATTTAAGGACACTTCCATTGTTCATTTACATAAGCGTAAAGGTAGTAAACAAATATGTGATAACCACAGAGGAATATCTCTGCTGTGCGTAGGAGGAAAAGTGCTTGCAAAAATTCTTCGCAGACTAAATTTTCACCTGCAGCAGGGGTTACTACACGACTCAATGTGGCTTTAGGAAGAACAGCGGGACCAACGATATCATCTTTGCTGCAAAGTGGATCCAAGAGAAGTGTCAAGAACAGAATGTTTCTCTCTATACGACGTTTGTAAGGCATTTGATATTGTAAATCACAATGGTCTGTGGAGAGTTATGGCCAAGTTTGGATGCCTGGCAACATTCGTTGCAATGGTGCAAAAATTTCATGATGGCATGCGTGCCCAAGTCATTGATCAAGAAAACTACTCTGTCCACTTTAGTGTTACTAACGGTGTGAAGCAGGACTATGTGCTGCCCTCAGCTGTTTTCAGTTTGATTTTTTCTGCAATGCTGTGGAATGCCTACAGCGATTGCGATGTCGGAGTTGGGCTTCATTACCACACTGACGGTGGGCTATTCAATATGAGATGATTCAAGGCCCAAACCAGAATCCACAAAGTAGCCATACGTGATTTTCTTTATTCGGATGACTGTGTCTTAAACTCCAATGCAGAGGATGACATGCAAGAATGAATGGATTGGTTCGCCGCAGCTTGTGAAAACTTTGATCTCACCATCTCTATCACAAAAACAGAGGTCCTACATCAACCGGCTCCAAATATTGCCTGTTCAGAGCCTTCAATCAAGGTACAGGGACACTGTTTAAAAATGTTAACAAATTAACGTACCTTGGCAGTACTTTATACAAGTCATTCACACAGATGATGAGATGAATATAAGAATAGCTAGGGCAAGTGTGGCATTTGGTAGACTTCATACTAAGGTGTGGTATAGGCGAGGCGCGAGGAATCAGGACTCGAATAAAAATAAAGGTCTAGTATGCCATATATTATTGTGCAAAGCAATCTTTATTATCCATTGCCTTATACTAAAACACCAATCACCTTTTAGGTCAGATATACCCATTTGAGATCTCAACAGTTTCAAGCAAATAGAAAATGTATTTTGACAGTGCAGAGATAGCAATTCAAATGTTTTATGGAAGCGACTTTTGTTACGTGTGTTCCCATTCTTGTGTATAATATATGAATCCCAAGACCCTTGACACATGTATTCTTTGTGTATTATATATCAGGTTAGTTAAATAAACAAAATAAGCAGGAAATAATTTTCAAATGTGACAGTTAATGAAGAGCAATAAATGGAGAAGGTATCGTTTTGATTTACTCAATAATTTCTTTACTTTACGACCCTTTTCTCTTTCAACTAATTAATTTAAACAATGCATGATTATTAATTATGTTGGCAACCATCTTTTAATGATAATGTGTCTTCTATCTCGAATACTTATATTTATATATATTAGTTTATTTATTCTGTGCATCTGTCTGCTCTAGTGCTGAGTCAAAGTGCACAATATGTGACTATGCATTTTGATTTGGGACTTGGGTTCTTGTAGACAGAAGTCTGCAGAATCTGTCAATATATATTTTTATATATATATATATATATATATATATTCTATATAAAGTTTTTAATTCCCTAGCAATTTAAAAAAAATATATAACATATTTAGTAACCTTATTTTATTCTTTCATTTGAAACTATTAAGTTTGGTTGTCAAAATGAAATGTGTACATCATGCTGAATTGTCACCTTAAAAAATATTTGCTGTTATGAATTCATTCAGTGCAATGACTCACTTAAGTCCAAGTCAACTACCCAACATTCAGTAAAATTCCAGTCTCATTATGATTGTCGTCATTGAATGATTGATCAATCATTCATTCAAACTATGAGTTTTGTCAGTATTGAACCTCTTCGAGTCTTTTTCTTCAATCATCAATGTGGTACGTTTCGCTTACATTATATGGCGGCAACGTTCCACTCAATGACCTGTGCAGTTCTCGAATCAAGTCTAATGCTTTTTCTGCGAGCATTTTTGTACGATTTATAGTACAACTATCACAGAAAAAGATATTCCGTTAGCAGACAATAACAGAACTTTCATGTCTCTGGTCTTCAACCAACATTTTCCCCGCCATCTCCGAGAGTCTGCTTTCGTATTGGTTCCCTCTGTTAGTGCAAAGAGAGTTAACTCTAGACGAATATTTGTCCCCTATTTGAGAGTGATGGTCGATAGATTTCCTCTCCTTCTCAACCAATGGTAGTCATTGTTGATCTAAGAAGATTCGTTACACTCGTAACTGATCACTGATCATGTGTCATCATTATTTGTGAAGATACCGGAATGGAAGTTTGTAGCCTTCCTCAAAGCGAGCGAAAAGTTAAACACACTGAGAAATACAAAACTTTACCGTCCTTTTTCATTGAAACTTTGAGGTGAGAATTTCACAAAAATATTAATATCATTAAAATAACCATTTCAATTTTGATTGAAGTGAAACTAAATTGCGACCGAGAACTTCAAGAAGTTATGTACTAATTTACAATTATAAATCGGTTAATCCGGTTAACTTAAGAAGTCCTTAGTCCGTGACCGCTTTAAATAACAATGATGTAACAATGTATTCTACTGACTGACTATTGCAGATATAAATATATCGGATTTGAAATGAATAATCAGTGTGGACTTTGTACTTATTATTTCATTAGATGTAAATTAAAACACGCCACCCACATTTGACATTATAATAATAATATTATTGAGTATTATTTGTAGTTGTAGCATATTTCAATTTGTTTAGTTTAGTTTATTATTTTTATAGTAATTCTTTATATTATTAAATATTACTATTAATACTATAATTTTTATTAGTGGTATATTATAGACCACTAAAAAATATTTAATAGTTATTTTAGACTATATATTATATGGTATAGTCAATAGGTGATTATAGTATTAAGTATTTAGGTGACTATTTCAGTATTTGATTGTTGTAGTGTATTAGTAGGTATTACTATTAGTATTATTTATTAAAATCCATTTGAATGACAAGTTAGCAAATTAAGTTGAGATTTTATTATTAATTTAAAAGACATTTTTTTAAAACTTTGGTAACTACCGGAATTAAGGTACTTGTTTGCTGCAGTCCCATTTTTCATGCCAGCTTCAACTTTGCAATGAGTTATTTCACTGATAGTTTTTATTAGTCTTCACTCTTGTTCTAACACTTTCCATATTTATATTATTCTGAAACTAAAACAATTTCCTTTTCAAATAAAATAGTGTTTAATAATGTTGCCTTATTTCTGGGTGGCAAGAGAGAGTGTCACATAATACGGTCTTAGGTATTAGAGAGAGCAAACACTCACAGCATGTACTCGATGTTGAGCCAGTGACATCTACAGTGTTTGGGACATGTTTATCACATGGAAAACGAGAGGCTAGCAAATGATACCCTTTATGGACAGCTAGCCATTAGAGTTAGAAGAATTGGCCATCCCACACTGCGTTTCTTCAAGGACGTATGCAAGAGGGACATTAAGTCATGCGACATCCCATCCGAGGGCTGGGAATAAATTGCCCAGGATCGAGCTATCTGGAGACATTCAGTTGGAGAGGGCATGGTGGCTGCTGACGCTTGTAGAGGTCTTCTGTCTGCAGAGAAAAGAGAAAGACTGAAGAGATCAAGGAACAGTCAGGCAAGGCAGCCTCCTCATTATGGTTGTACGATTTGTGGCCGGGACTGTCACTCGCTGATCAGCCATAGCTGACTGTCGAAATATAGGAGACAGAGCTGGACAAAACTTGCAGGGCACAACGCGCATAGTCTGTAGAATCTGAGATGCCTATGATGATTCTCGAATTTTTCAAATCATACTTTCACAGTTACAGCTGTTCCTCAGTTTTTCCCTGCTAACATGTAGAGTACTATATCAATAATATCACTTGTCCTTGTAGTAAAGGTGCTCAGAATATTGTTTATTTCAACTCTTTTCTGCACTCTTAACTTTTAATTCCAGTTCATGGTTACTGTCTGACTGCGTACGAAGAAGAAGAATTCCAGTTCACACAGTACAGACTTTTCCTAATTTAACTTAACATTTTCATACTGGTTTAGAAGGCTCTACAGAGACTGTATACAACCAATTTCTATGTTGGTCATAGCATTTTTGTCTTGAACGTGTCTTCTGGCCTTTTTGTAGTCAGTTGTATATGTATCAACATAAGAAATACCAATTTATGTATTAATTTTGCTGAATAACTTTAAGGAATTGAAGATATCCATGTTCATTGATGAATACTGGTCAACTGATCAAGTCAGTATATGTTAATTCTTCAATGATTTCATGTCGCTAGTATGATAAATGCTTATTTGTGAAATATCTAGGGTCTCATAAGAAGCAAATGTTAATATTCACAGATGGTAACTTATCACTTAATAATTTGCTGACATGTGTTTTATGTAAACTATATAGCACTATATGTTATATAATAGTAAAGTTTTGTATGTCTGTGATACATATTGTTATTTTGTTCGGAATAAGGTTATGTTTAGACTATGTCTAAGTTAGGTTGATAACAGGGTAGCTATGCCACAAGTGTTTTCTTCATAATGCATGTGAATTCTTTATTTTTCCTTCAATTTACCAGATGTTTCCAACAGAATGGATCAAGTTTCTTGTTGTCCTTAAAGATTATATCTTTTTCCCTGTTCGTGATCTATGTGGTGATTCCAATTTTTGTAAAAGCCAACCAGTCCATTTTGCCAAAATTTGTCTTTTCTAACTTGGGTATGTTCAACAAATGTTATTATTGTTCTGTCTTAATGAAGTTAATAGTAGTATGAATATTATTGTCATATACCTGAGTGGTTAGAGCGCTTGACTCTCAAGCAAAGTAATAATCAGAAATTGTAACTGTTCAACTGTAAATTAGTACCTGACTTATAGTTAGGCAGGTAGAAAAGAAAACTGGTCACCACACCTCATAAAAGCTGAAATATCACACACATACCCCCTCCCAACAGCAGTGACTGCTATTAAAATAAGATTACCATTTCTTTTATTGTTATATAGTGTTGCTATTTTATTTATACCTTTGCTATACGGTTTGTTGTGAAACTAAAATATTACATATTATTAAAGCAAGAAAATCTAATCCTGCATTTTTCAATTTTATCTAGATGCAAGCCTTTTTAAAAAAAATGGGTCAGGAAAACCCCACTGTAATTAGGTAACCAGGCCAAAAAATGTGATAGCAATACTTGAGTTGTAGTAATTTTATGGAGTAAATTCAACTACCTTTTGAGCAATAAATGCACATTTCATTGTCTTGTCCTGGTGGCTTTTTGTTCCAGCTCCCACTACATTTTCCTTTGTTCATTTTTTTGGGTCTCCTTTTATTTGTCTTGCTCTTGGCATTCCAGAACATGGATTGCTATGTAAACTTATTGCTATATAATGAAATCTACCGATTGCTATGTAAACTTATTGCTATATAATGAAATCTACCAATTGCTATGTAAACTTATTGCTATATAATGACATCTACCGATTGCTGTGTAATTCTGTCAACTGGTTTCCTGTGTCCAAAAGCAGAGCAAAGAATAGTAACACTATAACCTCCATTGCATGGCATTAGAGAGTTGTGCATGAGACTAGCAATCTCATGTAAAACAAATTACTACAGAAATTATTACTGCAAAAGCCTACCAAGTGCTTTGCCCTTTGCCACAGGCTTCTAACATAAGGCCAACTGTAGTGGTGGCCCTATGCTCTGGCTGCGGTGAAAAGGGAACTAGAGGGGGAGTGGGGATACTATAGAAACTTTAAGTCACCAAATGTGGACAAGTTACATTTGTTTTAATGGGTGCAATAAACATGTGACCAAATTGATAGTTTCCAATCATTCTGTGTTTTGTCTATGTACAAAAAAACATGGCAAATGATGGAAGGAATATTTTTTTTACTATCCAATCCTGGTTTTCATAATCTCAATATACGAGACATGTTCAAATGAAACCCGCCTCAGTGAATTTATTACAAACATATGAAAGGAACATCAGTAGGTGTAGCAGAATGAAACAAGCAATTGTTATGAAGCATGCGTCGGAGATATGTTGGAAAATGTCGCCATATGCATTCAGACATGCATCCCACTGCTTGGGATGCCGTCCTAGAAAAATGACTGGTTGCTCATTGAACCATTTGGTCATCGAGGCCATGATGTCTGCATCGGAGTCGAATCGCTATCCCTTTGGTGATTTTTTTTAAAGGTCCAAATAAATAAGTCACATGATGACAGATTGGGACTATAGGCTGGGTGTGGCAGAACTTTCAGCCTTTTCCGTGATAACACTTCCTGCACAATTCATCACCCTTCTCTTAATAACGCAGCAAGAGGTTCAAACTTTCACCCAATGCATTCTTCCTTGTGGTGGTGAGTCAGCATCTGTTGGTCCCATTGTGAAGACACCTATTGATATATTGATACTTCAGTTTCTTCCTAAGCACCATGTGAACTTTTCCAAGGGACACAGTGAATTCCTCTGCTATCGAAGGAAAGTTCTGACGAGTATGGCCTTCTGTCACCATACACTGCTTGCATTCTGTGATGGAATATCGACATCCTTCAGCTGTTAGGAACTGAATTACAGCTTGCTGATCAACCATGAACAGATTCCATACCACACCCGTCGTTTTCTCAACAATCTGCAGCAGAACCTATGAATGCGAGGATAATGAACGTGTATACATTTGTACATTAGAATGTGCTTATTTAAGTCAAATGTAACGCCATCATTCTCCTCGCGTGTATGTCCATGTGGCGCAGAACGGATAGGTTTCATTTGAACACGCCTCGCATATTGTTACCGAATTTTCCTATATATTGTTGCCCACTGCCTGAACAAAATTCAAATTAAAAATCTACCCAAGTTAAATTTACCTTGTCCCTGTGTGATTTGTTAAGAGCAGCTATATATGGTGCCTAACTGACTGCAGGTCTACTTAGCTCTAGTCTATTAAGATGGAATCGCACATCAGTAAAAACCACTCTCCGAGAAACTAGTTGTATACAGACTCAGTAGAGTCTTTTAAACTAGTATAAAGTAAAGACGTTAAGTTATATGTTAAATCAATTAAGAACCACGATTCTCACAATTGTATCATTATTTTCTAGTTCGATGGCCACCATTTATGAATCTTTCCAGTCCAAATGACTTTGGCTTGAATAACACCAGGAACTTTTACCTTCAGGTCGAAGATGGTGTTGACATTGGAGTTTGGTAAGTTTACTCAAAGCTGTTGAATGTATTCATAAATTAGCAATGCAAGTACTATGTGTATGCTGATTTAAATTATTTGTTAGTGTCTCATCTTCATTCACCTTCAGATTACACATCTCTCCCTCATAAAGATGATGGTCTGTCTCAGAATTCTCTCAAGACCTTGCACTTTATCTTTCAGCAGGGTTAGAGAGGTCCAGTTTCATTCTCCTGCTCTCATGGGCCATATGTTCTACTGTTTGTCTGTTCTCACCACAAGGGCACATGCCTGTGTGTTCAGTTTAAAATTTATTAAAAAGATGGTGTCTGAGTCTGTATTGCACAGCTTGCAGTCTGAATATTGTTGCTTAATATGTTCATTGTAAAAAGTAGTATTCGTCTGTTATGTGAGCATGTATGTGTTCTCTGTACCATTTATCTCTGAGACTGTTTCATTGTATTTACTTCTCCGTTGTCCTTTCTTCAGTTTGTGGCCTGCTTCCTTATTCTTTGACTAATCTATATGTCTCCCCCTTTCCAGATATATTGCAGTGGACAGAAATCCACTGTACTTTCATACTGTTGAAATTATTGGTAGTTCAACTTTCCAGTTTGTTGTTTTCTGTAGTTTCTGAAGGTCAGTATAACTGATAGAGAATTTGTGCTGAACACTATTTTATCTGTCATGGTCTTTGTTGTACAATTTATTCATTTTATCTGCACTCTATGTCTGTCTATCTTTCCTTTAATGTAATCATTTATATATACACGAGCAAGGGGCTGGCCTCAATGTCGGTGGATTAAGGGTGTCTCTGACACTCTTAGGAAGTTCCACCTAATGACAGCACAAGCCTCCCACCTGGTAATGACAATAAATCTACGCATCCTGCCTCTGCGACACATCATGGCAAGAGTGGGACAAAATATGATCTATATATATATATATATATATATATATATATATATATAGATCTTCTTTTGTTCTACTCTTGACGAAATAGTGAAAATGTTAAGAAACAACAGATATATATATATATATATTCGTTCCTTCTGTCACTTTTTTTTCTCATCTCCAGCATTGCATTGTGTGACATGCATATACTTTTATAGTTTGCTTATTTTAAATAATTATTGACTTCAGATTTTGAGTTTCTAATAATATTGACATCTCTTGAATTCTGACTCTATCCAAAGTCCCATTCTGTTTATGTTGTATTAATTTTATTTTATTTTCAGCAAATGTAAATGTGCTGTTCTGAATGGATTATTTAAATCTTACATTAACATATGTTCTGGCAATATTGTTGTATTTACCATGTATAGATACACTTAACTTTATTCACATTCTTTTTTCCTTGTGAATTGACATCTTTCAAACCATGAAAAAAACAAATTATTCTTGTTTTACTTCCTGGTGTATCTTGATTTGCGGAGTTGAGTTTAGATCATTCTTTCAAACCCAGTTAGCTACTGCACACTCAGTAATGTGCACAATGTCATTCAATAATAAATGTAATGTGACCTTTCAGTTGTCAATAGCTATAATTGTTTTGTCCTGTGATATAAACAGACTTGCAGCTATTTTTACTATTAGTCCAGTTGATTATTTTGATTATTTAACCACTGTTGTTCCAGTTGGTATCTCCCTGGATTATTTAACCACTCTTTTTTTCAAGTTATCTCCCTTGATTATTTAACCTTGATTAATTTCAGGCATATCCTTCCCTCACATATGAAGGCCAGACAAAAAGGCATTCCTTGTGAACACTTTGAAGATGAACTGGGTGATGGAAACATGATATTCCTTTATCTCCATGGCAATGGTGGAACCAGGCATGTTTATTTTTTCTGTAACCATAACAACACTGCATTTAGATATATTTCATATCTCATTTGTTTTTAAGGTGTGTGTAGCTGTATTGACTTGTATAACCACTTGATCCACAATATTGTGTATTCTTTGCTCTGTATAAAACATATGGTCATCTTGCAGGAAGTCTGTATCTAAGAATGTGTAGTGGTTATTTGTAGCAATGCTTTTGCATGATAATGCTGGTCTCCTGCACAGCCTTCTTAGTTTGCCTTTTACAACATGCTTGTGGAAAGTTGCAGTGGTTCTGTTTCAACTACGGGTTCTTTTCAGATGTCTCATTCACACCTGACAGAGCAGGTACTTACTACACATTGTCGAGAATAAATGAAATGACAGTATTTGGACTACAAACAGGCCATGCAGACTTTAAAAAAATAACCTTTAGGGACATGTATATCCTTGTGAGGAGGACCAACAATATACATGTTTTCTATATCTACTCAAGACACAGTTACGATATGGCTCTTTCCAGCCCAATTGAGGGATAAACTAGAAGCCTGAGACCACCAGTTTAATGGAAAAATTAGATATGATTATTTTAGAGTTCTTCTGCGTCCGTTCTCAGTCTTCCGCTACCAAACCCGGAACAGGGCTTTGCCAGTAGCAGGATGTATCTGAAGAACGAAATGCGTTTTGTCGCTAGTTTACAGCTTGACTCTGATATTTTCTCCTACAGCCTGACACATCCGTCTTCGGCAGCTATTTTAGAGTAAATCAAGAGGAAGATATTGTAGAGCATGATCACTAGTTCTTTAAATCTTGTCAGTATTATCTTTCCTTCTTGTAACTGTTATCATAATGTTTATATTTCAGAGGTGCATACCACAGGGTGCAATTATACAAGCTGTTATCCAAGTTGGATTTCCATGTCATCACAATTGATTACAGAGGTATGTGTTAACTTCATTTTAGTCATGGTAAGCAAGGAAGAGAAAGGCGTCTAAAGACTATAGGTGATAGGGCCTGGCTTGTTATAGGTTGCTTGACCAATGACCTTGTTTAGAATGTTACAATGGTCCTAATTATTCTTTCGGAGGAAAGAGAAAATAAAACTAAGCAGCCAGTACAACATATGTGTCACAAGTTGGTCCTACTATTATGGTAACACATATCATTTACTTTGCTGTAACTTGCAGCCTACAACATTATATCTGTCATAAGTTGGTCCTACTATATGGCTTGGAGACTTGACATGTAGCCAAGAGTATCATATCCAGACTGCAGATGTCTGCATCGCATACTTCACCCAATAGATGTCCAGTACTAACAGGCTTAGATCTGTGGTGGCTAACATGACTGAAGATTGAGGAGAGATAGTGGAGTCTGGAAATACAACCAGATCTATGCTCAATTGGATGGGTGTGGAAGAAAAGGCTAGTCAGCTGGATTCTCTTTTGCTGATATCAAGATGATGACCAAATATAGAAATAACTACACTGGGGGCATCTATTAGAGCCTTTTGTAACCAAGGATCGGATCAGGTCAAATAATTCATTCAATAGCCTCGTCTAATTCAGCCCATAGGCCTATTGTACTTACCCTGATCTAATAAGTCCATTCTCATCTGAAGTAGTGTTTCTGTTGCATAGAAACCATTACTAAAATTTCACAAAAATTAACATTTTGGTTGGTTTTATGAAAACAAGAGCTTTACATGTATTAGAAATCCATTTCTAATATAGGTACTGCTAAATAATGAGATCTCATTTTTTATTTGGCAACAGTTCATATATCTCTGTAGCTGACATGATTTGAACTGTGAAAGGTTAATGGTGTTGTCAAATAAATAAATTACTCAAATCAAATATGAACACATGGTTTTGAAGAGTAGAATTCAAAATAATGTTTTGCTAGGGAAAATGGACATACAGAAATAGACAAAGATGTGGGTTGCAATAGAAGAAATCAGCACACTGGAAGTGTTTAACACTGCCAATGATGATTCTAAGTTGTCAGCACTGTACAAAAATTATATGATATTGAAGATGATGTTAAAAAAAAGTGACAAATTATTGTTGCTATATTTTCTTGCAGTAGTAATATTCACATTCACCTGTTTTGCACCTTACAAAGCATGGGTTCACCACTGTAGAAAGCCTACCTCAAAGCAATTTATGTGCTCTTGCAGAGCTGGTTTCAGTCAATTTACTTAACATGATGAAGTTACCCATCTCATGTAGAACTCTCTTTAGGTATGAAGAAAAAAAAAGCTCTAATAATATTTTATATTAGATTTCTCATGTTTGAATTAACACAGCTTTAAGTGAAGTGGACTAATATCAGTATAATTCTTCATTTACCTTCGAATATTTGACATTTATGAGCTAGAAATTTCAGATATTTCTATACAGTTTCTAATAGAAGGAAGTAAGCTGCTGCCAAGAGTCACCCTATTCCTTAACTTAACGTTTTTATATTGGTTTAGAAGACTCTGCAGAGTCTGTAATATAAGCAGTTTAATTTACATTACCTTGCTCTAAAAGCTATGTGCATTAAATTTATTCTTAAATGCATTAATTGTCACTACCTCCTGTGGCAATGCATTCCAAGCATTCACCACTCTCTGACTGAAAATATATTTCCTAATATCTGATCTAGACCTCTCTTTAGTTAATTTGTAGTTATGCCCTCTTGTTCTTGTGAGTGGTTGTATTTTGAAAAAGATTTTATAGTCTAATGTATCTGTTCCTCTGATCATCTTATAAACCTGTATTGTCACCTTGAATTCTTCTCCTTTCTAGACAAAGTAGGTCGGGTTTTCTCTTCTCTTTTCTAGACACTGTAGGTCAGGTTTTCTGAGTCTTTCCTCATAATTGTAATTCTGGAATCTCACTATCAGCTTTGTCACTCTTTTTTTGTATTCTTTCCAGCATGTCTATATCTCCTCTATGATAAGGACTCCCCACCTGTACACAGTACTTCAATCTAGGTCCAACTAATACTTTATACAGTTTGACTATCACTTCCTTGCTCCTATGTTTAATATTTCTATTTATCATACCTAACATTGCATTTGCCTTTCTCACTGCTACCTGAACTTGCTCACTCACCTCACCTGTATGATCTATTATAACCCTTAGGTCCTTTTCCTTATCTATCTTTCTAATATTGTTCTCGTCAATTTTGTAATTATGTTCCATATTTGATCTACCCATGTGGATGACTGTACATTTATCTAAATTAAACTCCATTTGCCAGCTTACAGACCATTCTTAAATTTTATCTAAATCCAACCTCAATATATCCACTTCTGCTTTAGATGAGACACTATTGCATAGTTTTGTGGCATCAGCAAATTTTGCAATCATGGTTCCCATATCAATGTCCAAATCATTTATATATATATCAAAGACAAAATTGGTCCCGAGATCTGTGGCACTTCACACCACTCAGAGAACTCCTTTTTTATGCCCACCCTCTGCCTTCTTCTTTCACTTCCATATGCTACGCAGGTCTGTAGCATGTGTTAACAAGGGGGTGGGATGCCAGTGCCACACAGGCCTATAGAGTGCCAATCTTGGATTTATGATAGAGATGGTTTTTCAATCTTTTGTGCCTTGTACACTTGGTCTCATCTTTAGAATTTTTCTTCTTTGTTAAGGGTTAAACTTTCCTTTTGATGCTGCTATTGTATATAATATTTTAGATCTTAAGAGTTGTTGATAAGCATTACATTTATATGACTAGGGTGACCCGTTTTGATTTTTGATAAAAAGGTGGCTTTCTTATAAATGTTTGGGTATCTTCATGTTATTTTGCTGTATTGTATCAAGGTGCTGAGCAGTGCATGAACTGCAGTGACCCATAGCTGATTGTTAGCATCAGGGCCAGCAAACCAGAGCTACCAAGACCCTTCTATAGCTCCACGTGGTGATCCTGGATAACCAGCTACAACAGAGTAGACTGGCTCAGGAGAAGAGATTGAAGAGGGAAGGCTCATCCAGTACTCAAAAATGTTGGATGTGTCAGACTGAAAGGTGCAAACATCACAGTCAAGCTGTAAACTACAACACAACACATTTCTTTCTCTTGACAAGGTCCTGCTTGCTATTTTTTTTAAGCACTGCACCAAGAATTCAAATGAGCATGTCAAGTTGCTACGTTCCATATTTGTGATGGTTCTTGAGTGCTGTTATTACTGAGAGGGCACATATGGAGATAACCACATGTTTCTCTGCCAGCATTTTGCACTTTATGAGGGTTTCCACTGTCTGTTTCACTATAATTATTATAATATTTTCAATTCTAAAAATGTAATTTCAGGATATGGAGATTCAAGTGGGTTCCCAACAGAAGATGGCGTAGTTACAGATGCATATTTTACCTACAAATGGCTGAGAAAAAGGAGTGGAGAATCTAAAATCTTCATTTGGGGCCATTCCTTGGGAACTGGGTATGTGCAGAATAGTGTTACAGCTACTGTATGCTTAATTTACTTTTTTTTTTCCCCTCAGAGAGAATAATTAGTACCATTGTAACATTCTAAACAAGGCAACTTATAACAAGTTTTTCAAAGTACATCTGGCTACAATAACAAGAGGGCACGGCTACAAATTATTTAAAGAAAGATCCAGATTAGATATTAGGAAATATTTTTTTAGCAAGAAAGTGATGAATGCATTGTTTGCGGACAGTTATTTTTAGATCAAGCGAAATAGAAGGAACTGATTGTATACAGACTTTTAAGAACCTTCTAAACCAGTATAAAGAAGTTAAGGTAGGAGGTAAATGTGATAAGTAGGTTAGGTAAGATGGACATGGGAAAAAATTGTTTCTTGTGTAGTTGTAATACTCTTTGTAAAACTGGACCGTAAAAAGTGTTTTGCTTGCTCTCTACCATTCTTCTCTCCCTTCTTTGACATGTCTCAAGTATTCTGTTTTTAGTTTAACCATACCAGCTCTCTAGTTAACAGTATAAGCCATAGGTTCTAACCAAGGTATTGCGACGAAAGATTATAACATATTTTTTTTTTTGGTGTGCGTTCGCCTTATTACTCAATTCCACAAGGCGGTGTGCGTTACACTGTGGTTTTTATTTTGCGCCTGTCGGCCCAGTGCATCCGACTTCAGCATGCATTTTATGTAAGGGTCTGCTTCCTCCTCCATTTTCGAAGGGTTTGCTTCCCCGAGGTAACGGCCGGTGCTGTGATAGGGATCGAACCCAGCACCTTCGGGTCGTGAGCCGTGCCACTAGGCCACGCCGTCCCCTTGATTATAACATGAAAATGGATCAGGGCCACTAGGAAAGACAGAGCGAAAAATGACGAAATAGTGGAAACAGCGCAAAACATGTTATACACAGAAACAACAAAATGAGATATGGCACGGGTGCTCCTGAACCTGCCATCCAGCCTATAAGACCATACATGCTTGGATATCCACATTTGCAATATTCTTTTCATATCAGATAGCGCTTGGTGCTAAAGTTTTATTGTCTGTCTGCTTATTCTTCTTATCTTCAGAAATGCACATTATTTAATTTTTGGCCACATCATATTTGGGGAATTGTATCTAACTTCTTTTTTTTTTTTTTTTTTTTGGACAATGCTACTCCACCCTTTGGATGCTTTTGTTCTGTGTGAATATCGAGTCTGCAATGCCATGTGCTGGAACAACCACTTCTACCCTCGAAGACTCAATCTTTTATTTTATTTCACAGAATAACTACCAAATTGGCCAAAAGACTTTGTGATGAAGGTACACATTTTTTACTCATGATACATTGCCTATGTTAGTTGTTTGTTCATCGTTTTCATTTGTTAGTTCCTGTTGTCACAACCTTCCCCAACCCTGCAGAGAAAGAGAATAATACAGTGGACGAGGAATACATGGCAAAGAATAGTAGGAGGTATAAGTTGTCTCATAGTAGATGCTGCCTTTAGGTGTACATTGTTTGATGCATTGTACTAGATGTTGGAACTTTCTGAGGGTTGTTGGGTAACCAGGTACCTTGCCTTCCCTAAGTCAGGGACTCGTGCACAGATGGGTAGACAGAGCATGTCGAAATGGAAAGCGAACCCGGCCCTTTGTCAGCAAGAGATACGCATTCTTGGAGCTTATTAGCAGAAGCCATAATAACTGGAGCTTCAAGGGCGGAGCTAAAGAGGATCTAACGTAGAAATCTGAGGCAAGCAGTTGTTGGCAGGCTACTGGTTCTACTAGGAACAAAATCCCTAACTTAATTTAAACCGTTCAGCTCCCTGTGGAGTACAAGTCAACAGATACACGCCAACTCGTCCTGTCCTGGGCCATTCATTTCAGCTCTGTCCATGTCTTTCTTGTTTCCTTTATGTTTCTCAAACTCTCTTCTCCGTATCTGTTTTGGACTTCTCTTACTTTGGGTATTCCAGAGCAGAGACCTTCTTTAAATGCTATCAATTGTTTTTCTAAAATGTATGTCATATCCAACATGGGAACAAAATGGGATGGTTGTTCTTTGAATGCCCACAATGAGTAGGGTTTGTTTTTTTTTTTGCGCCCTGAAAAGGTTAGTGGCGGGTTGTCGCAGCTTCCTTACATGCCGAGCATGCTGATGAGGGTGGACCGGGGTCTTCCACACAGTTGTGCTATGCTTAGCTCAATCTGCGTGTCACTCACTACTACAAGGGATTACGCTGATACCTCATATTGTTAGCCAGGCTGCCATAAAAATAGGTCGTTTCCAGGAAGGACTACAAGGAAGTCAAGGTGAGGGTCTTTGCTTGTATGTTTTGCCTGTCCCTAACTAACATGTCCAATCAGTTTGTTTTGCCAGACGAGACATTAGTCTTCCTTTCCAAATGGGATGATAATAATAAATAATATTTGAGATGTGTGGTTTTTATTGCTTAGAAAAAATGCTTGTATTACCAATCATTGTCACTACTCTGTATACAAAAGCTATAATCACAGTAAACTTTATAACATAATTGACTTATCATTGAACTTTCAGGAGACCACCCTGCAGGTATAGTCTTGGAGTCCCCATTCAACAATATGCAGGAAGCTGCAAAACATTATCCTCTTCTTTTTGTGAGTGCAGATATAGTGTTATAGTACTAGTTTTTCTTGTTGCTTGATAAATTTTTTTTTTTTTTTTTTGGTTAAGCGCAAATAGGAATAGCCTTATTGTTCCCTGTATAGCCAGGTGGTTGTTCTATATTATTTTATTTATTGTATTCACTGTATTTTGCTCTTATATGCAGGTGGAGAGGTAGTGGTGGAAGGCCTGACGCACATCTGTAACAAAATATGGGTGACGGGAAACTGGCCGGACTTATGGACAAAATCGTTGGTTATACCGTTACCTAATTCTGGAAACCTAAAGCTGTGCCAAAATTACAGAACAATCAGCCACCCTAGCAAGGCCATCCTTAGAATAATGCTTGACAGATTGAAACCCCAAGCGACGAACATAATTTCTGGTTAGCAGGCAAGGTTCAGACAGGGGAGAAGCACTACCGAACATATCTAATCTAAGTCTGCTAAACAAGAAATATCTGGAAACCGAACATATCTAATCTAAGTCTGCTAAACAAGAAATATCTGGAACAGTAGCAAAAATTGTATCATGTGTTTCTGTCAGTGGCAACTGCAAAATTCTCAAGCAATTTCAGAGCGGAGGCAGAGGCACTGAAGGTTGCAGTAAAAGCAATGCTGACAGGCGAAAGCAATGAAAGCCAGATAGTCCTGTTTACAGCACGTGGTTACAGCACTAAAAAGCCAGAAAAATAGTGAACTTAATGATTTAACAGCAGTACTCTGTCAACTATTCCAGCAGTCTGCACCAAAAAGAGTAGTGGTACAGTGGGTTCCATCCCACTGTAACATCCAAGGCAACAAGGAGGCAGGTAGACAGACTGGCAAAAGAAGGTGCAAGGCTACCACAACCAGATTCTAGTGTGACCTACGAATAGTCCAAAAGGTTTATTAGGGCCAGATACATGGCCAAATGGGAAACAGAACATACTGGCTACACAAAAAATGATGCCTACTACCAGTTGAACAGAAGAGAGCAAGTCGTGGTCTTCAGACTCCGCACAGGCCACAACAGACTGAAGTACCATATATTCAATAAACTGGATATAGGTGGCACTGACGAATGCACCTGTGGTACAGGGAAAATGACTGCTGAACATCTGCTGCAAAATTGCCCGACATACGAGGACCAGAGAAAGCACATGGGGCCAACTCTAGACAAGCTCTATGGCAGTGTCGACAGCCTCAGGATGACAGCTGCTTTCTTCAAACAAATTCAAGTTGATGTCTGACATCGTAAAAAAAAGTAGAAGTATCATGTGTTTGTTGATTTCAAGAAGGTGTTTGCTATGGGTAACCTGCATGAGGAGGTATAAAATCAACGGAAACATTATACAGGTTCTTGAACACCTGTATGACAATGCACCCAGCACAGTTCTTGTGAAGGGGAGGCTGCGAGGGCTGGTTTTGCACATCAGTCGGTGTGAGACAGGGTTGTACACTCTCCCCAACACTTTTCAGCATATTCATTTCTGGGAATTATGAGTGAGGCACTTGGAGATCACCTTGGTACTGTCAATATAGGGGACCGAACGATTACCAACCCTTGTTTTGCAGATCACAGTGACTGGTTGGCGGGCATAGAAGCGGAACTCCGAGAATTGGTCCGAAGGCTCGATGAAACAGCTCTTGAATACGGTATGGAAATTAACGCTGGAAAAACAATTAATGACCGACAACGCTAAGGGCTTCAACGGTCGGATAAAAGCTAATGGCCAGGAACTTGAAGTGGTCGACCATTTTAAATATCTGCCTTCGATTATCAGAGATGAGATGTTTTCTAATATTTCTAAACGTCACGTACAAAGATCGAGCTACAAACGAGGAAATATGAGAAGAAATTACAACAGTAATAGGATCCTTTGAAGACCTCTTGGCAACTGTCAAAAGAAGGAAACTTGCTTGGTATGGGCACATATTGAGATCAAACGGTCTTGCAAATACGATTCTGCACAGAAAGATGCAAGATAGGGCTCTTGAAAACAGATCGTCCTTGTCAAAGCAAGCTGTCTTCACTAGCGTTGAACCCTGGTCACCTGGCCTGTAAAATCCCACTTCCCTGGGCTCCTGAAGAAAAAAAAGCCAAAAATTGACGCCTGAACAAAACTAGTTACAATGACAAAACTAAGTGATCTGTTTCAATTATTGTATCTCAAATAGACTGACCTGATCATCTCCAATATTCCTGTTTATTATGCCAGTCCTCCCAGCATGTAGACCCATCCTTTAGGCACAGATAAGTTTCACAATGTTTACACCAAAATTTTGTCTTTACTTGTTTGAATGGTCTGTCTTTGTAGGCCATATTTGGGAAGTCCTTGACATGCTTGTTAAATTTAAATGCGCATACTACACAAACATTATTTCCTGTAGCTTTTGGAGACATATGGGGATAATGGGAACCAACATTTTGCAGTCTCTGTTGTGTCTCGACACAGTTGTGAAGTTTTGCAGTAGCTGTTCTATAATCCCCAATGAAGGATAAACAAACTTCATTCATGAACATCCCAAATGTCCTGTAGTGTCTTCCTGTTGTATTGGGGGGACTATAATGATCCATAAGTATGTAGGCATTATTTCATGCCCACATAAAGAATTTCACAATTAACCTCCTAGGCCAGCGATAATGCCGTCGTGTCTTGTTAAGACGACAAATTTAGTCGTTGACATATGAGCCCCCCATGAAAGCATTATAGTCAATACAAAGTTGAGGAGTTGGAACATCTACAGCTGTTCCATCCTTTCTTCTCCTTCTAACAGTTCCAATTTATGTTGGGTATTGTAGTTGGATATACAATTTACAGGTCTTTGGTCCATCCAGACAAGGCATACAATGTTGTTTTGGCAAATAAATTCTGAATTACCTCTGTCCATTTTCTTCTTTCCTGCCAGTACTTTTGGATAAAATTTCCTATTTGTCATTGCTGTACCTACAGCAAGTGTACTATAATCAGTGTACAGCTTGTCAAAGAGAGTTACACTGTTGTAGAATCTGTCCATAACAATAATGTGGTTTTTGTTGACCAAATTCCCAGAAGTTAAAATTCTAATAACGACGCTACCAACAACACCAAGATCTGGAATAATATTGTCTGCTTTTCCAGTGTAGATTTCCAGATTCAGAATATATCCAGAGCTTGCTTCACAAGCCATGTAAGCCTTTATTCCCCACTTTATGGGCTTTGACTTGATATACTGTTTGAAGGCAAGCCTGCTCTTCGAGGGGATCATACCTTCGTCTAAGCTCACGTGCTGTGAAGGCGAATAATAGTGCTGAAATTTTGGTAGCAACATATCTAACATAGGCCTTACTTTGTAAAGTTTATCTGCTTTATCCAAAGCCGGGTCCTCATCAACAAGATGAAGAAAAGTCCAGAGAGCAAGGAAGCGATCACGGTCATCACAGTGCGGAAACCAGGAGTATGAGACACGAAGTTAGCAGATGATCTAGACCAGTACTCCTCGTAACGTGGTTTACTCACACTGTGTTCCATTTGAAGACGCAGTCCAAATAATCCTTTCATCTCTGGCACTACTACACTTTAAAAATTTGTGGCATAGTAGCTGGTTGGTTTCTTGCTTCTCACCTGCTCAGCGCGTCGAGTTGTCTGCTCACACAAATTGTGCCAGAAATCATTATCCAGGAAAAGTTCAAAAAATTCACTGGCTTTCCTTTCTGGGTTAATAGTTTCTGGAATGTTCTTAGGGCCTATCTGCTTCATAAATGTTGTGTCTACTGCAGACACAGGTCTGAATATATCTATTGGAGACCAACCTGCATCAAATTTACTAGAGACACTACCTGGGAGACTCCCCCTTCCACGCCCCTGTAAAACAGCCTGATCGCCAGAAAAATCAGGAGCAGGGTAAGATGTAGCTTCATCAGAGTCTAATGAACACATGTTATCACTCAAATGATCATCTGATTCAACTTCTGTATCAGTTTCAGAATAGTTGCTATCTAAATCTAATTCATCGTCCTCCGAATCATTGAGAACAATCTCGACATATTGTTCCATTGTAAGCCTTTTAGAACGCTCATTTATTGGTTTTTCTGCATGTCTTTTCATCGTGAAAATATCGTAAAAATTTGTCACAATGTGATCAGTTCATGAGCACCACCATTTTGAAGTAACATTCCGGAAGTAGTATGCAAATTCTGCCATGTCTACCCATACTATGCTCGTTCTTATATACGTGTGCTCTACAGGCAAACCGGTGACTCGGAGCGCGGGTTATGTACACACACACACACCTGTTCATCGGGATCACGGGTTCAAAGGGTTAAAGAGTAGTCCCGCAGAGACTCTGGGAGATGTAAGATTACTGGGGCAGTTATAAAGTAACAGGAATTTCACGAATAAATTTTTTTTTTTTTTTTACAAAAATGCAAACCATAAATTTTTGTTGTCTTATTTTTTAAAATCCCCCCCCAAAAAACTGATAGCGCCTAGTTGTTTTTTCGCCAGTGCTAATCGACAGCTGGGCTACTAATACTTGGCCACTCCACCCCTGTACATGCAATAACTATTATGAAGTTAATATGCTAACTACTACTTGCTTTATGAATCTGTCTACTAAGAGCTGTGAGAAGTCTTGGTGAGGTCATCATGCACTTAGGATGTTACAGATTAATTTGTAGGCAGCCAAATTTAAAATAATGTATTTTATTATTAGATAATAAGTATGAGAAACAGATCTAGGTGCATATTTTTTTATTTTTTTAGACTTGTTGGTAAGAACCAATTTGGGATTTTTCAATTGACAACCATAGGCATGATATGCACTCTTTTATCAATTGTTTTATAATTTCTCGTCATTTGAATTTATAAAAGAGTATATACCCTGACCTTGGTTGCTAATTGAGAGATCCCTAACTGGACTTTACCAGATTAATAAACGCTTATCTAGATCAGTTTCTCATACATATAATCAAAAAATAAATACACCATTATAAATTAGACTGTCTACAAATTAATCTATAACATTCTAAGGACCTGTCACAGCTCTTATTGGACAAAGCATTGATTCAATTATTGTTTTTCTTATCTGGTAGCCTTACCGTATGCTTCCTTGGTTTGAGTGGGTCTTTGTGGATGGAATTCGGGAACATGGAATCTACTTCAGCAGCGATGAAAAGTATGATTTGATTTCATTGTCATTTTTTCAGAACTTCACTTTCTTCATTTTGATGTTAGTGCATAACTCAAATCATATCCTTAATATACAGCACAGTCATTTCTCACTCTTTCTGGGGTTTGCAAAGGATCCATTTGTATCATACAACAAGCTTATGTATCTGAAAACACCAAACTTTTAACTGATTGCTAATGGCAAGATTGCATACTTATTTTGCTAACCTGCTACTACTTCTTCTGCGTTAATTCTCAATCTCCCGCTACCAAGCCCTGAACAGGGCTTTGCAAGTAGCAGGATGTAGTCCGGAGAACAGATTTGCGCTGTGTCACTAGTTTGCAGTTTGACTACACAGAATGTGGATCCCTGCATGAAGTCATCATTCAAAATGATAAGAGTTAAACACTGCTATTCAGAAACTGAAAAACAAGAAAGCTCCAGGAAAAGAGATCATCACAAATGAAATCAAAGAAATGATTAAAAACCTAGACCAAGGATCAAGAAAAAAACTCCTGAAAATTTTCAATCAATCATGGAGCAAGGGTAAGATCCCAGACCAGTGGCAGGAGGCTATCATTATCCCCATCAGAAAACCCAAAAAAGGACAAGACAAGCAAGGAAAGCTATAGGCCAATAAGCCTACTCAGCTGTTTTGGAAAAGTCATGGAAAAAATGGTAAACGCAAGACTAATAAAACATCTTGAAAAAAACCATCTCCTACTCAATTCACAGTCAGCCTTTAGGAAAAACCGCAACACAGAAGACCAACTAGTGTACCTAACCCAAAAAACAGAAAATGCATTCCAAGATAAGGAAAAAGTACTTGCGGTCTTTGTGGATATGGCAAAAGCTTTTGACAAGGTATGGAGAGGACTCCTTCTAAAACTATTAAACAACAAAATAGAAGGGAGAATGTACAGCTGGATACAAGACTTCCTCCGATACAGAACAGCAAGAGCCAAATTAGATGGATCACTGAGCCATAGAATAACTCTCCAACAAGGCGTACCCCAGGAAGGAGTCATCTATCCTACCATCTTTATGCTGTTCATAAACGACATAGCGAGAAAACTCCCAAAGAAAGTATCCAGTGCCCTACACGCTGATGACTTCACAATGTGGAGTGCTGCAGATAAACTACCAACAGCTGAAAATAGAATGCAGAAAGCACTGAACACTGTTGGAAAATGGGTTACAGATTGGAGATTGCAGATTAACATCTCAAAGACAGTTACAACATGCTTCTCACTGTCCAACACCAAGGATGTAACAAAACTTATTCTAAATGGGAAAGAGCTTGTATAAGAAAATACCCCTGTGTATCACAGAGTTAAAATGGACAAGAGACTCACATGGAGGGAACACATACAGGAGATAGAACAAAAAGCAGCCAGAACAAAATGGGGTGCAAATAGCAACATCCTCAAAAATGTATACACTTGCACAGTCAGGCCAGTACTTAAATACGGCATGACAGCCTGGACCACAGCATCAAAAACAAACATGAAACGCCTAACCAAAATTCAAAATTCAGGCTTAAGGATAATAACAGGAGGAATGAAAACTACAATCCAGAAAATGGAAACATATACAAATATAAGACCCCTAAATAATAGATGAGAGGAAAGAGTGCTGACACATAGTAAAAATATGCTACGCATGCCTGATCATCCCATACATGTCAAACCAAAACACCCAGTTAAAAATAGGCTAAAGAGAACCAGCTTCATTCATATATCAAACCACCTACACCAAAAATATGAAGAACTAATTCCCAACCAACCTACAGAAATAGAAATGCTTATTAACTATGAAGAGCCAAGCTGCAACATAAACATCGAAATAAGTACAGAGATCCCAGGAATAAGAAGAAAAGACCAACACAGTGTCCACGAGCTGAAAATTTTAGCACAAACAATGATTGAGGAGAAATATAATACCAAGGAATGGACACAGGTGTACACAGATGGTTCAGCAGAGGGGGCAGATCGAAACGGGGGAGGAGGCATATTCATAAGACACAAAAGAGGAAATATAACAGAAGAGGTCCTCCCAACAGGAAACTTGTCCACAAACCTTAGAGCAGAATCGATGGCCCTCCTGCGAGCACTGAGAATACTTCAAACAGAAAGGCAACCTCCAACAAAAATAGCTGTATTCACGGACTGCAGAGAACTATTAGAGACAATACAAAAAACAAACAATGAACCGCTGTTATCTGAGATCAGAGCAGAACTGGGGAAACTCCAGAGATCCTCAACAATAGCGCTCCAGTGGATACCCTCCCATTGCGGAATCACAGGAAACGAGAGAGCTGATGCTCTGGCAAAAGATGGCAGCAAAAAGGCACAATTTAATCACAGAGTACCATACAGAGAAATCAAGAACATCATCAGAAATCAGTATATACACCAATGGAGAGAAGACAGAAACATAAGCAATACACCAGACCCAATTCACTATCTCAAAAGAAATCAACAAACTACCTTATTTTGTCTGAGAACTGGACACTGCAGACTACTAGAACATCTATACCGACTGAAGATCTCACACAAGTTGAAGACCTTTGCTCCTCGGGGAACTGAAAGTATTTTGATTGATTATACCATTACCCCATGTATGAGGCTGACAACCTCATATAAACTTCCTTTTCTTTGATCAACTGATGCTATGCTTCTAGCCCGTGAGGTTCATGAAGGAGACTGCGTGGCAGGTCTTCACTGGCCTCCCACAGTTTTTCGAGCCGAGTATGGTCGCTCTCTAGGCCAGGCTGCCTCTCTTTGATCTGTATAAGTAGGGCAGTTCTGCAGAATATGTTCTGATGTTTTGGGTGCTCCACAATCGCACTTGGCAATGTCTCTGATACCCGTTCTGTGAAGGTTGAGTCTGAAGATCTTTGCCCGCCAAGTTTGACTATGTTGTAATTTTCTGGCTTGTATTCTTTGTATCTACATTCCATCCTCGTAGATCGTTTGACGAGGATCTTTGCTTTTTTTTATAGCTCTGTGGATGTCGAGTATGCATGCACATCACATAAACAAAAACCACTGTTGCATTATCCTTAACTTCATCTTCTATGTAGTTTGTATCGTTATAACAAGGAGTCAAATGTAATCGTAATATATTTTTATGAACAGGATATGCGAGATCAAAGTTTATTTATTGACTTCCCTTCCTAAGTATCATCTGTTTTCCTTATTTCAGCATTCTGTCCGTAACATCTTACATTATGATTCTTCACGCAGAAGATGATTATGTTGTTCCTTTTGATCTTGGGATGAAGGTAATACACTGAGCTATTCATTCATTAGTCCAGAATAAAAACTTTAAGTTTGATATGGAATACATAGCCTATAATATTGTATTAGAATGTCTAAATAGTAGAGTGGTAGAGCTGTGTACTGAGTTTGATAACTGCTATCGATACATTTCAGCAATGTTCGTTTTGTGACTACTTTTACCTTGATTGAGTGGTTCTGTGCGAGGGCTGATCTAAAGGTAAAAGAAAATATTGTCATGTGGCTGAAGGCAACCCATGCGGGAAATCAGTTTATTCGTCATCTCGAGACGATGCAGAAAATCACAGGATCAGGAGACAATGCATGTAACACTAAGGTCAACCTTTCACTAGTGCCCCCAACCATTGAAGGGGCTGGCGATTGTAACGTTAAGCAGAATGGAAACAGGTGGTTTTGGGTGATTCAGATGGTAATGGGTACAGTAATATTTTATCACTTAGGGTGGTAATGTCTTATCTTAGTAAATAGTCTATGTAAATAAATGCTATTTGATGTCACATTCATAAATGTATATATGTTGTTGTTTCGAATGCTCACAATGAGTAGGTTACTCTGATGTGCGCCATGGAAAGGGCGTTAAGTGACAGGTTGCAGTAGCTTTCCTCACATCCCAAGCATGCTGATGAAGGTGGACCAGGATCCTCCAGGCGATTGTGCTATGCTTGGTCTCATCTGCATGTTGCTCACTAATACGGAGATCACCTTGTTAGCCAGACTGTTGTCCTCGACAACAGCCCGTTTCCAGGGCGATCAACGAGGCCAGGTTAGGGTCTTGGCCAGTATATTTTTGCTGACCCTGGCTAACATTCTCTGATCAGTGTGTTTTTTCTGACCAGACGTTAGCCTCATCATATATAGTAATTATATCATGTATATGTAGATTTCTCAGTTTTAACAAGATCAGTATGTTTTTCTGTTATATCTCATTTTGTTGCTTGCTTATTTTTGCCAGTTGTACCACAAGGCCAGAGATACAAGAAATTATAAGACAGGAACTGTGGAGTTTGTAGCATTTGGAGCTCATCTTGGACTTGGGCATAAGTTGATCTATAAGGCACCAGAGCTGTCCAACCTTGTCAGGTAAATCTATTATTATTTATTGCAAACACTGAGGAGCTGATTTATAGAAATTAAGGAGAAGGTGTGCATTGCGTGTAAAATTTTATAGAAACATAAACTGATACTCTATTTTCTTCTTTTCCCACTTACAGGAAATTTGTTTCACAGACCAGTTAAGTGGCCCAGACCGCGGAGAGACAATAAGTTTCAAAACATCAATTATCAGCATGGCTATCAGATTAGTCACAGGATGTTATTTCTCTAGGCAGCCTATATTAGGACTAAAGAAATACTGAATATGTAGGTTGAAAAAAAGGTAGATTGCAGTTTTATATGTGGAAAAAAAAGCATTAGTATTCATTCAGTATTCTCTTAACCTGCACTGTGACAAATTATGACAGTTTTAAAATTAATTTTAGATAATGAACATCTTGCTATACATCTTTCAATACAGGTTTCTTTCCAACCTTATATTGAAGTTTAAAACCTAAATGTCTAAAAATTTAAAGAAACACAAAGTATTTTTTAATGGAACACTATTTATTTGTAAATGAGTTTATAATATTAAATATAATCTTTAAAAAAACAAACGGATTTCACACACCAACAAATTAACCTTTTGTAGATATGCTGTGTGTGTACATTAGAGCTTCATTTATGTAGCCAGACTGCAGAATTATAGTCATTTACTGACTTGTTTTATTTATGTGAGCATCCAATACAAGCTGTGGATGCCATTTAGGTCACTTTGTATAAACATGGTCTCAAATGAGGCAATCAGTACCAGGTGGGTGAGGAAGCCATTTGTGCAAAATGAGATACTGCTGTTTAAAGTTTTATGTGAAATGTTATGTCATAACAACTGCTAAATTCTTCTTCCTCTCTGACATTCATCCTGAAAAGGACACTGTGTCATAGTTTACAGTGAGGTTGCGATAATTCAACCTTTCATTCCGATTTCAGCACAACATTTTTGGGACCAGGTGCACCTTTCATATTCTCTTAGTCAGGCTGCATGGTTGCAATCTGTTTCTAGGGTCACGATATGAAGGCCTAATAGGGTTCTGATCTACTATTGGTCGCCGACTCTGATGCAATCAGTAAGAGGCTCACAGCTATCAGTCGCTGGCTGCTGTCAGCTCTTTCACTGCTGCATTTTTGGCCTCAGCTGCTTCAATATATGATTTTAATTTGAAGCATTTTTTAGTAAGAACACAATCCTGTAGAGATGTGCATATTATAGAATGTTTTCAAGCAGACATTGTGCACCAAAAAAAAATAATGTACGATGATCGGCACATGAAAAGTAGGTCATTTCTTTACTTTGCACTAGGTTACCACAGTTGAGTGCACAACACTGATTGGATGGCAGCTGACATTTTGATTTAGTCACAATGCACTTCTTTTTTCTTTTTTAAAGCTGATCTTGTTGTTGAATGCCCACAATGAGTAGGAGGACTCTTTTGTGCGTTCTAAAAAAGACGTTACGTGGAGGGTTGTCGTAGCTTTCCTCACATCCTGAGCATGCTGATGGAGTTGAACCAGGTCTTCCAGGCTGTTGTGCTATGCTTGGCTTCATCTGCGTGTCTCTTACTACTATGGGAATCACATTGATCCCTCACCTCATTAGCCAGTCTGTCGTGAAAACAGGAAGGGCTGCATGGAAGCCGAGGTGAGGATCTTGGTCAGTATATTTTGCCTGACCCTGACAAACATGTCTGATCAGTATGTTGTGCATGACCAGACGCTAGTTGACCATGCAGTATATTGTAAATTCACTAATTCAAACAGTATGGGTGTACCAGCCTTACCTGCATCTCCATGTGTGCAGCCATCTTACAAAGCCTGTATTCATAAATCCTATATTAGCAGATGCTGTTAAAAACTTAACTGTCACCATTACAAGTAGGTTGTAAGCTCTGGAATGGCATACAGCTTGTGGCACATTCATAATATGTTATACAATTTCGTGTGCTTATATAAATAGGAACAAGCAAGTTGTCATTTCATTACTCTGCTAAAGAATTATAGATGACAAAATGAAAATCATCAGAGTTGAGACACTGTACCAAGGATTACCACAGACCAAGAGAGGTGGAGGGAGTTTGTTGCTACCCTAAAAGATGCCATCACAAATAATTGTCACTGACTGCTTTGTCAGTCATTGGCTAAGTATCCTTCTACATCATTCATCCTCAGATTTCTCTTACAAAGACCACCTTTGTTTGTAACCCTGTTTTATCTCCATACAGCTTTCATATCTCATCTCTGTCTCACTATTGTTCTTTCTCTTGTGTGAGCTTACAGCTTTGTAGAATCTGTTCCACGGTCATGGTATGTTTTCCTACATGGACACCTGTCCTAATCCTCATTTGTTTTGAAGATGACCATTGAGTCTATTATGCCCAGTTCTGTCTGAAAATGACCATTGAATCTATTATGCCCAGTTCTGTCTGAAGATGACCATTCAGTCTATTATTCCCAGTTCTGTCTGAAGATGACCATTGAGTCTATTATGCCCAGTTCTGTCTAAAGATTACCATTGAGTCTATTATGCCCAGTTCTGTCTAAAGATTACCATTGAGTCTATTATGCCCAGTTCTGTCTAAAGATTACCATTGAGTCTATAATGCCCAGTTCTGTCTAAAGATGACCATTGAGTCTATTATGCCCAGTTCTGTCTGAAGATGACCATTGAGTCTATTATGCCCAGTTCTGTCTGAAGATGACCATTGAGTCTATTATGCCCAGTTCTGTCTGAAGATGACCATTGAGTCTATTATGCCCAGTTCTGTCTGAAGATGACCATTGAGTCTATTATGCCCAGTTCTGTCTGAAGATGACCATTGAGTCTATTATGCCCAGTTCTGTCTGAAGATGACCATTGAGTCTATTATGCCCAGTTCTGTCTGAAGATGAGAACTTCCTCTTCTTTAGTTAAGTTATAGTAGTTCTCTTTTTGGAAATGGAAACGTTGGCCAGTCCATGTAGTTAGCTTAAATTATGGTCTTTGTCTCAATATGTGTGATGCTCAGGACTGTTTGTGGGGAAGCTCTCTCACATATTGCTAGTCAGTCTGCAGCTTCACTGCTTTTGATATCCTAAGTATTCAAGAAAGAAGTATAGAGGGTGGTGTTCTTTTGTCATCATAACAAACAAGGTACCATTTTTGTAAACGTTTTCCTGGAAAAACAAAATGGAAAGAACCAATGTTAGAATGGTATATTAAAGTCAAACAAAAATTGTCAAGTTTTTGTAGTTTTAATTTAAATTACTTTGACTAAGTTAGTTTAAAACTTGGTATAAAAAAATGCATTTTGAATTTGTTTGTTTGCCATTATAGAAAACTGAGCGTGAATAAAAATAAACAAAACCCTTTGAATGTTCAACAAAAATTCTAAGACAGCTGAATTGCATCGAAAATTGTTTTGTTTTAATAAATATTCTTCTAGTGAGAACCTTTTAGTTGCTTTAACATTCCTGAAGTGAATTTACGACAGATGTAAATAGCATTTATACTGGTGAGGTGACATATTATTTTTCTGTTTGGAAACATCTGAAAAGGGCAGAAGCTACTTAATTATCTTTCTCTTAATTGTCTGAAGTTTAACTAATTATTTATCGAACAATTTAACTGCTATATCATTATTACTGTTGAATGTTGTGCATGTAATGATGAGACAATGAATTATTACCTTATATCATTCCCCGTAAATTGGCTATAAAAAATTGAATTCATCCGGTTTATATGTTTATTGAATGTTTTGTCCTAAGCATGACGTGGATTCTCTTTCTAACCCCTGTGAGTTTTTTTTTTTATATAAGTGACTGCTCATCTCATTAAATTGAACTCTGCTTAACAAAAATCATGTTGTTATTTTTGCCATTAGCTTTCACCAGTTTAGTTTTCATTTGAAGCCTTCATTTAAATTCAAAGTGTATTTATATTCAAATTGTGCATATTTGGTGTTTTTAGTTTTTGCATGTAATCTTTGCTGGATTTGTTTATGACTGAGCAGTTTTTTTTCTTGCCTCCTATATTTTATGTGTCTAAACCAGTATGCACTTATTCCTATTGGTGTTTTTAATGAATAAAATCAACACAAATGTTTGTTTTTTTTAAGTTGCAAGACATTTATTATTTAAAAAAAAATTATGTTTGATATACTATTTTATGATTTATCAGTTATCGTTCTTGAATCTTGTTAAAAGCACATGTGATAACATTTTATAACTGCTGCATTTTATAACAATAATTTATTTAAACAAACTAGACACACACATTCAAGTTTTGTAGCCGGCACAAGACTTATTTTACAACCTGTTAAAGTATGTGAACGGTCTGTTAAACACAATATATGTCTCAGTGTTAATTACTGACTACAGATTTCTTCATTTAAAAAAATTGCAAAGCCTTTTCTTCTTACTCTTTACAGTCAAATCACAACTTTAGAAATTCACAAAAAATGTAAATATCCATCTGATGGAAGAAACTTTTAATTAAATAAAGCTGCGCTGATCATGTACTGGATCTTCAGTCATGTTTTCCCAACACTTGCGTTAAATGTAATTTGGTCAGAAATTATATTTAAACTGTCAATCAAAGTCAAATGGAACTGTAAAGATTTAAACGTCACTTATCTGTAGGTGTTGTTTAGCTGTTTGATACTCTGCCCATCTGCTAGTTCAACTTATAAGTGTTTTTTAGTTAATTGAAATTCTGTATCGAGCGATGCCACAGGAGGCAATCTGATGTCAGAAACAAATTAATTTTTTCTTTGTGATAATGATCATCTTTGCTGTATATATATATATATATATATATATATATATATATATATATATATATATATATATATATATATATGCAGGTCAGAGAGCATTTCTCATTAAACAAACAATTCCTGCTGTTTGTATCATTTTTTTTTGTTGTTGAGAAAATATCTTATTTGTATTGAAAGTGGTAAATTGGATCTCTTCTATCAAAATGTATGAACTGCATCTAACAACTAACCTTAAATGTACATGAAAACTGATCTATTCTAGAACATATCTCAAATATGTAACCTTATATTGATGTGACATTCCTGCTGTACTAAGTTTGTTTTGGCATGACATTTCAAGAATAGAGGGCTCGATATTTATGTAATTGTTGTTCAAAGCTGTTTGTGTTGAGTTGTGTTAACTCTTTAACAACATTTCTTTGTTAGCGAGTTCTTCTTTTGTCGTCTCACTTTCTATCGGGTTGTAACCCAGTGTCGTGGTGTGTATTTGTCTTCGCCTCTCTCGTGGCTCGAGTAACATTTTGCGACAGGTCTTGTTTGCGCTGTCTATTCACCTTTTCCTCGGCCTACCTCTCGCCACTTCTTCCTGATGTTCTCTTGTAGAAGGGTGCATGAACAATGTGGTCTGGTTGCATTCTCAGAATATGGCCAAACCAATTCATTCTCTGGTTATTGATGTACTGTAGGCAGAAAATTGTTCCAACCTTCTCTCGAATACTTTTCATCTTGAGGATATTTTGGTCAGACTATATCTGCAGGCCAGTCGCCATGATGAAGTCTGTAGTCTTCACCAGGTCGGAGTGGCTGACCCACAGCTTTTATCTCAGCCCTGATTTTCCCAGTTCCTGCACCGTAGCTGACATACTCCGTCTTCGGCAGGTCAAGTTGAGTTTGTTTTGGGTTGTCTCCCATAGCCTTTCCACCCTCCGATAGTACCTGAAAGGAAGTAGGTTGGTTTGTCTGCCGTGATTTCCTTCCCGTGGCTAGAGCATATAGCGGCTGTTACCCGCTTAGTGTACCCATCATAGGACACATGGGGATATTTCAGTGGGGAAAGCAGTGCCGCCGGTTGGTCCACGACTGCTTATTCGTCCAGTTATTATACCTGACTTATATCACAGCTGACCTCCAAATCTGGAGGTCGTTCCACTATCCGCCACCTGTGGACGTGCCTGGTTGGGGTAGGTCGCCCCACTATCCGCCACCTGTGGGTGTGCCTGGTTGCCTCTGTTCTCCAGACAAAATACTCATATTTGCGATTTTTTCTCTTCTGGTGTTGTTAGTGTCCTTTCATAGGCACCGCATTTCGCAGGTGGCTAACTTTTGTTCCTGGGTCCTATTAAATGCCCATGTCTCGTATTAATACCACAGGGTTGGGATGATACTATTTATCATCTGCTTTTTCGCTTGGATGGAAATCTTGGGATGTCTTAGTAGTGAAGACGGCTGGTAGGTGACAGTGTTTGCACTGTCTCTCTCTATCGAGTCTCCCGTCCTCAGTAAAAACGTTTCCCAAATGCAAAAATTCTTGTACCTGCTATATTTTTCTTTCATTCACATGAATATCAAGTGTGGTGTGCTTTCTATCTATATTCATTGTCTCTGTTTTTTTGTGTGTTGATATTCATGTCGTACTTTTTACAGTTTAAGTACAGTGAGTCAATATGATGTTGTAGGTTATATTCATTGCGGTGATCAAACATTGGTCATCTTCAAAGAGTAATTCATTGGTACTTTCCTGTTTTGTATTTGCCTCCTTGGTGATTTTATTCAAATAACTGACAAAGAGGAGTAAGGAGAGAACACAACCCTGTCTGACGCCTGATGAAATGGGGAACCACTCCAATATACCTTCTGTTGTTCTTACTGCACTCTGGCTGTCCTGACATAGGGCTTTGATGTTACTAAGGGGAGAACCTTGTTGGCAGGATCTCCCATAATTTATTTTAGTTGACTCTTATCACACACCTTTTCTTGATCTATGAATATGAGACTGTTAAAAAAAAGTTAAGATCCCATCAGGCCATGCAGCACATAGGAAATATGGTGTTAGGCCCATATTATTTTGTAACCCACAGCACTTAGTGGATGATGTGGTCAGCATCACGCCGGCCGCCTTGACTTTGCGGACTGAACCGGTACCCATTTAAGGCTGGGTCAAGCCAGGAGCCATTGCAGTCTGAAAAAACATTTCCACTTCAACTGGTGAATGAACCCAGAACCATTCAGATGTGAAACCTAATGATTTAAGAGCAGTACTCTGTCAACTATGCCAGCAGTCCGCACCAAAAAGAGTACTGGTACAGTGGGTTCCACCCAACTGTAACATTCAAGGCAACGAGGAGGCTAGATACATGACCAAATGGGAAACAGAACATACTGGCTACACAAAAAACGATGCCTATTACCAGTTGAACAGAAGAGAGCAGGTCGTGGTCTTCAGACTTCGCACTGGCCACAATAGACTGAGGTACCACCTATTCAATAAATTGAAGATAGGTGGCACTGACGAATGCATGTGCGGTACCGGGAAAATGACCGCTGAACATCTGCTGCAAAACTGCCCGACATACGAGGATCAGAGAAAGCAGATGTGGCCATCACCAGTGGCAACACTAGGCAAGCTCTATGACAGTTTTGACAGCCTCAGGATGACCGCTGCTTTTTTTGAAAAAATAAAGGTTGACGTCTGACAGCGTACGAAGAAGAAGATGCGAAACCAGCGTACTAACCACTGCGCTACGTGCTCCATAAATATGGGACTGTTGTTTCCATCCTATTCTATAGACTGTTTGCAAATTGTCTCAATATAAATATTGTGTCTGTGCAGCTCATTCTTTTCCTAAACCCGAACTGATTATTTCCTAGTTGGAGTTCCAGTATCAGTTTTGCTCTTCTTTCTAGTCATCATCATGTAGCATGTCCCTTGTAGAACGTCGCTCCCATCACAGTCTGTCTGAAAGAAACTCGTTCCCTTGCCAAAACACCATCTTCCGCCACTGTCATACTCAGGCATTCCTGGATATCTTGGTGCCATCGTCTTCTTGGTCTGCCCTTTCCTCTTTTGCCTGGCACCATATCTTCCATCACCGTTCTCTCAAGACCGTTGTGTCTCTTGATGTGACCAAAGTATTTGCATTTTCTAGCCAAAATGGAATTGATAAACCAGTTCTCTATGCTCAGCTCTTGCCGAATGTCTACATTTGTTCTTTTCTCTGTCCAGGGTATTCTGAGGATCTTTCTGTAACATTTTGACTCGAAGGATTCGATTCTTTGTCTAGAAGTTTTGGTAATCGTCCATGCTTCACAGCCATAAGCTGCCACAGTAGTATCTTTGCATAAATCTTGCCTATGTGGCTTAGAAGAGATTCCCTTATGTTTTGTACTCATGCTTGTTGCCTTTATTTTTCCAAATGTGAACGATGATTGCTCGCTGCTAATCTGTCGCTACATTAAATATTCTGGTCAGGCAGTCAACTGCAGTTGTCCTGCAGGCTAGTAGCACTTCTGTTGTGATACCATCTATGCCTGCTACTATATTTTTCTTGCTATCTCGCAGGGCTGCTTCGACTTTTGATTTTAATAATTGTAAGCCACATGCTGTTTCATTATCTATCTGGTGCTATGCTGGTTCACACTGTCCCGGGTTTAGCAACTCGCTAAAGTATTCTCTCTATCTTTTTCTTATGTCTTGGCTGCTGGTGAGTGGTTCTATAAACTTATTGTTAAGTGAAAGTGGCTTTTCTTACATCTCAAAGCATACTTGAAAAGTTTGATTGGAGTTCTTCTGGATGTAGTGCAATGAAAAACTCTCCAATAAGCTCACCACTATGGGTATAACAATCCTCACCTGGTTGGCCAGACTGCTATGACAGTCTGTTTCCAGGTACATAAATTGAAGATTATGGGGAGTCTTGATTTGCAGCTCCCAACAATCATGTAATGTCATCTTTTGAAAACATTGTTTTAGATACTGATCATAAGCTTTATTATGCTCTGTGACAGCCAGTTATGTGTGCAAACTTGGTTTTCTGATCTTTCAAATATTGTTGATATCAATGCAAAATGTACATAATGCACTATTTATTTGTAAATAAATAAAAATTGTTATGGTACATATCATCTGTGTTGGCAGTGAGATTCTCTTCATTGTCTTATTTCTGTCATCATATGGCCTATTTCACTTTGGCAGAATCTGGAGACCACCACCACTACATCTAATCTCTTTGCAGTAATCCTGCATTGAAGCATGTATATGCAAGGCTGTGATGATTTCTGTGATTATTTGTTTTATAAGATGATTTTGCTAGCCACATGCACAACACTACTTAGTCACCTTTTATGACAAGCATTGCAAGCTGCAGTGAGTCTTTTTCGTTCCTGCCGAATAATAGACCTGAATTCCACACAAGGAATTGCTGATTGTAATCAGATATATACCCCTAGAGTCGGCCGTCCATCATATTAGTGTAGGTTATTTACTGCTGCACTTGTCCCTCTTGAGTCTATGGTAACAATGGCTGTAACAATTATTTTCTATTTTGAATTATTTTCTTATGATCCACCAATAAAGTGTTGGAAATTCTGGCTTTCTCTTTATATGTTCTTTGTTAGGTGTTCTTAGGGTTCCCCACTTATTTTCTCCCTGGTGCATGTCTGGTTCTTCAAACTGGCTGCTAAAAATAAATAAATGGAAAAGAACACACACCATCTTCCCCAACTTACCCAGGAGTTACCCTATGCCAACATCTGACTTGGAAATTTCAAATGTCACAGCTATGGGTGAGACTGCATATGTCCATCATGAAGAAATTGGCTGCTACCACATTGGACGCTGATAAAAGTGCCCTCAAGAAGTTATATACAGATAGTTAAACCAGTCTTGGTATATGCCATTGTAGCTGGGTTCACAGCATCATAATCCAACTTTGACAAAATAGGAAGCCCCCAAAACCAAGCAGCATGCATTATAACAAGAACCTCAAAGTCCAAAGAAATAAAAGACCTGGAAACCATTACAGGGCTGCAACCAATAGACAATAGATGAAATAACAAAATCCTTCAGCAGGCAAAAAAATTCTGACTATGGGTCACCTTATATACCAAAGACTAGGGAGAGGAGCGTAAAAGCGAAGTAAGTTTGTAGTCCAAGCAAAAGACAAAATCAGGAATAATGCTGCACTTGTAAAGACAACCATAAAACCAATGACAGAATGCTCTATCTGACCAGTCTGGAAAAGAAGACTTTTTCCCAAGTTTTTCCAACATTGAAGACAGTCACAGACAGAAGAGTACAGAATACACATAACCACCTAATAAATCAACCATGAATTTCCACCAAAATCTTGGACTCATACATATGTGGATGGCTCAGCAAAACGTGGAATATTAAATGGGGAAAGAGCAATGTCATAAACCTAAAATATCTTTTTTTTTTAGATATACTTAACAGCAGTTGCCACAGGATACTGCTGCAGTAACTTCAATGCTGAAGCTAGAGCCCTTAGGCAGGCAGTCAAAAACCTCAAACTATAATGAGCTCGAACGCTTGACCTAGTACTGCAAAAGAAGCACAATTCAGTGGATATGAACCCACAACGAAGAAGTAGACATATTTGCTAAAGAAATAGGAATCATGCTGCAATGCGACACAGCAACAACATATGACGACACAAAAACAATTACAAAAATGGTCAAGAGACCATTGTGGTCATACAGAAAATAATGCGTACCACCGACACTCCGGCTACACACAGAGCACAACAGACTTGAGACATCTTTATAATATATTCAAGATTGGACTACAGACTTTTGTACTAGTGGCAAAACCCCCAATAACAGAACAATTATTGCGGTCCTGTCCATCATACACTAGCGAAAGAAGTAGCACATGGCTACGACCAATATCTTCCATGAAAAACTATCAGAGGTGCAGAGCTTCGGGTAATCCTGCCTTTGTTAGAGCTTCGGGTAGTCCTGCCTTTGTTAGAGTCATTCCAATCAAAGTCTGAAGAAGAATCTTTAGTTTTCTACATTCTGTTTTTCTTGTTTGCCAAGGTGGATGGTAATGTATCTTCAGCTGTCTGTCTCGTGCCATGTTGGTACACTGTCAGACTGTGTCCCGACCACATTCTGATGTTGTCTGTATCTCTGACTCTCCTACCCTCCATTTTTCCTTCTAATATAACCTTCAGCAAACTATCATGTCTCAGCCTGACGAAAATATTTTGTTTTTCTGATTATTTTTCTTCAGAAGCGTCTTCTCTACCTTGAATTTTTCCAGGACCTCACAATTTGTTTTCCTATCTTTCCAAGGAAAGGCAGAGGGACCACATATTCAATATGAGGAATATCCATGAAAAATGTAGAGAGTTTAATGTAGACCTGTACACATGTTTTATTGATTACACCAAGGCTTTCATTACGGTAAAACATCAAAATCTATGGAACATCATGAAGGAAATGGGGTTTCCTGTGCATATTGTACATCTCATTTTGCAAGACTACCACAACCAGATTCTAGTGTGACCTACAAAGAGTTCAAAAGGCTTATTAGGGCCAGATATATGGCCAAATGGGAAACAGAACATACTGGCTTCACAAAAAATGATGCCTATTACCAGTTGAACAGAAGAGAGCAGGTCGTGGTCTTCAGACTCCGCACATGCCACAACAGACTGAGGTACCACCTATTCAATAAGCTGAAGATAGGTGGCACTGACGAATGCACTTGTGGTACCGGGAAAATGACCGCTGAACATCTGCTGCAAAACTGCCCGATATACGAGGACCAGAGAAAGCACACGTGGCCATCACCAGTGGCAACACTGGACACGCTCTATGGCAGTGTCGACCGCCTCAGGATGACCGCTGCTTTCTTCGAACAAATACGGGTTGACGTCTGACAGCGTATGAAGAAGAAGAAGAAGTATATCTCATATAAACATTATACCAAGATCAACGAGCAGCTGTCCAAGTGGCTGGGCAATCATGGACAAACATCAGATTGGTTCGCAGTACAAAAGGGAGTAAGACAGGGATGTATCCTCACCTGATCTATACAACATATATGCGGAACGGAATGTATGAGGAATGTTAGAGAAGACGAGAACATTGACAGTTTTAATACATTTACGATTGGCGGGTACGAGATTCCAGAGTTACGATACGCAGATGACACAATGATACTATCAAGAAGTGCAAAAGGGCTAGAGCAGCTAATTTCAGCCGTAAATAGACACAGTAAAATCAAAACCTGTTTATAAACATGAATAAAACAATGATAATGACCACCGACAAAACACAATGTCAACATAAATATACAGTGGGTGGTGAGCAAATAGATCAGGTCACGTATTCTGAATATCTGGGCTCAGAAAATGCTGAACTTATGATTTAAGAGCAGTACCATGCAAGCAGTCCGCACCAAAAAGAGTAGTGGTACAGTGGGTTCCATCCCACTGTAACATCCAAGGCAACGAGGAGGCAGACAGACTGGCAAAAGAAGGTGCAAGACCCACAACCAGATTCTAGTGTGACCTACGAAGAGTCCAAAAGGTTTATTGGGGCCAAATGGGAAACAGAACATACTGGCTACACAAAAAATTATGCCTACTACCAGTTGAACAGAAAAGAGCAGGTCGTGGTCTTCAGACTCCGCACAGGGCACAACAAACTGAGTTACCATCTATTCAATAAACTGAAGATAGGTGGCACTGACGAATGCACCTGTGGTACAGGGAAAATGACCGCTGAACATCTGCTGCAAAATTGCCCGACATACGAGGACCAGAGAAAGCACATGTGGCCATCACCAGTGCCAACACTAGACAAGCTCTATGGCAGTGTCGACAGCCTCAGGATGACAGCTGCTTTCTTTGAACAAATTCAAGTTGACGTCTGACAGCGTACGAAGAAGAGGAACAATATCTGGGCTCCAGAATTGACAAAAATGGTGACTGCTTGAAAGAAATCAGAAGAAGACTAGCCATGGCAATGTAGACACTGAACAGCCTGAAGAAATGGCAGACCACCAACAAAACGACAACAGTAAAAGTCTTGAATGCCTGTGTTTTTCCTGTGGCAGCTTATGGCTGCGAATCATGGACGATTACCAAAACTTTTAGACACAGAATCAAATCCTTCGAGTCAAAATATTACAGAAAGATCCTCAGAATACCATGGGCAGAGAAAAAGACAAATTTAGACATTCGGCAGGTGTTGAGCATAGAGAACTGGTTTATCCATTCCATTTTGTCCAGAAAATGTAAATACTTTGGTCACATCAAGAGACATAACGGTCTTGAGGGAACAATGATGGAAGATGTGGTACCAGGTAAAAGCGGCAGGGGTAGACCAAGAAGACGATGGCACCAAGATATCCAGGAATGACTGGTTGAGGCTGGAGTTTTGGCAAGGGAACGAGTTTCTTTCAGACAGACCGTGATAGGAGTGACGTTCTATAAAGTGCATGCTACATGATGATCCTTCCAGGTCTTCTGAAGACTCACATTTCAAATCCTCGTCTGGGGACGACGTGGGCTAGTGGATAAGTGGCACGGCTCGCAACCAGAAGGTGCTGGGTTAGATCCCCATCACAGCACCGGCCGTTGTCCCGAGGAAGCAAACCCTTAGAAAATGCAGGACGAAGCAGACCCTTACGTAAAATGCATGCTGAAGTCGGATGCACTGGGTCGACAGGCGCAATATAAAAACCACAGTGCAACGCACACCGCCTTGGGGAATAGATAAATAAGGCGAACGCAAAACAAACAAAAAATCCTCGTCTCTATTTTCTTTATCAGGGTCCATGTTACTACTCCATACAAATACATGGCACTCTCTCTTGTCTCCCAGCCCCCAATATACGCCGTAGGCACCTGACGTAAAAAGTGTTGAGCCACCGATCCTGATTAGTTCAAGTGCTCCAATTCTCGCTCTTATACATGAGAATGCCAAGAACGAAGGTCTGTACCTTGGTGTAGTGAGACAGTGCATTTTTATCCAAGACTCTCTTCGTCAAGCGGACCATGACGGTACTTGCTCTGCCAAGCCTACTGTCTATCGAGTGGGAGAGTGTTGCTGATAGCAGACTTCAGATAAGTGAAGTTGTTGACAACCTCCAGAGTAACACCATCAATCTTTATTTGGGGAGGAGGAGTGGTAATACCCTGCACGCAGACCTTCGTCATGTCGTCTTATGGTGAGCCCAAACTGCTTGCACCCCTGAAGGGCAGGCAGTCGATCTCCTCGAGGAGTTTTCGAATTTACCCTTTCTACTAACCAAGTCGAAGGCCTTGGTGAGGTCTAGAAACATCATATAGAGCGACTGGCCTGTTCTCTGCACTTCTCCTGGATAAGGCGAAGAAAAACGATCATGTCCGTTGTCGATCTATCTTCAGTCCACTTGAGTCAATAGACGTCGTGGGAAGGTGTGACCTCCTTTGTCTCATTTTTTTAGGGGAGGCGAAAACCCGCTGGTGAATTTCCAGGTCAATCACAGTATCTGTTAGCCCCTGAAATATACGATCGTCTATTTTGGGGAATGATGGTGGTGGAGCGTAAATTAGAGCAAGGTAGAACGGCGGCCTGTCAGGCGCCATCTATGTCGCTCCGCTAACCACTAAATCAAGACCTGATGTTATAGCCACACATTCCCCATTTTGCTACATACCCCTTTTTGTCGATCTACCCATTCTAAAGCCACACTGGGATTCTGGGTAAACCCTATCCGCGAGCAGTTTCAACCTGTTGAGTAACATACGAGCATAAACTTTGCCTTCACCGTTCAGGAGCGAGATCCCTCTATAATTATTGCAGTCCCCGCGGTCACCCTTTGTTTTATTTTTGTAAATCGTCGCAATGATAGCGTCACGCATATCTTGGTGGACTGCACATTCCTCCCAGTAAAGGCATAGGAGGTCCTACACCGGCTGAGCCAGTGCTGATTTCTCATATTTGATGGCTTCGGGTGGGATACCATCTCCACCTGGTGCTTTGCCATTTGAGAGGTATTCCATAGCCTTGACCAGCTCGTCCTAGGTCTAGAAAGGAGATAGAGAAAAACAAAAAGGAAGATGTTACAGAGTTGTGAAAAAGGACTCGGGACAAGAGGACATAAGGTGCATTTGTCGAAGACGTACAGAGAGTTGTGAAAGAGGACTCGGGACAAGAGGACATAAGGTGCATTTGTTAAAGACATGCAGAGAGTTGTGGAAGAGGATTCGGGACAAGAGGACATAAGGTGCATTTGTCGAAGATGTGCGTCATAGCGAATTCTAAAGGTTTTGATTGGTTAAATGGTCGATTGATATAAGAGAAATCGCACACGTCATTTCAACATCCAACATTTAGCCCACAGACGAAAACTACTTTGGCAGCAGAAGCTAATGTGTAATGTAGAGAACAAATGATAGCCCAATAGTTTGTTTGTGCTAGAGAGAGCGTCTATGTACATGGTGAGGTTGTTTAAACAAGATTTTATATGGCTCATGAAAGATTAATCGATGTCTGTCTATCTATGAGCTTACCTTTCACTCGAAGATAAACTACTTCATTTCTTAGTTCAAACTATTTACATTTCTTTATCGTAAATCTATTGTATTATCTGTGTATCTACCATGTTTGTCTTCAGTACCTTAAGGGACGGTTCAGTGAGTTATCTGCAAAATAAAGTGAGCTTTACAGCCAACATCAGCTTAGTTAGTTCTTCTGTGTTTAATTACATAGAACGGACAGCATACAATATGATTCATTAGATGAGGGAAGCATACAAGTTAGGAAATTCCCTACCGGTCCATTATGAGCTCACCCACATTGTGACTGAAAGAGAACCAAAGAAAGCTGCTGGACATGTAACAGGCAATGTAGAATGATTGGACCTGGGACCAGCTACTCAAAGCGAAGAACGGCATGTGTCAGAAAGGTAGGGATACAAACAATAGTTTTTGTATTATTTGGTTGAAAATCTTTTTCTTCGTTCGTTCTCAATCTCCCGCTACCAAGCCTTGAAAGGTGATCTGTAAGTAGCAGGATGCAGTAGGGAAAACGGAATGCGTTGTGTCGTAGTTTAAAAAATGACTACGTATTTGCACCTTTCGGTCCGACACATTCAACTTCAGCACGGCTGAATATGAATAGTGGTTATTAACAATTCAGTCGAATATGGTTACGAAAAGTAAGTGAATGTTGGCGTTGTGTTCAGTGCATCTAACTACTACATTTCCTGTAATTATAAAGTAATCAACAAATTATGGCGTTTCAAATTGTTACATTGTTTAAAAAAAAGTGGACCAAATATCACAAATCCGTTTAATACTTCGAACTAATCACTAAATTCTTTTAAAATTCGTTTCAAGTCATTGCTGCAAAAAAGGCATTTGCTTTTAATAATACGATCCTCTCAACATTCTCTGCCAAAAGCTAACATATGATATCTGAAAATGTGTTGCTGGCAGTGCTAAACCACAGCCTACTGGCTAAATGGTCGTTCTCTTGTTGGAGACGTAGCGAGTTATCGTTGTGCACAGCTGTGGATAACATGAATCATTGTCAACATTGTTGTATCACCACAATATTGGATCTGGATCAATAACCTCCAGTACACACATTTCATTCAGAAACACAACCAGCTGATCATCAATAAGGTTTAAGGTACTGGTTTCTGATTGGCTGTTGCATGTTTGCTCAGAATCCCACCAGGACCAACAATCATCGAATGTGATCTTATTCTTTTAATGCTCATGTTTCATTTCCACACTGTTGTCCTTGACAATGTTGATGTCTTGGTATTCCTACGTTGCTGATACAACTGTTACTATTTCCCCGTATGCCTATATTTTTGTGTATTTAGGTTCGCATGTTAAGTTTAAACAACAGATCTAATCCTGCAGAAACAACTAACAGTTCATGATAAAACAGACCAAAAAAGCCTCTGTTACAAAGCTTATATAATTTCTGCAACCATTTATTATGTATTCCATCATCATACATATGTCCTTCTCCAGATACAGCAAGATAGCTTGAATGGCTGCCAACGCCATTGATAAACATGCATTTACACTGCTGATCCCCAAGACTTCAGTAACGTCAAAAGGAGAATTGAAATGGAAAATATTCAAACGTTGTGGGTCAAAAATTATCACGCCACCCATTGACCTGCCTATTCGTTTGTATTCAAGTACAAGACGCAAAGGTCAGCTGTTCAATCCAAGACTCCCGAAGTCTTTCACCAAGGCGAGTGAGGTTACAAACCTGGATTTCCTGTTCGCTGACGAATGCGTCCTTAACACCTCCTCATAACAAGATATGCAACCCACCACGACAGAGTTTTGACTGTATGCAGTAACTTTTGTCACACGATCAACACCTGAAAAATTGAGTTACTCTTCCAGCATGCTCCTGTGAAGCTGTGCAATGAACCAAATATTTTAATACAGAACCAACGTTTCCAGGCAGTCGATAGTTTCAGCTATACAGGAATACCAATATCGACTTTGAGGTTTACAGCAGGATTGCAAAGGCGAGCTCTGCGTTTGGGAGGCTGCAAGCAAACGGTTTGGAGCCGACCGAGAATCAGTGTCGCCACCGAGGTTAAAGTGTATTATGATGTAGAGTTAACCACTCTGCTGCATGTTTACCAAACATGGACAGTGTATACCAGACAGCTATATCGTTTTCACTTGTCGCAAGTTGCTCAGGATCGGGTGGCAGGAGACACTGCTTAACTCTGAAACTCTTAGTTTGACTAGCATGTTGAGTATTCATACTTTTCTGCAAAAAGATAAGATGATCGGGACATTTTGTTTGCATGTTCGATGAGCACATCCCCATGCAGCTGTTATACAATGATCTCAGTACAGGCAGACGATCATTAGGATGACGGAATAAAGATGCTGAACAGCGCATGAACTGCAGCGGTCAGCGACCCATAGCTGACTGTTAGCGTCAGGGCCAGCAAACCAGAGCTACCAAGACCCTTCTACACCCCCACGTGGTGATCCTGAATAACAGGCTACAACAATGCCGAAGACGGATGTGTCGGACCGAAAGGTGCAGATATCGCAGCCAAGCTGTAAACTAGCGACACAACGCATTCCGTTCTCCTGACTACATCCTGCTACTTGCAAAACCCTGTTCAGGGATTGGTAGCGGGAGATTGAGAACGAACGCAGAAGAAGAAGAAGGCTGCAACAGAGCAGACTGGCTAAGGAGAAGGGATCGAAGAGGGAAGGCTAACCCGGTACTCAAAATATGCCTGCTGAAGTCGGATGTGTTGGACCTAAAGGTGCAAATATCGCAGTCAGGCTGTAAACTACGACACAACGCATTCCGTTCTCTAGACTACATTCTGCTACTTAGGCCCGTGTCAGGGTTTGGTAGCGGGAGATTGAGAATGAACGAAACCAAGCCATTAGGAAGACAAGAACGCTACAGAAACTCATTGAAAGTGGCTATGAAAAGCTTCAACATTGATGTCCCCTACTGAGAGTTGCTTGCACAGAACTGTCCCACCTGGTGCGCTAGAATCACCAAAGGTCCTCACTTATATATATATATACACACACACGCACACACACACTCACACATATATATATAAAGAATTAAATTGGTCCTTAGGCTTAGTATTCTCTTCAGGAACAACATTTAAGTCGTTATAAATAGTTATTATATCTGTTTATTCCACTATCCAAGGTTCGCTCTCAAAAAGAAATGATAATTGAATATAACACCACAGGACTCGGATTCCTATTGCAACATAACATTGCTGCAGACGACAGTAAAGAAATAAATCGCCTTGGCTGGTTTAATCGGAACATGATCGATATGTGCGCCGTCACTATAGCAAGATCTCGATCAATTGGTGGTTCGTTAAACATGATCTATCCATTCACTGTCTGGTGCTATAAATCGGCGATTAATATACAAAGTTATTTATGATACGAATGCACAGGTAAACTGTGTCTAAAAGTGTTATCTTTGCCCAACATAGCTGGGCCAGTCGAATGTGTGCAAACAGTATAAGAAGAACACGATGAACTGTTCCTTTAGTGAAAAGACGATATTAAGTAGAAAAATACACACATGAAGACTATGACATGCAAAGCAGACGGCTATAGGTTGTGGGTTTCGGTGGTTTTTTTTTGCGTTTTCCTTTCCTAACACTGAGTCTGGTACCCATTTACAGCTGGAGAAACTGGATGAAGTAGGAACCGGTAATTAAACCGGGCACCCTTTTGCGGAGAAAAGCTAGCGCTCTAGGCATTCTGCTACTAAGAAGACCCTACACACACACACACACACTCAACGGCCTTAAGACACGCGGAACTCAAGATATTAAAGGAATACGGGAATGTTCCCGTTATTATAGACGCAACAAGCAGGCTACGCTATTGGGCATTGATAACCTGGGTTATTAATAAACGAGAATAAAACACTCTTTCAGGTTGAATGCACTTGCTGTCTGGCGTGTGTATTAACCCTCTGTTGAAACCCAATCCTAGGGTTTCATGATCTTCAATAGGAATTCTATTGGTAAGAGGGTATCGTGAATAGCAGACATCGGCAGGCACGGATTTGATTTTGAATCGGTGAACTCTTTTTAAGGTAAATAAGTGATTTATTTGTTGATTCTGTCGGTAAATTTAAAAGAGAGAATTTCATTGAGAATTTCGCAACGGGAGGAAGGATATTCATAGAAACTACGGAGTCTAGATTCGATCAGCGGGAGAGGATACATGGAGGCTGGCTATGCTGTGACGCATGTGGAGAGTAAACAATTGGCAAGCAAAAATATATCAGGTTGGTGGGTTAATGTCATTGTAGAAATATCAGAGCCAGTCTTATACCACACGCGGGCGATATTCTCTTTCGGTTTACAAGATTAGATGTATGATCACGCTTAATTCTTCACAGTAGTTTGGAATGTCGAATCGTTGCATAATTTATTGGATATGAAAAATTGATCAGAGAAACCAAAGCTGTACAGCTCCATGTTTGCGACTGTTCAGTTGTTTGTAAAGGTAAGATTTGAATATATCTTCTCTACAAGCTAACACTGAAGCAGACGTTGGTAAAGGCTCTACGTTTCTATATGTTCTGTGCAAGAGATTTGAGTTATTTCTTGCTTTCGTGTGATCTCTTTCACTTTGATCCTTTTTGCTTAATGAAAAACAAAACAAAAAAATGTTTCTGTGCAATTTCTGGTATTCAATTTTATTGATGCTCAAATACATATATATAAAGGTGGGTATAGCAAGGGACGGGGTGTGTGTGTGTTCCATTTTATTTTTATTGCTCTATCTTTTCACCTCAAGACCATATTGAGAGCGTCCGTTTTTGTACATTTCAAATATAAGTCCGGCTCCAAACGATACCATCTTCTCTTTCTATTGTTACCAAATATTTTTAAGCATGAATGTTGTTGATCCGTGTGAGATTAAAGATTTATATATTATAAACTTTCCTTCTTTGGAATTCAAAATTGTTCTCTTATACACAGTTCAAAAAATGATCTTAGACATTTGTTATTAAAATGAACCGTCACACTGGTCATCATCAGGGCTATCAAGGCCAAAATCATAGAAGGTACTAGAAACAATGGCAGACCTCCAGTCAATAGATGATAGACGAGACATGCAAGCAATGCTGCAGGCATACAAGAGACTCATGAACCACCCAATGCACCAAAGAATGAACAGTCAAGAAAAGGACAGACTTAAGAGGACTAACTTCGCGTCAAACTCAGAGAGATTGACATTCAAGGACCCAGTGATGTCACAAACAAAACCAAGGCCCATACAAACAGTTTTCACTACTCTCCCCTAGGTATACACTCCTACAGATAATAGAAAAAAAATAGAATGGGTCAAAGAAAAAGGAGAACAGACAGATCTGCAGAAGACACGTATTACAGAAGTGTACATATATGCTAATTATCCAGCAAACAGGGTGTACACATGACTTTACAGAAGGCTCAGCTACAAGTATCACCCGGTGGAGATGAGCAGGAGAAGTGATCAGACAAATAAAAAGGAAAAAAGGTAACTCAGTTCAAAGCTACAGGTATGTTCTCAAGCAACAACAAAGTCGAAATTGAAACTCTTAGACCGCAGCTGAAATGGTTCTACAACACAAAAACCGTATGCGTAGGAAAATCGGGATACTAAATGATGCACATCGCGGCACTCAAATCCCACAAGAACACTCAACAAAACGAATTGAGGACAGCCTTGACGAAAATGTCTCACGGATTCCAGGAAACTGCTATTAAGTGGATGTCATCCCAATGTAACATCATAGGAAACGAGGAGGCCGGCAGTATATCCAAAGAGGGAGCAAAACTGATACAGGAAGAATGCCTAGTCAACCATGAAGAAGCAAAAGCCATACTCATAGAGCAATACAATGTAAAGTGTGAGGAAGAACACACCAAATACCACGCAGAGGGCGGATACTTCAAACTGTCTAGAAAAGACCAAGTTATCATACCACGGATCTGAACTAGACACAATAGAATGAGACATCAGCTATACACCAAATTCAAGATATGTACCACCAGCTTATGCTACTGCGGAATGGCAAACATGACAGCAGCACATGTACTTCAGGACCGCACACAGATCTGAGGAGAAAGATATGGTCCACGCTGACTCACCTCGAGGAATACAATGTACAGCGATATTGAGGCACTGAAAAAGACAGCCGAATTTATTGAAGAATCCGGAGTCCAAGTTTAATGAGCAATGATCCCAGAAGTAGTAAAAGAAAATGAAGAAAAAGAAAAAGAAGAAGAATAGCAAGAAGAAGAAGAAGACGGAGAAGAAGTACAATAACAACAACAAGAACAACAGCAACAAGAAGAAGAATAAGAAGAAGAACAACAACAAGATTAACAGCAACAAGAATAAGAAGAAGAACAACAACAAGATTAACAGCAACAAGAATAAGAAGAAGAACAACAACAAGAATAAGAAGAAGAACAACAACAAGATTAACAGCAACACGAATAAGAAGAAGAACAACAACAAGATTAACAGCAACACGAATAAGAAGAAGAACAACAACAAGATTAACAGCAACAAGAATAAGAAGAAGAACAACAACAAGATTAACAGCAACAAGAATAAGAAGAAGAACAACAACAAGATTAACAGCAACAAGAATAAGAAGAAGAACAACAACAAGATTAACAGCAACACGAATAAGAAGAAGAACAACAACAAGATTAACAGCAAGAAGAAGAAGAATAACAACAACAAGATTAACAGCAAGAAGAAGAAGAAGAAGAATAACAACACAACAAGATTAACAGCAAGAAGAAGAAGAATAACAACAACAAGATTAACAGCAAGAAGAAGAAGAAGAACAACAACACAGCAAGATTAACAGCAAGAAGAAGAAGAAGAATAACAACACAGCAAGATTAACAGCAAGAAGAAGAAGAAGAATAACAACAACAAGATTAACAGCAAGAAGAAGAAGAAGAATAACTGGCCTAGGGGTGAAACTCGCTCGGTTTTCACAATCCCAACACACTGGGTTCGATTCCCACCGTGGCAGTGGCGACAGCCTCAGGATGACCGCCGCTTTTTTCGAAAAAATAATGGTTACTGTCTGACTGCGTACGCAGAAGAAGAAGAAGAAGAAGATTCCCACCGTGTCCTATTTGGCAGACACTTCAATTTTTTTTTCTCGGGTGATTGCTCATTCACGTACGAAAAGTAATGGCAATGTGTAGTGACAACTAAACGGGAGATTAACCCCAGGTTGATTCACACTGATTACTATCACAGCTGCTAGTTTAAAACTAAGCGACACCTGATCCCAAAGGAAGGTGGGACCAGAGTGCCTGCATCCTGAGTTACCTCCAATCGTCATGACTTATGTCTTGCCACTGGTCAAAGGTAGCACGGGACGAGAGAGTGAGGTTGATGACAGCGCAGTTCTTTCTCACTATAATCCAAATACAACGCAAGTTACATCATCAAGAAAAAAACCTAATACACTAATACACGGCTAGTGCAGGTATGTAAACATTGAACATTCTTTATGCGCGTGGAAATATTTGTGGAAACTTTCAAGATATTTTTTGAAGCTGCAATTTGAAGTGCATTGGGATATTTACAGTAAGCTTATATTGATTAGAGGCGGGTTGTCGAATGGTTTGTATACTAATATTCTGACACAGCTTCAAAACCTCAGTAAAGCATACGATTTTTTCTTAATCAAAGGTTATTTTTTTTATAAAGTGTCGTGAACACTACGTTGCGACTGCATAAGCAAACGGCCTTTATTTGAGATACCCAGAAAAAAAAACTACACAAGCACTGACTGAACCCATGCATACACTGACGGTTCTACAACAAACGCCACAGAAAATGGAGCGGGAGGGGTACATTTTGAGCCTAACAAATGGTGGAAAGATAACACTATCAATGGCAACGGAAAAATTCTCAAGGAATTTCAGAGGCAGAGGCATTGAAAGCTGCAGTAGAAGCTATGCTGACATGAGAAAGCAACGAGAGCCAGATAGCCTTTTTTACAGATCCCCTGTCCGTGATTACAGCACTAAAAAGCCAGAAAAATACATAATTAAATTACCCAAGATCAGTACTCTGTTAACTATGCCAGCAGTCCCCACCAAAAAGAGTCATAGAACAGTGAGATCCATCCCACTGTAGCAACCAAGGCAACGAGGAGGACTGACGAAATAAGGTGGAAGGTTACCCCAACCAGATTTAATTGTGACGTACGATGAGTCCAACAGGTTTATTTGTGCCAGATACATGGACAAATGGGAAACAGAGCATACTGGCTACACAAAAAGTTATGCTTATTACCAGTTGAACAGAAGAGAGCAGGTGGTGGTCTTCAAATTCCGCATAGGCCACAAAAGGCTGAAGTACCATCTATTCAATAACTGAAGATATGTGCTACTGAATAATGCACCTAGGGTACTGGAAAAATTATCCCTAAACATCCCACATACAAGGACCAGAGAAAGCACATCACCAGTGCCAACACTGGACAAGCTCTATGGCAGTGACAACACAGATCCACTGAGGACCAGATCACTCTCATAGCGCAGGAAATAGAGGATGCTCACCAAGAGAAAAAGCATACAGTAGTGGTTTGAGTGGATCTAGAGAAGGCATTTGACAAGGTGTGGAAAGAGGGACTTAAAGTCAAGCTACGAAGAAGTGAAGTATCTGAGAAAATGTACAGATGGATCAGCCACTTCCTCGAAAACAGAACAGCCAGAGTTCAAGTACAAGGGCAGATGAGCAAAAAGGTGACACTGGAGCAAGGAGTACCCCAAGGTGGAGTACTGCCACCCATACATTTTCTGGTGTATATAAACAACATAACATAAAATATACAAAAAAGAGTCCACAGCTCCATGCTTACAGACGATCTAGCTTTGTAGACCTCTGAAGAAAATCTCACCGTAGCAAAAATCGGATGCAGCAGGCCCTAACATCGCTGGACGAGTGGGCGAAAACATGGCTGGTCAAAATAAATAAAGAAAAAACATAATGTACGATACTCTCCCTTTCAAATAAACCACAGAACACCAAAATAAGTCTTAATGGCAAATATCTGTCGCTGAACGACAACCCAAACTACTTGGACTTCCACATTTGATCGGCGCATGACATGGAAAACTCTGATCGAGAGAAACCGAAGGAAAGCAAGACAAAGAATGGCAATCATGAGGAAATTTCCTGGCACAAGCTGGGGAGCGGATGAAAGAATACCGAAGAAACTGTACACTGGAAGAGTGAGACCAGTTTTCGAGTATGGCATTGCGGCATGGACAACAGCAGCAAAGGCGAACTTTTATAAAATCAGTAAACTTCAAAATCAAGCCATGAGATAACAGGAGGCATCAAGTCAACGCCAGTTGTAGAACTTGAAAAGATTACAAATCTGCAATCCATGACCGACAGAAGAGACTGCAGAGCCCAGCAGCAAGCAGAGAAACTAAGAGGACTGACAGACCATCCAATGCATCAGAGACTAAATGGATTTGGAAAAGGGAGACTAAAGCGGAGAAACGTTGTAGAAATAGACAAAACAAAGATGAGCGAAGACCCTATGAACACCGTAACAACACCAAAGCCCATCCTTACTGTACGCAAACCCACATGGAAGCAGCATATATTTCCAGAGGCGGTAGAAAATATACCAGGTATCGGATACAAGAACAGCCAGACTAAAAAGGAAAGAAGAGACATAACCCCGAGGTACATAGAGAAAAACTACCCATGCACGGACTGGATCCATGCATACACTGACGGTTCTGCAACAAACACAACTCAGAATGGAGGGGGAGGGGTATTCCTGAGCCTAACAAACGGTAGAAAAACAACACTGTCAGTGGCAACTGGAAAATGCTCAAGCAATTTCAGAGCTGAAGCAGATGCATTGAAGGATGCAGTAGAAGCAATGCTGACAGGCAAAAGCAATGAAAGCCAGATAGTCTTGTTTACAGATGCCCTGTCCGTGGTTACAGCACTAAAAAGCCAGAAAAATACAGAACTTAATGACTTAAAAGCAGTACTCTGTCAACTATGCCAGCATTCCACACCCAAAAGAGTAGTGGTACAGTGGGTTCCACCCAACTGTAACATTCAAGGCAACGAGGAGGCAGACGGACTGGCAAAAGAAGGTGCAATGTTACCACAACCAGATTCTAGTGTGACCTACGAAGAGTTCAAAAGGTTTACTAGGGTCAGTTGCATAGCCAAATGGGAAACAGACCATACTGGCTACATAAAAAATGATGCCTATTACCAGTTGAACAGAAGCGAGCAGGTCGTGGTCTTCAGACTCCGCACAGGCCACAACAGACTGAGTTACCATCTATTCAATAAACTGAAGATAGGTGCTACTGACGAATGCATCTGTGGTACAGGGAAAATGACCCCTGAACATCTGCTGCAAAATAACCCGACATACGAGGACCAGAGAAAGCACAAGTGGCCATCACCAGTGCCAACACTATACACGCTCTATGGCAGTATCGACAGCCTCGGGATGACTGTTGCTTTCTTCGAACAATTCAAGTTGACGTATGACAGCGTACGTAGAAGAAGAAGAAGAAGAAGAAGAAGAAGAAGAAGAAGAAGAAGAACCGGTACCCATTTTAAGGCTGGGTCGACCCGGGAGCCATTTCCGCCTCAAATGAGGAATGAACTCAGGACCACTCAGATGCGAAGCCAGTTCGCTAACCACTACGCTACGCTACTGTGTGTGAAATGCCAAGGTTGTGATTAAAATGTCTGATTCTTCGATTGACCTGGATGTTACTTAGAGCTGCTTTTGTTGCTGCTGCTATTGTTGTTTTGAAGATGCTGTTGTTGCTGGTGATGTTGTTGTTTAAAGATGATACAGTTTCTGCTGCTATTATTGTTTTGAAGATGTTGTTGTTGCTGGTGATGTTGTTGTTTTGAAGATGATGTTGTTGCTGGTGATGTTGTTGTTTGAAGATGATGTTGTTGCTGGTGATGTTGTTGTTTAAAGATGATGTTGTTGCTGGTAATGTTGTTGTTTGAAGACGCTTGCTGCTGCTGTTATTGTTGTTTGAAGATGCTGTTGTTGCTGCTGCTATTATTGTTTTGAAGATGATGTTGTTGCTGGTGATGTTGTTGTTTGAAGATGATGTTGTTGCTGGTGATGTTGTTGTTTGAAGATGATGTTGTTGCTGATGATGTTGTTGTTTGAAGATGATGTTGTTGCTGCTGCTATTGTTGTTTTGAAGATGATGTTGTTGCTGGTGATGTTGTTGTTTTGAAGATGATGTTGTTGCTGGTGATGTTGTTGTTTGAAGATGATGTTGTTGTTGGTGATGTTGTTGTTTGAAGATGATGTTGTTGCTGGAGATTTTGTTGTTTTGAAGATGCTGTAGTTGTTACTGCTATTGTTGTTTGAAGATGTTGATGCTGCTATTATTGTTTGAAGATGTTGATGCTGCTATTATTGTTTGAAGATGCTGTTGTTGTTGCTGCTATTATTGTTTGAAGATGATGGTGTTGTTGCTGCTATTGTTGTTTGAAGATGCTGTTGTTGCTGGTGATGTTGTTGTTTGAAGATGCTGTTGTTGTTGCTGGTGATGTTGTTGTTTGAAGACGCTGTTGTTGTTGCTGGTGATGTTGTTGTTTGAAGACGCTTGCTGCTGCTATTGTTGTTTGAAGATGCTGTTGTTGTTGCTGGGGATGTTGTTGTTTGAAGACGCTGTTGTTGTTGCTGGTGATGTTGTTGTTTGAAGACGCTGTTGTTGTTGCTGGTGATGTTGTTGTTTGAAGACGCTTGCTGCTGCTATTGTTGTTTGAAGATGCTGTTGTTGTTGCTGGTGATGTTGTTGTTTGAAGACGCTTGCTGCTGCTATTGTTGTTTGAAGATGCTGTTGTTGTTGCTGGGGATGTTGTTGTTTGAAGACGCTGTTGTTGTTGCAGGTGATGTTGTTGTTTGAAGACGCTGTTGTTGTTGCTGCTGCTATTGTTGTTTGAAGATGCTCGTGCTTGTTTTTTTTAAATTTATTAATTTGATATATATAAATATGTAAATACATTCTATTAGGAAGGTATTGTAAAACGTTTTTTTAAGATGTGCATCTGCATCGGTACAACTTGTAATAACCTTGCGTACACACTCCTTTCGTTACCTTTTGTGCTGTAGTAATATATAAATATACCCGAACACATTGTTCGGCCAACTCTTGTGGGTCGATCAAACAATATTGATCCAGCTCACCGGAGACGGGTGTCCATTATTCAGAGCCGATGGATGTGTACATTAATCACCAACGTAGAATGGTTTGCTAACGGCAGATCAATTAACCGCTGGTTTGTCATTCAGAGGTTGTGGCAGCTCATTATTGTTTAAGCTGAACTGCTAAATTAATTCCTTCTTCTACTTATTTTTTCTTCTTCGTTTGTTAATTCTCAATCTTCTGCTACTAAGCCCTAAAAATGGCTTTACAAGTAGCAGAATGTTGTCTGGAGAACGGAATACGATGTGTCGTGTAATTTACAGATTGACTACGATATTTTAACTTTTCAGTGAGACACATCCAACTTCAGCAGGCGTTTTTGACAACCGGGTTAGCCTTTCCTTTTCGATCCCTTCTCCTTAGCCAGTCTACCCTGTTGCAGTATGTTATCCAGGATCACTGTTTGAGGGCGTAGAAGAGTCTTGATAGTTCTGGTTCGCTGGCCCTGACGCTAGCAGTCAGCTATGGGTCGCTGACCGCTGCAGCTCGTGCACTGCTCAGCATCTTGATCCCGCTCTAGATTTAAATGGCTTGTTTCAATAGCAGTGAGAAATGCCGAGGAGGCACCTGAGGATCTATATAGAATCGCTCTGATAAAATTCAAGACAATCCTCGAGATAGTTACAACTGAAGCTTGCGTTGGATGTTCTAATTCCGAGAATGAAATCAATGACTGTTAAAACAACATTGTGATCGAGGAATCACAGGCAGCGTTTGAGAATTCAAAAGGGTCACAGTCGACAGTGAAAAAATACAGAGGCATTTCCCTCCTTGGTTTGTCGAACAACTCCTGATCTAGGATACTGGACCAGAGACTAACACGTCTGACTGAGCCACAGATGGGTTACACCCAATGCAGTTTCAGAGCAAAGAAAAGTACGAAATATCATATTTTCAAACTCAGAAATCTTGAGTGGAAAAACTCTTGAGTATGATAACGAAATGCACCTGTTTCCTAGGCCTGGAGGGAGCGCACTTGAATATGAAACCAGTTTATATATTGGAACTGACGTTTTTGACGATATGGGCCTCATTACATGATTGGAGAGTTTTGTGGAGATTGTATCTCCATGACGAACGCCAAGTTGTATTGCTAAATTTATTGGCTGATAGGATATGGTAATCGCTGTTGAGCAGGCCTCATCTATCTCTTCTATCAGCTGAACATACATTTTTTTAATACCCTTATTTCTCATGGTTGTATTGGAATGAAAGCAAAAAGTTCGGATGGTAGTTCACCAAATTCCATCCATGTTATCTTAGGTATCGACACAAACACTGTATTGGGCGGTTTTTTGTTAACTACACATTTGATACGAAGAGGTCAATGTAATAACTCTTAGACTTTCTCTTTTTCATGTAAATACGTCATGATGGTCTCTTCTTCATTCTTTTCAATATTTTATCAGATTCTTCGACTAATGAAAATCTTTTCTACATTTGATTATGCTTTACCTCATCTTGGCTGCTTTGGAAATTTTATGCAAACTATACACCTCATATCTGCTTGTCCCGCTTGCATAGCTCGGCCTAATTGAACAGATCGCTATCTTTGAGCCTTATCCTCGAAGCCAGAAGTTTGCGGGTGTTATCATTAATACAACTGCATTTGGTCGAGTTAGACATTTTTGCAACCATTACTCAGTTGTTGAGCCTTTCAGTCGACTGTCCCATGTGACTGGTAGGAGATCCTCTTCTTTTTCTTCTGCGTTCATCTAAATCTTCCGCTACCAAGCCCTGAACAGGGCTTTTCTAGTAGCAGGATGTAGTCCGGAGAATGGAATGCGTTGTGTCGCTAGTTTACAGCTTGACTGTGATATTTGCACCTTTCAGTCCGACACATCCGTCTTCAGCAGAGTAAGAGATCCTCCGCATTGCCAACTATGCTGCGACTTTGTTCTATCAACCTAGCAACATCAAGTATTTTGGGGGGGGGGGGGGGGGGGACTGGCTTTCGTGGAGAATATTGTTCATATTTATCTTGCTCCAACTGACCCACGGTGACTGTCTGTACCTGGCAGATGCAGTTAGTAACGAACTTTACGAGTATATCATTGCTCAGCGCGTAGTCAATGTTACCTTAGTTTCCCAGTTCGGGGAGAGCCATGTCCACCTTTTTCCAGCCGATATCGTGGAGCAGGCATTCATGATTTGCAGTTTCTGCATGTCATTAACAAAGACAGGTAAACGCTCTCCTCATTCATTCCTTGTGTTGTTAGAGAAAATGCCACGGTGGCCTTGGCCTTGCTGTTTTGGTCCTCGAAATGAAACGAAAAACTCTGGATGTTTGTTTGTTGTTTGTGTTCCTCCATTTTTAAAACTCATTTTGTTATATTTTGCTGTGAATGAAATTCTGATTGTTCTTCTAAATCGCATCCTTGCGACTCCAATTGGTCTTCTTGTCTTTTTAGTGCAGCCTTTCTCAACTTTTTATTTTTTTAATCGTGGGTGCACCCTGGAAAATATTTTCAGGCCTAAAGAAACTTCGACTCAAAAACTATTATATCTACAATAATTGTGTGTGTTCTAGCGTGACCAGTAAGGCATACAAATAATCTTAGAATGGCTGTCTATGATTGTTTAAATAGATGTAATGTTATTATACACATATTCACAACATACACACATTTAATGACAATGTTGAATAGTACAACTGCAACGAATCATAGATCAAAATGACGTCTGCGACTTGCAGACATATCTGATTGGTCTTATTTTTCCTTTCTTTTTGTTCTGTTTATGCCTTTCAGCGTCAGGTTATGAAAAGGTTTCTTGACCGGGCCCTTGAATGTGCTTCGTACATGGGGAGCTTTACTGCTTCTGTTATTTCTGCTATCCATCTTTTGAGTGGGCGGCCCTTGACTTTGTATTCATTGTTTCTGTAAAGCATTACTTTCTGAGGGGTACTATCTGGTGTTTGACGTGTCACGTGGTCAAACCATTTGATTTGCTGTCTCTTGATGAGGTCAAGCACTGGTGTTGTACCTGTTTGTCTCCTAATATCTTCGTTTTTTATTCTGTCCATTCTTGTTATTCCAAGCATTCTGCGCAAGCATTTCATATATGTTGTTAAATGTGTTTTTTATCTATGTTTGTTAATGACCATTTCTGGCACATATAGCATAATGTGGGTAGGAATATTGTGTTATATAGTGTTCTTTTTTAATCCATTGTCACGTGTTTACATTACAATATCGGAAAGATTTGCCCTATGATTTGACTTGCATTTGACTTACATCTGTTTTGGATTTCGGTGTCGCCTTTGCCGTCTGCTGAGATTATGTTACCCAGGTACGTGAAATTGTTCAGCTGTTTTACTTGTTGGTTTTGTAGGAATTGTATTTTGTATGAATGGTCTATGCACACAACTGTGAGCTTAGTCTTTAAAAAGTTACGCTTATTTTACTAAATTTCCACTTCTCGCAGAACCCCAAATGACTTCTCGCGAAACTCTTGGTGATAAACCCAAAATTACTGATTGTCCATTGTTTACTTAATCTATTTTCTGTTGACCCAGTTGCTAAAACTACTATTAATTTAAAAAACATGTCTTTGAACTCAACAGATTTCAAGGTTTAGAGGTCACATAAATCGACGACGCAATGCAGAAGCGACATCAGGTTCTGCTGAGCAACAATCATGAGTTTCTTGTCAGCGAGATTCCAATGGATGCCACTATGGAAGCCATTCGTGGAAAACGGATTCTAAATTGGCATGACTTCGAGCAACTGAAGACTCTACGACACCAAGGTCGACGTGCTATCGCAAGGTAGGAAGTAAGAGCTAAATTACAACATTTCTAAGCCTTTCCTATAATAATTAATATAGTTTACTAGATTTGTTGAATGGAAAAACTTTATATATCTTTGTTGATCGACAAGTGCAAAATGTGTTATCAATTATTGGGGAGTACTTTCCCAACTAACTTTCCGAATTGTCAACATTGAGTAGTACTGACGTCACTTAGTAAACCATAGTCTCGATGCGACATATGTTATGTTACTTGCAGCCAGTTCCGCTGATTTCATTGGACCTTTAATAATTAGCTAGCTCAGAGTTTTTGCAACCTGTAAATGTAAACCGAAATTCTTCCTTTGGACCACTATCGATGAAACATTAAAATTGAAATGTAAGTTTTTTTGCAAAATCAACGTGTTTGAGTATATCTTTAAGACAAAGTCAGACTAAAAATAAACGTGTTCACACACCGATGAATGCTCATGTAGGAAGCCAGAGCCTGAACACATTTGACAGGAAATCATCCAAAGGAAAAGAAAGTACTCCATCAAGAGGGATAATGGCGCGATGCAGAAAAATCTATAAGATATATGCTGACTTACCTGCTTTATGAAAACCGCCAGATACGGTAGTTGGACAATGTACGAACAAAGTAAGACCCCACAGATGGCAGCATATATGAGAAACTACAAAATTCATATCTTTGGCCTGATTGACTAAAGGTGAAAAGGAGTTCAGATGATAAAACTAAGCACAAGAGAAATGCTTTCTTTCTTCAAGGCACACCGACGAAGGCGCACAGCATAATGAACGCGTAACACTGATGGTATAAAAAGAAGCCCAAAGTCACGTATAGAAGGGGGCGGGGGTAGGTTACAGAATGAAACTAGCTACTCTCATAACTACTGCTACGAAGATAAGAAAAACAATATCTAATGACATGCACTAACTAATGACACGGAAGACTCAATGAAAAAAAATATGTTACACCAGACCTCAAAGTATCATGGATTAAGAGGAAAGGAAAATCGTTCTGATTTTGATGGGAGACTAATGCTAATGTTAGAAATGATGCTATTGGCTTTCATGAGATCACGTGAAAACATGGAATCTGGTCTAAACATTAAAATGGTGGGTTTCTTATGGACTAATGCGCTCTAAATCAACTGGTGATATGTGACATCGTGTTTCCAGATAAACGGGTGTACAGAGCAACATGTGTGTCACCAAACTACAAGAGAGAAAAGCAGATTAACCATATATGTACAAATAAAGAGTTCAGATCATCGTTACACAATGGGAAAGTATGTAAAGGAGCAGACATGACATATAACGTCCACAATCTCCTGATATCCAAAAACAAATGAAAAGTAAAGGTATACACCATGTAAACACAGAAAACCGTTTATGTTGATTTATTCGGCAACAAGGACATACACTTTATGTCATGATATCAAGTAGGTACCAAGTGTTAAAACAACTAAACGAAATAGTAGATGCAGTATGCACTGCCAATAGATACAAAATATATGGAACCAGTCCTGTGGGGAAGTCAACACGAGAACGCCAACACAGAACATGTATAACAGCAAAACTCATAGCCCAGTTAACAGGAGTACATTGAAGAGGGTAGATTTGAAAAGAAGAAAACTCAGAAATACTAGATTCAAGACTCAAATACACTGAAGCAAAAACAAAAAGCGAAGGAAAAACATTTAACAAGATAGACAGAGGAGGATGCAGCAAACAGAAACATGAAAGAAATGTACAGCAGCGTAAAGAAACTAACAAAGAAAATGTAAGCAAGTTGAAGTTTTTGCGGCTCAAAATGTCCACAGGATAAGGTAGCCAGCCACATGCCCAACCCTAATTAGTTTTACGACATGTTTGGTATGTTCTCAGTGTTATTATTCGTTGCTCCCCTTTCAGTATTCGACAACTTAGTTCTTAGTCGATCTGAACTTCTACAGTGGCAGAGGCCCCAGTACATGTCCCACTTAATCGACCTGTACTTCTACAGTGACAGATGCCCCTGTACAGGTCCCAACTCTGGTATGACCTGGATGTAACCAGAAGGAGGATTTCCTGTTTAGCGGGCTAACCTCGAGCAGCTTATTGCTCCGCTACGTTTGGGACAAGTTCCGCAGAGGGTGGTTAACCGATGTGTGAGTCCATCTTAATAGACTCAAACACCACAGTAAAGTAGACCCGCAGCCTGCTATGTGCCATCTATGCTGCTATAAACAAACCACCTAATCATGGCCGGTTTTATGCCACGTCACACAGTTAGTCGCCTATTACGACATGCTCTATGTGAGGCAGTGGTGCTATTCTTGTCTTTGTCATGCACAAAGACCCCGGCAGACCACTCGGGGTATCCGGCAATAGCCGGACGAATATAAGCAAGGAAATAGAAGAAAATTTGATTAGTAAAGAAATGAGCAGACGAACAATTGGGCAGAGTACAACGATTTTTTGTTGTTGTTGCTTAGATGTTTGCCTCACTAGTTTCTACTGGCGGAGACGCACCATTTTCCACCCCAGACTGTAGTCCATTGGGCGATATCAGGACGCATAAACCAGTGCTTGGATGCATGTGTGCGTCTGTATGTACCTATGCTAGGTTTGTGCGCCCTCAGAAGCTAGCCCAACCAAAGTGCAATGGAAGGGCCTCACCATGATGCGCGTGTGAAAGTTGTGCAAGAGTGTGACTGTAGGACAGAGTCAAATGAAACAGAATGAGGTAAGAGGAGAGAAGAGTTGCACCCAGGGTAGAAGACCTGTGTGTGTGTGTTAGTCAGAGTACAAAGAAGGAAACAAAAGTTGAGAAAAACTGTAACTAAAGACATTAAAATCATGTTGGTAGACACATTTTTACAATTTGTGAAATCATTCATAAATCTTGCTAACAATATTGACCTAGTCGTATGTATCGATAAATGTAAATCAAAATTAGAAAACAAAAGGCGAGATGAGCTGTCATTGCATTGGGGAACTTATGGAAACCAGATGACGTAATGTTCTGAACAAAAGTCTTGGGTACTCTCCAATATATTCCTAGAAAGAATTATGAGTGAGGCCCTTGAAGATCATATTGGCACCGTAAGGATAGGGGGTAGAACAATTACCAACTTACGCTTTGCGGATGATTTTGACGGGTTGGCGGGGACTAAGACATAACTTCGGGAATTGATCTGAAGAGTTATGGCATGGAGATAAACACGGACAAGTGAAGTTGATGACAAACAACACTGAAGGATCAAACGCTGTGATCAAAGCAAATTGACAGAAGCTTGAAACAGTGAACTGCTTCAAGTATCTGGGTTCAACGATCAGTGATGAAGGGTCAGAACCATAGGTCCTGGAGAGAATATCACAAAAAACAGAAGCGCTTGCTCGATTGCAACTTATATGGAAAGATAAACGACTCTCCCTAGCCATAAAGGTCAGATGCATACGCTCACTGGTTCTTTCGATATTCCTCTACGCCTACGAAACGGGCCGTTACAGCAGACCTCCATAGAAAAATCCAGACCATTGAAATGAGATGTTTTAAAAGATTACAAAGACCATATCACAAATGATGAAGTACGTCGAGGAATCGAGACTGCAAAGGGACTTTACGACGACCTCCTCATAACAATCAAAAGGCTAGAGCTGACTTGGTATAGCAACGTCTTGCAGTCCAATGGCCTTGCGATTACGATTCTACAAGGCAAGCGAAGGCTGGGACGTCCGAGCAAAACGATGGGAAGACAACACATATGAATGGACTAACTCGAGGAGGCACAAAAAACAACCGCAGACAGAGAGAGATGGCGCAGGATTGGAAGGTGTCAACAGGGCTGCCCAAACAATCTCAAGAGGTCACAGAATGAACTGAACTAAAACAAAAGAAAAATCTTAAACTCCAATTTAAAGTTCGTTCTATTGTATGACTCTGAAACGTGAACAACAACAAAGGTACATACTTTCAGCAATATGTGTAAAATAGAGAGATTTAAATGGTATGATAAGGTCACAAATGGGGAACTGCTGGAAAGAACCAGACATACGGGGTGATTTTTTTATGTTAACACATATGGCTTTTTATTTTGTTTCCTTTCGCAGTTCTTTTTTTTTTTTTTTGGTGCAAAATGGCAATCAGATTGAGATCAATCTCTGGGGTGCAATCACTGCAACGGAAGTGTTAGGACACAATTACCAGTTATGACATTATGCCTAGACTGGAGAGAACTACGTGATTTACAATATATCACTAGGATTCCTACTAACTGGATACTTTCAGCTGAATGGTGCTCCACTTCACTTTGCTTAGAATGGCCATGCATTTCCTGACAAAATATTTCAAGGCAGATGGATTGAAAAGAAGGACCTGTACAATGGCCAGCACGTTGGATTTCTGGCTGTGGGGTATGGTAGACGAACGTGCTACCAAGCCATGAGATATTCACGATCTCCGAGAGATAATTACAGATATCATGGCAACAATACCACCATACATTTGCATCCGGGCTCTGCAGAGCACATGTGGAAAGGTTCCAGAAATGTGTTGGCAACTATGGCGAACAAGTGGAGACCCTATTAAGCAATGTCAGAAGTGCCACATAAGTATTACACATTTTTCTGTCCGCCCAATATGCGGCTTTCTTCTTCTCGATCAAACAACACACGTAGAATCTATCATACTAGAAAACTATTGTTATTGAAAGTATCACATCCAAACTATAGACCTTCACGTAAATGTCTTAGATGGCCAGACTTAATAACAAATAATGCACGTAGAAGAGACCGCGAAAATGGATACAACTGAAGATCAAATAGAAAAGGTGAATGTGCATATGGCATACTCTCTGGATGCAACACAACAACTTATCCAGAATTGTGCTGGACAGAAATCCGCAAAGGAAGAGCAATGTTGGAAGTCAGAAGTAAATATGGCGAAAAACAAAAAAGTTGGGTCGCAAACTGCACTATTCGGTCTCATTGATGGTAGAAGAGACAATTCAGAAAGAAGAATATAACAATAATAAGAAAATAAACAGTAAAGCAAAATAAAAAGATAATGATTACGTGGTGTCATAGATCCTGGAAACGTGGGATGTGTGTTTTAACATAGCTTTGAAATGAATGGTGTCTGGCAATAATAAATATAGATTTGTTTCTGACTGTTCTACGATATATAGGTATTTCTTAGCCGTGCTGCCCCAGAGAGGTTCTCGAGCTTTCCAAGCTTTTCTGGAGTCCTTACAAGAAGCAAACGCACAACATCTGGTCGATCTCTTGTTGCAGCAAGCAGGGGCTACAAATTTGGAGGATCTAATCAAAGTAAGAGCCACAGAAGCGTACAGAAAGAAAGAACTGAAAGAATACATTAACTGGTACTTTCGCATTAACTGGTACACTATTATATAAGGAAAATAACGAAACGTAACCATGTTATCTAACCCTAACCACAACTTTAATCCTAACCCTAAACCTAAACATAACCCTAATTCTAAACCTAACCTTAACCCTGAATCTAACCCTAACCATAATTCTAACCATAACCTTCGCAACACTGAATGTAACCATCGTTTCTATACTTCTATCTTTATCTAAGCGATTCGTTATTTTCTTTATATAATAGTGTACCAGTTAAATCGAAATTACCTATTAACCATTATATAATGATGATGATTGGTTTTTTAGCTCCAAGTAAAGCAAAGTGGTACTACTAAAGCTGGTCCCTTTACAAGACGTCTGTATTCACACATTTTCAGTAGCGGTTTCAGTAGCAATAGCTTTATTTGAGGAAACTGATAGCTCCACGAATAGCCCATTTTTACAACATGGTGAGAGGTGACAGGGGTCATATGCTTATCAACCCGGCTACCACTGCAGTAGGTAGGTAATGCATTTTATTTATGCGACAAGAAGGTCCGTCGTGCAAACCGACCATGAGTACGATGAGTCGCAAAGTCCCAGATCAAATACAATTTATGGAGTTGTTCTTCAGATTTTAGCTAACCAGATTGTGTGTGAACGCCCATCGTGGGCACATTAGTGATAGATAGAAGTGACATTTTGAAATCAATCAAATTTCGGCTAGGCAAATAACCTTCGGCAAGGAATGCAGAGAATGGGGCAAAGGAAGAGCAGAGCACGAGGTGAATCAGCTGATAAAGGAGAACACGCAGCATAGTGATGCCGTCATATACACAGACAGATCAGTGTTGCACAGTGGAACATCAGGCTGGGACGTCTCGGCTAGAGTAAGATGACAGGTCGTTGCCGGGTGCAGTAGGACATACGTATCAATAACCTCCAGTTTGAGAATGGGGATGGAAGCAGTGACCTCAACTCTGAGATCGATATCTGAGACTTCTTTAACAAGGGCAGTCATCATGACAGACGCGCAAGCCATACTTCAGAGAGTACAGAAAGGATGGCTTACGTACGAGTGGATAGCAACTGTTGGCCTCAAGCCTCCAGGAGTTGACATGGATCTACTGTCCTGGTCATGCTGCGGTTCATGGCAACGAAAGAGCTGACATCTTGGCTTCACAAGCTCCCATCGTGGAGACGTTAGTGATGGACAGGAATGACATTTTGAAATCAATCAATGACCACCTGCTGGACGAGGACACCGCAATAGATGAAGTAGCAATCCACAGGTTGCAACGTTTTGACATTACACGAGGTTCGAGCGGAGTATTGCGCACGAGAGGACAGAGCAGGAGAATATACAACCAGGGAACTACAAGGACCATCAGCATCCATACCCTGCGCCATTTGCTGAGAAAGAATGGGCACCTATGGGTATGCCCGAAGTGCAGTGACTTCGATTCTTAAAACAGAAACATATCTTTCGAATAATGTTCACTCTCGTTCTGTAATTATGTTTCATATTGGATCCAATAATGTCGATGACTGTACATTTATCTACATTAAACTCAATTTGCTAGCTCCCATACCATTCCCGAATTTTATCTAAAGCCAACCTCAATATATCCACTTCTGCTTTAGATTAGATACAACTGAATAATTTTGTGTCATCCTCAAATGTTGCAATCTTTTTCTTCTTTTTGCGTGTGTTCTATTTGTGCATTTTAGCGTCAGGTTGCGTGGATCCGATACCATTGTCCAAATCGTTTATACATATATATCAAGAATAAAATTGGTCCCAAAACCGAACCCTGTGGCACTCCACTTTTTACTTCACACCAATCAGAGTACTCCTCATTTATGCCCACTCTCTGCTTTCTTCCCGTTAACCAATTTGGGGTCAATTTGGCAACTTCCCCACATATTCCATGTGATTTTAATGTCCTAAATAATCGTTGACGAGATACTCTAACAAAGGACTTGACAAAATCTAGATAAATAACATCCACTTACTCACCTCCGTCTATCATTTTAGTAACCTCCTCCAGGAATTATAATAGATTTGTTAAGCACAACCTCCCTTTAGTAAACCCATACTGACTATTTCTGATTAGATAAAATGTCCAAATGCATTACAATGTTTTCTTTGATTATTGACTAACAATTTACAGACTATGCTTGTTAAACTCACCGGTCTATAATTTTCGGGATCTGATATTTGCCCTTTTTAAATAAGGAGATCACTCCTACATCTTTCCAATCCCCTGGAACAATCTCTTTCGCAAGTGATTGAGAACATAATATAGTCAAAAATGTTCCTAGCAGGTCTCTAACTTCAAACAGCAATTTTGCATGAATGCCATCTTGACCTGGATATTCATTCACTTTCAACCCCTAAAATTTGATTAAAACCATTTCCTCTGTAATGCAGACTGATCTTAATTCCATTGTTCAGTGAACCGTACAAATGTGGTGTTGTCACTACAGTTGAAATCATAGACGATTCTCCATCTTCAACTTCGGCGTTCGTCCTGAAAAAAAAGTAACTTTTTGGGGTAGTTTACAGCGAAATTGCGATATCTGCGCCTTTCTATCCAACATATTCGGTTTCAGCACCGCATTTTTGAGACCGTGTTTTTCTTTTCTCTGCAACCCATATTCTCTTAGCCACTAGTGCTGTCTGTTTCCAAAGCCACCGCTTGGAGAAGGAATGAAGGAATAGTGTATCGGTCACTTTGGGTTCGCAGACCTTAATGCAAGCAGCCAGCAAAGAGTCATTCGCTGTCACAGACGATCCAATCGGCTTGCGGCTTGATCTGCCTGTATCTATATTTTGTAATCCATACTTTCTCACCCCTCCCCCCTTTCTCTCACACTCTATCTCCATCTCTCTCTCCCTCTCTCTCTGTCTCTCTGTCGTTTGTTTTGTTTTTCTCTCTATTTTTGTTATTTCTCTTCATGCTGATATATATGTATCTCTCTCTATCTCTCTCTGCCTCTTTCTGTCACCCTCTTTCTGACTCCTTCATACTCTCATTCTGTATATCATTCTCTCTTTCTCCTTTCTCTTTGTCTCTTTCTCTTTGTCTTTCTCTCTGTCTCCCTGTCTTTCTCTCTCTTCATGTCACCCTCTTTTTCTCAGTCTCTTTCTTTCTTTTATCTTTCTCTCTCATTCTGTTTTTTTTCTTTTTTGTCACTCTCTCTCTCTCTCTTTCTTTATTTTGCTCTTGTTCTCTCCTTCCCTCCTCACTCCCTTCCTCCTTTCTTCACTCTCTCTAAACTATTCCCGTCTTCTTTGTCAGACACCAAATGTTGCTTTTACCTGTCACATGGACATGTCTGTTAGACCAACCAACCACCACTGACCCTCTCCTCTTCCCGATCCATGTTCATGTTTCTCTAGTAATATACGCATGATGTTTTCCTGTACGATATCTCAAATATCCATTTCCATCTTCAGCTAGTCAGTCTTTATCGTATTGTTCTATTCATCAATGTCTATTGTACCATGTAGTAAAAGTTATCTCACTATTTCGTTGTGTAACATATTTTCTAACAAAATTATTAATAAAATACCTGAATAGGCAGATGCACCGGAAATGGACGACTATCCTAAATACAAAGGGCTTGTCAAAACACCATCAGACACGCCCCTACCTCGTGTCCCTGACCCTCACGAATACGCTGTCAAGCTGAGCCGAAATGCGAGGATCATTCGAGAGTTCGTTGATCCAGCTCAGATCAGCCCATTGCTGGCCCAGAATAGAGTGCTAACGGCGCGAGAGACAGACATGGTGGTACATTTGAATGGTCGAAACAAGAAATGGGATGTAAGTATTCTGCTTCCTGTCCCCTTTTCACCCCAGCCGGAGAATGGTGTCGCCACTGCAGTTGATTTCGTTTACGAAGCCTGTGCCAGAGTACTTTGTGCTGCTGCAGTGGTGTACCAATGTGTTTGACGTTATGAGGTCGCTAACCCCATTCACAACTCTCTTTGATCATCTTTTACAACATCCTTGTAGGTGCAGTGGGTATATTCTTTCGTCCTCGGAAAATTAAAGTATTGCCCCGAAGATATTAGTGCCAAAATGACAGAATAATACTAGAGCAAGAGGTCAGAGAGTCACCTAGACCAAGCCCTTGCAACAAGATCCCAGGGGTGGACAATATACCGGCGGACGGCATTAAAGTCTACCAGGAGGTCGGTGTCCGGTGGTTAACACATATATTTAATCAGGAGTGGCTAGAATGGATGGTACCTAGAGATTGGCAGAAAGCGGTTGTGCTGCCTATTTGTAAGAACAGAGGAAGCAAAACAGAATGCGGCTCATATAGAGGCATGTCGCTTCTAAGCCACGTTGGGAAAATGTTACTAGGGTCCTCGAACAGAAAGTTCGGACAATGGTAGAGCCGCTGCTTAGTGCATCACAATCCGGTTTTAGGAAGGGCAAAGGGCGTACGGATGTCATATTCACGCTCTGGCAGTAATGCGAAAAAAAACCATCGAATACAATAAAGAACTGAACGTAGGCTTCGTAAACCAGAAAAAGGGCTTCGACAGGGTAAATAGAAGTAAGCTATGGAAGATAATGGCGGAATATAGTATTAAAGGTCTGCTACTTGATAACATTCGTGCTTTGTATGTTAACAGCGAGGGTGCTGTGCGAATAAGTGTCGGTTGGACTAATTGGTTCTCGGTGAAGAGCGCTGTACACCAGGGATGTGTTCTCTCCCCTCTTCTTTTCATTTATATGGCTAAAATTACCCAGTTAGCAAATTCCTAAGATGAAATCTTAAATGAACTCATGTCCGCTGATGGTCAAAGCATCTTCTATTAAAACGGGGATGACCTACAACATCACCTCACCTCCCTGACTTCCAACTGTCAAAGATATGACATGAAGATCAACATTGAAAAGATTGTACCTATGACAATAACCCGACACCAAGTCCAGAAACCCTTTCACTGGTACCACAAATTCTCAACAGGTTAGAGAGTTCAAGTTCCTAGGAAGTGTTTTCACTGATGATGGCAGAGGACAGAGAGATAACACATCGTATTCAGGAAGCAAGCAATGTCCTCTACCAGCTTGCACAGATTCTAAAACATCCTGGAGTGCAACTTTCAACAAAGAGGAGGTTGATCAACACACTTGTCATTCGTACTTTGTGTTACCAGTGTCAATCGTGGTCCTTATTGGAACGTCCCAAGAGTAAGATTCAGAGCTGTGAGATGCGCTGTGTGTGAAGTGCAGATGGCAAGTCTATCCGAGACAGTTTCCGAAACACCACGTTGAGGCAGATGTTAGAAACGAACACAGTAAATGCCTACATTGAAGCCCAACAAATCAAGTGGTTTGGCCCCTTGCTTCGGATGCATTATGACCAACCAGCAGCAAGAGCCTATCACATGCAAGTATAGGGTTTTCGTGCAAGGGGCCGCCCTCGTCGCAGATGGATAGAAGGTGTGTCTGAAACACTCGGGAGGTTCCACTTGGCGACCACACAAGCTTCTCACCTGGCTCAAACAAGAGATCTACGCACCCCGCCTCTGCCACGCCGCATGGCGAGAGCATTGTGACAAAAGAAGAAGAAGATACAGGAACAAGTGGGAAGCAGAGCACACAGATCATCAACCAAATGACGCATATTACCAGCTCAACAGGGGTGAGCAGATGGCAATCTTCAGACTCCTCACAGGCCACAACAGACTGAGATACCATCAGTTCAACAAACTACGAATAGGACATACAGATGAATGTGTCTGCGGCACTAATAAAATGACTACTGGGCATCTGCTACAACGGTGTCCAATATAGATGAACAAAGAAAGTATGCGTGGCTATCAACATTACCATTCCCAGACACGTTCTATGCAGATACCCATAGCATCATGCTAACCATCCTTAGATATATTCAAGTTGACGTCTGAAAGCGTACGAAGAAGAACAAGTAGTACTTGAGTTAGATAGTCTTTACTTTCTTTGATGGATGGTTACAGTGGTTCATGAGAAGACGGACCGGGGTGTTCCTGGTTGTTGTGCAAAGCTAGGCTCATCAGTAAGCTATCCACAATTGGGATGACAGTTCCTTTCCCCACCTCGTCAGCCAGACTGTCAAGAAACGACATGTATTCCAGTCAGAACTGCTTTGAAGTGATGTGGGGTCTTTATCGGTATATTTCACCCGACCCTGACAAACAGTATGACCAGTATGTTTCACCTGACCCTGACAAATAGTCTGACCAGTATGTTTCACCCAACCCTGACAAACAGTCAGATCAGTATGTTTCACCTGACCCTGACAAACAGTCAAATCAGTATGTTTCACCCGACCCTGACAAACAGTCAGATCAGTATGTTTCACCTGACCCTGACAAACAGTCAGATCAGTATGTTTCACCCGACCCTGACAAACAGTCAGATCAGTATGTTTCACCCGACCCTGACAAACAGTCTGACCAGTATGTTTCACCTGACCCTGACAAACACGGATGCACTGAGTCACAGGCTTAACGAAACAGTGCAACGTATATCGCTGTATGATGACGTCACAACCTAACAAAAAAGTATGGTGCTCATCCTGTGGAGTCCCGCCAGGCAGCGAGAGTGCCGGGCCCCCCGCGTCGAAGGGACCACCCAATGCTACTAGTGGTCACCCACCCATGTGCTGTGGAGTCAAGGCACAAGGTGATGGGGCAAAAACTATTGACCAAAAACCCAAGATCCGCATATTACTGCAGTGGAATGCGGAGGGAGTCATTAACAAAAAGATTTCCCTAACACATAACCTGTATGAAGGCAAGATTGACGTGGCATGACTTCCGACTTGATAGAGAAGGTCACAAAGGAGGGGTCCTGATACTGACACGTAACTGCATACCGAGTAGCGCGGTAGCTGTCAATCACACTGGACAAGCAGAAATTGTAGGAGTCAACATAATGGCACAAGAAACGAAGATCCGCATCTTTAACCTGTATGGCCCACCCAACAAAGACATGTCGCTCTCGAGTATGGAAATCAAGGACTCCAACTGCCTAGTGGTTGGAGACTTCAACATCCACTCGGAGAGATGGGGATATTCGGTCACAGACAACAGAGGTAATGAAGTGGAAGACTTGGAGATAGACACAAATCTCTTTCTTATCAATAGGCCGGAGGACAGCCCTACCATAAAGCAGGGCGACAACATGCTCACTAGAAAAAAAGCAGCAAACGTCTTTATAGAACAGTATGCCATAGCAAACCACATTGATGTCCCTACAGAGAGGCATACAGACATTAGTGAAGAACAAAAGAGCCACGATAACACCAAGATGGCACCAGATGACATGATGGCAAAACTAATCATGAATGAAATGGATGAGGCCATGAGAACTTTAAAGAAAAAGAAATCGCCCGGAAAAGACGGGGTAACAAACGAAATGCTGATGGGGTTGGGCCAAACAGCAAAGAGGAAGTTACTATCAGTCCTGAACCAAAGCTGGAAAAGGAAATTGTACCACAGGCATGGAAAGATGCTGTACTTATACCAGTACCAAAGAAAGAAAAAGATAGAACATATCCAAATGGATATAGGCCCATCAGTCTACTGAGCTGTGAAGGCAAACTGATGGAGCGTATGATAAACACCAGACTGATGTGGCACCGGGAAGAAAAACACATACTAATTCTACAGCAAGCACGATTTAGACAACACAGATCCACTGAGAACCAGATCACTCTCATAGCACAGGACCTAGGGGATGCTTACCAAGAGAAAAAGCATACAGTAGCGGTTTGGGTGGATCTAGAGAAGGCATTTGACAAGGTGTGGAAAAAGGGACTTAAAGTCAAGCTACGAAGAAGTGAAGTATGTGGGAAAATGTAAAGATGGATCAGCCACTACCTCAAAAACAGAACAGCCAGAGTTCAAGTACAAGGGCAGATGAGCAAAAATGTGACACTGGAGCAAGGAGAACCCCCAGGGTTACTGTCACCCACACTTGTCCTGGTGTATATAAACAATATCACAGAGAATATACCAAGAAAAGTCCACAGCTCCATGTTTGCAGACGATCTGGCTATGTGGATCTCTGAAAACAATATCACCGTAGCAAGCAATCGGATGCAGCAGGCCCTAACATCTTGGAGGAGTGGGCGAACTCATAGCTGGTCAAAATAAACGAGGAAAAAACAACATGTACGATATTCTCGCTTTCAAATAAACCACAGAACTCCAAAATAAGTCTTAACGCCAAATACCTGCGGCCAAACGACAACCCAAACTACCTGGGAGTCACATTTGATCGGCGCATGACATGAAAAAGTCAGATCGAGAGAAACCGAATGAGAGCCAGAGAAAGAATGGCAATCATGAGGAAACTTGCTGGCACAAGCTGGGGAGCAGACGGAAGAATACTAAAGAAACTGTACAATGGAAGAGTGAGACTAGTTCTCGAGTATGGCATTGCGGCATGGACAACAGCAGCAAAGACGAACTTTGATAAAATTAGCAAACTTCAAAACCAAGCAATGAGAGTTATAACAGGGGGCATGAAGTCAACTTAAAAATCTGCAATCCATGACCGACAGAAGAGACTGCAGAGCCCAGCAGCAAGCAGAGAAACTCAGAAGACTGACAGACTATCCAATGCATCAGAGACTAAATAGATTTGGAAATGGGAAGCTAAAGCGGAGAAACTTTATAGAAATAGCCAAAGCAAAGTTGATCGAAGACCCTATGAACACCGTAACAATACCAAAACCCATCCCTACTGTACGCAAACCTACCTGGAAGCAGCATATCATTCGGGAGGTGGTAGAAAATATACCAGGTATTGGAAACAAGAACAGCAAGACTGAAAAAGAAAGAAGAGACACAACTAAGAGGTACATAACGGAAAACTACCCGAGCATGGACTGGACCCATGCATACACCAACGGTTCTGTAACAAACACAACACAGAACGGAGGGGCAGGAGTATTCCTGAGCCTACCAAATGGTAAAAAAATAACACTGTCAGTGGCAACTGGAAAATTCTCAAGCAATTTTAGAGCGGAGGCAGAGGCACTGAGGGCTGCAGTAGAAGCAATGCTCACAGGCGAAAGCAATGAAAGCCAGATAGTCCTGTTTACAGATGCCCTGGCCGTGATCACAGCACTAAAAAGCCAGAAAAATACTGAACTTAATGATTTAAGAGCAGTACTCTGTCAACTATGCCAGCAGTCCGCACTAAAAAGAGTAGTGGTACAGTGGGTTCCATCCCACTGTAACATCCAAGGCAACGAGGAGACAGACTGACAAAAAAAAGCGCAAGATTACCACAACCAGATTCTAGTGTGATCTACAAAGGGTCCAAAAGGCGTATCAGGGCCAGATACATGCCCAATGGGAAACAGAACATACTGGCTACACAAAAAATGATGCCTATTACCAGTTGAACAGAAGAGAGCAGGTCGTGGTCTTCAGACTCCGCACAGACCACAACAGACTGAGGTACCACCTATTCAATAAACTGAAGATAGGTGGCACTGACGAATGCACTTGTGGTACCGGGTAAATGACCGCTGAATATCTGCTGCAAAACTGCCCGATATACGAGTACCAGAGAAAGCACATGTGGCCATCACCAGTGGCAACACCAGACAAGCTCTATGGCAGTGTCGACAGCCTCAGGATGACCGCTGCTTTCTTCGAACAAATACAGGTTCACGTTTGACAGCGTACGAAGAAGAAGAAGAAGAAGAAGAAGGACATGTTAGTCAGGGTCGGCCAAAACATACTGGTCAGGCATGTTAGTCAGGGTCAGACAAAACATACTGTTTGGACATGTTAGTCAGGGGCAGACAAAACATACTGGTCGGACATGTTAGTCAGGGTCAGACAAAACATTCTGATCGGACATGTTAGTCAGAGCCAGGAAAAACATACTGATCAGGCAAGTTAGTCAGGGTCAGGTCATTCTGACCAAGAATTCCACGCAGGTCTCACTAGAAACATGTTATTCTTTTTGACAGCTTGGCTAACGAGGTAAAGGATCGAAGTGATCGTCTAAGTATTTAAGGATATTCAGATGAAGCCAAACATTTCACTAGCACAACCGCCTAGAGAACACGTGTCCACTTTCTCCAGCACAATAGAGGTGTGAGAAAAGATACTGCAACCGGCCACTTAAAGCCCTTGTCAGGGCTTACAAAATACTAAACTTACTCAGTGTAGTCGTTCACAACATCTTTTCTTCTACTTTATCTATGTTGCTACTAAGATATACAAATGGCTTGGCTTGGCTTCGTTCATTCTCAATCTCCCACTACCAAACACTGAAAGGGCTTAAGTAGTAGAATGTAGTCAAGAGAACGGAATGCGTTGTGTCGTAGTTTACAGCTTGACTGCGATATATATATATATATATATATATATATATATATATATATATATATATATATATATATATACCACTGTACCATGTAATCATCATGTTTAAACATTTTCTTACTTTGATTATTTAGAATGATATAACAATACTAAATGCATCTTATATTTACAGCTTATTATGGCAGCCTTACTTCAAAGAGGAGAGCGCGCCTACCAAGCTTTCATGGCCGCATTGTTACAAAAAGACTATTCCACCGTATTTCATACCATCCAGGAGACAACAACAGAACCGTCTGGCTCAGACAATGACGAAGGTTTTAGTGGTAGAAGTTCTGAAGAAAATGTGGAATCTGACGAGGAAGTCACGAAAGAAACTGTCAACTTAAGAAAACGTCAAAGTCTAGCTGACGATTTACTGCGCGACTCAACTGCAAGTAAACGCTTCAGTACAGCAGACGATATTTTATTGAAAAGGTCAAGTGATTTGATTAACACCGACCACAGTGTTGAACAGTCGAGTGGGCACAAAATGAAGAATGACAGCAGCCTTCGTGATGTTGACAATAATGACAGAAGCGGTGACAATGGTGCAGATAGCATGACTGATAACGGTGATAGTGAGCATTCAGATAAGGTCAAGAACGGGAGTGGACTTGATCGAGGTCAGCGGGGAAAAGGCAACAACAGCATCTTAAACTCTGTAGATGAAGAGGTTGAATATTAGTTTCTTATTCTTCGTGGTTATTTTGTTATTATAAGAATCCATGCAATGTTCGACATGAGTTTGTGATCATATGTCTATGCATCCAACGGACTCTGAGGTCTTGAATTAGGTTGTTGTGTTTTGGGTTTTTTCCCTCATCTTTTTTCAGTCTTGAATATTGTGTACCGTTGAATGTGTTAATTGTTCCGATGTAAAAAAAAAAAATTACCCCGCACATGAGACATTTTTCTTCAGTTAGCTTTCACATCTTCTTTTGTCGTCTCACTTTCTATCGGGTTGTAGCCTAGTGCCGTGGCATGTATTTGTCTTTCGTCTCTCTCGTGGCCCGAGTAACATTCCACTTACAGCCCCATATTATATACCAATCTGTTCAGAATTGAATGTCAGAAAACAATGGAATAATGTCATTTAAAACACTTTAATATGCGAGGATGTAAATTTATATTCTTTAGGATTATAGTTACTTTGTTTTTAAACCCGCAAACCAATTATTCAGCTACGTGCATTGTACTACTAATGTTTATTGTTAACATACCGAACTGGATACATCGTTTTGATGGACTGAATGGGATAAAACATCACTCTTTCTCATAAACGTCTTTGTTCGTTTATTGTTGCCAAATGATAATCTCCTAGAAATGTGTTCAATAATATATGTTGTATGCACATTTTAATGATGATTAATTTTTGCTTATACCTCCTACCTCTCGATCCGTGTTTACGTGCTCTGGCCACCTTGTTGTTCCATATAAAGACGATCAATGAAGCTTCTCCTTTCCTGGACGCCTGTAGCAAAGAACGTATGTGATCTCTCATAGACAGGGTTTCGGTAGCAATTCGTTTTATATATTGAAGTTGCTAGCTCCATACACAACCTTCTTTAACAGCTTGTTATGATATGCTTGGAAGGCTACAACATCCCCTGTTTTTCTCCACCAGGTACCACTCATGCGTGCTTCATCATCATCATGTAGCATGTCCTTTATAGAACGTCGATCCCATCACAGTCTGTCTGAATGAAACTCGTTCTCTTGCCAAAACTCCAGCATTCCTGGATATCTTGGTGCCATCGTCTTCTTGGTCTACCCCTTCCTCTTTTGCCTGGCATCATACCTTCCATCACTGTTCTCTCGAGACCGTTGTGTCTCTTGATGTGACCAAAGTATTTGCATTTTCTAGCCAAAATGGAATTGATAAACTAGTTCGCCTCAATTCTCAACTCTTGCCGAATGTCTACATTTGTTACTTTACTTTTACTGACCATGCTATTCTGAGGATCTTTCTGTAGCATTTTGACTCGAAGTCTCATGCGTGATCACCCTCTAACAGATAGTGTAAGCGCCAGGCTATTGCGTACCCCAGGTAAAATTAACTAATCTCCTACACCAAAACAACCCCCCCCCCACAAAAAAAAGAGTGTATTGCTAATTTCAATTTGTGTTAAACATGTCTTGCAGTAAAATATCCCATAGCATTACTGCCGTAGGGGTGTGAGGTGTTAGCGATCTCACATTTCAAAGGCTCGGCTATATGAGGACGGTAGCCATCTCCTCTCCCTCGCCGCTTTTACTTCCCGGACTGAACCGGTACCCATTTAAGGCTGGGTCGACCCGGGAGCCATTGCGGTCTGAAAAAAATATTACCGCCTCAACTGGGGAATGAGCCCAGGACCACTCAGATGCGAAGCCAGAGCGCTAACCACTGCGCTACGCGGCTCCCATGTAGACAACCTACAAAAAGCACAACACTGCTAAATGGGTCTGAAGTTGACGCAGATGGAATGAGCTGGACAGCAGTCAGAGATTCATAGCTAACTGCTTGCATCAGGGGCAGCAAACCAGAGCGTAAATAGGTTACAGTAATGTAATCTGACTAAGAGAATAGAGATCACTATGGGAGTGCAAAACCAGTACCCAATAAACTTGAACCCGAATGTGTTGGGCCGAAAGGCGCAGATATCGCAGCCTCACTGTAAACTACGACACGACATCCTTTTCAGAACGAACGCCGAAGAAGAAAGAAAAAAAACCTGTTAAATGTAAGCTTGTGTTAAAGAAGCAAGAATAAGTACTCTAATTGAAATTGTAAGCTGCATATTTCTTCAAGGGTTAATTAATTAATAGCTGTCCATCGTTGTCGATGAGGACCGCCGACATCATCCTTGTCACAGATTTCCCTGTTGGGTGTGGGTGCGCATGTGGCTGAACAGGCCAATGCGAGCACGAAAACATCTGCTATATATCGGGCACACGAGGGCTGTAGAAGGGGATGGTGTTTCCGCTGCTCGGGATTTCCGCGTCTCGCGTCTGCTCTGGGCTTTCACAACACGGTCGTCTTCACCGGCAGCTACACCCGATTTGACTGCGCTTCTCCAGTCAGATCTGTTTTTGCGCAAGACATTCCCAGGTGTCGATGTCTATCTGGCAACTTTTTAGTGAGTCCTTCAGACCGTCTTTAAAACGTTTCTTTGGGCGCCCTCTCTCTCGCCATCCCTCTCTCAGCTCGCCCTAGAGAAGCTTCTTTGGGAGCCGCTCGTCTGACATACGGACGAGGTGTCCGGCCCATCCTAGTCGTGCTTTTTCTAGCAGTGCATGGATGCTGGGCATGTTAGCCCTCGAGAGAACCTCGATGTCAGTGACACGATCTTGCCATCGAATGTGGAATATTTGCATCAGGCAACCTGTGTGGAAGTGGTTTAACCTCCTTGCATGTCCAGAGTATACAGTCCAGCTTTCGCAAGCGTATAGTAGGGTTGGAATGATGGTTGCACGGTAGACTGAGTTTGGTCTTGACGCTGATGCCACGACGTGCCCAGACTATCGAGCGCATTCTACCAAAGGCTGTGCTGGCCTTTGCTATTCTGCTTGCCACCTCATCGTCTAGGCTGACAGATCTCGACAGCGTGCTGCCCAGATATGTGAATTTGTCTACGGCATTCAACGTCTGCCCGCTGACTGTAGTCTCTGGTTTTGTGTACGGCATGCCTGGTGCTGGTTGGTACATGACCTCTGTTTTTTTGGCATTTATGGTCAGGCCAAAATTGTTGCATGCGGCAGAGAACTGGTCCATTCCAACCTGCATGTTCAGTTCTGAGTTGCTCATTAGAGCGCAGTCGTCAGCAAATACAAGTTCCCTGATTATGTCGCCAGCCACTTTGGTTTTGGCCTTCATTCTTTTGGAATTGAGTAATTTGCCGTCTGTGCGGTACTTTATGGATATTCCAAGCTCCAATGATCTGAACACGTCTGTCATCGTGGCCGCGAACATCATGCTGAACAAAGTCGGGGCGAGTACACATCCTTGTTTTACTCCGTTTGATACTAGAAACGTTTTAGAAATTGCACCGCTGTCCAGTACACGAGCACACATGCCTTCGTGTAGCTGTTTCACCATTGTTATGAACTTTTCGGGGCAGCCAAACTTAGACAGTATCATCCACAGCCCTCCTCTGTTAACTGTATCAAATGCCTTTGTCAAATCAATAAATGTGGTGTACAATGCCTGATTTTTGTTCTCGACACTTCTCTTGTACTTGGCGAGCGGCAAAAATCATGTCCACTGTTCCTCTTCCGGCTCTGAATCCACATTGGCTTTCTGGGAGGTGGTGGCTTTGTTCAAGGTGTTTGTTGAGCCTGTTTAGCAGTAAGCGAGCTAGGATCTTGCCTGCTACGGAGAGTAGCGATATTCCACGATGATTGTCGCATTCCTGACGGTTGCCTTTTCTTTTGTACAGGTGAACGATTGAGGCGTCCTTTAGCTCCTGCGGAATTTTTCCTTCAGCCCACATGTGACAGAAGAGTTCAGTGATCCTTCTGGTGAAGGATGGGCCAGCTGTCTTATATACCTTTTCCTATAGAAAGTGAACTGATTGCCCTGTCGACTTCCTCCTCACGAATGACTTCATCCAACGCCAGGTTTAGTTCCACCTGCGGCATTCGCCGGATGGCCTCTTCATTTATGGACGATGGGTGGTTTAGTATTTTGCAGAAGTGGTCTGCCCATCTGCCTAGAATCGGAACCTTTTCTGTTAGCAGTACCCCATCCGCACTGCGAACTGGAGTATTACTAGAGAGCTTTCAGTGCCTCGTAAAACCGTTTGGTGTCATGACGCTCGGCGAACATCTCAATTTCGTCAGCTCTTTTGCTGAGCCAGGAGTCTTGCATCTCTCTAAGCCTGGTCTAGACAGCTTTGCGAGCAGTATTAAAGGCAGCTTTTGCTGCCGGAGATGGTGTGTCCCTCTGGTATTCCCTGTGCGCTTCATGTTTTGCATCGAGAAGGCCCTGTATTTCCAGATCGTTCTCATCAAACCAGTCCTTATGCTTGCGCGTGAGAGGGCCAATGTGTTTAACAGCTGTATCATAGAGTGTGTTTCTCAATGATGCCCAGTTCTCTTCGATGTCGTTCTTTTCAAAACGAAGCTCAGTCTACCCTCAAGCTCTTCCTGGAAGCTTCCTCTCGTGGGTTCGTATTTCAGCTGAGAGACATTTAGCCTCCTCTGTGGTTTCTTTCCCTGGGGGCGCATTTTGGGCTGGATCTTGAAGTTTAGCTTGGCAATGACAAGTCGATGGTCGGTCCAACATTCTGCACCAACATGCTCTTCGTTACAATAGCATCCGCTCGATCTCTTCGTCTGATGATAATGTAGTCAATGAGGTGCCAGTGGCGGGACCTTGGGTGCATCCATGTGGTTCTATTTCGGACAGGAAGTCGAAAAGCTGTGTTTGTAATGAGTAGTTCATTTGCGGCACATGTCCTCAGAAGGAGCAGTCCGTTACTATTGCATTTTCCGATACCATGTCTGCCAATGGCCCCCTCCCAGGCTGTATGGTCTGTGCCAACCCTAGCGTTAAAATCACCGAGGATGACCAGTTTGTCAGATTTGGGGACTGCAGCGATGAGCGCCTCAAGGTCCTCATAAAACCTATCTTTTGTTTCCTGAGGATTTGTCATTGTGGGTGCGTATGCACTAATAAGTGTTGCATGGCGCCCTCCTATTAGGGGTAGACGCAGTGTAATCAGGCGGTCATTAATTCCTCTGGGCATGCTTGTGTGAGCTTGTCGACCATGTTAGTCTTGATGGCAAAGCCAACTCCAGCTTCACGGCGTTCTTCTTTGCTGCGGCCGCTCCAGAAAAAAGTGTAACCAGCGCCTTCTTCTGTGATCTGCCCTTCCTCTGCCAGTCGTGTCTCGCTCAGGGCAGCTATACAGATGTTGTATCTAGCCGGTTCCCTGGCGATCAGTGCTGTCCGTCGTTCGGGTCTGTTTGCTTTGGCGTTGTCCAGTAGCTATGCACGCTTCAAGGGTTACAGAACTAATATGTACCGTTCCCGCGAAAACCGTCTGTGAGTATAAGCACTTTGTTTTTCCTCCTTAGGAGCCACATTTTTGTTTCTGCAAGTGATTTCCCTGTTTATGATTCATTGTCCAAGATTCACATCCATAAAGCAATATCGTAAATACGTAACAAAAATATAATACTCTTTCTCGGTTTCATCGACATTTGTATTCCCCGTTTGCTTTGTTTCCTAATGCGCTGTTCTGTTTTGCGCCTTTTCACACAGTGCATTCAACTTCAGCACGCATTTTAAAATTGGGTTCACTTCCTATAGGGGCACGACCTTGCTGTTTTGTGAATTACAACATATGCTAATTTTGTTTGTGAAACATACCACTATACAACCACTACGCTATGTTGCCCCATTTCCATTGATTTGTTTGTTGGTATGCTATTTTTGTTTAATGTACCACCATCTAAAAGAACGAAAGCGAACCTGACAATGTATTTGCTAAGTGACATCCACTGGAGTACCGGTGTAATAAACATAGCCCGTTTGAAATAAAGCTCTCTTTATTTCTTATTTCATTTTGTGTTCATCCTATGTGCTTTATTTCTACCTTAATCTTTTTCTCTTCCATCTGCTCTAGTGCTCATTCATATTCATCTCATCGATTTATTGTTGTTGTTACTAATGCCATTTGTACTTGAGTTAGGTGTACTCTTGACAATTTCTTTGGTGGCAGGTTATAGTGGCTCATCCACATATCCCGAGGAGTACTTGAGAAGGTGGACTAGAGTCATCCTGGCTGTAGTACAATGCGAGGCTTCTCAGTAGGCTTACCACTATGGGGATCACAGTGCCGATTCCCACCTCCCTAGCAAGACTGAAATGAGACAGCCTGCTTCCCAGAAGAACTGCTGGAAGTGGAGTGGGGTCTTGATCAGTATGTTTCGTCTGACCCTGACTAACATAGTCTGGTCAGTATGTTTCGCCTGACCTTGACTAACATAGTCTGGTCAGTATGTTTCACCTGACCCTGACTAAAATAGTCTGGTCAGTATGTTTCACCTGACCATGACTAACATAGTCTGGTCAGTATGTGTTATTTCCCTGATCTATCTGCCGGACCGTCGACTGACTTCTTCACCGCTTCATCACGCACCAAGAGGGTATTGCTATCGACCAACCATCACCGATCTCGCTCAATTAAGAGGGCGACATTGTCCAGTTTGACACAGGCGGAATGCGTTGTGTTGTAGTTTACAACTTGCCTGCGATATTTGCACCTCCCGGTCCCACACATCCAACGTCAGCATGACATTTTTGTGTACCGAGTTAGCCTTCCCTCTTCGATCCCTTCTCCTTCACCAAGCTGCTCTGTTGGAGCTTGTTATCCAGGATCACCTGGTGTAGGTAGAGAAGAGTCTTGGCAGCTCTGGATCGCTGGCCCTGACGTTGACAATCAGCTTTGGGTTGCTAACAGCTACAGCTCATGCACTGCTCAGCATCTTGATCTCAGGTAAGATCCGATACCAACACTGATGGACACAGCTTGGTTACATTGCCTCAACGCTTGATTCGCAGGCGCTTATCTTTCTTCAGCCATGTGCCCACCTCTCTCAGTACATCCCGGATCGACAACTTTTACACCCGTCTCTGGAAATCAGGAGGAGGAAAAGACTGAACCCATCACGGAGTCGTCCCCGGGCCATCCGTGCAACACTTGGCTGGGACATTGTCCCCCATCCATCTGCCCTGCACGCTGTCTGGGGCTCTGCGATCAACCATGGACATGGCTGGACATCGCGACGTGTCCTGGTTGCCTAGGCGGATTACTTGATTTGACTCAAACCACATGATGTTATTTTAAAATGTTAAGATATTGCTAATCATTTAACAAGTAAAAGTAATTATCAATATACTTCTCTTAAGCACTCACTGTGCACTTTCTTCTTCTTCAATGATGTCATCTTAACAATTTAATACGGAATTATAATAAAATAAAACTAAAATAATAAATTGCAATATGCCACAAGATATAAATTTAGTTAAAATATTTTTTTTAAAATAGCATATTACAAATTTATAAGGCGCTCAATTCAATACTTACAGTCGTTGGAGACAATGCTGCTTGTGTGCACTCAAATAGTTATGTTTATGGATATTAAATGCTCCGTTTCTTGCCGTGTATGCATCGCCTCAACCAACATCTACTTTCTTCACACTGGCGATAGAGTGACATATTAAAGTCATCATAACTCAAGGCAGAGAACGCAGTGAGTCATGCAACGGAAAAGCAGAGTTTATGGTTGAGGTTAACCAGTTGATAAATGATAACACTCAGCATAGTGATGCCCTCATATGCCGATGGATTGGGGGCTACGAAGTGAGATATCTCTGCTAGAGTGAGAGGTCAGCAGAGTTTGACATACAGAACAACAACCGCCAACACGCGATTGGGGATAAAAACAGTGACCTCAGCTCAGACATGGCTGGCTATCTGAGGGTTAACAAGGGTAGTCATTGTGTCAGACCCTACCCTTGCTTCGGAAGGTACAGAAGGGTAACATAATGCATGAGGAGATGGATGCTATAGAGGCCTTAGACCTACAGGGACTGGTGTGGATATACTGCCTGGTCATACTAGAGTTCACAGCAACCAAGAAAGCCAATCAATAACTGCCTGATACCAATAGACGGATCAGCAATTCACAGACTGCACAGCTTTGAAATCAATCAGAGTGGGGGTCATGAGAGGACGGAGCAGGAGAGTGTACAATCAACGAGCTACAGGAACCATCAGTATCCAAACCCTTTGCTATTTGCAGAGATGCTGAGCTTCTTTGGGTATGCACGGAGTGTAAGGAAGCCGATTCTTAGAAACAGAACAGAACTTGCGTTACATGATAAGTTCCCACATTTACACTCTACAGACGACTGTAAGTGATGTCAACATTGAGTACATTACACTCTACAGACGTCAGAAGTGAGGTCAACATTGAGTACATTACTCTACAGACGTCAGAAGTAAGGTCAACATTGAGTACATGACACTCTACAGACGTTTAATTCTCAAATTTTATGAGTAGGCTCTCGTAGTTTTATTTTTCTATTCAATGACAGAAAAAATGAACAGTGATAAATATAATCAATAATGGTATACCAGTATGTTTTCAAGTTTTATGATACCTGTGGATTAATTTTTGTTAATATGGGCCGCCAAACATTATATAGCTTAGGGCCTCTCCAAGTCTAAATCCGACACTGATGACAGCAGGCCTATTATTTTTCATTCTGTACCACTTGGATCAATACAGATTTGTATATGGGGCCCTATATATCCTCCACGTCGACCTCATCAATTTTAATAAGCACAGCAATGATAGTTTTTTAGTCTGCCTGTCAATCTATGTTCTTTCAGCGCCAAACACTGTGCTTAAGGCACAACCCAATGCTCTCCAGATTCTTCTTCGTACGCTGTCAAACGTCAGCCTGTATTTTTTCGAAAAAAAGCGGCGGTCATCCTGAGGCTGTCGACACTGCCATAGAGCTTGTCTGGTGTTGCCACTGGTGATGGCCACATGTGCTTTCTCTGGTACTCGTATATCGGGCAGTTTTGCAGCATATATTCAGCGGTCATTTACCCGGTACCACAAGTGCATTCGTCAGTTTATTGAATAGGTGGTACCTCAGTCTTTTGTGGTCTGTGCGGAGTCTGAAGACCACGACCTGCTCTCTTCTGTTCAACTGGTAATAGGCATCATTTTTTGTGTAGCCAGTATGTTCTGTTTCCCATTGGCCATGTATCTGGCCCTGATAAGCCTTTTGGACCCTTTGTAGGTCACACTAGAATCTGGTTGTGGTAATCTTGCGCTTTTTTTTGTCAGTCTGTCTCCTCGTTGCCTTGGATGTTACAGTGGGATGGAACCCACTGTACCACTACTCTTTTTAGTGCGGACTGCTGGCATAGTTGACAGAGTACTGCTCTTAAATCATTAAGTTCAGTATTTTTCTGGCTTTTTAGTGCTGTGACTACGGCCAGGGCATCTGTAAACAGGACTATCTGGCTTTCATTGCTTTCGCCTGTGAGCATTGCTTCTACTGCAGCCCTCTTCTGTTTAACTGGTAATAGGCATCATTTTTTTTTGTAGCCAGTGTGTTCTGTTTCCCATTTGGCCATGTATCTAGCTCTAATAAGCCTTTTGGACTCTTCGTAGGTCACACGCTCTCCAGATTGATCGATCGAATGCCACTGGTTATAGCTCCTGTATGTGATCATAGTGGCCTCTAATGGTTGTCCAGTGAAGTGTTTCTTGTGGCCTGCCCCTCTTTCTAGTGCCACTTGGTCTTCAACTGGAAGTCAGTTGCTGCTCATTCTAAGGACATGTCACATGAACGCCCAAAGCTTTCCTTATGGTAGTAGAATCATATTGCTGTTTTATCTCTAATTTTATTTGTTTGTTTGGCTTGAATTCTTTGCAGCCAATGTTCAATAATTTTCTAAGACATTTATTTACAAATGCATTCAGTCTATTTTCAAGAGTTTTGGTAATTTTCCAGCGTTCACATCCACCATATGTTAATACTGATATTGTGTTGGAGCTTCCGCCAGGCTTAGTTGGAAGCCATTGGAAGCAAAATCGCAAAGAGAATCTACTACATATAGCTTCTGCTACCTGGCAGCAGGCATAACTTGCCTGTTTCAATACCAGGATTCTATGTAAATGTTGGAGTTGAACAGTCTGAGTTTGATGTATCTGCTCAGTGTTTTCGACCTCCAGATATTTGTTAATTGGTTAAAGGTAAATAAGGCCAAGGTGACTCTAGAAATTTCAGTTGCTGTATTACAATCCTGTGCCATTTTGCTGCCTTACTAGATGAAATGTTCAACCCTCTGTAATATATTTTCATTATCTTCGATACCAGCGACTTTTTGTGAGAGTAATGAATTTTGTTTTTGAATCATTTATCCGCAGGCCTGTCTGTTTTGATAGTTGATAGAGTCTGTTTATCTTTTCATGTATTCATTCAACGATAATACTCAGAAGAACCAAGTTATCTGTGAAGGCAAGAAATTCTAAAGTTTTAGCACCTGTCCATTTTATGCTTAAATGTTTGTTGTGGGCATGTTGGGCATTACCCAGCATTACCTACGGCTAAACTAAATAAAAGTGGTGACATAATGCAGCCTTGCTTTACTCCTGTTTCTATTTGTACAATAAAAATTTTACTCGCAGAGGTTCACACACAACATTATGCATCAGTGTATAGTGTTTTTATGACGTTAATATATTTGGATGGAAAGCCATAGCTGTTATGGGCTTTCCAAAGTGATGGGCGGTGAAGACTATCAAACGTTTTTTGGAAATCAGTGAAGTTGATGACAAGTGGATATTGCATTTCCACAGATTCTCCTAAAATTATCCTAAGGGTGACGATTTGGTCTATGCATGTTCGTTTTGGTCTAAAACCAGCCTGCTCCCTTCATTTTGGTCTAAAACCAGCCTGCTCCCTTCATTTTGGTCTAAAACCAGTCCGCTCTCTTCGTTTTGGTCTAAAACAAGCCTGCTTCCTTCGGTTTGGTCTAAAACCAGTCTGCTCCCTTCGGTTTGGTCTAAAACCAGTCTGCTCCCTTTGGCTTGGTCTAAAACCAGCCTGCTCCTTCTAGCCTTTCTAAAATCAAGCTACATAACATTTTTCCTGACACTAAAAAGAGTATTTGGCCACACCAGCTGTCCCATTCTTCTACATATCCACATTTCAAAGGCATCAATTCTCTTCTCTAATCATTTGTTTATTGTCCATGTTACTACACCATAAAGTAAAGATGAGCATATATAGCCCCTGATCACTCTCATCTATATTTAAATAGTTATTTATAGTCAATAATAGACATTTATAAGGCACATAGCACACCCAACTATAAATGTAACAAGATAAGCAATGGGAAATCTGGATATCTGGCTCAGTCTATAATCTGGCTCAGTCAGTCTATGGATATCTGGCTCAGTCTATGGATATCTGGCTCAGTCAGTCTATTGATATCTGGCTCAGTCAGTCTATTGATATCTGGCTCAGTCAGTCTATGTTGGCTCAGTCAGTCTATGGATATCTGGCTCAGTCTATTGATATCTGGCTCAGTCTATTGATATCTGGCTCAGTCAGTCTATGGATATCTGGCTCAGTCAGTCTATGGATATCTGGCTCAGTCAGTCTATGGATATCTGGTTCAATCAGTCTATTGATATCTGGCTCAGTCTATGGATATCTGGTTCAGTCAGTCTATTGATATCTGGCTCAGTCAGTCTATAGATATCTGGTTCAGTCAGTCTATTGATATCTGGCTCAGTCAGTCTATCTTGATTTCATTCCAAGTGGAGCATGGGTTCACCACTAGAGCTGACCTTTTTTATAGGGAGCCTATATCTGGCTCTATAGCAATGGATTTTCACAAGGTTTATAACTCCATGCACAACTTTCTTTAGCCACATTTGGAGGGTTACAGTGGTCATATTCCCTTCAACCCAGACACCACTTGGGTGCCAGTCTGTCCATGTGGCAACAAAATGTTTCCTAAAACAGAAAGTACAAATATAATATGTTTTTGCTCTGATGGCACTTTCTATTTATGTTCTCATAAACATAGCATTCACATGATACCGTCAACAGAATTGTCATACTATGGATACCAGAGGTAGACAAGATAAGGAAAAGAAAAATAGAAGCCGAAAGTAAAGTCATGAACCAGAGCTGGGGTACCGTGCGAGGGATGACCTCAGACTGGGCAAAGCGAAGGGATTTGCTGTTGTCCTTAAAGACATCATGAGGAATAATGGTCATTAACCAATGACCTAAGAAGAAGACACATAGGAATGTTTGTACTTTGGTGGTTCTGACAAATCTTTATTTTTCCTTGTCAATTTCTGACAATTTTCTCTTCTCATGATAATTCCTAAGTTTTTTCTTTTTTTTCGTTCGCCTTATTTTTTAATTCTCCAAGACAGTGTACGTTGCACTATGTTTTTATTTTGTGCCTGTCAGCCCACTACATCCAACTTCAGCATGCATTTTATGTAAGGGTCTGCTTCCTCCTGTATTTTCTAAGGGCTTGCTTCCCAGGGGTAACGGCTGGTGCTGTGATTGGGGAGCAAACCAGCATCTTTGGGTTGTGAGCCATGTCACTTAAATACTAGCCCATGCCGGATCAATTCCTAACAGTATTTTAGCCCCATCTAACTTAACAAAACTATGTAACAGTCTTTGCATTCAGCCTATTTCACCAAGTGTAAATGTCAAACAGAAGTTCTCTTGTTATTGTACCTGGTCTTAAAGTCTTGTCCCTTTTTCTATGTCACAAATAGCATCATCAAATTCTACAGCAAATGTTGGTGATTCTTCCCAGGTGTTTGAGCTATTTTGTTATTGATTCTGTCGAGTTTTTCATCAAACATAATGTCTCCTTTAATATGATTCCTCCTTTTGATGCCAAGCATTCGGTTGCGTTATTTGTTGTATATCTTTTAACACATGTATTTCTTTGTACACTGACTGTGTCTGTATTATGCAGCACTTTGTGCTCTTTGCGCCTCTAATTTAGCTAGGTATCTTGTTTTCTATTTCTGTATTTAGTCATTCTGAAGCTAAAAACAATAAACATGCATGACCAGCAAAAACTCTACTAAACATATGTCATCAAATATTGAACAATTCAAGACAAGAAAGACTACAATAATAAATAAAATCACAGCATTAAACATATTCACAGTAGATACAGATATAACAAACTACATTCAAATCAAATCCCCAAGTTTGAAAGAAGACCCCACAAAAATTACAAGAATGGAAATATGAACATGACTATCCTACAAGGGACAGTCAGTATGTAACAGGAATTTTATGAATAACATTTTTTACAAGAGAAAGAACAAGAAATTGTGCCTTATTTTTTAACATAGTCCCCCTGCCTGGCAACACACTTGGTCCACCTGTTCACTAGTTTTGGGATGCTATTTATATCAAGTTTTTTTTGGTGTAATCTTTAATCAACTTTGCACCATATCCATTACCTCATTGTCAGTTGCTATGAATCCCATCTGCTACATACTTTCCTACAACCGAGATCATCATGGACAATTTTGTGTGCAGTGTCATGCCTCATGTTGAAATCTACAACTATTTCAGCAATAGTGACTCGCCTGTTGTCACGGACTAGCTTGTCGATCTGCTGTTTCACTGTGTCAGTTGCACCCCTTGCTGGTCTCTCATTCCAACGTTCATCAATGACGTTTTGTCTTCAGTTTTGAAATCTTTCTACGCATTCATACACTCTGTTCTATCTCAAACAACTGTTTCCATACTGAACCTTCATTCTTCTGTAGATTTCAGAAGGTTTAACACCCTCTGACCACAACAAATTAATAAAGACTCGTTCTTCCACAGTGCAAGTGAACAGTGCGCCGGCCATGTTGTATGCTATATTTTGCAAGAGCATACTGCTCGATCGTCACAATCCCTACTTGGGGTATTGCTAAAGAGCCAGTTTGTGTCCTGAAATATGATTTTCCATTGTACCTACTCTGCCATGCATTTTATAATAAAATTAATGTTACTTAATGAATGTTCCTTGTACAATAGCACAGAGAGATTCAACAAAAAAACAATGGCCAAACTGGCAAAGAAGCAAACATGTAAATTGTAACAAGGTTGGCACTGAACAGATACTATTCATAAACATGTTTAAGATCTTAAAAACTGAATGCCAGAAAAATCTCTTGGACAAAATCAGCCACATTATTGTAGTTTAAAAACAATGCATATATCACTATTGGTCAGTTTTTCAAAACCTGGAGAACTCATGACAGCTCTTTCCATTACAAAATAAATTCCTTCTGTAATGAGAGAAACTGATTTGCATAAAATAATAACAGTGATTGCAGCAAGGAGAATGGGAGATAATTTATGAGAGGTTTCAAATGAAAACCTTTAAAGTGGGATAAAAATGAGAAAAACAATGCTTTTGTATTATATGTTAATATAGCTGCTAAGGATGTCAAGAGTGTCCTGCAAGTGCCATCATGGTGCTGATGAACAACATGACATCATAATTGCAGTTAAAAGATGACTGCCCCACTATTGACATGCACCAAATAAGAGCATCATTCTGTTATCCGTTTTTTTGAACAGCGAAGGGGTGAAACCTTTAGAAATTCATCGGCGAATGAAGGTCCAGTATGGTGATGCATGCCTTTCCCTCCAGGAAGTCTTTGAGTGCAGTTGGAAGTTCTAAAATGGAGTGAGGCATATGACAGACTGTTCACGACCAGGTGAGGCACACTGAGTAGTGACACCAGATTCGATTGCAGCCATTGACCATCTTGTGAAGGAAAATTGCAGAATGACCACTAATGACACTTGCTGAGTGAAAGGCATACATCATCACGCTAGACCTTTTTTTCACCAGATGAGCTTCTATATGCTCCCCCCCCTCTCTAAAAAACGGATAACAGAACACCGTTCTTCTTTAGTGCATTTTGTGCAAGTCAATAGTGGGACGGCCATCTTTTAACTGTAATTATGACTTCATGTTGTTCATCTACACCGTGATGACACATGCAAGATACTCTTGGCATCCTTAGCAACCATATTAACAAGCTCCAATACAAAGGAATGGTTCTTCTCATTTCTATCTCACTTTTAAGGTTTTGATTTGAAGCCCCATTTTATAATTTGCGTATACATCTGTAAAATATATATGAATGTTAAGTAAAGAAATAATGAGAGACAAAGGTGTTGAAGCTCCTAACTGGTTCCCAAGGAAAACAGTATAGAGCCACTGTTTCCTTCTTTGCATGTTGTAAGAGGTGACTAAAGAAGGTTGTGCATGGGGTGTGGTAACTTGACCGTGTAAAAACCATTGCTATAAAGACCACACCAAAAATGACTAGAATCAGGCTTTTATAAAAGCTATTTAGGGAAATCAAGTACAGAGATGAACCTGTGCTTCGTATTGTACCTGTGCTTTATGATGTACCTGTGCTTTGTGATGTATTTGTGCTTCTTGATGTATCTGTGCTTCGTAATGTACCTGTGCTTCATGATGTATCTGTGCTTCGTGATGTACTTGTGCTTTGTGATGTACCTGTGCTTCAAAACATGGTGTGATGAGGGGGAAGAGGTTAGGGGTGCCGAAAGCATGCAACATAATAATACAATACTGACCTAACTAAAAAAAAGCTGCACTCATATATGCAGGGCTTGAAAATTGTTAGAGTGGATTACTAGTCAGTCAAAAATGTCACCAGTCAGCATGGTTGGATTATAGTCATGCAATTTATGTTAACAAATTTAAACTAGGCACTCATTAATTTTTATTTCTACATAACAATGCGTACCAAACAAAAATATATTGTATTACTTACACAGTATTAGTCCATTTCTTCTTAAGACAAAACGCTCTACTGTCAGAGGCATGGTGTTTGTGTCCTTGAACCTGCTTGGTAGGTTTAGCACTGAAGTAGGTTTAAACTGTGGTGGTAAGAGGTCCATTTAGATTCACCATTATAAGCTAGCTTATGTACAATCTATTTGAACTGTAATATCATTAATAATCGTGTGAGAGTCGTTATATAGTAACGATTAAAAACGTAATTAACAATTAAAAACTAATTTTTTTTACCCGTCAAGCAAAAATTGTTATCGCCACAGATAATCAGATGAGTGCTTTTATCAAGCCCTTCGTATATGCAATGAATGAAAGACAGCAATTGTGCAGGATATGTTAATGTCATTATAGCGTTAATCCCTGATTACCTAAATGCTGCCCCACTTAGTGTTGCTTACCTCTGTCATGTTTGTTATCCACTTTTCTTTCCAGCATTGTTTTCAACAAGGCGTCATGTACTTTTATGTGACAAACATACTGTAACTGTCAGACTTTGATTTCGTTCATTCATCTCGTTGCACCCCAAATTTCTTCAAGCTCTCCTTATTTGTTTTCTTTACTGTTCAGGTGTGTCCCATTCTTCTATAGATCCACATTTCATAAGCATCAATTCTCTTCTTTAGTCATTTGTTCGTACAGTAAAGCATACATAACCCTTGATCACTCTCATTTTTAAATTGTGAGTGACTTGTTTGTATGTCAATATATGACTTGACTATATATAGTTATTTATGGTCAATTTTACACATTTATAAGGCACATAGCATACCCAACTACAACATAAAAAGATAAGCAATATAAGAATCTAGATATCTAGCTCAGTTAGTTTATCTTAATTCACCTCTCCACTCTAAGTAGAGCATAAGGCCACCACTAATGGTGGTCTTTTTATTGGGAGCCTTTATCCAAGCATTTGTAGTGGTGGTTTCATAGCAGGAAGGGAAAAAAATTACAATTGCACCCTACTAGTATGTCATTAAGTTGACTAAAGAGAGGCTACCAGCCTTATCCTGTAAAACTTAATACTTCAGAAACCACTATTCCAAACACACGAAATGATTTGATACAGTCTTCCTGTACAAAAGTCAGATTCAGTGGGCCTTATGCCTGATTTCAAGCCAAAAAAGTGGCAAGTTAATAAATGAAATAATAGATCCTGCAATACAATTCAATTAAAATAAATATCATTACTGGTATATGTGTTGCTATTATGATAACACATATTAATTAATACAGTCAGGAAAGCCTTGCATCATTTGTGAAAGGAATTGTGAAACAAGGGGATATGATTCAGAGAACATATGTAGCAACAAGCATATGCTAAGACATGCAGTTCTAAGAAGTTGTTTTATATGTAATATTCTTCTTATGGTGAGACAGAAAGTATCCCCTGGAATTGTTGTGTTTCCAAAACCCATCCCTACTGTATGAAAACCTACCTGGAGGCAGCATATATTTCCAGAGGTGGTAGAAAATATATCAGGTATTGGAAACAAAAACTGCCAGACTGAAAAAGAAAGAAGAGATACTACCCTGAGCTACATAACGGAAAACTACCCAAGCATGGACTGGACCCATGCATACACCGACGGTTCTGTAACAAACACTACACAGAACGGAGGGGCAGGAGCATTTCTGAACCTACCAAATGGCAGAAAAATAACACTGTCATTCGCTACTGGAAAATACACAAGCAATTTCAGAGCGGAGGCAGAGGCACTGAGGGCGGCAGTGGAAGAAATGGTGACAGGTAAAAGGAATGAAAGCCATATAGTCCTGCTTACAGATGCTTTGGCTGTAGTCATAGCGCTAAAAAGCCAGAAAAATACTGAACTTAATGATTTAAGAGCAGTACTCTGTCAACTATGCCAGCAGTCCGCACCAAAAAAGGTAGTGGTACAGTGGGTCCCATCACACTGCAACATCCAAGGCAACGAGGAGACAGGCAGACTGGCAAAAGAAGGTGCAAGACTACCACAACCAGATACTAGTATGACGTACAAAGAGTCAAAACGGCTTATTAGAGCTAGATACATGACCAAATAGGAAACCGAACATACTGGCTACACAAAAAACGATGCCTATTACCAGTTGAACAGAAGAGAGCAGGTCGTGGTCTTCAGACTTCGCACTGGCCACAATAGATTGAGGTACCACCTATTCAACAAATTGAAGATAGGTGGCACTGACGAATGCCCGTGTGGTACTGGGAAAATGACCGCTGAGCATTTGCTGCAAAACTGCCCGACATACGAGGATCAGAGAGAGCAGATGTGGCCATCACCAGTGGCAACACTAGACAAGCTCTATGGCAGTGTCGACAGCCTCAGGATGACCGCTGCTTTTTTCGAAAAAATTAAGGTTGATGTCTGACTGCGTACGATGAAGAAGAAGAAGAATTGTTGTGTTTAATTAATCGTAGGACTAACCCTTATTTAAAATATACATTCTTACTCTCTGTTGACTAAATGTATGTTGAGATTTTATGTTAAACATTTCTTTCTTTCTGATGTCTAAGTGTATAGTGACATTTTGTTTAAACATTTCTTTCTGTTCTTTAAGTGTATAATGACATGCGTGTTAAACATTTCATTCTTTCTGTTTTCTAAGATGCTGCATCTTCTAGATCTTGATAGCCTACTTGTTTTATTCACTCTCTGAAGGACTGTCATTCTTTACTATAAATTTCCCTGCTAAAGATGGATGTGTTGGATAAAAGGTGCAAATATCACAGTCAAGCTGTAAACTAGCGACACAACGCATTTCATTCTCCAGACTACATCCTGCTACTTGCAAAGCCCTGTTCAGAACTAGGTAGCAGGAGATTGAGAACAAACGCAGAAGAAGAACTATCTATTTCAATCTCTGTGTTGTTGATTAAGGATGTGGTGTCATTTGACATGACAAATTTCTTTCTTTTTGTTGCTTAAGTGAGTGGTATCTTTGAAATGCTGATAATCTGCTTGTCTTAGCAATATCTTTCATTACATTTATCCTCTTATATGTTTCAAAATATATAAATAATATACAGATATCAATAAAATACTGTCAGGTAGCAGTAATTAAACTTTTGCAGTCTGGGGACCCCTCAGAAGAATTAGCAGTCATTCTTGTATCCCAGGTAACAATAGACACCTGTTTAGTCACCATTACTGGAATTTGGCTTACTTCTTCAGTGTACCTTGAAGCATAAAACTGCAACAGATGCTCTCCGCTAATTTATATTTTTGGCCATCTTCTTGAGCTATGTCTAAGTGACTTCAGATGCCCTTGTGTTCTACTTCATCTTTCCGCCGGCAGCTTTTCTATAGCACACACTTCTCACTGACACCAATCCAGTGCATACTTGGTTACATTGCAGGCTTCCTGCGGACAGTGTATCCCTCCATCTCAACCACCCACATCTAACTCTTGTTCCCAATTTCCAGTCACACTAGTTGCCAGCATGTTCACTACTGCCACAGGTCAACATGTATCACCACATTGAATATATCACTGGCCATTGAAAATGAAATATGCTACCAAAATATCTGCAGATGAAAGTCTGCAGTCCTAACTGCACACCAAAGTAATACTGCAGACTGATCTTACACTAGTGTTGAGCTGCTCTATGCATATATAGCACAGGTATATCACTGTACTTTTGTATGCACATTTCTTTCTTTCTTTTATCTAAGATGCTGCATCTTCTAGATCTTGATAGCCTACTTGTTTTAATCACTCTCTGAAGGAATGTAATTCTTTACTATAAATTTCCTTACCAAAGATGGATGTGTCGGATCAAAAGGTGCAAATATCGCAGTCAAGCTGTAAACTAGTGACACAACACATATATATATATATATATATATATTCCTATGACAATACTGCTGAGTTCCATACCTGACAAAGAGTTTTAAACTAATCTAGTTTTGTTAATCCTGGCACTAACCATTTCAGTGTAGCATGTTAACATGAAAATACATGATAAATTCTGATTGTACTTCCTGCTATAAATTTATATCTGTCTATTCAACTATTCACGGATGACTGACTTTAAGCAACAAACATATGACCATGCTCACAAATTTACTACTCAGATTCTCTTAAGGAACCATCTTGAACCAGCATCTTAAAAATATATTGTGCTGAACACACATAATTTTCCAAAAGGCTTCTAATCATGTTCATACTTAATGGACAAAGGCTGCCAATAAAGTGATGGCAAGAAGTATGGTTACAGAGTTATGAATCTAGGGGCCATTAGCAATGTATGGAGAGTGATCAAGTTGATCAAATACAGTACTGTCACACAAAACAGCTAAAGTTATAATATCAAATGTTCCCTATTCATGTTTCTATTTCAAGGACAGGTATAAATATGATAAAATACAGTGATTAAACATAAAACAGCTAAAGTTATAATATCAAATGTTCCCTATTCATGTTTCTATTTCAAGGACAGGTATAAATATGATAAAATACAGTGATTAAACATAAAACAGCTAAAGTTATAATATCAAATGTTCCCTATTCATGTTTCTATTTCAAGGACAGGTATAAATATGATAAAATACAGTGATTAAACATAAAACAGCTAAAGTTATAATATCAAATGTTCCCTATTCATGTTTCTATTTCAAGGACAGGTATAAATATGATAAAATACAGTGATTAAACATAAAACAGCTAAAGTTATAATATCAAATGTTCCCTATTCATGTTTCTATTTCAAGGACAGGTATAAATATGATAAAATACAGTGATTAAATATAAAACAGCTAAAGTTATAATATCAAATGTTCCCTATTCATGTTTCTATTTCAAGGACAGGTATAAATATGATAAAATACAGTGATTAAACATAAAACAGCTAAAGTTATAATATCAAATGTTCCCTATTCATGTTTCTATTTCAAGGACAGGTATAAATATGATAAAATACAGTGATCTCACACAAAACAGTTACATTTGATCTAATGGTCCCTAATCATATTCATATTTGAAGAGAGAGTGCTGCTAATAAAATGATGGTGAAAAGTAAGCCAACAGAGTTAAAAGTTGTATGCAAAAGACAGCTCTGTCTCATAAAACAGTCATCTTTTATCAATTGGTTGTTTTTTTTTTCTTCTTTGAATCTCAGAGAAATCAAGTCATTCACTAAATTATTAAAGTATCAAATATTTGAGCTATTATTTCTCAAGCTTTCTTTCAAAGCCAGAGACCCTTGTTCAAAGTTCAGAAGATTTTTTGCATGTGTGAATGATGAAGTGTGCAACATTACAAACTGGATAGTCTTCTACCCTGAAGGAGTTAATCAAATGACCCCTAATTGTGCTTCTATTTCAAGGATAAGTGCTGCTAGCAAAGACATGGTAAAATGTATGTTAACAGAGCTAAAACTCTGCGAGATCGTAGTCATATCTGTTAAAAACAAAATTGGGAGTTAAAAACAGCTATCCAATAAACCTTTACCAGTGTTTTTCAACTGGGGTGGAAGAGGTGGATACCATTACCTATTTGGGCAGCACAATTGACATATCACAGGTACCAAACAAATTCAGATGTAAGGATCAGAATTAGAAAGGCAAGAATGGCATTCATGAAACTAAACAACATATGGAGATCCAGAGAAATCAAGATTCGCACCTAAGTTAGGATATTAAAGTGTTTAGTCGGTGCTGCTGTATGGAGTAGAAACATGGAGAACGACCAAGGTAATATAACAAAGATTCCAGTCCTTCGTTAACAGATGCCTATGAAGGATAATGGGCATAATGTGACAGGACATGGTGAGGAATGAAGGTCTATAGGAAATGAGCCAACAACAGCCACTGGAAACAAAGTAAGAGAAGAGTAGGTGCCTGTATAGCACATACACTGAGAAAGGCTTCGCTCAATATAGATCAGCAGGCTCTCACATTCAATCCTTGTTGAAAGAGAAAGAGTGAACTATGATTAAATTGTTACACCTGGAGAGAAGCAGAAAGAGTAGCCCAGGACAGTGTATGCTGGGAAGATGTGGTCAATGGCCTATGCTCCAAGAGGAGTGATAGGTTTTTTGATTGATTATTTAGGTATGGGATCTACATGGTATGGCAATAATGATAGTCTGACATTGGAATGTATTATTTGTAATGGCAAGTTGGCTAGGGAAGCCATGGTTCCCATCAAAGTAGAGAGGACACTTCAAAGAGAAACATAGCCATCTCACTAATAAACCACAAGCCTAGTTTAAAAGAAATTTAAATGAGTTAGGACAACTGAGCTTTGCATTTTATGTTAGCCAAAGTTTCAAATAAAGATAAAGAATGTAACTATTTAATAGCGGAATTAATTGCTAAAAGTATGTTGTCTCATAACTGAGCAGAGATAGTTATTCATTCTACTTGCAGAGTCATAGCAAAAGCAATGTTTGGGAGTGAAACAGAAAAAAAAGTAAATTAAAGATCCAGTTATCATGCTAGTGTAGCATATTGGGAATATGGTGTTAGGTCCATATTTTTCTTGACCAATGGCGGAACTAGGGGTGATGTGATCAACATCACACCAGGCGCCTTTACTTTCCTAGATTATTCTGGTACCTAATTTTTTAGGCTGGGCCGATCCCAGGTTCAATTTTGCAACTAGAAAAATCTCGCACCAACTGGGGTCTGAACCCCAATTGTTTGACTTGGAAGCCAGTGCACTAACCACTGCACTACCTCCATTCTAAGGGAACTAAGACACTAGTCATAACATACTGACCAGGACGTGTCGTCAGGGTCAGACACAATACACTGGCCAAGACACCTATCTCTCTTCCATGTCGCGTTTCCTGGAAACAGGCTGTTTTCAAGGCAGTCTGACTGACAAGATGTAGATCAATGTGATCCCCACAGTAGTGAGCATCACGCAGATGAAGCCAAGCATAGCACAACTGCCTGGAACACGGTTGTCCACCTTCATCAGCATGGTCGGGATGTGAGGAAAGCTACCACAACCCGCCCCTTAATGTCCTTTTCAGGGCGCACAAAAGAGTATAACTTTCTCATTGTATTAAACAACAACAACTGATGGAGCGTATGATAAACACCAGACTGATGTGGCACCTGGAAGAAAAACATATATTAATTCCACAGCAAGCAGGATTTAGACAACACAGATCCACTGAGGACTAGATCACTCTCATAGCACAGGAAATAAAGGATGCTTACCAAGAGAAAAAGCATACAGTAGCGGTTTGGGTGGATCTAGAGAAGGCATTTGACAAGGTGTAGAAAGGGGGACTTAAAGTCAAGCTACGAAGAAGTGAAGTATCTGGAAAAATGTACAGATGGATCAGCCACTACCTCGAAAACAGAACAGCCAGAGTTCAAGAACAAGGACAGATGAGCAAAAAGGTGACCCTAGAGCAATGAGTACCCCAAGGGGGAGTACTGTCACCCACACTTTTCCTGGTGTATATAAACGACATCACAGAGAATATACCAAGAAGAGTCCACAGCTCCATGTTTGCAGACGATCTGGCTATGTGGAAATCTGAAAAAAATCTCACCATAGCAAACAATCGGATGCAGCAGGCCTTAACATCGTTGGAGGAGTGGGCGAACTCATGGCTGGTAAAAAAAAACGAGGACAAAACAACATGTACGATATTCTCGCTCTCAAATAAACCACAGAACACCAAAATAAGTCTTAACGGCAAATATCTGTGGCCAAACGACAACCCAAACTACTTGGGAGTCACATTTGATCGGCGCATACATTGAACAGTCAGATCGAGAGAAACCGAATGAGAGCCAGACAACGAATGGCAATCATGAGGAAACTTGCTGGCACAAGCTGGGGAGCAGATGAAAGAATACTAAAGAAACTGTACACTGGAAGAGTGAGACCAGTTCTCGAGTATGGCATTGCGGCATGGACAACAGCAGCAAAGGCGAACTTCGATAAAATTAGCAAACTTCAAAACCAAGCCATGAAAGTTATAACAGGAGGCATGAAGTCAACGCCAATTGTAGAACTTTAAAAGATTACAAATCTGCAATCCATGACCGACAAAAGAGACTGCAGAGCCCAGCAGCAAGCAGAGAAACTCAGAAGACTGACAGATCATCCAATGCATCAGAGACTAAATAGATTTGGAGATGGGAAACTAAAGCGGAGAAACTTTGTAGAAATAGCCAAAGCAAAAATGAGCGAAGACCCTATGAACACCAAAACAACACAAAAGCCCATCCCTACTGTACGCAAACCCACATGGAAGCATCATATCATTCCGGAGGTGGTAGAAATATACCAGATATTGGAAACAAGAACAGCCAGACTGAAAAAGAAAGAAGAGACATAACCCTGAGGTACATGGCAGAAAACTACCCAAGCATGGACTGGACCCATGCATACACCGACGGTTCTGTAACAAACACAACACATAATGGATGGGGAGGGGTATTCCTGAGCCTACCAAATGGTAGAAAAATAACACTGTCAGTGGCAACTGGAAAATTCTCAAGCAATTTCAGAGCGGAGGCAGAGACACTGAGGGCTGCAGTAGAAGCAATGCTCACAGGCGAAAGAAATGAAAGCCAGATAATCATGTTTACAGATGCCCTGGCCGTGGTCACAGCACTAAAAAGCCAGAAAAATACTGAACTTAATGATTTAAGAGCAGTACTCTGTCAACTACGCCAGCAGTCCACACCAAAAAGAGTAGTGGTACAGTGGGTTCCATCCCACTGTAACATCCAAGGCAACGAGGAGGCAGACAGACTGGCAAAAGCAGGTGCAAGACTACCACAACCAGATTCTAGTGTGACTTACAAAGAGTCCAAAAGGCTTATTAGGGCCAGATACATGGCTAAATGGGAAACAGAACATACTGACTACACAAAAAATTATGCCTACTACCAGCTGAACAGAAGAGAGCAGGTCGTGGTCTTCAGACTCCGCACAGGCCACAACAGACTGAGGTACCATCTATTCAATAAATTGAAGATAGGTGGTACTGACGAATGCTCGTGTGGCACAGGGAAAATGACCGCTGAACATCTGCTATAAAATTGCCCGACGTACGAGGACCAGAGAAAGCACATGTGGCCATCACCAGTGGCAACACTAGATAAACTCTATGGCAGTGTCGACAGCCTCAGGATGACAGTTGCTTTCTTCGAACAAATACAAGTTGACGTCTGACAGCGTATGAAGAAGAAGAAGAAACAACAACAACCTTAAGCTGTGAAGCAGAAAAAGAAGTTAGCAAAATTCCTCTCAGATAATGTTATTAGCAGAAGGATTCATATATCTGAAATATAGAACAAACTGTGCGCATCTCTGTAAAGATAAGTGGAATTTGTGTACAAGTAGATGAGTGAACTGATATTTGAGGAAAGATACAACTTTCAGTGTTCCTTTACCAAAATAGTAGGCCTTTTCTTATTTTTGTTTTGCTGCAAAAAACTCGTAGAAACAACAAACAGGCAAAGATATATTGACTACATTATGCAAGCATATGCAAGATGTTGAGTTGTCCGTGAAAAACTGTATAAGAATTTGTAAAGATAGCGATCCATCAATGTTTGGACCAATGAAAGGATTTGTATATTTGATAAAGAAAGAAAACAATGGAGTATGTTTGACTAATATTACACCCAATATTAAGAAGACATGCAAATCGCATTAAGCTTCACTGTCTAATTAAAAAGTTGCATGTTGTACGTTAATTTTGTTCTTTTTTCATTTATTTCAAGACCGTCCTGCAAGACACTGTGCCTGGGAAGCGTGAGAGAGGGAGAACAAAAAAGAGATGGGAAGACAATATAAGCGAGTGGACGGGAAGGTCTATAGCTAAAACTAATACCCTGGTGAAAAATCGAGGCGTATGGCGGGAGCTGGTTCAACAAGTTGCAACAACGGTACCTCAACGACCTTTTAGGTTACTGGACTCATGATGATGATGATAACAATCTTGTTTCTTTGTTTAATTTTAAACATTGTATATTCTGAGTGATTATTAATCCTAGAACAAGTACATATATTGTCATTGTTTTATAAACATAAGTATAATTTGGAAAGAATTATAAAGAATAATTGACTAGAGGTGATAACGAATTAGATACTTAACTTCAGGGTTCTTAAAAAAAAAGGGTTAAAAACCACTGCTTGAAAAGATCAAGCATGTAAGACACACCTAGGAAGGGCTGGGTATGAGTTCCTCATTCTGCAAAAAACAATAAGCGAAAAAAACAAGAAAAGGCCTTTCACTTCATGGTAGAAGAGGAGCAACACAAATGAATAGTCATAAAAAAACAGCTTTGTCATAATGATAAAAGGTAAAGGAATTCCTTCAGCAGACTTAACCGCTGCTTTGTCCTTCTCTAACCAAAGTCAGGTATCTATTTACAGCTGTGTTGACTGGAGCTGCCGGTAGTGGGAATTGAACCCAATACCTTTGGCATGAAAAGAGAGTGCTCTACTACTGCGCTATTCAGCTGCTCATAATATTACAGGCGAATCTATCATTCCAGCAGCTGTTTTTACAGTACTGTTACTTCTTCTTTGGAGCTCATCCTGAAAAGGACAATATGTCATAGTTTACAGCGAGACTACGATATCTGCATCTCTCAGTCTGACAAATCTGATTTCAGCTGGCTTTTTTGTTACTGGGTTTGCCTTCCCATTACAATCCCTATTCTCTTAGCCAGACTACACTAGTGCAGCCTGTTTCCAGGTTAACAGATTGATCATGGAATAAGCTCTTGGTCAGCTCTGGTTCGCTGACCCTCTTGCATGCTGTCAGCTTGGAGTCGCTGGCTGTTGTCAGCTCATTCACTGTGCATTGCGTGCTGCATCATCAGCCCACAGAACTGTTACTGCCTCTGTATAATGTGTTAAAACTATTATGTATGTATGTCGTGAAGCACTGTATGGAGCAGTGAAACAACTAAAGAAGACCTGTATATATATATAAGAATGGCATTGGGCTGTCAAGAGCAGGCTTGCTCAGCAGCTATGGGATAACAACAACATGTGTGTCGTCAATAAGACTAATAATTTCAACTAATAATACAAAATGAATTACAATCAACAACTGTGATATAAGCAACATAAAGGATATTAATTTTAAATATAAACGATCCTGTAAAGTCTAAATAATTTAATACTGTGAGTCTTTAATTTATAAAGTAAAAAAATGAAGAAAAAAAAACCAGTCTGTTCCTTACATTAGCACAGAATGTGAAAATATACATTCAAATTTCATTTGCAAAATCTCTGAAGTTATGAATATATATTCACTGTTCAGTTCTATAGTAAGGTTCATTACCCAAAAAAAAACATCAAAATTAATCTGTTCTGTGTTTACTCAAAGTTGAAAAAGTTTAAATGCTTGTAAGATCAAATGTTAAGAGAAAAAAAATTACAGTATCCCTTTAAATGCTTGTAAGATCAAATGTTAAGAGAAAAAAAATTACAGTATCCCTTTAAATGCTTGTAAGATCAAATGTTAAGAGAAAAAAAATTACAGTATCCCTTTAAATGCTTGTAAGATCAAATGTTAAGAGAAAAAAATTACAGTATCCCTTTAAATGCTTGTAAGATCAAATGTTAAGAGAAAAAAATTACAGTATCCCTTTAAATGCTTGTAAGATCAAATGTTAAGAGAAAAAAATTACAGTATCCTATGTCCATAAACAAATCCCTGGAAACAAAGAATAGGCCCAACTGTAACCTAATAAGCATGTCATAAAAACTGACTAAAGAGGGATGTGCATAGGACTAGTAATCTCATGTATAACAAATGTCTATACAAATCATCATTGCAAGATTGCAGAAAAGGCTTTGGTACAGGCCACCTATAATGAACTAGCTGTAGTTGCAATCATGTGCTTTGTAAGTTGTCAAAAAGAAACAAGAAGAAAATTTCAGAAATTTTTTACATTTTTTTTTTTTTTTGTTATCATCGGATCTTTTGGTAAATAATCTTCTTTTTGTCAATAGATTTTTTTTTCTACAACTGTTTCTTTCTTCTTATGTCTTTTTCAGCCACAGTATAGGGCTACCGCCTCCTAAATGTGGCCTCCTTTAGGTAGCCTGCATCCTAGCACTTAATGCATGGAAGTGCAGTGAGCCTATTCTTTCTTCCTGAGTGTAACAAGTCAAAAATCTAAATCGAGGATGGGATAATACAGTCATAGACTGAGACAAAAATTATGAAATTAATATCAATCTTGAAGAAGATCTAATTGGGGATGGGATAACACAGTCGTAGACTGAGACAAAAATTAATATCAATCTTGAAATCTAGGCATCCACCATACAACTTAACAGCATTTTCTTTCTGATGTCTGTCTTGCTTTGTATTCTGATGGTACTGTGTTCTTATCTGTAGATAAACCTTGAGGTGACACGCTGACATCTACATTGTCACTGCTTGTTGATGGTGATTGTGACATTTTTCTTATTATATCCCTGCATAAATCCTCAAATGGCTGTCCAAAATACAAAATAAAAAACAACCTAATAAAATATATAATCATTGACAGCAAGAACAAATATATAACTAATATCATAAGACAGGAAATTCATTCTTCTTCTTCATTCTTTCTCAATCTCCGGCTACCAAGCCCTGAAAAGGGCTTTGCAAGTAGAACGATGTTGTCCGAAGAATGGAATGCGCTGTGCCATAATTTACAGCTTGACTGCAATAGTTACATCTTTCGGTCCGACTCATCTGACTTCAGCGGGCATTTTTGTGTACCGGATTAACCTTTCCTCTTCAATTCGCTCTCTTTAGCCAGCCTGCTCTATTGCAGCCTATTATTCAGGATTTCCACGTGGAGGTGTAGAAGGGTCTTGGCAGTTCTTGTTTGTTGGCTCTGATATTAGCAATCAGCTATGGGCCGTGACCGCTGCAGCTCATGCACTGCTCAGCATCCTCATAAGACAGGAACAAACCAAAATGTTAATGGCAGGATTAACAGAGTCAAATTTTCTCTAAAAATGTTCATCAACTTGGCAGCATAAGAAAGTAAGATTAGACTTTTCAGCACAAATTTCAAGGAAGTTCATAGATGTATATAACTAACAGTACAAAATCTAGACTACAGACCTTCACCAATTTAATAACAAATTGAGACTTGTGGCAAAAAATAAACCAACAATCAATACAGATGGAAAGAAAGCAGAAGTTGATCAGACACACCTCAGAAAGAATCTTACTTAAATAAGCAAACATGCGCTGGTTTGGAACCCACAGGGGAAGAGATGTATAGGAATGTCCTAGAGCAACTGGTATTGAACATTGGAACAGGATGTCAAGATAAATGGAAATTCATAGGCAGACATGAATTAGAAAGTCAAACTTAGGAATCACTGGATGGTGACTGGTGCAAACGTTTGTTCCTATGGAATTTAAAGGAAAAGGTCAATCATAAGTCATTCATCACAAAGGTTCCATCTCATTTTCAGATAAGATCATTTTTTTTCAAGTATTTCTTTAACATCTCTTATTATGATTATTTTTCCTAATGGTGTTTTCATGCACTGTTTCAAATCCTGGCCACCCAGTCTATAAAATGCTATTCTCCTGCGCTCCTGAGAAAATACACACAATGTAAGTATTTGAGGAAAGCTATTTACTATGACAAAACTATGTTTTCTAATTTCATTATTCTATCTCAAAATTGACTGACCTAATCATCTCCATTGTTCCTACCTGTTATGCCAGTAAATTGTGGAGTATATTTATTGAAGACCATCCTGTATCAAATTTATTTGTTACATTACGTGAGATAATACGTAATATTCTCAGGAAATGTGTGTACTTTGTAGATTTTATGGCCAAAATTCAAGCAGTACAGTCCGAAATACAATTTAGAATAATGGTTCACCCATCACACCGAGTCATGGGTGGCTCTGGATTTTTGATATTTATGCACACACTGGTCCATTGGTTTCATGGGTTCAAAGGCCTAAGTTGACAAAGAATGTACCCAAAAAATGTATACCCACCAATACTTCTTAACGTCTTTATACTGGTTTAGAAGACTCTGCAGAGTCTGTATACAACCAGTTTAATTTACATTACCTTCCTCTAAAAGCTATGTGCATCCAATTTATTCTTAAATGCATTAACTGTCCCTGCCTCCACTACCTCCTGTGGCAATGCATTCCAAGCATTCTCCACTCTCTGACTAAAAAATTATTTCCTAATATCTAATCTAGACCTCTCTTTAGTTAATTTGTAGCTATGCCCTTTTTGTTCTTGTGGGTGGCTGTATTTTAAAAAAAACTTGTTATTGTGGAGACGAAGATGCGTCAGTGAATGAGTTGGCAGCAGCCTGGTCCGACACAAGCCGCCACCTATGAGGCACTGGCTGCTGTCAGCTCATTCACTGTACTGCATCTTCGTCCACTAATGTTTTGTCAAACTTAATTAAGCATTATATTTTTATAAGTCTTAACGTTTAAAAAAAATTTAACATATATCTTTATTAATTTATTTTGCAAATATTTGAATGCTTGACTTCCTTATACTAATTACACTTTTATTAAACTTAGCTTTGCATAAAATATACCAAGGCCTGAAAGAGGAGCAAAGAAAAGTAAAATTGTAACCTCACAGCCACATCATAAGACACGACTAAGCAGGGTTGGGTATGGGACCAGCTATTCCATCTTGCAGAAACTATAAAAGGTAAAAGAGGAGACATTGCTGTCAGAGATGAATTATTAGAGACTTCATTGTATGAGATCACAGCTTGTTTATGAAGTTGGTTGGCCGGTTACTTCCCTTGCCCCCTATCCTTTCCCAAGAGTAAGCCCGATACCCATTTACAGCTGGATCAACTGGAGCATGTTGGTAATGAGAGTTGAGCCTCATACTTTTCCTATGAAAAGCAAGTGCTCTACCACTATACTAATCAGATACCCAGGAACTATTAACAACATGACAAAGAAAAGGTATCTACACTCTATCATAGAAGAATAGCGACTAAGTCAAGTTCAATCAATCAATGTTCTTTAAATGCCATACACGACACATAAGACAGAAACCAGTGCTCTCCAGGTTGATCAGTGTGATGCCACTCTTTTCAGTTCATGTATGTTGTTTAAGCCCATAGTGAAGCTCTCTCTGACGATTGTTCTGCACAGTTTCTTTTGGTCTTCCTCTTTTAATGCTGACAGATAGTGACCACATAAATGCTTGCAGAGAGAGTCTGTTGCTATCCATTCTAAATCCCTTTGTTTTAAATTTATTTACTTAGCAAATTCAAAAATAAACCCCAAAGCTTAAACTTAGTTTCAATTATTTATGGGGCGTGGTCTAGTGGTTAAGTGACACGGCTCACAATCTGAACGTGCTGGGTTCACTCTCCAATCACAGCACCGGCTGTTACACCGGGTAAGCAAACCCTTAGAAAATCCAGGAGGAAGTAGACCCTTACATAAAATCCATGCAGAAGTCAGATGCACTGGATCGACAGGTATAAAATAAAAACAGCACAACGCACACCGTCTTGGGGAATGGAGAAATAAAGCAAACACCAAAAAAAAAGAATAACTTATTTATTGTTTATCACCTGGCAACTTTGTCATTCCCTTTTGGCTGTAAGAGTTTCATATTGATATCCATGCAGGAAGCTTGTACCAAAACAATAATGTGCTCTTGCTTTAGTAGATTCTGTAGCACTTTTGTTTTATATGATAAGGTTGCTATTACCAGCTGTTATAATATTCATCCACTGTTTAATATATGCAGTCATCAACTACAAAAAATGTTGTCTTTGTTGACATTCATATAAAGCACTGTTTCATTATATCACTGCAGACTTTTCCAAATGAACAGAATCCAAGAAACTAAAAGAAAAGTAACTCACCTGGTTAAGACTCTCTGTGTCTTTAGCGCTTGCTTCATACAACTTGAGATTATTTGCATCGGCAAACTGTAGGAATCAGTTGAGTTTATTATGATAAAGTTTTATTAGGTTTTTAAAATTAGAGAGCTGAGAAAAATGTAATTGTTTAGGTATCAAGATGCTGAGGAGTGCATGAGCTGCAGCAGTCAGCGATCCAAAGCTGACTGCTAGAGTCAAAGCAAGTGACCTAGAGCTGCCAAGACCCTTCTATACCTCCACGTGGTAATGCTGGATAACATAATGCAATAGAGCAGGCTGGCTAAGGAGAGGGGATTGAAGAGGAAAGGCTAACTCGGTACCTAAAAATGCCTGCTGAAGTCGAATGTGTCAACAAGGAAGTCCTCTACTCATTAAATTGGGATGACAGATTGTGAAATGCATCACCGGTTTGTAGATGACTTAGTCATTATCAGCCACAGCATCAAGTAAGCTGAGAAAATGCTTCTAAATGAGCTCACCAATGCAAATGTGGCAGTCAATTTAAAAATAAATAGACAAAATACCCAACACATGTTGAACATTTTCAGCCCTTTCGAGGAAATGAAAATGTTCCTATTACAAAAACTGGATTTAACTTAACTTAACGTCTTTATACTGGTTTAGAAGACCCTGCAGAGTCTGTATACAACCAGTTACATTTACATCACCTTGCTCTAAAAGCTATGCGCATCCAGTTTATTCTTAAATGCATTAACTGTCCCTACCTCCACTACCTCCCCTGGCAATGCATTCCAAGAATTCACCACTATCTGACTAAAAAAATATTTCCTTATATCTAATCTGGACCTCTCTTTAGCCAGCTTGTAGCTATGCCCTCATGTTATTGTGGGTGGCTGTATTTAAAAAAACTTGTTATAGTCTAATTTATTCTTTTACATCTACTTGGGCCAAGAGATTACAAACTCCCATGAAATGCATCAAGATATCTCATGAAGGATAGAAGTATGATGATTCGGTTTCAATCGCATCAGGCCCATACTTTAACAGATGAAAAACAGAGAAGCAAGAGCTAACACCTTCCACAGCATAGTCATTCCAGTCTAAGAATAATGGACATTGTGCTGCTCTAAACTGCTCAATGGATGATGGAGCATAGAACATTATCAATCTCTCTACTGGACCACATCTGCAACACCGCTTCAATGATGTTGTAGATACGGCAATCCTATGACAGTACAGGTGGGTCGACCACATGGTACACTTTACTGCAATAGTTGGACACATAAAGTGATGTCATTGTGACCCTATACCCTAAATAAATAGGGGGACGGTGTGGGCTAGTGGTTAAGTGACACGGATCACAATCTGAAGGTGCTGGGTTCAATCCCCATCACAGCACCGGCCATTACCCCGGGGAAGCAAACCCTTAGAAAATGCAGGAGGAACCAGACCCTTAAATAAATGCATGCTGATGTTGGATGCACTGGGCCGACAGATGCAAAATAAAAACCACATTGCAATGCACACCACCTCTGGGATTAGAGAAATAAGGCGAACGCAAAAACAAAAAATACCCATCTTTTCTTCTTCCTATTTTACAAGATTATGTAATGTCATGGTACTCCAAGACAAAAGACAGAGATGAGTTTATATGACATTTTGCTACCTGGCATAGGGCACATGATGTGCAAGAATCATGCTCTGCCTGAATGATCATCAGAATTATAGTATTACAGCAGAGTACCAGCAACTCTAAAGTGATCATCTTTAGACTATGTATTGAAAACAACAGATTGAGGCATCATCTCAATCAAGGAGCTACCACTCAAACTTGATACAGCCGACAGGGGCAAGATCAAGGAGCTTCCAATCACACATGGTACATTGACAGACCCCACGACAGCTGAACACATGTTGCAGACTATACAGAGGTGAAAGGAGTAACAATTGACACCAGCCAGTTTCCTTCTACAATTTATTGTACGGAGATATCCAGAACTTTGATCTGACTGCCTTTATTAGACTCATATGGGAGTGAAGACTAATCAGGTGAAACATACTGATCAAGACTCCACCTCGTGTTCTCAATCGTGCTCCTGGAACCAGGAGATTTTTGTTGTTGAATGCCCACAATGAGTAGTTTTACTCTTTTGTATGTCCTAAAAAGGACGTTAAGTGGTGGGTTGTCATAGCTTTCCTAACATCTCGAACATGCTGATGAAGGTGGACCGGGGTCCTCCAGGCAGTTGTGCTATGCTTGGCTTCATCTGCGTGTCGCTCACCACTACAGGGATCATGTCAAACCTCACCTTGTTAGCCAGGCTGTTGTCCACGACAACAGCACGTTTCCAGGACGACCAACGAGGAGGTCAGGTGAGGGTCTTGGCCAGTATATTTCTCCTGACCCTGGCTAACATTGTCTGATCAGTATGTTTTGCATGACCAGACGTTAGCCTCATTGTCCCTGGTCAATGAGATGGAATCGATGATTCTGTAATTCCCATAATGGTGAGCTTACTGAAAAGCCTTGCATTGCACTAGAGCCAGGAGTACCCTGGTCCACCTTCTCAAATACACCTCGAGATGTAAGAAGAGCTACTAAAGAAACATCATCAAGAGTTAACTCAGAGTGAGTTGCTTCAAACAACAACATCAGAATCATAAATGTTGAAGTTTGAAAGCAAACAAAGAAGAGGCAGCAGAAATTAAGTATTTGAAGATAATATAAAACTGACCCAAACTTGTTTCTGTCAGTATTTAAGTTTTTAAAACCTTTGACTAGTTTGTTGAATTATTTGTAAGCTTTGCTTCTTACTGAATAATTTATACAATATAAGCTGCTAGGATAACTTTCTATACATCTTTTGATTAGGAAACAAACAAAAAAATCTGCCAAAGACAGATGTGTAGGATCTAAAGGTGCAAATATCGCAATCAAGCTGTAAACTAGCAACATAGCAAATTCTGTTATCTACATCTTGCTACTTGCAAAGCCCTGTTCAGGGCTTGCAAGCAGGAGATTAAGAACGAATGCAGAAGAAGAAGAAGAAGAAGAAGAAGGAAACAAAAAATAATCTACATTTGTAATCACAGTATTACTTGCAACAGTTTTATCCAGGTTTATCTTTAACTTTGTATTTTAACTTTACCTTTAAATGTGTTTTATAAAATAGGAATGAGTACATCAAGAGTGAAGTACTACCACGGTAGCTTCAAACAACACCAACATCCATCTTTATTTTCTCTCCCCAATCTCCACCTTGTGTTGTCTACCAATAGGTTGATGATTTTATGTAATTATTCACTTTACAATCTGATGTCTGCCACAGTTAAAGTGCAAGTTAAAATATAAAGCTAATGGTTAAGTGACACTGCTCCCAATCCAAAGGTGCTGGGTTCGCTCCCCAATTACAGTAGCAGCCATTATCCCCGGGAAGCAAACCCTTAGACAATGCAGGAGGAAGCAGACCCTTACATAAAATGCATACTGAAGTCGTATGCACTGAGCTGACAGGCGCAAAATAAAAACATAGTGCAACACATACCGCCTTAGGGAATAGAGAAATAAGATGATATGAAATTTTTATTTTTATTTTTGGTTTTAATATCTTTTTTTTCCTTCTCACTCAAATAGGAGCATAATTTGTCATCTTGTAGGAAGCATGCCCCAAAAGCATAAATGAGTTAGTTAATGAGGTGGTTATTTCTGCAAAATTGTCTTCAACTTCATAAATTTGTCAGCCTTCACCTTCTGTTAGGGTGCAGCCTGCCGATTCTTTCCAAGAGTCCACCAGGGGTATCTTCAATCTTTGATACATTTTCTACTTTCTACTTACTGAACCATTGGTAAAAAATTTGCCTAGAGCATTGTCTCTATATACTCACCAGTGCATTCGTTGTGTTAACACGTTTTGGCTATAGAAATGGCTGAATCGAGAATGGTACCACTTCCGTCTGCCCCAATAACAAAACAATGGCTATTTGACTTGAGACAATTTTTTTACGATTTTATATGTTTTACATGGAATTGGAAGGCCCCATTATTGAGAGTGATGGAAGCTAAGTTGTTGCAATGGACATTTCTGAGGTAGGTCTGTTTAGTTTGTTTATGTAGATGTTACAAATACTTTGCAGTGAAAACTTAATAGATGTTCCAATCTGGTTAGGAACACATCAGTGCTTTGTAGCAGTTTCAAGGATTTACAAGACAACTGGTGTACCAAAAAATGGGTGGGTCTAAATGTTTGTGACGTAATAAAAAAAGATGTTGAAACTAGAATGTTTTACTTATGTATACTTGATTCAATTTGTTTTCCCTCCACTGTCATTCTGTTCTTAATATTATAGTAATAAATATGCATTTACTTTCCTTTCATACATGATGAATTATTAAAAAACAAGGTAATGGCCAGTAATAATTCAACTGAAAAACCATTTGCAAACAACTCCAAATTCAGATGTATATCTGCCCTTAGTTGTTTTTGAAGCAATTCATACTCAGTTCTTCATCCTTAGCAAATGTTTTCTGTTAGTGGGTTTGTAGTGGCTATTCTTACATACTGAAGCGTAATGATGAAAGTGAACACAGGTTCTCCTTTCTGTGGTGGAATGCAGACTTATCCGCAAGCTCACCACTATGGAGATCACAAAGTCAGTCCTCATTCATTGGCCAGACTACCGTAACTCAGCCTGCTTCCAGGACATGAGTGGTGGTCTTGGTATATTTCACCTGATTATTTCACCTTTAGCTCCATATATTTATATATTTGTCCTTACTCAAAAATCACCTAACATTGGTTTAATTCAATAAGCCAGTTAGAAAGTAAATATTTGTAGCATGTATGATGTAACTAAACAAAACTGTAGATGCACACACACCCAACACACACTATTATTCAAGTATTTCATCTGATGGTTTGCTAAATGGATATGGTTGTGCGACTATGTGGAGAACCATATTTATCAATCATAGACAGGCTTGCATATCAGTTGATATGTAGACTGTTAAACAAACCTGCTTAGCAGCAGTCCTAGAAACCTGACGTCCTTCTTCAAGATCAGTTTTATTTCCAATCACAATGACAGGTATGTCTTCATTAGCATACTGTGGTTATGTTAAAAAAAGTTCATTAATTTAATATTAAATATGTCAGGCAATTGGCAACTTGATTTTACAATCTGCTTCTTCTTCTTACACTTTCAGGCGTCAGTCTAAAGAAAGCATGTTGTAAGGGGTGACTGTGTGACATGGCATTACACCTGTCATGGGTAGGTGTTTTGTTAAGAGCAGGATAGATGGTGCCTAATAGGCTGCGGGTCTACTTTGCTCTAGTGTTTGAGTCTATTAAGGTGGACTCGCATATCGATTAACCAGCCTCCAAGAAACCAGTTGTATACAGACTCTACAGAGTCTTCTAAACCAGTATAAAAATTTTAAGTTAAGCCTGAGATTTTTTTGTATCTCCATAGAAGTTATCCAGGAACAATAATGGTCATTTGTGACATTTATGACCCTCATATTTTTGTCATTTTGCAGCAGATGTTGAGCCAGCTTCTCTATCAGTACCACATCTGTAGTTCAGATCTCTAGTTTATTAAATAGATAGTATATCAGCCTATTGTAGACTGTACAAAGTTTAAAGATTACCACATGTTCATTTATGATGAGCTGGTAATTTGCTACATGTTTTTCGTGGTCTGGATGCTCTGCTTTACTCTTGTTCTGTATAGAAGTAATACTCAGAAAGTGATTTCCCACAATTTGTTCTGAAACTATTTATTCAAAATGCACATTTATTCAAATGCACAGTATAACTGAAAGCTTGCTTTACACATGGTATTTTTCCCCATTTCTGTTCACTTCTACGGCCTTATGCCAGCGCGAAACAAGGGCATGCATGTGTTTTCTATACCAGCTCATTTCCTGTTGACGCAGCCATGTTCCTTTGACATCTGTGGTCAGTTGTAAGAATTTGAGGACCCCATCTTGCGCATAACTTTGAATTTCCAAAATCGCTGAAAATTGTAATCATACTTCCATTGCTGACTGAAAGCTGTAGGGTCAATTTTTGGCTTGTGATGTGATGATCCTCACGAATAATGGTATCAGTACACTGCAACAAGTCTATGCTGGTGGCTGCAGAAGGATGCTGAAACCATGGCCAATCATACAGCATCTGTCAACTTCCTGAAGTTTTAACTTTCTGAACTCTGTGTCCAATGGTGCTCATATCAACTTCACAACTTACACACCACAATAAACAAGTGTTTGTGAATATTCTCCCCACTTTCTTTCTCTGCCCCCAAGAATGCAATTACAGTTTGTGTTTGTAATGTGTGCCACACATTTTTCTAAAGCATTGCTATCTGTTGTAAAACCGTTCAACTATGCACACATGCGCAGTAGACATCAGTGTCACAACCTGTAAATTGTTACTTTGATTTCTTTATTCTGGCATGAGAAACAAAAATGTGAGACATTACTTTCTGAGCAATCGTCATGTATTCCTGGTAATCCTCTTTACCTCCTTACAAGACAAACTTTAAAGCAGAAAAATATCTTCTTCTTCTTCTTCGTACGCTGTCAGACGTCAACCTGTATTTTTTCGAAAAAAGCAGCGGTCATCCTGAGGCTATTCAACACTGCCATAGAGCTTGTCTAGTGTTGCCACTGGTGATGGCCACATGTGCTTTCTCTAGTCCTCGTATTTCAGGCAGTTTTGCAGCAAATGTTCAGCGGTCATTTGTCCGGTACCACAACTGCATTCGTCAGTGCCACCTATCTTCAGTTTATTGAATAGGTGGTACCTCAGTCTGTTGTGGCCTGTGCGGAGTCTGAAGACCACGACCTGCTCTCTTCTGTTCAATTGGTAATAGGCATCATTTGTTGTGTAGCCAGTATGTTCTGTTTCCCATTTGGCCATGTATCTGGCTCTAATGAGCCTTTTTGACTCTTCGTAGGTCACACTAGAATCTGGTTGTGGTAGTCTTGCACCTTCTTTTGCCAGTCTGTCTGCCACCTCGTTGCCTTAGATGTTACAGTGGGATGGAACCCACTGTACCAGTACTCTTTTTGGTGCGGTCTGCTGGCATAGTTGACAGAGTACTGCTCTTAAATCATTAAGTTCAGTATTTTTCTGGCTTTTTAGTGCTAGAAAAATATCAATGTGTTGTAATAATTGCAAGTGCAGTGTTGTAATCTTCACCACAGCTATTCCCCTAATAGCAAGCCTGCACCATAGCACTTGATATATTCTTAGAGTAGCTGTTTTCGTAGCTCTTCTTCTTCTTCTGCGTGTGTTCTCAATCTTCCCGCTACCAAGACCTGAATAGGGCTTTGCATGTAGCAGGATGTAGTCCGGAGAATGGAATGCGTTGTATCACTAGTTTACAGCTTGACTGCAATATTTACCAATTTTGGTCTGATACATCCGTCTTCGGCAGCGTTTTTGTAGCAATTTGTATTACCTGATGAGGTTGCTAACCTACAGCACAATCTTCTTTAGTTGCTTTTCATTTTTTTTCTTCTTTGCTGCCATGATCCTTTGGTCATGCTATATCTGCAGACCAGTCGCCATAGTGAAGTATGTAGACTTCACTAGGTCAGAGTGGAGGCCCCCCACAGCTTTTATCTCAGCTCTGCACCCTCTGGCCAGGTCTGGCAACTCATTTCACTATACAGTGGATATTCCAGTAGAATGTGTTCAGAATTATGGCACCCTATTCCACATGGGCACTCATCCTTGTGTGAGATCTTTAGTCGGTAGAGATGTTCTAGTAGTCTGCAGTGACCAGTTCTTAGGCGAAATAAGCTAGTTTGTTAGTTTCTTTTGAGTTGGTGACTTGGGTCTGATCTACTGCTTGTGTTCATGTCTTTTTGATGATGTTCTTGATCTCTCTGTATGGTGGAAGAAAAAGCCTCTTTTCTTATATTTCCACCACTTTTGTGTCATGAATATTTCTCCTCCTCCTCCGTTATAACCTGCCCCCTCTGCTGAACCATCTGTGTACACCTGTGTCCAGTCCTTGGCATTATATTTCTTCACAATCATCACTTATGCCAAGAATTTAGATTGTGGGCACTGTATTGGTCTTTTCTTTTTATTCCTGGGATCACCGTACTTATTGCGATGAGCGTGGCTCTTCATAATGAGAGGGTGTGGTGACCCCTGCTTGGCTGTGCTTAGGGTATCAGGTGGAACTAATTTGCCCCTACGTAAGGATACATATGGGTCTTGTAGCTGGTTGTACACACTCCTTACCTGTCCCTGCAGTTACCCGTACCTACTCAGCCTAAGCTTGAATCTAATGTTTGCAGTCTGTGTATTGCTTATTCAATGTCATTATCTTCTTCGTACGTTTTCAGGCGTCAACTTGAATATATCTAAAGAAAGTAGTATTCATGCTGAGGCTATTGGTAACAGCAATGAGCGTGTCCAGGAATAGTATTGTTGATGGCCATATGTGTTTTCTCTGTTTCTCACCTGCCGGGCACCTTTGTAACAGAATTTTCAGCAGTCATTTAATCAGCAATACAAACACATTCATCTGTATTTTTTATATCTAGTTGTTTGTTGAACAGATTGTATCTCAGTCTGTGACCTATGCACAGTCTAAAGATGCCACCTGTTCACCTCTGCTGAGCTGGTAATATGTGCTATTTGGTTGTTGACCTGAATCATCTGCTTCCCACTTGCTCCTGTATCTACTACACCTGGTAAACCTCATGCCATCTTCATAAGTTATACTTATATCAGGTTGAGGAATATTTCCTTGACAGTCTGACAGCTTTTCATTGCAAGAATGCTGCTAGGAGATGTAATCCATTGTATCACATTTAACTCCTCTTGCTTATACAGTTACGTCTTTTTAAACACTAATGGTTACTCTACTGTCAACTTACCCGTTTGACAAATAGCAGCCACTTCTCTAAAGACTCAAATGTTCTTCTGGAGGATATATCATAAACCAAAATACATCCCTGCAAAAAAAAACAAAAAAACAATTAACATTAAAAAAAAAACTATTATTATGAAATCAAATTATGGTACAAGCACAGTAGTAGCAGACTTATGATGGGTCAGTTGCATAATTCTGTTCAGTTAATGATTATACACATAATTTTTTATATATATATATTTTTTTTTTTGTTTTTTTGTTGTTGTTGTTGCTTTCGCCTTATTTCTGTAATCCCCAAGGCGGTGTGCGTTGCACTGCGGTTTTTATTTTGCGCCTGTCGGCCCAGTGCATCCGACTTCAGCATGCTTCATTTTATGTAAGGGCCTGCTTCCTCCTGCATTTGACAAGGGTTTGCTTCCCCGGGGTAACGGCCGGTGCTGTGATGGGGATCGAACCCAGCACCTTCTGGTTGTGAGCCGTGTCACTTAACCACTAGGCCACGCCGTCCCCTCTTTTAATTAATGAAAAAGTTCAAATTGAAGTTCATTTAAAAAAAACATAATATATAGCCCTTAGAAATGCAGGAGGAAGTAGACCCTTTCATTAAAATACATGCCAAAGTCAGATATACTGGGCCGACAGGCGCAAAATAAAAACAAAGTGCAATACACACACCAAAAAACATAATACTTAATTTTAATGCATTGAACTTCCCAAAGAGAGTTGTAATGCTGCTGCTGATGTTCAATAAATATAGCTGTATCTAATAACTGAAGTTTGAACATATACAACAACCAGACCAACTTCAGAACAGAACAGGCTTATGAAGCATATTTTTTTTTCTCCATTCATTTTGTTTCCTAAGATGGAGTGCTTTGTACTGTATTTGTGCTTTATGAAGTGCATCTAACTTCATCGCTCCTTTGTTTAAAATGTGTTCACATTCCATATGGGCACAACCTTACTGGTTCATGAATCCAAACACATGCAAGTTTGGTTTGTGAGTCGTGTCACTAACCACTTAGTTATGCTGTCTATGCCCAACAAACATAAAAGCCACATTCTGGAAGTCAAAGATCATTACCATTATGACATAACCAGAGGCTATGAAATGTTTGTTGATTGGCCTTTTGCTCAAATAGCAGCATAGGGCCAGCATTAAAGCTGATGACACCTTCACAGGAAGCCTATATTCAAGCATTTACAGTGGCAGTTACAATATCAGTGGTTTTACATGATGAGGTTGTCAGCCCCATGCAGCTTCTTCTAAACTTAAACTTTATTTATACTGCTTTAGAAGACCAAACTGAATAGAAATATATTACAGAAGGTAGAGCATTTCACCTACTTAGGCAACACAGTGGAATGGAACGTGACAGTGCAATTGAAATCTTCTCTCTAATCACCTTGGCCTCATTTACATTTAAGCAATTAACAAGTACCTGGAAATCAAAAACACTGAAAAAATATATCAAATTAAGGCTGCTCAGCTCCAACACAATATCAGTATTAATATTATGAATGTAAAAGCTGGAAAATGATCAAAACTCTTGAAAATAAATCTTAGAAAATTTTTGAACATGGGTTGGAAAGAATTTAAAATTTAAGACAATCACACAAATAAAATTTCAGACAAAACAGCATTATCTTTCTACCATCATAAGGCAACAAATATTGGGCATAAATTGAACATGTCCTTAAAATGAACAGCAACAGACTTCAAGTTCAAACGATTATGTGGAAACGAAGTGGCACCAGAAAGAGAGGCAGGCCAAGAGAGACACTTCACAGGACAGCACCAGAAAGGGAGCCATCATGATGGGTCTCAGTAACATACAGGAACTATAATGAGTGGATTCTTCTTCTTCGTTCATTCTCAATCTCTCGCTACCAAACCCTGAATGGGCTTAAGTAGCAGAATGTAGTCCAGAGAACGGAATGCGTTGTGTCGTAGTTTACAGCTCGGCTGCGATATCTGCACCTTTCGGTCCAACACATCCGACTTCAGCGAGCATTTTTTGAGTATCGGGTTAGCATTCCCTCTTCGATCCCTTCTCCTTAGCTAGTCTGCGCTGCTGCAGCCTGTTATCCAGGATCACCGCATGGAGGTGTAGAAGGGTCTTGGCAGCTCTGGTTCGCTGGCCCTGACGCTAGTCAGCCATAGGTCGCTGACCATTGCGCTGCTCAGCATCTTGATCCCTAATGAGTGGATTCAGAAAGATCTACCCGGAGACAATTGAGTTCTGCCTTATTCGCCATGTTTGGTGCTGTAAGAAGAACTTAGATAGAAAGCACAAAAAACCCTGCTATTAATTTGGTATGTCTACATATAATAATGAAAATAAACCATACTCAGTCAATAAAACATACAACAATGTTTCTGTGTAGCCTCAGGTCTCTCCTGCTGGGAAGCAAAAGGATAGTACACTTTCATTTCCATGCATGTCACAACAGATGACTAAAGAACGTTGTGCATGGATCATAATATCAAACAAAAATGCTACAGAGTACACCACTGGAAGACTACACAAAGTGTTTCAGTGCAGTCTTCCGGTAAGGAGAGTGGTCACCCTATGTTTCAAAAGAAGCGAAATGGAGAAGAATAGAATATAACAGTTGAGTAAAAAAAAAAATTACTAAGAATCTACAATTAAAACACAATATCTTTTATAAGAATATATAAGCTGCTATATACAAGAAACTGTACATCTATGGAATAAATCTATCTTTTTATAACATGATCACCTGTGCTCTTGTGACAGACTGTTTGGTAATAGCCTCAAATCTTTCTTGCCCCGCTGTATCCCAAATTTGAACTTTTACATGCCTGTCATCCAGATCGATTACTTTCATTTTAAAGTCAACTCCTGAAGAAGTGACAGGAAAAAATATGTCTGTGATTACAAAAGAAAATCATTTTGTTAAATGTAATGCATTTTCCTAACAAACTCCAAGCAGATTATATATGTGGAAAGGCCCAAGAAACATAGTAAGAAATCAGACAGACTATTATGATAAAGGATAGATTCAAAAATTGCATCACAATGACAAAAACTTATCCAAGTACAGACCTAAATTCCTATCAAAATCCTGTAGAGATTAAAATAGCCATCAGACTTAAAAATATAGAAAGACAATACACAAAGAATCCTCAAATAGATATATCAGCATTAAAGCAGTGAGACATTACACATAAAAATCATGTGCAAGTCAAAAATAAATATGACTTACTTGGAATCCTGGTATTCAAACAGCCAGGTCTACTCCTGCTGCCAGGTAGCCAAAGAATGCTCATTTTGCAATTTTTACTTTCTGTGGCCTGGGGGGAGGTAGGTTGTATATTGGGTAGGAATCTTGGCTTGGCTTGGCTTCGTTCGTTCTCAATCTCCCACTACCAAACCCTGAAAGGGCTTAAGTAGCAGAATGTAGTCCAGAGAACAGAATGCGTTGTGTTGTAGTTTACATCTTGACTGTGATATTTGCACCTTTTGGTCCAACACATCCGACTTCAGCAAGTATTTTTTGAGTACGGGGTTAGCATTCCCTCTTTGATCCCTTCTCCTTAGCCAGTCTGCCTTGCTGCAGCCTGTTATCCAGGATCACCACGTGGAGTTGTAGAAGGGTCTTGGCAGCTCTGGTTCGCTGGCCCTGACGCTAGCAGTCAGCTTTGGGTCGCTGACCACTGCAGCTCATGCACTATGGGTAGGAATCTCATTACTTTTAGACTTTTTCCCATACAATGGCTAACAGCCTACTCTTATAGATTTTCAACTGCCAAGAGTCATGTCTTTGACCGTTGTATGCATGGCACAGCTAAAGTATCTGGTACCCAGGGCAGATTTTTCCGTTAGCACTCCTCTTATTTCTGTAAAGCTAAGCCAAGATTATGGTTACTGCTAACATCTGGAATCACGAACTTAAGAGCGAAACTTAGACGTCTATTAGGCATTGGCTGGAAAGGATTCATTGCTACTGAGCAAAATTATATTTTTAATGTCAGCAGGAAAAAACACTGGGCATACACCATGCACATGTTACGAGTGAATTTTGAGTTCTGTCTTTTGCGCTGTCTTTGACGCTGAAAGACCATAGAGAAAAGGCATACAAGGGCTCCTAATTTATTGTCCATCTTCAATAAAACTAGGTGCTGATCCAACCTCCCTTGAGACAACGGGACATGTGATACTTGTGGGATTTGAAACCCACAGTTTTGCATTTTTGTTTAATCGTTTCTTGAGAGACAAGCATCTTACCTCCAGATGTAATCACATACACACACACACACACACCCTAACCCCTTTCACGTTAAACAGAAATACCTTGTGGAAGCCAAAAATAAAAATGATAGCCAACTGTCAATAGAGAAAACACAGAAAATAATGTAAGCACTAAGCAGGACTGTTAAAAACAAGCAGGCAAGTAGAAAATAAAAACTCTACCACTGATACAGTTAAGACAAATCAAGTATGGATGATAAACAAATTCTTAAGAAAACATCTTTAAGGAAAGAAAAAGACCAAATAACATGTGCCAACATACAAAAGAACAGTGGATAGGATCAAAATGGGATCAAGTCATTGAATAGCAGCTGACTGCTATCGTCAGGGCCAGTAAACCAGAGCTGCCAAGACCCTTTTACACCTCCACGCGGTGATGCTGGATAACAGGCTGCAACAGAGCAGACTGGCTAAGTAGAAGGACTCAAAGAGGGAAGGCAACCCGGTACTCAAAAATGCCTGGTGAAGACGATGTGTTGTACCGATAAGTGTAAATATCACAGTCAAGCTGTTAAATAATGACACAACGCATTTTTTTCTCTGGACTACATTCTGCTACTTGGTAGCGGGAGATTGTGAATGAACAAAGAAGAAGCATCAAAATGCAAGATAATAGAAGACATGGAAAATACACACAGCACGAGAGCTATGCATGCAAAAATAAAACATCTTTCAAATACAACAAAGCTGGCTCATTAAGAATAATAATGGAGACATCTTGCTGGAAGGGACAGATATATCAAACGGATAGGTGGAATATATAAGTGAACTGATCAACAACAGAGGTAACAAACCATCAATATAAATAATTTTGGTCTCAGTATTCTCAGATCAGAGTAGAGACAGCAATAAATGGTAAAAGGTAAGCAATAGGCATAAAAAAGAACACAAAAAAGACACAGGGATCAAGTTGTTGAGCAAAGCATGAGCTCTAGCTGTCAGCAAAATAAAGCTGACTGCTTGCATCAGGGCCAGTGAAATAGAGCTGTCAAGACCCTTCTCCGCCTCTATGTTGTGATCCTGGATAACAAGCTACAACAGGGCAGACTGGCTAAGGAGAAGGGATCGAAGAGGGAAGGCTAGCCCGGTACTCAAAAATGTCTTACTGAAGTCAGATCTGTCAGACCGAAAGGTGAAAATTTCGCAGTCAAGCTGTTAACTACAACACAGCGCATTCCGTTCTCTGGACTACATCCTGCTACTTACAAAGTCCTTTTCAGGACTTGCTAGTCAGAGTTTGAGAACAAACGACGACGAAGAGGGAAATGACACAAGAATACTCAATAGCCTATACTAGGAGAAAACTGTAAGTTCTGTCAAGCTTTACTCACTATGTTGAAATAAAAAAAGAGGAGTGTAACTAGGATTTATACTGTCCCCTATCTATTTGACATTTACACAGAACAAATTTTTTAAACAAACAGAGTAAATGTCAAAACTAATTGTTAATGAAGTGTCAGTAAATAATCTCAGATATGCAGATGGGGGACGGTGTGGCATAGTGGTTAAGTGGCACGACTCACAACCAGAAGGTGCTCGGTTCAATCCCCATCACAGCATCGGCCGTTACCTCGGGGAAGCAAACCCTTAGAAAATGCAGGAGGAAGCAGACCCTTACATAATACCATGGGGATTAGAGGAATACGGCATACGCAAAAAAAGGAGAAAAAAAAGATATGCAGATGACAAGGTTTTACTAGCTGACAGCGATTAAGAATTAAAAGAATTGGTAATTCAAGTAAAGAACAACAGTCAAGTATATAAACAAATATGAAGGTATTTAAAACATTGGAGTGAGAAAAGAATTAATTACCAAAATCAAGGTTAGACGATTAAGATATTTTGGCCGTTGATGTTGAATGCCCACAATGAGTAGGATTACTCTTTTGTCACCCTGAAAAAGACGTTAAGTGGCAGGTTGCCGCAGCTTTTTTCACATACTGAGTGTGCTGATGAAGGTGTACCGTGTCCTCCAGGCTTTATCTGCGTGTCACTCACTACTATGAGGATCACGTCGATCCCTCACCTTGTTAGCCAAGCTGCCATGAAAACAGCCCGTTTCCAGGAAGGACTATGGAGAATCTGAGGTGAAGGTCTTGGCAGTATATTTTGCATGACCCTGACTAACATGTCTGATCAGTATGTTTTGCCTGATCAGACATAAAACAATATATACCTCCGTTTTGAAGACCGTATTAGAGTGGAAGTAGTAGCTCATCAGATAGTTTTTATTTACTTTTACTCATTGTTTTCTTCTTTTTATCCTCAGAAAAATTAGCAGGACCAAAGATGCAGCAGTGAATAAGATGACAGCAGCCAGTGACTCATGAGTCGCTGGCCGCTTGCATCAAGGTCATTAACCCATAACAAACCAAGATCATCTTTCATCTCCAAGTGGCGGCCCTGGAAATAGACTGCAACCATGCAGCTTGACTGAGAGATTAGGGATCAAAGAGGGAAAACAAACCCAGTCTCAAAAATGATGCACTGAAATTAGATGTGTCTGGCCAAAAGGCACAGATATCGCAGCCTCATTGTAAACTATGACACATCACAAACATACTTTTGAGGACAAATGTCAAAGAAAAAAAAATGAACTACTCCATCTTGTATTCATATATCATATTTGGGGCCATTGTATCTAGAGCTTGCATTCAAACCCATAAGGCTATTTCATACTCAGCAGGATTTAGCCTGTGCAAATGGTAAGGTATGAACTACTATGAGTTAGAAAAACCTCTACCCTAGAGAGATTATCTTTTTCTCGACTACTTGGAATCCTGGTATTCAAACAGGCATGTGAATCTCTGTTGCCAGGTAGCTGAAGGCTATCTGTAATAGGTATTTTAATTAAACTTCCTGCAGCTTACTGGGCCTGAGGGGAGATACAAATAATATAAACTTTAAAATATATAATTTAAAATATTGTATTTGTCCTAATCATTTTTTTTAACCACTGTTAAGTCAGCCGAAGAGAGAGAGAAACACACAAGTTTCCCGAGTGAGAGAAACAAATAGTAGTAAAATACATTACCTATTGTGGTAAGATGGTTTACATGAAACTCGTTGCAAGTATATTGACAAGTCAAACAAGTCTTTCCTACTCCCAGGTCACCAACAAGTATAAGACGCACCAATGTATCATATCTCTTCGCCATAATTCATTCACATAAAGCTGCAGATCAGAGATTGAACAAATAGAAAATACACAAAAAAACCTTATAGGGCTATCTGTTTGATATAATAGGAACAAGTCAACGAGCAAATGTATTCATACAATATAATAATGTAACTGAGATTCACAGTCATCTCAATCTTAAGTGCTCTTCATGACCTGGTTTCCCCCGTCAGTGACAAACTTGGCAGTCCTTATGACTAAAATTAGCTTCAAGTGTTCCCATATTGTGTTGAATGGACACTATCACACATCGCCACACCCGTTCAGATTTTTGACACTTTATTTATATTTACATTTCCAATATACTTCGTTAGACAAAGACTATATAAACGCAGTTTGAACAAGTGTAAACTTTTTTAAGAAACGTTAACAGGAGGGTTGCGTGTGAGACTAGAATAGAATCATTTGCACATTGAATGAGAGCACGTCGTAAAAAGCGACTAAAAGTGCATGATCCCTTATGAGACAGAAGATTCCAACTCCTGTAATTTTACATTCGTCTTTCATACACTGCAGAAGCATGGTGAGGTTTGAGTAGCCTATTATATTTGAAATAAGGCACTAGAAACAAAACACCGTATACAATACAGAAATCAAAGAGTGAATAACTCGTGGGGGGGGGGGGGGGGGGAGGGTGGATATGCAGAAGAAAAGGTTACAAACTAAATCGGTTGGGAATTCCTGTTGTGGGTTTATTTATTAAACAACAACGAATCACTACAAATAAAACATTCATTTAAACAATACATCATTTTAGAAGAGTAGTGTTAAATAGTTTATATTACTTTACTAAATCACATTATATAGTCCATGTTATTTGCAGGCGTGCAAATAACATTTTAAAACAATGAATCCTTCACAGACGCGGAAATCACAACATAAAAATGCATTAGGCGTAGGCCTATCTGTTGTTGTGTAGCAGTATTATTGTAGTAGCTAGCTAGCTGCCATGATTGAGGAGGCGTCTAACATATCTAGAATAATGTCCCTTTAATTGGCCGTGCAGGCAGGCTCGTGTTACCAAATCCTTGTCTCCACTAACAGACACGTGTCACAGTTAAGTTTGAGAATATTCGGATCGAGTAACAGTTAGAAGTATTGCCACAAGTGTTCTGATACACTAACTGGCCCCCAAATGTTTCATTTGGTGACGACTAGAAGTATGTTTTAGAAAAACTCACGAACTAAGACTTCAGTTTTGCTCTGTTAAAAATATACGTTAACCCTACTAGTCCACTGGTTGTACATACTCTTGCTCCGACTTCTCAGGCAACCCTCTATGTTCAACCTACGATTGATTTCAAAATGCTGCTGACTGTGTATCGTCAATTCATCTATTACAATGCCAACATCTAAGAAGCGCTAATTGATCTACCCCTACCAAAATCCACGACTCCAACTATGTGTGACTTTCATGCGAGATTTCCAGACCGTTCATTGACACGAAACGTGGTCAGTTGCAATTTGAGGAAAAATAAATGAAAATCGAAAGGCATTTCATTATTCCGACCCAACTTTTACACTATCTGAAAGAAAAAGTCGTCTGTGTTAAGCTGAGACTGCAGGGCTCCAATTAATAAAATCCAAACACTTTCCAATTTAAGCGAACGTATTCTGTCCACTTCTGAAAGCGGATAGACTCGTCAAATAAAGCTTTGCAAAAATGCAACACACATGCAAGCTAAGAGACAAAAGTAAAACATAAAACGCAAGATATTGACCCAACTTGTGACCCCGACCCCAAATTATTTTAATTTGCAATATTGACCATTTAATATTATATTGGTGTTGCTTGCTAATAAATAAAACGCATTACAGAAACGAAATGGGAAACTAAATTAATGAGTAGCCGTGTTCTTATCTTCGGCGACAGGATTCCGCCTGATCTGATCAAGCATTGTAAAAACGCACTCTTGAAACCGCTACACCTGTTGCTATGCCAGAGTTGGAAAGAGGCCATTATACCCCAATATATGAGGGATTACAAAAATGGTCATATTATACACAAATAAAGGTGATAGAAGTGACTAATAATTATAGAGGCATCTGACTGCTCAGTGTTGTTGGCAAAGTCTTTTCCAGAGTGATCTTACTGTGGCTACACAAACTGGCTGAGCGTGTATACCCAGTCCCAATGTGGATTCCGATCTGGAAGATCAACGATCGACATGATCTTCTCTCTACGACAGCTACTAGAAAATCACGCGAGCAGAACAAGCCTTTTTATGTCGCTTTCATCGACTTGACAAAAGCATTCGATTTCGTTAGCAGGGCTGGACTCTTTCAAAATCTTTTTAAAAATAGAATGCCCCAAAAACTGTTGCAGCTTATAGTGTCATTTTATGAGGATATGAAAGGAACAGTCCAATTCGACGGTAATAAATCACCTTAATTCAATGTGGTCTTAAACAAGGCTGTATCCTGACCCCAACACTATTTGGAATCTTCTTTGCGCTGCTACTGAAGCCCGCATTTGGTAATGCAACAGAAGGGATTTGCCTTCACACTCGATCAAACGGCAATCTGTTTAATCTTGCGAGATTCAAAGCTGAAACCAAGATCAGGGAAGTTACTGTCAGGGACCTGTTATTTGCTGATGACGCTGCAATTATCACTCACAATGTGCACGAACTCCAGAGATTTATAGATCGCTTCTCCCAGGTGTACAAAGATTTCGGCCTCACAATAAGCCTGAATAAAACAAATGTGCTGGGACAAGGCGTAGATATCAGCCCAACCATCACCATCGATAACTATGAACTGTGGACCAGTTCACTTGCCTGGGGTCCCTCATCAATGATACGCTCTCACTAGACTCTGAATTGGGCAATCGCATTGGCAGAGTTGCTACCATTTTTCTCGTCTTTCAACACATGTCTTGGAAAACCCAAAACTTACAGCCAAGACCATGGTCTACAATGCCTGTGTCGTCAGTACGCTTCTATATGACAGCAAAACGTGAACAACTTATACCAAGCTAGAGCATAGGCTCAACACATTTCACCAACGGCGAATGAGATCCATCCTTGGCATCTCATTGAAAGACAAGGGGACAAATGCGGAAGTGCATTCTCGCCGGTCTTCCAAGCATGTGCACCCTCCTTTGCTAACGAAGACTGCGATGATTTTGTCATGTTCGTACCATGGAAGACGGTCGCGTCCTCAAAGATATTCTCTATGGACAGCTGGCGTATGGTAAAAGAACAGCTGGTCGGCCACAGCAGCGGTTCAAAGACGCATGTAAGCGCGACATGAAGGCTCTGCACATGGATCTGCCATCTTGGGAAGATATAGCTGCAGACCGATCCAAATGGAGATGAAATCTGAAGAGCCACCTTAGGCTGGGCGAAAATAAGCTCACGCAACAAAGGGAAGTAAAGAGACAACGCCGAAAGGAAAATGAAAACTAAAAACTCAGTAGAGAGTTGCTACTCCAAGGTCGCATCAACCTATAGCCAGACATGACTGAAATTAGCCTACTACTATTACTACGTTTCTTATCCCAGAAAGCTTGAACGCCCGAAAACCACAACATATAAGCAATGTCCGGAACCAAAAGACATGGCTGGAGATCTGTTAAAGTAATTTAAATAACAGAAGTGCGTTTATCTATCATTCTGGATGACCCATTTCTCAGAGGCGATTACATCGCTGCAGTTCAAAATTGGACTTCTATTGTCTTCTGTCTTGGCCCACGGTAGACTAGTGGGTGATAAGTTTTCCGTCTGTAGCATCATTGATGTATTCTGTTCGAGGGAGCCAGACCATCGCGTATGTGGTCGTTTTCTGTCGCGTAGGTACCAGACTGTTGTCGTCACTGTACTCCAACGGTCATCATTTCTCCGAAGCAGGTGATCAGCCAATACCCCCTTCATATATATAGGGGGTATTGGACCAGCAATGCTTTGCCTTGTCTGCGTGGGAAACTGCATCCTTCACCAATGACATTTGGCGTACGTCGGTGTTGTAACGATCTTGCAGAATAACATTTCAATAACTGTGCACTAGATACTCTTGTACAATTCTTTTAACGTTTTCCATATATGGCTATCTTTTATGTCTGTCCAGATCCATCTTCGCTGTGGTGATTGATTACACCCAAGTGCAACATATGTTCACAACTATAGCTGACCACGTTACAGAAACCTGTAAACGAGCAATTGTAGTTTTATCGTGGTTTTACATGAGGCTGCTATCTCCAAGCACAACCCTCTTTAGTCACCTTGTACAACATGTTTGAAAGATTAGAGTTATTCCAATCTTATAAACCTGGGTACAACTTTGGCGGGTGAATATCAAGTGTTTGCTCCCGCTCCATTTTTTACCTTGAGGATTCCAGAACAGAGACCACTTGTAATGCTTTAATTAATATGCGTATCCTATCTAACGATAGCGTCTTATCTCCACCTTCCATCCCATGTGTTTGATAGAGGGACAGCCTCGCTGCTATCTTCATGTAGGCTGTCTGGATTTTACCAGCAGTTACATTAGACACACGAAGCACTCAGCTATCAAAATCCGTCCTATTTTATCAGCACAGGTTTGTGATTTGTTAAACAACCTGTATTTACTTATACGTATCGCTCGTGCAGAGAAAAGTTTGCAAGTTTTTATCGAACCTTTATTCATTTGATATTTGCGTTTTAGTAAATATTTGAGAAAACAAGTTTTCAGATTAGGATTTAAAAAAATCTAGAATGAAAATGATGGTCAGATGGACTTACCTGTACCTCCCAACGTGCACAACCGACACGATTCCAAAACTTTTAACGCTGGCACAACAAATTTATTGAATAAATTGAAGTAAAGAATGTAGTTCAAATATATAAACTTTACTGTATTCCCATTACAACGATGATGGCGGCGTCAGGGTCAATATTTTTTGCAACCGTTTACGGTCTGAAGCGGTGACGTACACTTTAATTAGATTTTAGCGAGGATAATTTGTGCCACCATCAACTGCACCTCTCTCCCCCGTACTGAGCTACCGTGGTATAGTGCAAAACGTGCTAGTCGAGCGGTAGTACGGGATGCACATTTTTCTACTTCTTGGGTTTACTTCCAGACTACGCGGATTGGGTAATGACTTCATTAATTTCCTAATGTTTTGCCTGGATAGCTTCTTACAATCTGCTCTTTTCAGGAGCTGAAAGTTCTTTTACGAGCACAGAGTATACACACGACTGTATCGTACGTCTCAGATAGGGCTAGACACACATCTACCTTGAGACCGGGTGTCGCTTGAAACTTACGATATTTGAACCACTCGTTTTCTGGTGACGTTAGCGCCTTACCTCTCCGCCAAGAAATAACGAAAACTAATGAATCATAGCAAAAATGATCGGTTTATTATTTATTAATTTGTGTCACTGGTGAAGACTTTGCTGCCATAATGTATGTTTGTTTTTAATCTACCTCTCTTCTATAGCTGTCCACTATGAACATAAAAAAGTTAAACAAGAGTATGTATCAACTGAGCTTTGTAGCTACAATATGAAGCACATGTTTGATATGTAGCTAGGTCCTTCACATAACGCTTTATTCAAGCTTTCACAGTGACTGATTATAATCATCATCATCATGTCCTTTATAGAACGTCGCTCCCATCAGTCAGTCTTCTTCTTCTTCTTCTGCGTACACAGTCAGACAGTAACCATTATTTTTTCGAAAAAAGCGGCGGTCATCCTGAGGCTCTCGCCACTGCCATAGAGCTTGTCTTGCAGTTCCACTGGTAATGGCCACATCTGCTCTCTCTGATCCCCGTATGTCGGGCAGTTCTGCAGCAGATGTTCAGTGGTCATGTTACCAGTACCGCACGGGCATTCGTCGGTACACCCTATCTTCAATTTGTTGAATAGGTGGTACCTCAGTCTGTTGTGGCCAGTGCGAAGTCTGAAGACAACGACCTGCTCTCTTCGGTTCAACTGGTAATAGGCATCGTTTTTGGTGTAACCAGTATGTTCGGTTTCCCATTTGGTCATGTATCTGGCTTTGATAAGCCGTTTTGACTCTTCGTACGTCCATCAGTCAGTCTAAAAGAAACACTTTCCGTTACCAAAACTCCAGTCTCCGACATAAATCCAGGCATTCCTGGATCTCCCCCTGCGTCTTTTGCCTTCCAACGGCATCCTGTGTCGACCCAGCCTTAAATGGGTACAGGTTCAGTCCGGGACGTAAAGGCGCCCGACGTGATGCTGACCACATGACCCAATAAGTGCAGTGGGATACAAAAAATAATATGGGTCTAACACCATACTTCCTATGCGCTGCATCGCTCCAGAGAAGGTATTGTGTTGACATCTTATTGATACTGTGAACCATATTTAATATTTCTTACACATAAAACTAGACACAATGACGTCTTCAATCTTGAAATAGCTTTTAGTGTTATGCTATTGCTTGTATTGTATGGGGACCGTGGTAGCGTACTGGCTTCCCAGTCAGGTGATCAGGGTTCAATCCTGAGTTGGTGCAGTATGATTTTCCCCTGTGGTTGACCCAGCCATTGAAATTGGGTACCAGAAAAATCTGAGAAGTAAAGTCGGCCGGCACGATGCTGACCACAGTCCGCTATGTGCTGTTGGTTACAATATAATTTGGACATAATATCATTTTTCCCATGCGTCGTACGACGTGGCCAAATCTTTACTTTACTTATTGCTTGTATAACAATGATGATGATTAATGACCACATTGAGTAATCATTCTCTTTTATGCGCCAAGAAACACGTTAAGTGGCGGGTTCCGAGTGTGCTGATGAAGGCGAGCCAGTCCTCCATGCAGTTGCGCTATGCTTGGCTTTATTTGTGCGATGCTCACTACTACAATGATCATGTCAATCCACTTCTCGTCAGCCAGACTGCTTTGAAAACAGTCTGTTTCCAGGAAACGTGAAGGTGGTCTTGGTCAGTATATTGTGCCCGACTGGACTAACGTTCCCCTAAAGAACAATGATAGTTGTAGTCAAGTGTATAACATCAATAGAAGTAAACAAGAGCCAACAAAAATATTAGTTATTTTTAATTTGCACACACAGTTTTATACACCATTGATATTTAGTTCATGTTATGAGCGAGCATTGGGTCCCTTCTTGCGCCCAAATCCAGCAACAACATTGACAAAGCGCCTGTTGTACTGCATGCGACGCTTGGCACGCCCAGTTCTGCGTTTTTTCTTTTCTTGCTTCTCTACCTTGGGTGTCTGGCCACGAACTTTACCGGCACGAGCTAAACTGCCATGAACCTTTCCTAAATGGATTGAGGAGAGAAAGGAAGATTAATTCACAATGAAATAAAAAACATTATGGAAGGTACTGTGACTAAATGTGAATTAAAAAAGAAAACAAAACAGATACATAGAAAATACGGTTGTCAGAAATGAAATAAAATGGAATATTTATACAACACATAGAAGCATATAAAGCAATTCAGTATGCATAAATTAAATCAGTATGCATTTTGAAGATTATAATAAAAATAAATTAATAAAAGTGACCAGGTAAGGTATAAAGTATTCCAGCAAAATAAACTTCTGCTATTCAGTCAGTCACCAAACATACCTCCAAGCATTCGCAGTTCAACGGTTAGTGTTGATTCATCTCTGAAGGTGACAAGCTCACAAATATCCTCCAAAGGCTGGCCTTCATAGAAAACAGCCATATCTTCTGCTGGCAGGCCTTCACGCTCTGTCACCATTAACTGAAATGTGTAATGAAACATGTTATTTAGCCTTTTCAGTCCCAATGAAACATTTAGGTCACTACAGCTAAACCCTTTACAAGCATATACAATTTCAATGGGAAGGAAGACTAACGTCTGGTCAGGCAAAATATACTGATCAGACATGTTAGATTCAGGCAAAAGATACTGGACAAGACCCTCACCTCGGCTTCCTCGTAGCCCTTCCTGGAAACAGGCTGTTGTCATGACAGCATGGTTTTTTGTAAGATGCTTGTTCTACGTATGAAGTGAGAGATTATTTTCACATTTTTGTACTTGTATCATGTCTGACGCTGGAGAGGGTCTATCAGAACTAGATAATAAATCTAGACATTCATTGTTTGAAGACCTTTGCGATGGATGAAAGTGATATCTGGAATTATTTTGAGGACATTCCACATGAGTCATATCACTGATTCTAGCAGTAGTGATGAAGATGAATCTTATAGGGATGAAGTTAGCTCTGGAACTGGTGTTGTCACTGATCAATTTGGTATGTAAAAGGTTGACATTGAAGAGAATAAGCCACATTTAGACCTCGACTGCATTGTTAAAACCAACATCTCTCAGAATATAGGCTTGAAAAGGTGGATTATTTATAATATGACTGGTGGTACCAAGCAAAAGACTCCAGAAGTAAATATTCTTTCTATTGTGGAATCTCTATGCTACAAATATATATGCCATGCCAGATGCTGATATGCATTGTCTTTTTCTGTTGGATGGCAGAAAGGAGAAATACTGCTTTGTTTGCAGTGACACAAGCAAGAGCAGCAACAGCAGAAAACTAACATGGCACTGGTGTCCGACATGCAAGGATGGTAAACAGAACCAGTCAGTAAGTGTGAGGATAAGTTGAAATCAGAAGATGAGTTGCGCAATTTTACTAATTGTGTACAGGTCAAGGACACCGTACATAATGCGCAAACATACAAAATTAATACCATAAGATTCCTTGTCCAATATGCTTTCAGAAAATGTATAGACCTTATATGGATCTCTGATTTCATTTTCTAAGTGCAGGTATTTTATTGGAACATGTTAAAATCCTCAAAAATGTCTTGGCACCACAGAACAATTACAAATGCACTTGACAGTTGTATGACTAATGTGAGAAAATTGTGATTTTTAACTCTGAAACCTAATTACCTTTACATCCTCAACAGTTTTCTGCTGGGACAAGTCCAGAACATGAGTTTGAAGTGATCGGACAAAGAGTGGCATCTTGAGAAATGGTTATCTGAAAATGATTTTAAATATATTTGAAGCTAAAATAATAAAGAAAACAAAAGATGTTCATTTTTACATACATTTATTGAACAATGAAAATGTACTTAATTGTTCCTAATGTAGATTTATGTGAATGAGTTCAAGCCTTATAACTTAAATAACTCAAATGAAGATTCAGGGGGACGGCTCACAAACCGAAAGTGCTGGGTTCGATCCCCATCACAGCACCGGCCGTTACCCCGGGGAAGCAAACCCTTAGAAAACGCAGGAGGAAGCAGATCCTTACATAAAATGCATGCTGAAGTCGGATGTACTGGGCCGACAGGCGCAAAATAAAAACCACAGTGCAACGCACACCGCCTTGGGGATTAGTGAAATAAGGCGAACGCAAAAAAAATAAATAAAATAAGATTCTCAGTTTGTAAGAATGAGTTTAAAACATTGACTTCTGGTCTAACAGTAGTAGGAAAACACACACAAATTATAAAGGTGTATTTAGCAAATAATGTGATGTGTAAAAAAATGTATATAAGCATGGATCAGATACCACATTGGGACAAGAACCTGCGGAAGATGGATGTGTCGGACCGAAAAGTACAAATATCGCAGTAAAGCTGTAAACTAGTGACAGAACGCATTTCATTCTCTGGACAACATTCGGCTACTTGCAAAGCCCTGTTCAGATTGAGAACGAAATGCAGAAGAAGGGACAAAAACAAAAACGAAACTCCCAGTATGATCAAAAGAGTCTTCAGGGACAATAAACACATGATAGGTCTACATGAACTAACAACACATCATGGCAGAAGAGATCAACTCTCCTTCCTCTTTTATATGTGTACTGTCTAGCAAAGTACAGGTCTTTTGTTTAGTTGTAATGTAGGTTTCGTTCCCAACACAGTATCTGAACAATATTTTCCATCTCCCACTGATTCTATAATACAGAAGTTATTTACGTATTATGCTCTGAAAAATAATTAAAATAAAATGTGTTTCTATTTGTATTATTATTGAACGAAGCCCAAAAGGTGATCAGATTGAACTCTTGGAGCAACATTTCATTACTGTTCGTTATTAACATGTTAATACATTATTAATTTACTAGTTACCCTTAGACTGTGACTTTACTTAGATCTAAGACTTAAATTAGATCTGTTTAACTACTTTAGTAGTACTTAGTCTATAGCATTTGTAGCCATAGAGTCTACATAACATGATTTATTATATAAGCTACACAGGCATAATGTAATGTATATCATCAGTAAAATTATGTCTGCATATGTAATGTGTTACAATAAATAGTTAACTAATCTGCTCCAATATGATCTGAGATCAAGTGGGTGGTCTACTATCTTCCAAAGGGACATAGACACATAGGGATTACAATCAATCTACATTACCGAGAAAATGGTTTTTAAAAATTAGATAGTTTGAAAGTGGATAAAAGTCCTGGTTATGATGGTATTCATCCAAAATTGCTATTTGATCTCAGATACTTGCTGGCAAAACCATTGTCCAAATTTTATTATCAAACTATTGAGAAGGGGATTATTCCAAGGGATTGGAAAGATGTAGGTGTGATCCCCATGTTCAAAAAGGGCAAGAAATCAGATCCAGGCAATTACAGACCAGTGATTTGACAAGCATACTCTGCACAATTTTTGAGTCAATTATCAAAGACAACATAACTATGCATTTGGACAAGTTTAATCTCATAAGAAGAGTCAGCATGGTTTTGCTAAGGGCAAGGGGGGAATCTATTAGAATTCATGGAAGAGGTTACCAAAATGTTGGATGAATGTTGAAGAGCCAGTAGATGTTATTTATCTGGATTTTGCAAAGACCTTTGATAGAGTTCCTTATCAAATATTGTTTCGGAAATTGAAATCACATGGTATAAGTGGAAGAGTTGCCAATTGGATAGAAAATTGGTTAACTGGCAGCTCTGATTGGTGTGTTGTTATTATTGGAATGCCTCAGGAATCGGTATTTGGACCAATTTTGCGGATGACGCATAATTATGCAGCAGGGTCTCTTCTCTGGCAGAGGTGGATCTATTGAGATCAGATTTAGCTACTATTCATAAATGGTCTATGAGCTGGCAGATGGAGTTTAATGTAGAAAAATGTACAGTCATTCACATAGGAAGTTAAAATATGAAACATCATTACATAATGGGAGTAAACAATATTAGACAAATAGAAATCTGGGGTAGTTGTCTCGCCGCAGCGACTCAATTTCAACCAGTGTTCGTAAAGCGATCTCAGTTCCGCCAGGCGGAGCGATAGCGCGGGCTTGCGGAAAACGCTCGCCTGCCTTTCCCCGTAGTGCGAATTGGGTGCGGTTTGTGGTAGTGGCTCCTCCACCGAGGTGCGCTAGTCTGGTCCGTATCAGGAAACGTGGTCCGTCCGTGGTGATTTATCTAAGGCTTATAGCAGAGCTCGACAGTACGCCTCGCTGGTGGTCCGACTCTCGCAAAGAGCTTGTGACCGGCAAATGGAAAGCAGGAATCGTTGCCTCGCGAGGCCCTGCGTTCTCCCTACGGAGAAGGGCAGGCCGGCAGGCCAAATTGTCTCTAGTCCCAGTGAAATTCATCGCCGAGGTCGTTGGGATCCGCTCTGCACAGAGCGCTGCCATCCCTCCTCGAGCGAGCCCGGTCGGTCGGTCGTCTGGTGCGTGTGGGAGGCCCCTGTCAGGCGGTCCTAGGTCGACGGAGTGAGGGACGGGTGGAACAAACCGTCCGTCCGTCCCGTCAGTCCCTGCGGCCGTCGTCCCAGCGAGGCCTTTTACAATAACACACCCTTCCTCCGCCGACCGGTGTGTGGCTGTACACAGTACGTCTCCGACAGATATCTGGTTGATCCTGCCAGTAGTCATATGCTTGTCTCAAAGATTAAGCCATGCATGTCTAAGTTCACACTGTCTCACGGTGAAACCGCGAATGGCTCATTAAATCAGTCGAGGTTCCTTAGATGACACGATCCTACTTGGATAACTGTGGCAATTCTAGAGCTAATACATGCTTACCAAGCTCCGACCCTCGCGGAAAGAGCGCTTTTATTAGTTCAAAACCAATCGTCGTTTCCCCTCGCGGGGTTGCGGCGCCCCCACTGGTGACTCTGGATAACTTTGTGCTGATCGCATGGCCTCATGTGCCGGCGACGCATCTTTCAAATGTCTGCCCTATCAAATGTCGATGGTACGTGACATGCCTACCATGTTTGTAACGGGTAACGGGGAATCAGGGTTCGATTCCGGAGAGGGAGCATGAGAAATGGCTACCACATCCAAGGAAGGCAGCAGGCGCGCAACTTACCCACTCCCGGCACGGGGAGGTAGTGACGAAAAATAACAATACGGGACTCTTTCGAGGCCCCGTAATTGGAATGAGTACACTTTAAACCCTTTAACGAGGATCTATTGGAGGGCAAGTCTGGTGCCAGCAGCCGCGGTAATTCCAGCTCCAATAGCGTATATTAAAGTTGTTGCAGTTAAAAAGCTCGTAGTTGGATCTCAGGCGCAGGCGGGCGGTCCGGCTCGCGCCGGTTCACTGCCCGTTGTCTCCTGCCCTACCGTCTGCCGGCTCTCTCCCACGGGTGCTCTTCGCTGAGCGTCCTGGGTGGCCGGCGCGTTTACTTTGAAAAAATTAGAGTGTTCAAAGCAGGCCTCGGCTGCCTGAATAATGGTGCATGGAATAATGGAATAGGACCTCGGTTCTATTTTGTTGGTTTTCGGAACTGGAGGTAATGATTAACAGGGACAAACGGGGGCATTCGTATTGCGGCGTTAGAGGTGAAATTCTTGGATCGCCGCAAGACGAGCTACTGCGAAAGCATTTGTCAAGAATGTTTTCATTAATCAAGAACGAAAGTCAGAGGCGCGAAGACGATCAGATACCGTCGTAGTTCTGACCATAAACGATGCCGACTAGCGATCCGCAGGAGTTGCTTCGATGACTCTGCGGGCAGCTTCCGGGAAACCAAAGTGTTTAGGTTCCGGGGGAAGTATGGTTGCAAAGCTGAAACTTAAAGGAATTGACGGAAGGGCACCACCAGGAGTGGAGCCTGCGGCTTAATTTGACTCAACACGGCCAACACTGAAATGATTGACATGACGAGACCACTCTTCTGGGGTCTAATATGGAACTGGTGCTGGACTTAGACCCCCAGAAATCTGGGGTTATGCCCCCTGTGGCTCGGTTTTGTCTGCATCCAGTGTTTGATAAAGGAATTGACGGAAGAGCACTATCAGGAGTGGAGCCTGAGACCTAAGTTAACTTACCACGCCAATACTGCAGAATGACTATCAAAAAGTACACCTTCGTGGGGTCTAATAGAGAACATGTGCTGGAATTAGACCCTCGAAAATTTTGGGGCTACCCTCTAAGAAACTTGATTGTCTCGCTAAGGGAATTGACGGAAGGGCACCACCAGGTGTGGAACCTGCGGCTTAATTTGACTGAACACGCCAATACTGTAGAACAACTGACAAATCGAGAGCACTGCCGTTTGGGTCTAATAATGAACGTACGCTGGTATTAGACTCACGGATGACAAGTCAGCTCTCAAACACTCAAATGAAAGAACGCTACGGAAATCGTGTTTAACTCCGCAGAAACCGCAGATTTCAAATACCTGGTCATTGACAAACAAAAGCCCTCAATAAATTCGTCTGACCAAATAGTGAACGGGTGCTGGAAATAGATCATCTGAAGACAGGTCAGTTTTACCCTACAAATGACAGGGCGTTGCTACGGAAAACCAGCTCAAATCGAGAGGAGCCGCAGACACTTTGGTTCACGTACCAGGCCGATAAGCCAAGGGCGCGAGGCTACCATGTGGGGGATTACGGCCGAACCCTTGTAAGCCGCAATCCCGCCCAAAATCTCAGCACCACTGCAATGGGAGGCTCCTACATGCTCAGGACCTGGGGCTTGCGCCCCAGCCCTATCAGGTAGAGCCACAGTAAGAGGTCCTTGCCGCCCGCCAATCAAAGCGGGCGGACAACTGCTTGATACTCACCCTATACGGCGATGGGGTGCGAAAAACACCAACCAAAGACTTAGAACCTGGTCGGGGTGTCGAAAACAGTAGAGCAGCCACCTCACTGTGAACTGTCAAGACTCAACCACTGACCATGAGAGTTGTCCGCACACCAGGCGATCAACATCTCTGTGACATTACCAGGCTTGTCCTCTGGCTGAATGCACTCCGGCTACGATATCTACCCCTGTACGTTATCAGCCATAACTATCATGCTGGACGCAGAAGAGATGCAGACCAGCGGACATTGCACACCTGCCCCACTGTGTCAACACCCCAGGTGGCGGGGAATGCTAGGCGTACCATCCCTGCATAGAAGCCAAGAAAATAAAGGGAAAAAGAGATACCCCACTCACATGCAAATGCTACGTTTCTGGCAGGACGTGACGATCCTGGGATACAGACACACTGGACTGCCTCTCTTCCGGGTAAACCAGTCCATCTCATATATCATCACATATCATCATTGCACCCTATAGACACGAGTAGTGAAGACTCGATAGTCTGGTAAGACAACTTCCATAAGAGAGAAAACTCTGATCGTAAACAACTGCTGCCTTGCAGATAGGCTGGGGACAGCCAAAGGCTAAGGAGGGCATCCCTACAGAAACGCCTGTTGAAATCGGATGCACGGGGCCGCAAGCCTAACAAAACAGTGCAACGTAAATCACAGTATGATGGCAGTACAACCTATTAGAAAAATGTATGGCGCTCATCCTGAGGAGTCCCGCCAGGCAGCGATAGCGCCGGGCCCCACGCCTCGAAGGGGCCCACCCTTGACTACTGGTGGTCACCCACCCATGTGTCGTGGAGTCAAGGCACATGGCTATGGGGCAACGTCTATTGGCCAAAACCTCAAGACCCTCAAAATACTACAGTGGAATGCGGAGGGAGTCATTAACAAAAAACTTTCCCTAACACACCACCTGCATGAAGGTAAGATTGACGTGGCATGTATCCAGGAAACGCACCTCAACAATAACCATAAATTCTCAATCAGAGGATACCAGACCTTCCGTCTAGATAGAGAAGGCCACAAAGGAGGGGTCCTGATACTGACCAGAAACAGCATACCGAGTAGCGCGGTACCTGTCAATCACACCGGACAAGCAGAAATTGTAGGAGTTGACATAATGGCTCAAGAGACGAAGCTCCGCATTTTCAATCTGTACGGATCACCAAACAGAGACCTATCGCTCTCGAGTATGGAGGTCAGAGACTCCAACTGCATAGTAGTTGGAGATTTCAACAGCCACTCTGAGAGATGGGGATACTCTGACACAGACAGCAGAGGTGACGAAGTGGAAGATTGGGAGATAGATGCAAATCTCTCCCTAATCAATAGGCCGGAGGATAGCCCTAGCTTCTATTCAAGAACATGGCATACCACCTCGACTCCAGATTTGGCCTTCTCCACACAGGACATACACTATAAAATAGACCGCCAGGTGCTAAACCAACTGGCAGGTAGCGACCACAGGCCGATCAGGCTAACCATTGACATGGAAGTAGGCCCACAGGAAACAAAACCGCTCCCACGTTGGAATTACAAACGAGCCGACTGGGACAGATTTGCAATCCTGACAGATGGGCTGTGTGAAACCATCAACACACGAAACACCAAAATGAAGCCCATGGTAGAGAGCCTAAGCAAGGCAATAATGCAAGCCGCCACTGAAACCATCCCAAGAGGAGCTAGGAAAAACTATAAGACCTACTGGAATGATGAGTTACATAAAGTGGAAGATGCAGTAACAAATGCTAGGAACATGGCAGAACGAGAAAAATCCATGGAGGCAAACATCGCCCTCAAAGCCGCGGCGGCGAAGTACAAACACACTCTCAAGCAAACAGCAAGAGAAAGTTGGAAAAATAAAACGGAAAGTCTAAACCTGGACAAAGACGGGAACAAGCTATGGAAGCTAGTCAGAGCCATGAATGACGAAACCCCGTCAAATAAACAAATTACTATCAAGCAGGGCGAGAACTTGATCACAGGTAAGAAAGCCGCAAATGCCTTTGTCGATCACTATGCCAGAGCAAACCACATCGAGGTCCCTGCAGATAAGCATACAGACATTAGCGAAGAGCTAAAGGGACACGAAAACATAAATACGGCTCCTGAAGAGCACATGATGGCCAAACTAACAATGCGCGAAATGGAAGAGGCTATGAGAACACTAAAGAAAAGGAAATCTCCCGGAAAAGACGGGATAACAAACGAAATGCTGATGGGGCTGGGCCAAACAGCGAAGAAAAAACTACTATCAGTCCTGAACCAAAGCTGGAAAAGGGGTATTGTACCCCAGGCATGGAAAGATGCAATACTGGTACCAGTACCAAAAACAGGAAAGGACAAAACAGATCCAAATGGATACAGGCCCATAAGCCTACTGAGCTGTGTCGGCAAGCTGATGGAACGGATGATAAACACCAGACTGATGTGGCATCTGGAAGAAAAACGAATACTAATTCCACAGCAAGCCGGCTTTAGACAGCACAGATCCACTGAGGACCAGGTCATCCTCATAGCCCAGGAGATAGAAGATGCCTACCAGGCACAGAAACACACAGTAGCTGTTTGGGTGGATCTGGAAAAGGCATTTGACAAAGTCTGGAAGGATGGACTTAGAGTCAAGCTAAGAAGAAGTGATGTCTGTGGGAAGATGTACAAGTGGATCAACCACTACCTCAAACAAAGAACGGCCAGAGTCCAAGTACAAGGGCAGATGAGCAAAAAGGTGACACTCGAGCAGGGAGTACCCCAAGGGGGAGTATTGTCACCCACACTCTTCCTGGTATATATAAACGATATTACAGAGAATATACCAAGAAGAGTCCATAGCTCAATGTTTGCAGACGATCTGGCTATGTGGACCTCTGAAAAGAATCTCACCATAGCAAGAAATCGGATGCAGACGGCCCTAACATCGCTGGAAGAGTGGGCGAACTCATGGCTGGTCAAAATAAACGAGGAGAAAACCATGTGCACAATATTCTCGCTCTCATTAAAACCCCAAAGTACCAAATTAAGTCTAAATGGCAAAATCCTGCAGCCAAACGACAACCCAACCTATCTGGGAGTCACATTTGATCGGCGCATGACATGGAAAAGTCAGATTGAGAGAAACCGAATGAAAGCCAGGGAAAGAATGGCGATCATGAGGAAACTTGCTGGCACAAGCTGGGGAGCAGACGAAGGCATACTAAAGAAACTGTACACTGGAAGAGTGAGACCAGTTCTCGAGTATGGCATTGCGGAATGGACAACAGCAGCGAAGGCGAACTTCGATAAAGTTAACAAACTTCAAAACCAAGCCATGAGAATTATAACAGGTGGCATGAAGTCAACGCCAATTGTAGAACTTGAAAAGATTACAAAACTGCAATCCATGACCGACAGAAGAGACTGCAGAGCCCAGCTGCAGTCAGAGAAACTCCGAAGACTGACGGACCACCCAATGTACCAGAGACTAAACAATTTGGGAACTGGGAAACTAAAGCGGAGAAACTTTGCAGAAATAGCCGAAGCAAAGATGCACGAAGATCCCATAAACGCACTAACAACACCAAAACCCATCACTACTGTACGAAAACCTACTTGGAGGCAGGATATATTTCCAGAGGTGGTAGAAAATATACCAGGTATTGCAAACAAAAACTGCCAGACTGAAAAAGAAAGGAGAGACACTACCCTAAGCTTCATAACGAAAAGCTACCCAAGCATGGACTGGACCCATGCATACACCGACGGTTCTGTAACAAACACTACACAGAACGGAGGGGCAGGAGCATTCCTGAACCTACCAAATGGCAGAAAAATAACACTGTCATTCGCTACTGGTAAATACACAAGCAATTTCAGAGCGGAGGCAGAGGCACTGAGGGCGGCAGTGGAAGAAATGGTAACACACAGTGAAAATGAGAGCCATATAGTCCTGCTGACAGATGCTCTCGCCGTAGTCACAGCGCTAAAAAGCCAGAAAAACACTGAGCTTAATGACTTAAGAGCAGCACTCTGCAAACTGTGCCAGCAGTCCGCACCAAAAAGGGTAGTGGTACAGTGGGTTCCGTCACACTGCAACATCCAAGGCAACGAGGAGGCAGACAGACTGGCAAAAGAAGGTGCAAGGCTACCACAAACAGATACCAGTATGACGTACGAAGAGTCAAAACGGCTTATCAAAGCCAGGTACATGACCAAATGGGAAACCGAACATACTGGTTACACCAAAAACGATGCCTATTACCAGTTGAACCGAAGAGAGCAGGTCGTTGTCTTCAGACTTCGCACTGGCCACAACAGACTGAGGTACCACCTATTCAACAAACTGAAGATAGGGTGTACCGACGAATGCCCGTGCGGTACTGGTAAAATGACCACTGAACATCTGCTGCAGAACTGCCCGACATACGAGGATAATAGAGAGCAGATGTGGCCATTGCCAGTGGAACTGCAAGACAAGCTCTATGGTAGTGGCGAGAGTCTCAGGATGACCGCCGCTTTTTTCGAAAAAATAATGGTTACTGTCTGACTGTGTACGCAGAAGAAGAAGACAAATAGAAAAGGAACCTACGTGTTAAAATAGATCATACGTGTAAGATGCGAGAGCAAGAACAGGTGGCTGTGAAAAAGGCTAATGTAATGCTTGGTATGATTAAAAGAAACATTACACATCGAAGTAAGGAAGTGATAGTTAAACTACGAGGTGTGTTCAAACAAAACCGGACCCAACTGCAGCTGATATTCATCGCAGAATGCAGGCAGTGTGGTGACAAAAGTGTGTCAAAGACACAGTGAAGAACTGGACAAAGATGTTTAAATAAGAACGTGAGTTAACAAAAGATCTTCCGAGACCAGGTCAGGCGCATATTGTTGCGTTAACTTATGTCCTTTTTCTTTAAACATCGTTGTCCAGTTCTTCACTGTTGTCTTCTACACACTTTTATCACCATACACTGCCTGCATTCTGCGATGAATATATATTGAATGTCAACATACTTTAGCTGTTAGAAGCCAAATCCCCGCTCGCTGATCAACTCTGGATAGATTCCGTATCACACCCGCCAGTTTTCAACGGCTTGCTGAGGAAACTATGAGTCAGAGGATATAGAAATGTTTACGTCAGAAGTGACATTGTCATGCACATTATACGCATGTTCACTTGTTGCAGTTTGGTCTGGTTTCATTTGAACATGCCTCGTATATAAATCCTTGGTGAGACCTAAATTGGAGTACTGTATTTGTATTCAGGTATGGAGTCCTTATCAATTATCATAGAGTGGATATAGACATAATAGAAATAATACAAAGAAAAGCTACAAAAATGATTGTGGGATTCCAGAATTATAGTTATGAGAAGAGAGTAGAGAGCTAGAAAAACTTGTCTGTAGTGTGAGTGTCTACAAAAGAGAAGTCAGAAGCAATCCAAGTCACTTAATACAGGTTTATAAATATATCAGTGAAAAAACAAGTTTTTCAAAGTTCAACCGACTACAAGAACTAGAGGGTATAGTATAGTTTCAAATTATTTAAGGGCAGGTCCAGATTAGATATTACTAATATTAGGAAACATTTTTTCAGTCAGAGAGTGTTGAATGCTTGCAAGGAATCAAGTGCATTTTGATTGCCACAAGATGTGGTGGAGACTGAGACAGGGCAAGTTAGACTAAAACCAATCCAATGCATTCAAGAATAGATTGGATGATCGGTCATTTTTAAAGTGGAATAAACTGGTTGTATACAGACTCTGTAGAGTCTTCTAAACCAGTAGATATATTATGAAGTTGTTAAGTTAAGTTACTTGCATGCAGCTAAACTTTGCAGGTTATAATAATGTTCCCTGTTGAATTTTGTCTTCCGTTGCGAAAACGTTCAACAAACGACACTATTTTGATATTTTACGTCGCACAATTACACGTAGCGGAGTTGTTTCACTATGCCATTCCTCTTAGTCTTTTCTATTTATTTTTCAAATGATCACTGCAAAGATAATTGTAATTTTATAAATTTACATTTTATTATCCATCCATGTGACACGACCGATTCTCATTCTGATTGACCCCAACTTGTCATTTTACATTTCTGACTTTCCGCCCTTTCATCTAAACTCTTTATTAATATACTATAATGGAAGAAGGACGTGTAATTGAACTTTATATATAAAAACACATGTAAATACCATTCTGTGTTATATGAAATTTGAGTTATTTTGGGTCCACTTACCACGCTGTTGTCATCAGCTCCCTGAAATAATCGTACGAAAGGATCTAAAAATAGGTCAGCAAACTAACGTACAGTCCACAAGTTACAGAAATATCCCTCAGGATAAATCATTTAGTTATATCACCGCGGCCTCAATAATAGCATTATTTTAGAATAAACAAATACAAATAATATGTTTAAGTAATGTAAATGTATGCATTTTTTGCTTCAATTGATAATTTTATTGAGATATTTGAATAACAATTTAAATTTAACTTTGTACGGCTCTTTTCAGAAGTGTGTGTTTACAAAGATCTAATGTTTAAGACGTTGAACACTTGCAATAATAAGATATAGCGGGCAGTAAGAAACATATGCAGGTCCCGAATCCTTGAGAGGGAATCTCTTTAATAACTGTCACTATGACTGAAGTTGTGCCCTGTCTTGTTAGGATTGGTGACAATGTAAAAAAATATCGGATTTTCAAATTAGAAAGAGATCAGGTAAAGACATTTGGGAATATCATATGTCTGCTTTAACTAATAACTTTATTATAAATTTAAAGTAACTCGTCAACTAGTAGCCAAATCAGTGAGTAAGTGTATGTAACTATTTTATTCCAACTAATAATACTAATACGACTACGGGAATTAGTATTACTATACTATTATGTTTGCAAGTAACAATAAATACAATTAGTGAAATTACAAACTTCTCAAAAGTGAGTCAAAATTCAACCTCAAGTCGTCTTACGTCTATCTATCTATCGACTAGATTATTATTTATTATCATAGATTCTATGATAATAAATAATAGTCTAGTCGATCATGGATCCCATGGTGCTAGTGCACTGATGACTGTATTCTACCAATCAATCAATCAAAGTTCAAAGCCAGTTTCACCTCTCGATACATAGGCCATTGACAACATCCCAGCAACATACACAGTCCAGAGCTGTTCTTTCTGCCTATCTTCAGGTGTAATCATCTTTATCACATTCTCAATGTATATTTGGGTCTACCTTTCTTTTTATCTTCCCTAGATGATTCCATGTTTGGCTATGTTGGATGGTGTCTTGAGTCGTATGTTTCCTATTCAGCCCTATTTTCTTTATTTCATTTATTGTCCCAGTGGCTGTTAGTTAGCTCTTTTCCCATAGTTTTTCATTTCTCACCATGCCCTAGGCCTACCACTTTGTGCCCATTATCCTTCATAGGTATCTGTTAACGAAGGAATAAAGTCTCTATTGTAGGACCTTGCTTGTTCTTCATATTACCTCTCGATACAGCAGCATCGACTTGGCACTGGCATTGAATATTCCAACTTTGATGTAAATCCTGCGGAACCAGTATCGTCACTGTTGCACTCCTCTGTCCCTCCACACACACACCACACTCCTTTCCCTATAACAATAACATTCACACAAAAAACCCAATGACATCAGGAGATTCACAAAAAGCAATCATTGTTTCTTTTCTGATGTATTGAGCATTGTAACTTAATTATTAGTAAACTTCTGTTATTGCAACAGAGTGCACATAATAAACATATTGTTCTTTGAATAATGCTGCTACTAAAACAGCACAGTATTAGTACAAACGTGACGACGCAGTCATGCAGTGTACAAAAAAAAGGGTATTTCACCGTTTTCTCAGAACAAAGATTAGAACTGGATTGGCTTACTAATTGCCACTCAAAAAAAGGTAAAAGTTTATATATATATATATAAATATATATATACGAGGCATGTTCAAATTAAACCGGACCTAACTGCACCAAGTAAACATACGTACAATGCGCATGATGACACCACGTCTGATGTATAATAATAGCTGTCCATCGTTGTTGATGATGACCGCCAACATCCTTGTCACAGATTTCCATGTTGGGAGTGGGTGTGCATGGAGCTGATGTAAACAGCACATATCAATCGTCAAGTTTGCAAAATTTCATTATTCTCCGACTCATAGTTTCCTCAGCAGACCGCTGAAAATATGGCGGGTGTGATACGGAATCCGTCCAGAGTTGATCAGCGACCGGTGACTCGGTTTCTAACAACTAAAAGATGTCGACCAGTTGATATTCATCACAGAATGCAGGCAGTGTATGGTGACAAAAGTGTGTCGAAGACAACAGTTGAATAACTGGACAACGATGTTTAAAGAAAGATCTTCAGAGACCAGGTCAGGCGGATATTGTTACGTCAGAAGATGCCATCGCCAAAATTGATGCAGCAATTCGGGTAGACTGTCGCTGGAGCTTACGTATGCCACACTTTTGTCACCATAATCTGCATGCATTCTGCAATGAATGTCAACTGGTCGACTGGGTGATCAACTCTGGACGGATTTTTATCAGACCTGCCATGTTTTCAAAGGTCTGCTGAGGAAACTATGAGTCAGAGGATAATGAAATTTTGCAAACTAGGCGGTTTGTATGTGCTGTTTACATCAGAAGTGACGTCATCATGCGCATTGTATGTATGTTCACTTGGTGCAGTTAGGTTTGGTTTCATTTGAACACTCCTCATTTATATATATATATATATATATATATATATATGTATCTCGTAGTCGCCCCCTAGTCATCTTGTCCTTGACTTGCCACTGGGATCGGGGCGGCACGAGACAAGAGAGTGAGGATAAAAAGTAGCGCAATTAATCCTTACCAAAAATAGCGCTAGCAAAATTAATTATGCCATCATCGTCTTTGATGGACGTCGGCCTTTGCCTTTTTTATATATATATATATATATAAACAAAACAACTATTATACATAGTTAAATACAATCCAAATGCTGATATGAGATTAAACCAAACAATTTTTTTTCTCCACAAAAGCAATGAGAAATATACACCATCATCATACTACTTTAGTAGTTACAAGATCTCAGCGTTTTGGGTAATAAAATCATTTTGTCAATGCCTTCCCTTCCATAACTCTAACAGGGGCAGGTACCTATTTACAATTATGTATTATGAAGTGTATTACAATAAGCTCTTCAATAAAATTTCATGTAATCAGAGTAACTTATTGAGGTAACCAGTAATAAAGGATTTGTTCAGGCATGTTGTGTGAGCAGTATAAGACACATTTTATATTTACTTTCAGGGTGCCATGTTATTAGATTCTGAATATCTTTGGGATGGATTTGTTAGAATATCTCTGAGTGTCATTACTGATATAGTGCGTACATGTCAACTTATACTAGGTGAAAACCAGTGTACCAGACCAATATAAACCGTTCTTATTCTTCAGTGCACTCCTGAAAAGAACATTGTGTCACTGTGTACGGCAAGGCTGTGATACAGGTTATTGTCTTTCTTGTAGAATGGACTAATGTGTACCTTGTAGCTGTTTAAAGTTCAAGGTTTTGGTTTTTTAAGCTATTCATTAACTCTAGAACATAAAATGGTCTTCTATTTTGGTAATCTGTTTTCTGTTGGTTCTTCTTTCTCCCAAATTTTACAGTTTTATGGATTTGGAGTTATTTTCAATAGTCAGATTGCTGCACAGAGCAGCTTTATTCCCCATCGCATAGTGCTGGCATTTCCTCAGGCCTGTTAAGTATTGTTCTGGTTCCTTATCATAAAGTTGACATTCTTCTTCTTCGTTCGTTCTCAATCTCCCGCTACCAAACCCTGAAAGGGCTTAAGTAGCAGAATGTAGTCCAGAGAACAGAATGCGTTGTGTCAAAGTTTACAGCTTGGCTGCGATATTTGCACCTTTCGGTCCAACACATCCGATTTCATCAAGCATTTTTTGAGTACCGGGTTAGCATTCCCTCTTCGATTCCTTCTCATTAGCCAGTCTGCCCTGCTGCAGCCTGTTATCCAGGATCACCGCGTGGCGGTGTAGAAGGGTCTTGGCAGCTATGGTTCGCTGGCCCTGACGCTAGCAGTCAGCTATGGGTCGCTAACCACTGCAGCTCATGTGCATCTTGATCCCAAGTTGACATTCAATGTTAGTACACTAGGTGTAGTATCAGAACCAACTCAAAGAGCACATGGCTATTCGCAACATGTAACAATCTTTGAGCATGAGAGATTATTCTAGATCAAGAAACTGACACCACAGTGGTTGTCCTTTGCTTGACGGATTACTAAGTCTAAACTGAAACAAGGGGAGAACACACACATCAAGGAGAACTCACTATTTCCAACAGGAACATGTCATACTTATTGTTGGTAATGCAGACTGCAAATGTGTATGACTCCTGAACATCAGATCAGTGTTATACCTAAGATGTTTGTGCATGACCCTAGAATCTAAGAAACCATATTAGTAAACTCTGACAAAATACTTGTTTAGGATTTCTTATTTTACAATATTCATGTTGATATTTAGTAAACTATTCTGGCAGTTTTTACTGATTTGTTATATTGTTTTCTACTTGTTATGTATTGATTTAAAATTATCTTTTTCTTCTGCATTTGTCCTGAAAAGGACATTTTGTTAACATGTTGTGGTTTATGGTGAGGATGTCACCTTTTGACCCGACTAATCCGGTTTCAGCATGTAATTTTTATGATCAGGTTTGCCTTCCCTCTTCAATTCCTGTTCTCACAGCCAAACTCCATAGACGCAGTTTGTTTCAAGAGCCACCACTCAGAGGCAGAATAGGATCTTGGTCAGTTCTGATTCACTGACCCTGACACAATTAATCAGCACTACTGCGTTTGGAATTATCTGATAAATAGCAACTGGATATTTTGTTTGACATACACAAAATTTGCACTGTTATCTATTTTTTGCTTTAGGTGACCATAGGAAGGTCAGGGGATGTCACATATGCTATATCGTCGAACATGATTTCTCGATGCCATGCCATTATCAGGCTTCTGGAAGATAAAACATGGACCATAACAGATAACAAAGTGAGTTAAGACTACATTGATAAATTGTTACTTTGCTTGCTAATTTTACAGTTGTTTAATATGGTTTGTTTTTGTGTGACCTCCATCAGTCAACCTTTTCTTTCCATGCGGTAATCATGGCAGCAGTTGTTATTCACCACCAGCTTTCTACAAAATACTTGTTTAGGATTTCTTATTTTACAATATTCATGTTGATATTTAGTAAACTATTCTGGCAGTTTTTACTGATTTGTTATATTGTTTTCTACTTGTTATGTATTGATTTAAAATTATCTTTTTCTTCTGCATTTGTCCTGAAAAGGACATTTTGTTAACATGTTGTGGTTTATGGTGAGGATGTCACCTATCTTAGTTGCAAATGGTCAATAACGGACAAAGTTGTCTAAGGAGGACCTCACTTTCGTTTTCCCTCTGCGGTCCACAACAGGACAGTTCCGGTGATGGTGTCTGGTTTTTGTTTTTTAGGATATGAATATCCAAATCCAGCATCTGCCGATTATTATGTTGTTCATGTCTTCCTATTTGCAATTTCTACATTAGGCATTCTGAATTGAGGGCAACCTTTGGCAAAAATGTCTTAAAGGTTCAGGAAAGCAGTGATTCAATGTAAACTGTCACAATGTAACATCAAGGGGAACAAGGAGGCCGACAGTCCAGCTAAAGAAGAAGCGAAACTGATACAGTTTCTGGTCAACTGTAAAGAAGAAAAAACCAAAATAAAAGGCAATACAATGTAAAGGGGTAGGAAGAACACCACATAGATGATTTATACTACCAACTGTCCCGAAAAGACCAAGTTGTACTTCATTTCCTAACTGGCTACAACAGAATGAGACACCACCTGTACACCAAAATATGTACTATTAGCCTTTGTTACTTCATCCTGGCAGACATGACAACGGCACACATACTTCAGGACTACCCCTAGCACACAGATCTGAGAAAGATGTGGCAAATGTCATTTCCCTCGAGGAGAAAATGTACAGCAATATTTAAACCCATGCAAGGGCAGAACATACAACAGGGAATAATCCAGTGACTCTTGGCTACTTGCATCAGGGCCAGTGAACCATAACTGACCAAGATCCTATTATGCCTCCAAGTGTTGACATGAAAAGAAACTACAACCATGTAGTCAGGCTATGGAATTGGTGATCGGATAAGGAAGGCAAACCCAGACCCAAGTGTGCTGGGCTGAAATCATATGTTGGGCTGAAAGGCACAGATATCGCAGCCTAACTGTGACCTTCGATACAACATCACAAATGTCCTTTTCAGGACAAACGCTGAAGAAGAAAGCCCTGAAAAAGACAGAAGACTTTATTGAAGAATCTGAAATCCAGTCTAAATGAGCAGTATGTGAGAATGTAGTCCGGAGAATGGAATGCACTATATTGCTTGCTAGTTTACAGCTTGACTGCGATATTTGCACCTTTTGGTCCGACACATCCGTCTTTGGCAGGCTTTGGCTTTCTAATCTGCCACTTTTCACAAGTTTCTTTAAAGTCTTTTGAGTTTTCTCTTTCTCTTTTGGTTCCAGAAAGTTTTGGTTGGTTTTCAAGAGCAAATCAGCTGCTGTTGTCAGAAGAAAAAGGATAACAGTGACCTAAATATTGTGACACCTATGGGATCAGGGTAGTGGAGGTCAAGGCCCTTTAAAATATAGAAATATACGAGGTGTGTTCAAAGAGTATCTGACCTTTGGGCCTGAAAAATACAGTTACTCATCTGGAGGATTGAAACCCTAATCCCCTTCAAAGTACTCTTCTTGGGACTCCAAACACTTCTCCCAGTGGACCCGTCATTGTTGGAAGCAGTTTAGGAAGGCCTCTGGGAATGGAGTACTTATGGGTCGTGACATTCCGCAGAATGTCTTCTCATGACTCAAATCAGGTCCCTTTCAGCAGAATTTGCAGCTTGGAAACAGCCAAAAATTGCAAGGAGCCATGTCGTGAGAATAGGGAGCCCGGTGAACCAGCGGAATGTTGTGTTTGGCGAAGAAAATTTGAATCAGATGCGAAGAGTGGGCAGGTACGTTGTCATAATGGAGCTGCCAAGTTCTTGTTGTCCACAGATCTGGTTGTTTGCGTTGGACAGCATCATGAAAGTGTCGGATAACCTTAAGGTAGTACTACTCTTTGGTAATGTTTTGACCTTGTAGTGTGTACTCGTGATGCACAACCCCACGGATGTAAAAGAAAACGGTCAACACGACTTTGACATTGTTGCACACCTGGTGAATGAAAACTCTACGGGTGCTCACTGTACTTAACACTGAAAGGCTGACTGACACAATCTGCGGGTGTGAAAAAATTCATCCATGCACATGATGGTCCCCTATACCTAACTGCCACATCACTACAACAATTGAGGAGATGTGTGCTTTTGTCATGGAGACATTGGGCTGTCAAGAGCTGCCAGCTCACAGCTAAAGGGATTATATCATCATCATCATCACTTCCCTGCCAAAGGACAACATCCATGCTTTATTTTATTTCCACAGAAAAAGTTATGGTCATATACTTTTTGAATACATCTTGTAGATAATATTGCAACTGTTGCAAATGAAGACGTAGGCAACATTGCAGAATTCACATCTAATTAATAAAATCGATTAAATGTTTCTTTGTCATAAGGACTTTTTATGAATTTCTTCTTTTGTATTTGTACTGAAAAGGGCACTGTCTTGTAGTTTACAGTGAGGCTATGGTATCTGCGCCTTTTGGCCTAACACATCCAGTTTCAGCATGCCATTTTTGGGACTGGATTGACCTTTCCTCTTTGATCCCTTTTCTCATAGCCAGGCTGCATGGGTGCAGTCTGTTTCCAAGTACGTCACTTTGAGGCGGAATAGGGTCTTCTTCAGGTATGATTCACTGACCTTGATGCAAACAGCCAGCTTTGAGTCGCTGGATGCTGTCAGCTCATTCACTGCTGTGTCTTTAGCCCTGTAGTCAAAGAACTTATTCTCTCATATTTCTACTCAGTGTTCTGGATTCTCACGCACAAAGATTCTGTAGCCTAGTTTCTGTGATCTTGGTTTACAATTCCAATGTATCAGGTTCAAATCATTTTGTGCTCAATTTGACAGATCAGGCATGTCTTGGGTATTTTCATTGCATGACTTCTTCTTCCAGTTGACCCAGTTGTAAATGGGTACCTGATGAAGCTCATGTTCTGTTGTTGCTGAAAGGGACAAAACAAATATGGCAACATCCAGGTGCAATGAAATCGGTTCTATGAACAATTTTCCATTTTCACACAGTAACATATCGGCACTACATGCTGCGCCCTAGATGGCTGCCTAGCTGGCCTGATGGTAAGAAATGGAGTGAAAAAGAAAGGAGAAGATGAAAGAGTGTTGAACATGGGACTAACAACCTTATCATGGAAAACAGAAGAAACCACCATTTCAAGAATGCATGAACAAGCTTTGATACAGACTTCCTGTAAAGGACAAGCTGCAGAGATGGGAACTATGGTTCAGATAGAATGAGAACAAAAAGAACACTTCAGCAGTATATGAAAATTTACATTTTTTAGTGTTAAGTAGGATTCTGACAATTAGTTAATAAGATGAAAAATCTGTAGAAGAACCAGTATTGACAGTATAGTGAAGATGCGAATTGTTTCATAGTTATTGAAATGTTTTCTTTTGAACAGAGTTTAAATGGCACTCATGTGAATGGTCAGCAGTTACTGCCATTTTCTCCTCATGCTCTTCAAGAGGGAGATATGGTACAATTTGGTATTCAAACCGCCTCTAACACACCTGCAGAATTTGTTTTTAAATTCTACTCTTCTCTGAAGGCAAGTGATTTGTGTGTGTGCATGCATGTATGGTTAGGTTTGTGGGGATTATATATATATATTTTCAGGTGTATATATATATATATATATATATATATATATATATATATAAAATTAATTCTTTTAAATTGGTTAAAACAACTGGACAATTGTCGTGATAAAAGTATTCTACTTGGAGATTTCATTGCCAGTGGGAAATGATCATTCTAGATAGGGCAGAGTGATTGGAAGATGCGATGAAGATAGTCTGAATGACAATGGCAGCGAACAAAAGTTGATCATTACAAATAAAAAAATTGCTTCACAAGCACATGACATGAAACGACAAGGAATGAGAAATCTATAACTGATTATGCTATTGTGAGGAAAGATTAATTTAAGTATGTGAGAGATTCCAGAGCCTGGAGAGGACGAGAAATTGGAAGTGACCAATAGCTCAGGACAGTCAAGAGAAAAACTGAAAGAATAGTCCCACCAAAACAACGCCCACAATCAACTATGAAACCAAATTCCAGAGAAGGAGAAGCAAGAATAAAAGCTTAAAAGTTAAGATATCTAGAAGTTATGACTAGATATAAGTGATCTAATCAGGACAAAAGCAAAATAAAACTTGCATCTTAATCAGGGACAAAGAAAAAATGAAAATAAATAACAAATCACAGTAAAAAAAACCTGACATAATGTATTATTAATACATGAGGGAGACTGGCTTTGAACTCAGTGTCCACTTCCGCCAACACCTCTATGACATTTCCAATAACTTTAGCTCTCTGGTCACCAACTATTTAAATAGTCTTGGGCACCAAAGTAAGGTTGATATCAGAGTCACTGGCATCATCTCTTGCTCCACTGATGATAAACAAGGGTTCGAGCTTGAGAAGCATTTACCCTTCCTCATGGAGTGCCTTAAACTTCATGATTTGAATACATTCCCCTGCATATTCCTCTCTTTCATTCTCTCTTCCTCTCTGTTTTTTTCCAGTTCTCTTTCTTGATATCTCTCACTTATTATTATTGTGTTTCTATATCCATTTTTGTATCCTTTTTCAGAATAGGTGCATATGCATATATGAGTTATTGTTTTTAAAAAAAGCATTTGTTTTTGTAATTAAACATTTAAACATTGGAAAAAATGATAAATGTATATAGGTGTGTCTCTTGATTTTGTTTGTTTTGTGATTTATTTGTATTTTTGTTTGTTTTATTCCTGATGGGGGCCTTGTACCACATTGTTTATTCAGGTGTGTATTTTTGTTGTTGTTCTTTATCTCTGACTAAGGCCTTGCGGCCATAACATGGGTGTAGTTTTGTTTCTGCCCTGATGCGGTCACAGACCCGTTACCTATATGTTTTTTATTTAATTTTGGCATTCAATACTGCTGCAGCTTCGATTTTTTACACAGAACAAGATATCAGAGCCTTATATTGATTGCAGTGGAAAGTATGGAAACTACCAAGGATTTAGTGTACCAAGGATTTAGTGCCTCTCTAGTTAAAATTCTGCACCATCCTCTAGGTAGCTGCAGCAACAGCATATGATGAAGTCACTCTGGTGGAAACAAAGTACAAGGTGTTAATAGCAAAACAAAAATCCTGGGAGGACTTTGGAAAAAAAAATGGAAAAGTACACTGGAGAAAACCAGAAACTGTTCTACGTGACCCTAAAGAACAGGCGGAAGGAAAAAGAGTGCCCACTGAAATCTGTAAAAGACAAACAAATTGCTTTGCTTATCTCCTCTAAGCAGATAATGGATAGATGCAAAGACTATTTCTCAGAGCTCCTTGGGGGAGAGAACGATCAAGCCCCAGGCATGACAGGCTCTAATACAGAAGAGGAAATCAATGGCGGAAAACAACATCATGATGGAGAGTTGAAGACAATATTGGAGAAAATTAAAGTTGACCATGCAACTGGATATGGTGGATAACACATAAGTGGTCAACTACATGGGAACTACAGGGCAGCTGCTATTCCTGAAGATTCTCTCGGCAGCCTGGTGCCACAAGGCTGTACCAAAGAATTGGGAAAGGACCATCTTTATACCAATATTGAAAAAGGGTGGCAACTAATAGTACAAAAACCACAGAAATATCTCTGCTTAGTTTTTCTGACAAAGCCTACTCTAGAATATTGGAGCAGAGACTAAGATGTCTGGCTAAGCCACAAATAGGAGAGACCCAATGCTGTTTCAGAGAAAGCCTTTACTCAAGCCTTTATCTTCACACTCAAGCAACTGAGTGGAAAAGTTCTTGTGCTGCAGTGCATGAGCTGACAGCAGCCAGCTGACTGCTTGCATCAGTGTCAATGAACCATAGCCCTAACCTGTATCCATATGAGGCTCTGGAAACAGGTTGCACAAGTTACTAGCGTAGTCGGGTCAAATGATAGGGTTCGCAGTGGAAAGGCAAATCCGGTACTAAAAAAAGCTTGCTGAAATTGGATATGTTGCCCGAAAGGCGCAGATATTGCTGCCTTGCTGTAAACTATTACAGAACTTCACAAATCCTTTTCAGGATGAGCACAGAAGAATACCAGTCTATATATCAGAGCTGGCGTTTACCAATTAAAAGCAGACCAACCTTCAAATCTGGAAAGAGGAGATAGAGAAAAGAGGGATGACCATTAGCAATTCAATAACAAAAATCATGGTGGTCTCAAGAGAAGAAGATAAATCTGAAACAGGTCAGGGCAGGTCATCCAGTAACCGGTGAGGTCGATGGGGCACACATGAAGACATCCTCACAACTCCACGCCACCCTTCTCTGTTAGCGACCGCTGCCTGTGCCTCTTCTGGTCGGAGATTGGGCCGGCCTCTTCGTTGTCTGCCTTGCACCTTTCCGTGGAGGATCGTATTTGCAAGACCATTTGATCTCGATATGTGACCGTACCAAGCGAGTTTCCTTCTTTTGACAGTAGCCAAGAGGTCTTCAAAAGATGCTATTGCTGTTGTGTTGTAATTCTATCTCGAAACAGGTCAAGCAGTTTAAATAGCTTAGAGCTGTAATAGACCATTCGTATACAAGAAATTTGACTACTCAAAAAGAAGCAATTTGTAGACTTTTTTATACCATAAATAGAAAAATCCCTCAGAAATAGGTTAGAAAACAGAGATGGCTATATGTTGCTCTACTTATGTACCAGTTTTGACTTATGGATGTGAATTAGGAGCAATGACCACAACCCAGATATCCAACCCCAACTCTCAGAAATGAGACATCTAAGAAAGTTGATCCAGGTGATAAATAGAGACAATGTCTGCAATCAGACAATATGGTACACTCTCGTAGACTCGTGGAGAAATATCAACTTTGGTGGTTTGGCATGTCTGCAGACTGAAAAAAGGTCGGCAACCCAGGACTACCCAAAGTTTGCTGGAATGGCAATATAAGACAGTCTATATGAGACCTGGAGCCAGGGTAAAAGAAGGACAACAGATAAAATGGTCTGACACTCTTTCTGGCAAACCTCTACAACCCAGAGTAGAAGAGGAGCCACTAAGTAGGTCTATTTTCTACTTCTGTGTACTCACTCACTTTAGTACTTAATCACGTCTTCTATCTTCCGTAGTTACAGTTTATACATTATAGGGTTGATTAACCCCATGCTCAGTTCAACTTAGTTGGCTTCTATAACTTGACTTGCTGATTACAATCTTATTATTCTTTGCTCTTACCAAGGTCAAAAAGGGAGCAAAGAATAATCACACTGAAACATGCCAGCATGCCAAACAAGGCTACTAAGAAAGGTTGAGCTTGGGGATGGCTACCTCATCCAATAGAAACTTTAGGCCAGAAAACTTACAGCAAATATGACTAAGCCAGTTAAAAGTAAAGTACAAGTAAGCTATTCAAGACAGAGGAATGTCCTCTGTTAAGAGGACTAATTCTGAGAAAGATGTAGCAGATGACACAGGACCGGAGGATTTGGCATGTATTTGTTGAATAGAAGACCTATGAACAGGTTATAAAGATGATTTTTTTATGTCCTTTGCAGAATGTCACTTGTGCAACCTCCAGCCTATTTGGCTGTTGCAAGTTTCTTGGCAGGTGTGTAAAATGATAGGTTGTCATTACTTTCCATACTTGGAGAAGCGATCACACCAAGAAAAAAACGTGTCTGCCAAACTGAACAAGGTGGGATTCATACTCAGTGTGTTGGGATTGTGATACCGAGCTCCACTCCTATGTCATTCTGTCTCCTATAGTGATGATGCAGATTGCAAAAGATTAGTTTGAAACTGACAAACTTTGTGTCTGTCTGTTTCATATGTCTCTTTGTCGCATAATATGTTCTTGTGTTATTGCTTTTTGTTTGTTTTAAAAGTACCATTGAAAGAAAAGTATCTTCTTTATTTCTGTAGGTTCGCATAGAAAAGACAGGAGCCAAAAAATTTAAAATGGATTCATCAATTACTGAGGATAAACATACCTTAAATGCCAGTGAATCCTCTGAAGTGGAAGAGGAAAGCGAAAAGAAACGAAAGAAAGTCTGTGACAGGGTAAAGTTACAGAATCGTCATCATTAATTTTTCTTCACTCCAATAAGAGCATGAGGTCACATCTACAGTTGGCTTCCGTCCAGGAAGCCTGCCCAAAAGCATAAATGTGTTCTTACAATGGTAGCCTCTCTATCATTTTGTATAACAAGATGTTGTTAACCCCATTCATAATACTTTTAACTTGTTGTTTCTAACTTACAAAGTAGAGAGCTCCATATGGGGAAATAACTTGATGATAATCAGAAAAAAATCCACAACCACCATTTCAAGGTCACTAATTTCAAGCTCACTAGAACTCTTTAACTGTCTTTTGGTAGCATTATTATATTGTCACTGTTTTTTTCTTTCTCCCCAATCGTCATCATTCATCCATAAGTCATATCTCTATCTCTATTTTTATGATAAAGTTATATTGTATTATTTTCTGCATCCAGGGGCCTAGTGCATTCGTCATTAGCATGCATTTGTTTTGGGCTGCTTCTCTATCGTTTTGCGGTCCCCAACCCACCTGAAAGGCAGCAGTTGTTTTAGGTTAGAGATATTTCTTCTCTTAGAAAAGTTGTATTATTGAACTATGAAGTCTTTACTAGAGAACTTTATGTCGTGAGAATGTTACACATTTTTGTTGTCAGCCTCAAGTCTTATGTTATTGTGGCTGACTCTTCTTATGGTTGCTTGCATCAGAGTCAGCGGATCATTTGATCAAAACCACATTCTACCTTCACATGGCAGCCCTGAAGACAAGCTACACTAGTCACTAGTGTAGTCTGGCCAAGGGATAGGAATCACAGGGGGAAGACAATCCTGGTTCTTAAAAAACCAGCTGAAATCAGAGGTGTCTGGTCAAAAGGCACAGATGCCTCTGTCTCGCTGTAAACTACGACACAGTGTCCATTTCAGGACAAATGCAGAAGAGAAGTCTTGTTAATGTCCTTGTCAGAAAAGTGCTTTGACCATTATTTTGTATCTAATCTGGACATGTTTGTTTACATTTCAGCTTAGAGCTGATGCTACGGCAAGTAATTCTTCTAAAAAGACTGTGCATCACTTCATGGAAAAATCACAGAAGGAACAGATGACAAAGGAGGCAGAATACATGTCTCGCTTAGCAGAAATGGAGAGACTTCTAAAAGAAAAGGAGAAATATCAAAGACAGGTATCTGAATGTTGTTTTCGGTTGGCAGAGTAAAGTACTTGTTTTGACCTCAAAAGGACTATCTTTGTGCTCTAGTTATAGATCATTCAATCCTACCCAAATGTGTACCTTACTTATGGTTAGAGAAAACAAAGTTGCAAGGAAGAGAGCTCATCACAGCACCGTATTCCAACTTAGACCTTGCACAATGAAGCCAATAAATTTCATCCTTGATAGCTGTGTCTGCATGGAACTACATTTTTTCATGTTGCATATTATAGCATGTCAGCAATCCTTGCTAGCATTATACTAAAGTAATTGATTACATCTTATTGCTTTGTTTTGTTTAATTAGTTTGTTGTGCCTTTTTTTTTTACAGCTACAATAAAGCCATGACATTGGACAAATAATAAATACTTACTTACTCTCATTCTTTGGCATTTGTCCTGAAAGGTATGCTGTGCCGTAGTTTAAAGTGTAGCCGCAATAACTGCAACTTTCAGCTTGACGCATGTTTCAGCAGTCTTTCTTTGGATACCAGATTTACCTTCCCAGTATGATCCCTATCTCTTAGCCAGGCTGCATGATTGCAGTCTGTTTCTAGGGCCACCACTTAGAGGTGTAATATGGTCTTGGTCAGCTGTGGTTCACTGACCCAGATACAAGCAGCCAGCTATGAGTCACTGGCTGATGTCAACTTATTCACTACTACTTGCTTACTGTGTCACTCTACCATAGGATTTCGATGTCTTCTTTGATTTTTCCTGTGGCTTATAGTTTCTGCAGGATGGAGAAGCTGGCCCTAAACCAAATGTTCCTTAGTCACCTCATACAGGTTACAGTCTAATTATTCTTTGCACTCCATTTGGATTCTACATATGTAATTATTATGGCTGGTTGGTTGGTTATTGAACCAACAACTTGTGAGCTACTGCCCTTTGGCCCAATGCCATATAGAAGCATCTGCAAGTGTTTGTGAGCTGTTGTAGTTCCATTTGTCTGTCCTTGTTCAGCAGCTTCATTGGGATATGTGCACAGCTGGCACTTTAGAATCTGTTGTGGCTGGACACTGTCAAAGCAGCTGTCAAATTATATATATATATATTAAGGGTTAAACTGAAAAATGGTGTTTTGGTCTCTCATTTTCAGGAGGTTGATGTTGTATTTGGGATGGCCATATGTTTGTGGATCTCTCTCCCGTATTACCTATACCCCATCTTTTCAGGCAAACCTCTTTGTTCCCAGTATTAAGTAGTTATTTGACTGTTCGTAAGGTTATTGGTGTGGATTGTTGTTCTTGACTTGGTCACTTCTTTGCCAGTCTGTGTGCCGTGTCATTTGCAAGTGTATTACAGTGGCCAGGCATCTTTGCTTAACTATTCTTGACTTCATGGGATACAATAAGCTGCTTGGTATCTAGGGATATTTGGGCAAGTTCAGACTTGATGACCATCTTCTAGTGCTTGAAGGCAGACAATGAGTCTGTAACAATAGTGATATATAGCCTTCAAGTGTTTATAATGAATAAAAACATTTGTACATGTAATTTCAAAATGTGACAATTAGCACATAACTTTGATTAGGATTTTGTATTGTTTGCGGTTATCTGAATCACTTGTAAAGCAATATTCACTAGTTCTTGACTACTTCATCTGAGTAGTATAAGGGTTGACAAGAATAGCACCACTGTTACCTTGCAAGCATGTCATAAAGGCAAATGAAGAGGGTTGTGTATGGCAGGGCATGGCTAATCCTGGGTGCCAGGTCACCTTGAAATGTTCATGTGGCACCTAACATATCAGGACCAGTTTTGTATTTACTCACACAATTTCCCCAATTGCCGAATATCATTTTCATCAAGTGCTATGCCTGGCTCCTACATTTTCTACCTGGCTGTTAGATCCTAAATAAATTTGTCACCCTCTGGTATACGGACGTAGCTACCTAATCATGTTGTTGTTTGCGAGTGCTCACAATGAGTAGGTTACTCTTTTGTGCGCCCTGAAAAGGACGTTAAGTGGCAGGTTGCAGTAGCTTTCCTTAAATCCTGAGCGTGCTGTTGAAAGTGGACTGGGGTCCTCCAGTTGGTTGTGCTATGCTTGTCTTCATCTGCGTGTCGCTCACTACTACAGGTATTATGATGATCACTCTCCTCGTTATCCAGGTTGCCATGAAAACAGCCACTTTCCAGGGAGGGCTACTAGGAAGCCGAGATGAGAGTTTTTGGCAGTATATTTTGCCTGACCCTGACTAACATGTCTGATTAGTATATTTTGCCTGAGCAGACTTTAGTCTTCCTCCCCTTCTGCATTGGCAGTTTCAATAGAAATTTGTTTCACATGATGAATTTACAAGTTCTGTGCGCAACTCACTTTTAGGGCTTTTTATGACATGGAAGGATGCAGTGACCCTATTCTTTGCTGTTGTGGATTCACATGAATGACTGTTTATGTTTGTGTTCATCATTTAGGTGCAGGAAGAATTGGAACGGGAAAGGAAAGAGAAACAAAACCAGGCTAAAGAGGTGGAAGAGCTAAGACTGAAGGAACAAGCTATTTTACAGGAGATGCATGAAAAACAGGTTGGTCAATGTGGTATATAGGAGAAAGTGAAATCATTGCAGTCTGCACAGCTGCAAAATTGGTACCTGACTGCTCCACTTAGCAAAGACAAGGAAGCTGAGACTTTATACAATGGAGTCTCTAACACTTCGTTCCCTAAGGTATTGTGTGGTATGGGACAACCATTTTTATTAATACAACTTTTAGAGCCTCAGAACGCTTGCCTCTTACTGCAATATGGCCAGTTACGTAACACAGCTACGCGAACCACCAGTCCACCTAATTGTAAAAGGGTACATGACTCAAGGCAGCAAGCAATGGAATTGATCACACACTTCACAAAAGCTGGGACCTTGTACAGTTAAGTTTTCTTATTTACTCAGCTGCTCCTCTTCTGCCCTGGGGTGTAGAGGTTACAGTAGAGTCTCCAACATTTTTTGCATATTTGGTCTTCTTATCATTTTAGGTGTTTTTGATAGCATATTAGTATTATCATCGTTATGTTGTATGTGTTCATTTACATTTTGGATTTCTGATTGTCTTAACCTTATCCAATGTTTTTAGGTTTTTGCAGTTGTTTTTCATTGTTTTATTGCATGTTTCCTTTAACATTCTGATTTTTTTTTTTTCATTACTGGTTTTTAAAATTGCTTTGCTGACACTACTATGTTGTTAATTATGTTTGTGTTCTTGTTCTTGTGGATTCCGTGGCGAAGTGGTTAAGCCGTCGGCCTCGTGATCAGGTGGTGTAGGTTCGGCTCCGGACTCTGTCGTCTTTTTCACGGGTGCTTGATGCGTAGTCCCCTGCATCTTGTAGTCGCCCCCTAGTCGTCTTGTCTGTGACTTGCCACTGGGGTTGGGCGGCTCGAGACGAGAGAGTGAGGATAAAAAGTAGTGCAGTTAATCCTTACCAAAAAAAGTGCTAGCAAAATAAATTATGCCATCATTGTCTACGATGGACGGCGGCCTTTGCCTTGTTCTTATAATGGTGTTCTTGCCATTGTTCAGAAGTGGTTATTGTTTAAATTGTTTATTAATATAGTTTTTTTTCCTTAGAAAAATCATTACCTTTTAGTGACCAAAAATGTCTGTCATGGATGTCACTAAATAAATACTTTATCGAGCAGAATCTTTTTTTTTTTTTTTTTGCTGTTTTCAGGTACAGTTAGAAATGGAAAGAGAAGCTTTGAAAAAGAAAATGCAGACAGAGCTTGAGGCACATGTTAAAGAGCGTGAAAAGGCACTGTTGTCCCAGTTAGCTGCTCAGCGGGAAATATTGTTAATAGAAAAGAAACAGGTAGGATATGTATGTTTTGTTGAAATATAAACTCTGGTGAAAAAGTAAGTAGCATGTCCTTTGCAGAATGTTGCTTATTACAACTGTCAACCTATTTGACTGTTATAAGTTTCTTGACAAGTGTGCAGTACAGTACGGTAGGTTGCCATTACTTTCCGAATGTGGAGGAGGGAAAAAAACCCATGTTGCCAAACTTAATACGAGCGTGATTCAAACTGGATGAGTTGGGATTGTGAAATGAACGCTTTACTCCTAGACCACTCAGCCTCCAATAAACTCTGGTAGACACTGATATTATATTCCTGTCATGTCAAAACATCATGTGCGAATCCCAGAACCCCTTATTGGCGTAGAAAAAAAAATTACTCACTTCACCTTCACCTGTTGTGGTAAATGACTAAGAATGACGTGTTTGCTTTAGTATTACCAGATATATAATAATAAACTTAACGTCTTTATACTGGTTTAGAAGACTGCAGATTCTGCATACAACCAGTTTCACTTACATTTCATTGCTCTAGAAGCTATGCACATACCCTTCTAATCTATTCTGAATGCATTAACTGTCCCTACCTCTACTACTTCCTGTCCTGTGGCAATGCATTCCAAGCATTCACCACTCTCTGACTAACAAAATATTTCTTATATCTAATCTGGACCTTTCTTTAATTAATTTTGCTAGTTCAGCATTGCTGTTATTTGTTGTCTCTAATGAAGGCCTATTGGTTGTAACGTAGGTTTCGTTTGTGTTTTCGTCTCAGTGCGGTATCTTACCATACCCATTAACCTGTAGCACTCCAATGGCCTGTCTCTTTGAACCAGCTCGGCCTGCAAAAACGGTGTGCGGAAAATTTTTTTTTTTTTTTGAACGGAGTCACTCCTGACAGCCATTTTTTACTGCTGACTACGCCCTCCATATATACACGATATTTTGCCGGTTAAAGTATCGTATGTGCGATTACAAATGGCTTTTGAACAGTTTTAATTTTGTATACGCCGTTTGGAGCAAGCCAACTTTTTGCGAAAGGGGAAGTAGGTTGTTGAGAAAGATTTTTATCGCGTAGATCTGTTTATTTTGTTTGTTTAAATGAAAGAACTACGTTTGAATTGGAAACTAACAGTTGTGTAGATATTGTAAACACAGTATCGATACGTTGTTGTGGTTTCCATGGTTTTCTATCGGAGCGACTAGGCCTAGTGGTCGAGTCCAAATTTTTCCCGAGATTTTCATAAATTTTCAACTTCATCTTTTTAAATCTCAAAAACTAACAAACATACAACAAAAACAATAACACCCACATGTTCGTTATGCTATTGTGTATCTACACACCAGAAAAACATATTTATTGACAAACAAACATAAAAGTTACAAATTTTGAAAGACGACTACCACAGCGACTAATTAAGAAAATTAATTAGGTCAAATTTAGTCACTAATTATGTAGCGTGCCTAAGGTTAAAAAGAATTTGATAAAATTTAATTTGACTTGGCTTGACTTTGTTCGTTCTCAATCTCCCGCTACCAAACCCTAAAAGGGCTTAAGTAGCAGAATGTAGTCCAGAGAACGGAATGAGTTGTATCGTAGTTTACAGCTTTACTGTGATATTTGCACCTTTCGGTTAACATTCCCTCTTCGATCCCTTCTCCTTAGCCAGTCTGCTCTGTTGCAGCCTGTTATCCAGGATCACCGCATGAAGGTGTAAAAGGGTCTTGGCAGCTCTGGTTTGCTGGCCCTGAAGCTAGCAGTCAGCTATGAGTCGCTGACCACTGCAGCTCATTCGCTGCTCAGCGTCTTGATCCCTAAAATTTAATTTGAATCAACTTTAAACAATTTTTGTCCCTTTATTTTTTCTCACTTTAATTAATTTATAGCTATGCCCTCTTAACTTAACTTAACATCTTTATACTGGTTTAGAAGACTCTGCAGAGTCTGTATACAACCAGTTTCATTTACATTACATTGCTCTAAAGGCTATGCACATCAAATTTATTCTTAAATGCATTAATTGTCCCTGCCTCCACTACCTCTTCTGACAATGCATACACCACTCTGACTAAAAAAAAATGTTATCCGTTCTTCTGATCATCTTATAAACCTGTTTTAAGTCACCACGAATCCTTCTCTTTTCTAGACACTGTAGTCCAGTTTTTCTGAGTCTTTTCTGATAACTGTAATTCTAGAACCCCACTATCAGCTTTGTCACTCTTTTTTGTATTCTTTCCAGCATGTTTATATCCCCTCTATGATAAAGACTCCACACCTGTACACAGTACTTTAATCTAGGTCTAACTAATGCTTTATACAGTTTGACTATCACTTCCTTGCTCCTATGTGGAAAATTTCTATTTATCATACCTAACATTGCATTTGTCTTTCACTGCTACCTGAACTTGCTCACTCACCTTACCTGTATGATCTATTATAACCCCTAGATCCCTTTCCTTATCTATCTTTCTAATATTTTTCTTGCCCATTCTGTAATTATGTTCCATATTGGATCTACCCTTGTTCTTAGGTGGCTGTATATTGAAAAACTTGTTATAGTCTAATTTACCCTTTCCTTTGATTATCTTATTAACCTGTATTAAGTCATCTCTAATACTCTTATAGTGATGGATTGAAGGAGGATTGTGCATGTGAGACTAGCATATATATATAAACACTCGTTAACATTTTGTCAGTGGAAAACATTTTATTTTGCTATTTATTTCTAGATAGAAGGAAGCTTACAAAAAGAAATGGAAAAGGCATTAGAAGAAAAAAATAAAGAACTTGAACAACAGTTACTAAATCAAAAGCTGAAACTTGAAAAGGTAAGATGTGTTAAGTTACATACATTGAAAATGATGGTCTTCCTGAGAGTTCATTCATATGCACAATTGTAGAAGAATACAGTAATAATTTTTTCTAGGTTTTTGTGTTTTTTAAATGTTTATATTTGTGTAGTGGGTATGTTCTTATAATTTCTTTCCTTTAATTGAACCAGTCAGAGCTATACATTATATCTTGTTCTCATTATATCACAACCACATTATGTTGTACATAATACCCCAAACATGTTTTTTTAATGACCTTTTTGTTCTCTATTAGGTTGTTTCGAATGCACACAATGAGTAGAGTTACTCTTTTGTGCTCCCTGAAAAAGGATGTTAAGTGGCGGGTTGCACTAGCTTTCCTCACATCCCGAGCGAGTGGATAAAGTGGGCCGCGGTCCTCCAGACATTTGTGCTATGCTTGGATTCATCTGCGTGTTGCTCCCTTCCTTACCCTGTTAGCCAGGCTGCCATGAAAACAGCCTGTTTCCAGGGAGGGCTGCGAGGAAGCTGAAATAAGGGTCTTGGCCAGAATATTTTTCTTGACCCTGACTAACATGTCTGATCAGTCTGACCAGATATTAGTCTTCCTCCCCCTCTCTGTTTGGTGAAACATGTTATTTCTTTGTATTAACTATGTCTTCTTCTTCTGCGTTCGTTCTGAATCTCCCACTACTAAGCCCTGAACAGGGCTTTGCAAGTAGCAGGATGCAGTCTGGAGAATGTGTTGTGTTGCTAGTTTACAGCTTGACTGCGATGTTTGCACATTTTGGTCCGACACATCCGTCTTCAGCAGATTAACTGTACCAAAGGGAGATGTTTGTTCAGTTTTTAGACTAATACATTTGAAGCACTTTAGCACTGGATAGAATTAGCCATTAATAGATATATTTAATTCTATAATTTACTCATTAATTCATTGAAACACAAGATGCAATTAAAAGTGATCTATATGTTTTATTTATAACAGGTTCTTGAGAAAAAAGACATGGAGCAAAAACTGTTAGAAAGCCAGTTAAATGAAACAAAGAAAGAAAGTGCTACTGCCAAACTACAAGTACTGAAGGCAAGAGAAGACGTCCTATCAAATTTTGTCGACCTCATGGAAATGGAATTGCAGTGCAGTATCTGCAATGAACTTTTTGTTAAGGTTGGTTTAATTTAATTTTCATTTCAAAGTTGTTTTTTTTAAAAAGAGGTCAAATAGATTAATTTTACCTGAGCACTATCCTGTTCTTGTTTGCTATACTTTGGATAATGATGACATCAATCGAAGACTAAAAAACGGGAATTCAGTGGACACTATTGTCACAATTGGAAGACCTGGACTACGCAGATTATCTGGTACTTTTGTCACACAGTCATAGTCAAATGCAAGAGAAACTTAATAGGGTGAAAGAACAATCAGCTAAACTGGGACTAAATATCAACATAAAGAAAACCAAGCTCCTTAAACTCAACACTAACAGCAAAGAACCAATCATGCTGGAGGGAGAGCAGTTGGAGGAAGTGGATACCTTCACCTATTTAGGTAGCACAATAGACACATCAGGAGGTACAGATGCAGATGTAAGGATCATAATTGGAAAGGCACGAGTGGTACTAAACAATATTTGGAGATCCAGAGATATCAAGATTCACATTAAAATTTGAATATTCAATGCAAGTGTCAAGTCGGTGTTACTGTATGGCGCGGAGACATGGAGAACGACCAAGGTCATACAACAAGGGCTCCAGTCCTTCGTTAATAGAGGCCTATGAAGGATAATGGACATAAAGTGGCAGGACATGGTGAGGAATGAAGACTTATGGGAAAGGAGCCAACAACAGCCACTGGAACAACAAATTAAGCAAAGAAAATGGGGCTGGAAAGGACATACGCTGCGGAAGGCACAGTCTAACATAGCCATAAAGGCTCTTACATGAAATTCTCTGTGGAAAAGAAAGAGAGATAGACCCATTAATACAAGGAGAAGAAAATGTGAGAAGGATCTAAAATTAAATAATGACACCTGGAGAGAGGCAGAAAAAGCAGCTCAGGACCATGTACGCTGGCTAGATGTTGTCGATGGCCTATGCACCGAGAGGAGCGACGGGCTTTGATTGATTGACTATAGAGGCACGTTAAGCCACATCGATAACACTTCAGTTTGGGTTCCAAATGCTAATGTGGATGAGAGTGAAATTGAGTATATGAGTTCTCAGTTCCATCCAAATTCTTCCAAGGCATGTGCAACGCAAGGTATTTGGCATTAAAAGCCCAACTCCTGGCCTTCACTTAGTGGAACTTGTTCTTACTAGTAGGAAAATTGGTGATATTTGAGTCCCTGGCACCCTAAAGGCAGAATCATCGGGAAGGATAAAGCTCGCAAACCATATGTGGTAATTCATACAGGAGAAGAAACTTCTGCAAACCACCAGCCTGCTTGCAAGAATTCTAAAGACATCTAAATGAGGATTAAACATTACTATTTTCTCTGTGGTATGACATAATGAGTACCCAGCTTTGCATACTAGATCTGGTGGAACAATCTGGGCTCTTATTATAAATAGGACATTTTCTGACATAATGTGGTTTGGGAGCATTAAATGAGAAGTGGCTATGTGCAGGCTGTGACAATTCCTTGAGAGAGTCCAGAGTCAGAGCACAGAAGTTTATAGCCCAGCATATTTGGAGAGACCCTGGATGGGGAGAATACACTATATTTTTTTTTAAAATTTGTTTGTGTTCGCTTTATTTTCTCTATTCCCCAAGTCAGTGTGTTTTGATTTTGTGCCTGTCGGCCCAGTGCATTCAACTTCGGCATGCATTTTATTTAAGGATCTTCTTCCTCAAGCATTTTCAAAGGGTTTGCTTCCCTGGGGTAAGAGCCAGTGATGGGATTGGGGAGCGACCTAGCACCTTCGTATTGTGAGCCGTGTCACTTAACCACTAGCTCACATCATCCACCGAATATACTATATATCATCCCTTTCTCCTCCAGGGAGCCTAAAACCAGAGAAAACCTTTCAATCTCATGAAAAGACAAATTATACTTAAAAACTGTGTCCTACTATTTGTTATTTTCAGTTTCAATTGCACTGAGTTTAACTTTAGGCCCTTCATTCAAATTGATATATGAAAACGGAGAACATATTAAAATTAATCAGCGACAGCCTTTTGGAAGATAAAACTGTGGTCGATGAATTGACCATTCACAGATTTCAGGAGTTTGCCATCAGATGTGGTTCTAGAAGAGAGGGCCTCCTGAGAGAATCGAGCCACAGTGTGTATAACCAGTGAACTGCGGGAACCATCACTAACAATGTCATTTACTGAGAGAGACTGAGCACATATGGGTGCACTCAGTGTGCAGCAATGTTGATCCTGTATAACATAGCACTAATTTTTCTTGTACTTTGTTTGTTTGTTTTAGAATAGATCAGACTTAAAGCTCTTTTAGAATTTTACATGAAAGGATAATGGTGCATGGTGGTAGTATATTGTTTCTTCTTCGGCTTTAGTCTTAAAAAACCACTTGTGTCATAGTTTACTGATAAGCTGGGATTTCCGCACCTTTCTGCCCAAAAAATCTGATTCCAGCACAGCATTTTTGGTACCTGGTTTGCCTTTTCTCTTCGATACTTAATCTCTTAGTCAGGCTGCATGGTTGCAGTCTGTTTTCAGAGCCGCCACTTGGAGGTGAAATAGTAACTTGGTCAGATAGGGGTCACTGGCCCTGTGGGCAATGGGTCACCGCTTCATCATTGGCCCCATACACTGTTTACCTCATAAACTACTGGCCTGAACAGCATGCTGTGGTATAATTGATTCTTTTCTTTTTCCTGCAGGGGGAGGAGGTTGTTACAAATATTAAGCTGTAATTTTCTTAATTGTTAACATTGTTAATAAACAATCAATCTAAACCTTTATCACCTCTTATGAAGCATAGATCTTCAAAAATACAGTCCAAGTCATCCTACCATAGACCTGTGCCAGCTCAATCCACGTCTTCCCAGTCTCTTTGATATTTGCCTCAAGCTTTCTCCACCATGAATAAGTAGGCCTGCCCCTACATCTCTTGCCTGTGGGGTTCCAGAATAGAGATTGCCTTGTAATGCTATCAACTGATTTCCTTAATGTATGATCTATCCTAAGTAATTGTTAACATGTTTATATTAGTCATATGTCATTTTGAAGGTAATTGAATATGCTATTTAATAAGCTAAAGAAACATCATTTCTCTGCTGCTATGAATGACTCATAGTAGCTTTTGTGTGCATTCATTATTTAAATTGAAATTTTTCAGGCAACATCTTTGAACTGTGCACATGCATTTTGCAAACTATGCATCAACCAGTGGATGAAGGTTAAAAAGGAATGTCCAAACTGCCGCACTCCTATTACATCCCAAATGCAGGCTATTGCTTTGGACAGCTATATAGACAGAATGGTGGAACAGCTTAATGCTGAGATGAAGCAGCGAAGAGCAGACTTGGTAGAACAAAGAAAAAGTATGTAAGACATGGCATTGTTGTTAATGCCTTATTGTGATATACATCTTGATAGTTTTAAAAAAACATTCATGTCTGCAGTTGAGCGAATTCATGATAATGATATCTGTGCTCTAACCTACTTTCTCGTGACTGACATTATATTAAAGAGGAGTAACTCTTTTAACCTCTTCAATGGAGACTTCACAGTAGTAAATATACACCAGAGGAAGGGGAAAGTTTTAATTTTAGGTAAGGTTCATTTATATCACATGACGGCAAAAGAAGACTAATGTCTCATCAGACATATCATACTGATCAGACAATGTTAATCTGGGTTGTTTTTCTTGGCAGCCTGGCTAATCAGGTGGGGGATTGATGTGATCTTCGTAGTATTGAGCCATACGCAGATGAAGCCAAGCATGGCACAGACGTCTAGAGGATCCAGGTCCAGCTTCATAAGCACATTCTGTATGTGAGGATAGCTGCTGCAACCTGCCACTTAATAACCTTCTCAAAGCGCAATAAAGAGTAAACTCACTCATTGTAGGCATTCACAACAACATATCACATGACTTGAACTCTCTTATTGTGGTTAGGATATCATCACATTGTAAGTGTTACCAACAATCTAAATTTGTGTCGTATTTTTTTTCCAAAAAAGATTTATAATTTTCCTGAAGTTTTAGGGACATTTTTTCCCACAAATTTAACATGGCAAACTTTATTTCTAATGCAAATAAGTCCTTTAATTACAATGTACTATCATCACAGTTTTATGATAATTCCTGATTTCATTATATATATATAAAGCGTTATGAAACAAAGAGCCAAAATTAATCAGATGACTGATATATATGTCATCCTTTCTTTCAAGTAAAGTAATTTGTCTAGGCAACTAGGGCCCGTCGCACACACCATCCATGACCACTGTTAATGGCTGAGTCCCAGAAGGCGTGCAAAGCGAATGGAATGGGTGATGTGCATATGGCCCAGGGGACAACTCCATGGGGAGTGTGACTTCTTTCCTCCCCTGATTTCCAGGAACAGGTGTAGAAGTTGGCGATATCGGACTTCCTGAGAGAGGTCGGCCACATGGCTGAAGAAAGAGAGGCACCATCAATCCAGCGTTGATAAATGCTTTTGAGTTGTATCCATCGTGAGACCTCGATGTTGATGAATTGACCTTGCCAGCGCACTACAAGGATACATCGTTAGTTGTGCATCCGGAAGGACTCAAGTCGTGTCCAATCTCCCTGTAAGATCATCCAGGTTTTGGAGCTGTGTAAGAGAAGTGAAATGACACAGGACTTTCTTATACCTCATATGATAGGAAAACTGCACATATCTTGAGAAAAATTAGAAGACCATTTATAGAAAAGCAACTAAGTAGATAAGTCATTTACTTAGATTGTCTCATTTCTTTTAGTTGAGCAAGGAAAGTTTGATAGAGCAGTTGCTGGTCCATCAAGTGTCACGGCAGCAGTAGCAACAGCAGTGGCAAATACAAGAAGAGTTCTTTCAACAGCCAGAGTAAGGGGAACAAGAAACAGAAGGGCTGTCACAAGGTCAGCAGGTTAGTTGATTCTTGCAATAACGGGTTAAAAGATAAGCTTGTTTGAAATAGCCAAGCAGATAATGAAGAATATCATACTAAGTAATCTTAAGGGATGTGAATGAGCTGACAGCAGCCAGTGACTCATAGCTGGCTACTTGCATCAGGAACAGTGGCCCATAACTGACCAAAACCCTAATCCGCTTCTTAGTGGCGACCCTGGAAACAGACTGCAATCATGCAGCCTGGCTAAGAGATTATGGGTTGAAGAGGGAAAGCAAACCTGTTCCAAAAAATACAGTGCTTGAATTAGATGTATCGGGCCAAAAGATGCAGATATCGCAGCCATGTTGTAAACTGTGTCACGTCTTTTTCAGAACGAATGCCTAAGAAGAAAGAAGATTTTAAACAACCAGATTTGGTATGGTTCGGTTTTTTTTACGAGGGGCGTTCAAGTCAAACTGAGACTTTTTGTTCTAGTTCTACCTGAATGGGTTATAGCGTGCTGGAAATTACTATCATTAGTTATTGTCACTTGTGTCCTATTACTGCTAGGTGGCCCACTTGGGCCAGTCACGTGACAGATAAATAAAAATGGCGGATAACACTGTTATTGCTTGCATGGAACAGTGTGTTGTGATGAAGTTTCTTATGAAAGAAGGTGTGAAACTTGCGGAAATTTACAGATGACTGCAATCACAATACGGTGATGAGACACTCAACCGAGTAAGACATTTGAATAGTGTAAACGTTTTAGAGAAGGGCGTACATCTGTGAGTGATGATCCCTGCCGTGGTGTCTCTCTACCCACCACAGTCATTCCTGTGAATATCCAGATTGTAGAACGCCTTTTCTTTCATGTTGATTTTAAACCCCATGGTGCCACTATCAACACTGAACAGTGCATACACATTTTGAATGATGTATTAACCTTAAAAAACAGTCTGGTTTGATCACAAAGGGAGTCCTGCTCCTGCAAGATGACGCTAGACCTCATACGGCTCACTGCACTATGTGCCATCTGCAGCAACTCGGCAGGGAGCTATTGCCACATCCATCTTACAGTCCAGACCTCGTTACAAGCGATTTCCACCTGTTTGACTCCTAAAAGAATTCCTTGGAGGTCAGCATTTCAGCACAGTTGACGAAGTGAAACAGGCTGTTCTGGATTGGTTCAGACATACTGACAAATCTTTCTCCGTTTAAACTTTTCAAACATTTCTTAATCGTTGGAATAAATGCACAAACATTGCAGGAGAATATATAGAAATTTAAATATGATTTTGACTGCTTGAAAAAAACAAAAACATTTTGCATTACAAAAAAAAGGTTCAATTTGACTTGAAAGCCCATCATAAAATAAAAAATGTTGTCTTGTCTTTGCCAATGTGTTACTGGGGTCTGAAAGGAGAGCTCAGAATAATAACACTGTAACATGACAAATATGTTGTAAGGAGGGTTGGTTGGGAATCAGCTACTCCATCCTGTAGGAATTGTAAGCCACAAGAACAATAAGATATGACCACAAACGTCAATCCCTCAACTTGTTAGCCAGGCTGCCATGAAAACAGCCCGTTTCCAGGAAGGGCTACGAGGAAGCCAATGTGAGTGTCTTGTCCAGTATGTTTTGCCTAAATCTGACTAACATGTCTGATCAGTATATTTTGCCTGATCAGACATTAGTCTTCCTTCCCTAACTCCATGGTAGAAGAGGACTAACTGGGTCCACAAGAACAATAAGATAATACCATTAACTCCATGGTAGAAGAGGACTAACTAGGTCCACAAGAACAATAAGATAATACCATTAACTCCATGGTAGAAGAGGACTAACTAGGTCCACAAGAACAATAAGATAATACCATTAACTCCATGGTAGAAGAGGACTAACTAGGTCCACAAGAACAATAAGATAATACCATTAACTCCATGGTAGAAGAGGACTAACTAGGTCCACAAGAACAATAAGATAATACCATTAACTCCATGGTAGAAGAGGACTAACTAGGTCCACAAGAACAATAAGATAATACCATTAACTCCATGGTAGAAGAGGACTAACTAGGTCCACAAGAACAATAAGATAATACCATTAACTCCATGGTAGAAGAGGACTAACTAGGTCCACAAGAACAATAAGATAATACCATTAACTCCATGGTAGAAGAGGAGCAACTGGGTCGAGTCATTTGCAAAATAAATGAGTAAAGAAAGTGTCTCTGTCATAGCATGCTGTAACTGCCGACATGCTCATTCTCTGTCGCCAGTTGCCTGTTGATTGGATTTTTAAAAAGCAGCACTAACGATCACAGAGACAATGATATTTTCAGTACTGTGAAAACATACACTAAACAGCAGGAAAGGAAGAGAGATAGAAGTCAACTGCTGTCCTCCAGATCACGGTTGAACTTCACTGCAAGAAAGGCATGAGTTAGAGAATACTGGAATTCTCATATTCAATCAAACAGACCAGTACCTGATGTCAGATAGCCAAAAGCTATCCTTTTGTACTGCAAATTCATCCAGTCGGCCCTTAGAAGATGTCTTCCCTGGTTTGCTGTTCATACTCACATTTGACTATTAATAGTAAGTTTGTGGGTGCTTTCCTTCTTATAGATTACTAGACATGGAGAAGGTGCAGCTCTGGGGTATCAAGACTTAAGGCATCTCCCTGTTGACATTTTCCTATAGAGCGATATAGGGCCCGCATTCTGTCTTTAGCAGTCCTGGTAACTGCTAAGCTGTCATTGTGTGAGGTCTTGCTGCTGGGCGCTTCCAACACTCACCTCTAGGAGGTATGTCAACATCGATAGCAGCTAGAAGAATAGGTCAACAAAACACCCCTAACTCATGTTTTCCTGGCTGCAAAGCAAAGGGAATAGAACACTTGTCCCTCGCTGCAAAGGACTAGGCTCACTTTCAGTTCTCACCATGATCCAGTCTATCCAGAGAGAGGAGACTAAAGTCTGTTCAGGCAGAACATACTGATCAGACAATGCTAGTCAGGGTCAGGTAAACATGCTGACTAAGACCCCACTACACTTCCATGCAATTCTCCCTGGAAACAAGACCGTTTCAGTCTGGCTAACGAGGTGAGGAAACGATGTGATCTCTGTAGCAGTGAGCATCACACAGATGAAGCCAAGCATAGTACAACCGCTTGGAGAACTTCGATACACCTTTATCAGCATGCTCGGGATGTAAGATAAGCTACTGTAACCCATCGCCTTTTAAGGCGCACAAAAGAGTTAAGTTACTCATCATGGCCATTCAGCATCAACAACCCAGATGTAAATAGGTACCCGTCTGATAGTTAAGGTGGACAAGACAGCTTGTAATTGAACCAATCAATCCAACTCAGAAAAGGCCACGGTCTAGTACAATGAAGTCTCTAACACTTATCCATGATGACAATTTCTTCCTACATATTTTTTTCTAAATATTGCTTTTTGTTAATTTTATTTGAGTTTCAATTCATTTGCTTTTATTTCCACCCATTTCATATGAGCAGCAGCAGCAGCAGCAGCAACAACTTCGCAGTCAATCTCAACAACAGCATCATCAAGAGCGACCTTGGCCACAGCTTTTATAGAGCTTAGCGATGATAGCAATACTTCCAACAATACTGATGATAGCGTTGAAGTTTATGAAGGGCTTGTATCAACATCAGATGATAGTGATTCAGTGGAAGGAGATGGTGATGTTTATTATGGCGGATATGGCAGATGCTACAACTGTGGTAAGCATTGGCAAAAGTCAGCTACATTTATCTTATCTATCTATCTTCAGTCCACTTGTATAGTTAGACGGTGTGGGGATGTGTGACCTCTTTCGTTTCATGTTTTTTTAGCAGGCGAATATCCACACTGGTGACTTGTCAGGTCAATTCCAGAATCCGATACCAACCATTAGGTTGGTAGCCTCTGGAATATACGATCTTCTATTTTTGGGACTGGTGGTGGTGGAAGCATAAATTAAAGCAATGTAGACCCTCAGCCTGTCAGGTGCCATCTATGCCTTTCCGCTAACCATATAACCAAGACCTGATGTCATAGCCACACGGTCCCCATTTTGTGACATATTCTCTGTAGGGGGAGAATACCTAGAATAATTTGAGTAGATTTTTAACTTGAATTTTGCCCTATCAGTAGTTGTTAGGCCTACTCTTTTTAATTTTGGGAAAAAACATGAAAAAAAACTAGGAAAAGTTGATTAAGGTTGAGCTTAATCAAAATTAAAAAATGGGCATGGTCAGATACCGCACTGAGACGAGAGCACTGCACACGGGTGTCTGATCTCACTACTCAGAGATCAGGGAAAATCTTTACAGGATGATACACATGAAAAAATTCCGGTCTCCACCGTGATTTGAACCCGTGACCTCCAGTACCCTAGGTGAACACCTTGCCTCGAGACCTACAGGTCCCCCAGCTATATTTATATGTGTGACAAAACTTGACTTTGAAAATATAAGAAAATATTGACTTAGATTGACAAATATATTTTTGAGAATTCTGAGAGATCTGGCCAGAGAACCACAGATAACATGCAAACATCCTCAAAACCAAAATAGAAAAATGTAAAACACTCATTCCAGAACCATGACCATGGAGCCAGGACCGATCCAAAATAATCTAGGTTCTAGGGATAACAAAGAAAAGTGAGCAGTCAGCAACAGAACAAATAATCCACACAGTTCATAAGCTCAAGAGACAGCACCCTAGCAACTCCTGGACATATGTATGCAAAAAGGAGAGGCAGTGGAATCTACATTTCACAATTCAATGGCGACATAGAAAATCACTCCATACCAGCAGGAGAGACATGTACCAATTTCAGACCTGAAGCATACAGATGTACATGCAGCAACCCAGATTTTTTTCAGCATGAGTTAGCCTGTCTGAGGCACTCATAAATACAAGCCACAATTTCAGCAGAGTGAAAATTCAGTGGATCTATGCACACTGTAAGATACACAGTAATGAGGAGGCAGATAGACTGGCAAAAGAGGGAGTCAGCAAACCCCAGACTGATGGCAGAGCTACATATGAAGAAATCAAGACAATGATCAAATTTAACTTCAAAGACAAGTGGCACAGAGAACACACAGGATCCAAGAAAGCAGATGCATTTTACTCTTTGCCAAGAAGAGATTAAGTGACAATATTCAGACTTCAAACAAGACACTGGGGATCAAGATGAACAGGCTGCAGCAGGGCAGACTGGCTAATGAGAAGGAATCGAAGAGGGAATGCTATCCCGGTACTCAAAAAATGCTTGCTGAAGTCGGATGTGTTGGACCGAAAGGTGCAAATATCGCAGTCAAGCTGTAAACTACGACACAACACATTCCATTCTCTGGACTACATTCTGCTACTTAAGCCCTTTCAGGGTTTGGTAGCGGGAGATTGAGAACGGACGACGAAGAAGAAGAAGAAGAAGAAGAAACAAGACACTGCAGACTGAAAAATCATCTGTTCAACAAATTAAAAGTTGGACACACAGATATGTGTTCATCTGGGGAGAACAAACAAACAGGGGAACATGTTCTGCAGGTCTGTCGGCTCCACGAGAAGAGCAGAGTGACTACATGGCCCTCCCCAACCCAATTGCGATATAAACTGTATGGCGATGAGACAAGCCTGAGAAGGACCGCCAGGTTTATGAGGGAGAAAGATGTGATTATTTGAGAGCGAACGACGAAGAAGAAGAAGAAAATTCTATTCAGTCAAAAAACTACAAGAAAAGCATCATTCTAACAGACTCCAGGAGCATACTCCAAGCCATCTCAAGCCCCAAACAAGATAGACTCTCACACAAAGTAAAATATAACATTGGGCTGCTGTCCCAGAAAACAGATTTAGTCCTACAGTGGATTCTAGCCTACTGTGGGGTCCTTGAAAACGAGAAGACAGATGAGCTTGCAAAAGTCAGAAATGGCGGTATACAAACTCCCCATCTACAGAGCTATAAAGAAGCAGAGTAAAGCAAGTAGCATGTCCTTTTACAGAACTTAGCTTGTTACAACCGCCAACCTATTTGGCTGTTATAAGTTTCTTGGCAAGTGTGCAGTACGGTAGGTTGCCATTACTTTCCATACGTGGAGGAGCATTAGCTCGAGAAAAAACCCAATGCCTGCCAAACTGGACACAAGTGGGAATCGAACCCGGAATATTGGGATTGTGAAAACCGAGCGAGTTTCACCCCTAGGCCACGCAGCCTCCTTAAAAAAAAAAAAGAAGCAGAGACATTCATAAAATGAGCCATGAGGACGGAATGGAGAGACCAGGACAAAGAATACAAGCCAGAAAATGACAGCATAAACAAACTTGGTGGAGATGGACAGAAATCATCAGACTCAGATCGAGACATTGCAGACTCAAGGCCTGCCTCTACAGAATGGGTCTCAAAGACTCTGCCACATTTGATTTAGGAGCATCAAAGCAAAATACCAGAACATATCCTGCAGGACTGCCTTACTTATGCAGATCAAAGAGAGGCAGTCTGGCCCGAGCGAGCAACCATACTTGAAAAGCTGGAGGGCACTGATGAAGACCTGAAACACACAGTCTCCTTCATGAACCTCACCGGACTAGAAGCATAACATCAGTTGATAGAAGAAAAAGAAGAAGAAGTAGTTCTTTAGGGTCATGTAGAACAGCTTTTGGTTTTCTCTGGCATTCTTTTCCAGTTTTTCTCCTGCATTCTTTCTTCAATGTCCTCCCTGGATTTTGCACTGTTTTCCTAACTTTTGTTCTGAGTATTTCTGTTTTTTCTTCCATGTTCTTGACTTTGAAGTATTGTTTCCACGTCTTTTTATTTTTCCTTGTTATCATTTTGGGTTTTTCTGTCCACCAGTGTGTTTTCATGATATCCTTATTGTCTCTGACTTCACCACATGCTTCTTCTGCAGTTGCCTCGAGGGTTATCTTGAATTTTAACCGGCGAGCTTCTAGATCCTCAGGTGGTTATTCTGCACTTCTCGCTCCTGCTGATACAAGCCTCTGGTATCTGGTCCCAACATCTGGCTCTCTCTCTCTTATGTCTTGTATGTCTTTATTCTTGCTTCTCCTTCTCTAGTTTCTTACTTGATTGCTGGATGTTGTTTTGGTAGAGCTATTATTTCTGTTGTTTGTTCTCTTGTTATGAGGTCCAATCTCTGGACCTCTCCAATCTCTGGTGTCTCTCACATACTTAAATAAATTTTTCCTCAAGATGGCATAACCAATGATTGATTTATATTTCCTTGCCAATTCACATCAAGTGTGCACATTTGTGAGGGAACTTTGTGTTTGTGATGACCAGTTTTTGCTTGCTGCAGAATATAAGGAGTTGTCTTACATTGTCCATTTGAAACAGCTTCACCATATCTCCCTCACTCCATCCCATCTAGAATGATCTTTTCCAACTGGCATTGAAATCTCCAAGGTGAATAATTTCATCATGGCAATTGACCACTGTCTTTTCAAGAAGTTCAAAGAACTTGTCCTTGAAATCTGCTTATTTGAGGCATAGACAATATGTTGACTAACTTGCTTTCTTCTTTGACAGTACTATAATGCATTTGGAGACCAAATTTCCATCCCTTGATGTTGTCCCTTTCACTCCTGGACACAATACAGCTCACTCCTCCTTTGGCTCTGTCGGTATTGGGAACTCCGCTGTAGAGAAGCATATCACCCTCAAGATCCACGACCCGTTGTTCTGTTTTCTTACTTTCTGTGAGAGATAGGATTTTAAATTTGAATTTCTTCCATTGGCTTATTCTCCTTTTCGTTTATACTTCTCTTCTTTCTTCTTTGCGTTCAGGATCTTTTGGTCATGCTATATCTGCAGGCCAGTCGCCATGATGAAGTCTGTATTCTTCACCAAGTCGGAGCGGCTGCCTCACAGCTTTTGTCTCAGCTTCGCACCCTCTGGCCAGGTCTGGCATCTCATTTGATCAGTCGCACTGTTTATACTTCTAATATTTCTTGTCTAAATATCGTTGTTCGTAATTCGTGCTGTTATCAACATCTGTAGGTATGTCCAGTTTTCTTCCCTTGTTGGCTTGTAATTGGGTGGATAGACAAACAGATGATTGACCTGTTGTGTCTTTGCATGATGAAGGGACTACCCCCTTTTTGGTCTTCATGCAGGCCGTCATTTCTGGTTCATGACTGTTTATTTTGATATTGACAGCTAACCTACAAATAGAGAGGCCATTCAGCTATCCACCACTCAGCTGGTGTGCCTCGTAGGACATTTGGCTCCTCCCCCAGGTAATTTTGAGTAACGAACTATGTTACACACCAGTATTAACAAATTCAGATTATAATTTTGACTCTTTAACCAAAATGGAACTCATTGTCTCCGGAAAATAAGATCAGGCTCTTCAATGCCACAGGCTTCAACAGCAGGATAAACGCTAACGGTCAGGAACTCAAAGTGGTTGACCATATTTAAATATCTTGGGTCGATTGTCGGTGATGAAGGATCAAAAGGTAGGTGTTGGCCAGAATGGCACAGACAATGGCAGCGCTTGCACGGCTTAGCAAAATCTGGCAAGATAAACGGTTAGCACTATGCACGAAAGTCAGATTAATGCGTACACTGGTCATGTCAATATTTCTCTATGCGTGTGGGACATGGACAGTTACAGCTGACCTTCAACGAAGGATACAGGCCTTGGAGATAAGATGTTTCCGAGAACTTTTGAACGTCCTGTACAAAGATTGAGTTACAAATGAGGAAATACAAGATAGAATTACAACAGCAATAGGGCCTTTCGAAGACCTCTTTGCATCTGTCTAAAGAAGGAAACTCACTTGGTACGGTCACATATCGAGATCAAATGGTCTTGCAAACACAATCCTCCACGGAAAGGTGCATGGCAGACGACGAAGAGGCCGGCCCAAAAAGAGATGGGAGGACAACGTAAGAGAATGGACCAGTCTCCGACCAGAAGAGTCACAGGCAGCGGCATCTGACAGAGAGGGGTGGCTTGGAGTTGTGAGGATGTCTTCATGTGTACCCCAACGACCTCACCGGTTACAGGATGACCTGACCTTCAACATTAATGTAAAATGAGTGTTACTGTATGTCTAGGAAGAAACGCATGCTACTGCAGACCTTCACTCACAGATGTCTACATAGTGTGTGCCGTATGAAGATCTCTATAGAGGGATGGCATGGGCTAGTGGTTAAGTGACATGGCTCACAATCCGAAGGCGCTGGGTTCACTCCTCAATCGCAAACCCTTAGAAAATGCAGGAGGAAGCAGACTCTTACATAAAATGCATGCCAAAGTTGGATGCACTGGGTCGACAGGCGCAAAATAAAAACATAGTGCAACGCACACCGCCTTGGAGAACAGAGAAATAAGGTGAACACAAAGAAAAAAAGATCTCGACAAATATTGTATGAGATGTCCCTTTCACATATTGCTATTTTGCATGTCTTTTTATCTGCATATACCTATTGTTTTTTAATGTGTTATTTCTGGGTATTTTATCCGTCCTATATGTTTAGTTTACAATATAACACGTTTTTCATGTGTTTGTCTTTCACAGGCTTGAGAGGTCATTGGGCAAATGGATGTCCTAACTTATAGTCTGTGCACGATCTGAATCCAATCACAAATATTGCAATAAATGGAATGGTGCATTATATTTTCTCCATTTGAGAACAGTGCTAAATTTAAATTAAAGTAGCCATTGACATTTTGAAAAGGCTAGAAAAATATATACATTTATATTTGTGGACTTCTTCCCTCAAGAATCATCATCAGGTCCAAGCTTTTCATTCCATGTGCAACAAAGGGCAGCAACTATTGCTCATCACTAATTTATGTTTTGGACCATCTTTTGCTCAACATTGTCCTTTGCTGCATATAGTAAAAGTACTAATAGTTTCTATAGATCTTTAAAGTATTCCATCCATTTTTTACTGGAATTTATGATTTTCCTTTTTCATTTGCATTGTCAGCTATTGTCGAGCGTCTTTTGTAGTTTTCACCCTTTATATGTTTTCTTTTATTCTGTCTCCTTTACATTTTTCTTTTTCGTGTACACTTCTTAGAATAGTATGCACTATACTTTTATTTTCTTCTTCTTCACAGGTGTTGACTACTTTAAAAAAAAATTTACAACAGTCTACTTCTTGTATATGGTTCCATGCTTTCTCAATGTGCCAGTATTTATTTTCTCTTATCCTTTAGTCAAGAACATTTTCTTTGTACACTTGAACTGTCATTTTAGTTTTATATAGGGCCATCACATGTCGTGTCCATATTCTAGTTATTGCCTTTGTTAGAAGATTTGTCAGCAATCTTCTTCTTCTTCATTCGTTCTCAATCTCTCGCTATCAAGCCCTGAAAAGGGCTTTGCAAGTAACAGGATGTTGTCTGAAGAACAGAATGTGTTGTCTTAGTTTACAGCTTGACTGCGATATTTGCACCTTTTAGTCAGACACATCCGACTTCAGCAGACATTTTTTAGTACTGGGTTAGTCTTTCCTCTTTGATCTGTTCTTCTTCGCCAGTCTGCCCTGTTGAAGCCTATTATCCAGGATCACCGTGTGGAGGTATATAAGGGTCTTGACAGCTCTGGTTCTCTGACCCTGACACTAGCAGTCAGCTACTGGTTGCTGACCACTGCAGCTCATGTACTCCTCAGCATCTTGATCAGCAATCTGATTTCAGTTGTAAGCCTTTCTTTATGTCACAACATCAGCATATTTTTGAGAATTCTACTGTAGCTGAACCAGTGATATTTGTGCTCTCAGTCCAGTTTATGTTCATAACCATTTACTAAGCCTGACTTGTTGGTCTAACTTAACTTACTTAACGTCTTTGTACTGGTTTAGGAGACTCTGCAGAGTCTGTAAACAACCAGTTTCTTTTACATTCACTTGATCTAAAAATAACTGGTCATCTAATCTATTATTGAATGCATTAATTGACCTCGCCTCCACTATTTCCCGTGGCAATGCATTCCAAGCATTCACTACTCTCTGACTCTTCTGGTATCTAACCTAATGGCATAACCTCTGACTTTCCTCCTAGTGACATATATGATTGTTTGAACCTGCCAGGAATACACAGTTCCTATCATTTTAGTTTACAGGATTGGTATGACATACAAACTGGTCAGCCTCCTTCAGATGAGAACATGGACTATTGTTATATAAAACTCTTTAAGCAAAATGTTATACTGTATCAAAACTGTGATTATCAATTACACATCAAATTTTTCTCATGTTATTGCTTGATGAAGGAACTGGATCTTCTATTAATAATTTATATAAGATTTTCTAAATGAACATATTTAAGAAAAACAGCTGCTTTTAAGACCCGTCAAATTTTTAAAATTATCAGTCATTCTCTTTGGCATTATATTTCCACTCTAGTTCCTATTGACAATGTGTCTCTTACAGTTTGGCCCAAATGACTTAATATGAGATAAAATATTCAGATGAATTTGTAAGCCTCCTATCATGACAAAAAATAGACTTTCTGCTGAACACAAAGCTTGTGGTTTAATAGTATATCTGCTTCGGGATAGTGTCGTTCTAATGTTATGCACCGTCTCCCAACAATAGCATGAAGGTGATAACAATGTTTTCCTATCATCTTCTTGAGTCCTTGACCAATGACTGATGATGCAGTCATTGACCGTCACATTTTATATTTTCTGTACGAACACTAGCAAACTTCCTACACTTCACTTTTTCTGCGGTCGACCTTCATCCAGTACTAACAAAAATTGCAGAATTTATATGTGAGTATCAAGAAGAGCTTAATTATGCTCAAATGAGTTATTTTATAGGGTATAGACAACCTTTGATTTTATTTGGGCAACATTTCAACCACATAAGATCAGTCCAAGATTTTGTATGTCAAACATTTCCTACCAATTTTAAACATGTCATGGTCATGGATACCTTCTTGTGTTCTGTGTAATAACATCTGGTCTTCATCCATAAAGCTTGCTCACGTGTGACATTCTGATCCTAGTTTGCACCAGCGGACCAGCTTATTGTATGTTTAAAATAAATATGTGAAAGTGCGTTCATAGAAACTTATTAGAAGCTGATAAAGGATTCAATAATGTTCCTTAATTTATAACATAAATATGTTTCATTACTGTACATCTGTATGTAGTTCAGCGTATGTATGTATAGTGACATTTTAAAAAATAAAATAAAGAAAGCAAGAATGTTAATGTTTTTTTTAACCAAAGTTTATTAATCTGTTACGCCTATTCCATGTGTACACGTCAGTATCCATTAAAGAATATGCAAGAAATTATGTTTTGTCTCAGAAAAGTTTACAAATGATTTCCAGTGTTACATTTGCTTACCCAAACAGTATCCAATATCTTGCTTGTAATAATTCAATTATCATCATTAGCTTAGTATATAATGTAAATGAGGTGAATTAAATGTATGGAACATCCTGAAACACTGAACACCATAGTTGGTTATTTCATTGTTGAAGCTACCTTTCCACAAAACTGTCAATAGCTAATGAAAACATGATCATCATCTGGTTGATCAGTCCTGAGACTGTTAGTAAGGTTGTCTTAGCATGTCTTTCCATTTGACCCTATCCTCTGCAGTTCTCTTCATTTCAGCATAAGTACGTACTTTAATGTCCCCACATGCCTGAGATGTAAAGGTGAGTCATGAACGCCCGGGTACTCTTTTCCCTTGAATCTTGCCCTCTAGTATCTTCTGTAGAAGACTTTCATGTCTCATATTGTGACCCAGCCAACTCAATCAACGTTATTGTAATATGAAAACATACACGTCATTAAATCTGTGAAATGAGAAAGTAGAAGAATTTTCTTGTCGAGGTTCTGCAATATTATTATTTGTTCAAATATTTGTCTTTTCCTTTATGTTTAAACAAAAAAAAGAAATTAGCTAATTATATAATTGTTTATGTTGGAGGATGGGGTTTTTGCATGTGGCTGTACAATCCTATCCTGACTGTATACCTTACTACATGAGGGCAAATGCGCACAGAGTTGATAGCTGATGTGTCCTGCGAGACGACCTTTTGGTCGGAGCACTTCTCCCTATCTGCATCACATACATTCTTATCAGCCAGGCAAACACTTTGTGTGATTGTAGAACACCAGACTGGGGAGTCAGTTTGATGCGAGCGTATCCCAAAAGACAACATCAAAAACTATAAGGCACCAAGCAGCAGCAACAAAATAATAATTCCCTAATTCTATCTGTGGTTTAAATTCGTTCATTTTCTCTATGTCTATCAGAATTCTTTCATTTTCTCTGTAGTTTGATTTCTTTAATTTTTATCTGTGTTTTTCTTTAATTTTTTCTGATCTGATTTCTTTCATTTTCTCTGTGTTTGATTTCTTTCATTTTCTCTGTTCGATTTCTGTGATTTTCTCTATGTTTGATTTCTTTAATTTTCTCAAATGTGTTTTTTTTGGGTGTGCATTCGCCTTATTTCTCTATTCCCCAAGGCGGTGTGCGTTGCACTGTGGTTTTTATTTTGCGCTTGTCGGCCCAGTGCATTCAACTGCAGCATGCATCTATGTAAGGGTCTGCTTCCTTCTGCATTTTCTAAGGGTTTGCTTCCCCAGGGTAAAGGCTGGTGCTGTGATAGGGATCGAACCCAGCGCCTTCGGATTGTAAGCCGTGTCAACTTAACCACTAGCCCACGCCGTCCCCTCTGTGAATGTTTGATTTCTTTAATTTTATTTGAGTTTGCATATGCACCTTGTTATAAATTTTTGTTCGTTCCATTTTTCACCTTCTATTTTAACATTACTGCACTTAACTCTGCAGTATGTGTTGTGCATCACTGCATTTAGAGCAATCTTCTGATTGCAGAAACAGCACATGTGTTTTGAACCTCACCACTCCTTTTCCTATAATTGACTATTAATCATTCCATCTGTTATCTCTGTGCAGTGTAAACCTGCTGATATAAATCATTGAATTTTTTGCAGAATTTGCAACTGATATTCATTAATTAAGTTCACTGTTTTTATCTCTGTTGCTCTCGTATGTTGTCTTTGTTAGGGGCTGAAGCTGCAACACAGCGTATGAGCTGACAGTAGCTAATGACTCATAGCTGGCAGCTTGCATCAAGGTTAGCGAACCAGAGCTGACCGAGACTCTATTTCGCCTATGGAGGCGGCCCTAAAAACACTGCACTAGTGTAGTCTCGCTATGAGAATAGGGATCACAGCGGAAAGGTAGCTGAAACCGGATGTGTCTGTCCAATAGGCACAGATATCACAGCCTCTATGTAAACTACGAGACACTGTTCTTTTCAGGACAAAAGCCGAAGAGAAAGTCTTTGTTAAAGGCCTTCTTTTTATTTTCGCTTGTGTCCTGCTCTTGCATTTCAGTGTCAGGTTATGAAAAGGTTTCTTGATCGGGCACTAGTATGTGCTTCATACAAGCGGAGCTGTACTGCTTCTGTTATTTTTGCTATCCATCTTTTGTGTAGTCGACACTTGACTTGTATTCATTGTATCTGTGTAGCATTGCTTTTTGAGGGATACTATCTGGTATTTGACGTGTCACGTGGCCGAACCATTTGGTTTGCTGTCTCTTGATGAGGTCTAGCAGTGGTGTTGTACCTACTTGTTTCCTAATATCTTTGTTTCTGATTCTATCCATTCTTGTTACTCCAAGCATTCTGCATAGGCATTTCATCTCTGTTGTTACAATGTTTCTTTTATCTTTGTTTGTTAATGTCCAATTCTGGTACTGATAGCACAAGGTGGGTAGGAATATTGTGTTTTATAGCTTTCTTTTCGTATCCATTGTCACATGCTTACATTGTAAATTTGGGAAGATTTGCCCAATGATTTGACTGGCTTTATTACATCTGTTTTGAATTTTGGTTGTTTTCCTTGCAAATTTGGACTTTTTTTACATATTGCATCTATATATTGGATAAACGGTAAAGGAGATAGAACATAACCTTGCCGTACACTGGTCCAAATATGACATTTTTCGGAATATCCTGCTTTTGTTCTTACTGTACATTGGCTATTCACATAAAGACTTTTACATAGGTTTTTCAAATGTTTATTTCCTTCATGACGTTCAAATGTTGTCCACAGTTAAAGGCCTATTTAGGTCAAAACGTTGGCTAGCATCTGTTACTGTTCTCCTGTCAAATTACTTTTGAACCTTGTTTGTATTTCTACTATAGTCGATTTCACAATGGTTGCAGTCAATTGCCATCTAATATCTCAATAACCATTGCACTGATAAACATGAATTTTTGCACATGGTCTTTATTTTAAATGTCCCAACGACTTTATAATTTGTATTTTGTCAGATAGTGCCGTTTTCTTAAAGCAGCTTGTTCCTTTGATCTTTGTTAGCAAAGGAATTATTTTGTCCCTGCAGAAAATAATTTACTGTAAATTAAAAAATTGTCTGTCTCTAGGCATAGGCGTATCTCCAATTCGAATGAGATTTTCTACATTAGGTACCACATACTGTCCTTTTTACTGTAGTTCATGTCTTGTAGGTACTGTAAGAAGTAACTGCGCATTTCGTAGAAAGAATGTGTGAAGATGATGTACAAGCACATGATATATAGAACATAGAAAGTACATACTTCAGATGGATTGGTCCAGTTCTATAAATAGATGCTGGAGCAAACCAATAAATGGTTATAATTCAGTTCTGAGATTCATCTTCTATCTTATTGAGGTGGTCCTGAAAAGAACCAAGGTGATGGAAACTTCTGTGTCTCAGAAAACAAACATGTAAGTTAATTTCTCACTTAATCTGAGTCAGATGATTCCAACAAATTGACATCTGACTGCTCTCAGCAGAACGAACGACAGTCTATTTTTTTTCAAAAAGCCTTCTTCCTCTTTTAAGATGTGGTCCTCAGATTTAGCCCAATAGTCTTTGTCTATATTTGAGAGGGCGGCATATATTAGTTCTTTCATGTCGCATAGTTTGAAGGTTTTATTTTCAGCTGCTACTTGTCCTTTAGCTTTCGCCAAAATGACTTCAATTGGGTTTAAGTATGAATAGTAAGGTGACAGTCTCAAACACATTTGACCACGCTCTTAGATCAACTTGTCCATGTGAAAAATCTTTTCCTTTCGTGTTTACTTGACAGCAATTCAGGGTTTAGATACGTTTCATTAAATGGTATGTGTTCTTTTGTGAGCCACATCTTTATTGCATCTTTTGTACTTTTCTTTCTTTGCGTTCAGGATCTTCTGGTCATGCTATATCTGCAGGCCAGTCGCCATGATGAAGTCTTCACCAGGTCAGAGCGGCTGCCCCACAGCTTTTGTCTCAGCTCCACACCCTCTGGCCAGGTCTGGCATCTCATTTCCCTATAGATTGGGCATTCCTGTAGAATATGCTCAGGGTTCTGGCATCCTGTTCCACATGGGCACTCATCAGTGTGTGAGAACTTCAGTCGGTAAAGATATTCTAGTAGTCTGCAGTGTCCAGTTCTCAGGCGAAATAAGGTAGTTTGTTGATTTCTTTTGAGTTGGTGAATTGGGTCTGGCGTACTGCTTATGTTTCTGTCTTCTTTCCATTTGTGTATATACTGATTTCTGATGATGTTCTTGATTTCTCTGTATGGTACTCGATGATTAAATTGTGCTTTTTTGCTGCCTTCTTTTGCCAGAGCATCAGCTCTCTCGTTTCCCGTGATTCCGCAATGGGAAGGTAGCCACTGGAGCGCTTTTGTTGAGGATCTCTGAAGTTTTCCCAGTTCTGCTCTGATCTCTAATAACAGTGGTTCGTTGTTTGTTTTTGTATTGTCTCTAATAGTTCTCTGCAGTCCGTGAATACAGCTATTTTTGTTGGAGATTGCCTTCTTGTTTGAAGTATATTCAGTGCTCGCAGGACGGCCATCGATTCTGCTCTAAGGTTTGTGGACAACTTTCCTGTTGGGAGTGCCTCTTCTGTTATATTTCCTCTTTTGTGTCTTATGAATATGCCTCCTCCCCCATTTCGGCCTGCCCCTTCTGCTGAACCATCTGTGTACACATGTGTCCATTCCTTGGTATTTTATTTCTCCTCAATCATTGTTTGTGCTAAAATTTTCAGCTCGTGGACACTGTGGTGGTCTTTTCTTCTTATTTCTGGGATCTCTATACTTATTTCGATGTTGTTTATGTTGCAGCTTGGCTCTTCATAGTTAATAAGCATTTCTATTTCTGTAGGTTGGTTGGGAATTAGTTCTCCATATTTTTGGTGTAGGTGGTTTGATATATGGATGAAGCTGGTTTTCTTGAGCCTATTTTTAACTGGGTGTTTTAGTTTGATATGTATGGGATGATCAGGCATGCGTAGCATCTTTTCACTATGTGTCAGCACTCTTTCCTCTCGTCTAGTATTTAGGGGTCTTATATTTGTATATGTTACCATTTTCTGGATTGGTGTAGTCTTCATTCCTCCTGCTATTATCCTTAAGCCTGAATTTTAAATTTTGGTTAGGCGTTCCATGTTTGTTTTTGATGCTGTGGTCCAGGCTGTCATGCCGTATTCAAGTACTGGCCTGACTGTGCCAGTGTATACATTTTTGAGGATGTTGCTATTTGCACCCCAGCTTGTTCCGGCCAACTTCTTCATGAGGGATAGTTTTCTGGTTGCTTTTTGTTCTATCTCCTGTATGTGTTCCCTTGTGACCATGTGAGTCTTTTGTCCATTTTAACTCCGAGATACACAGGGGTATTTTCTTGTACAAGCTCTTTGCCATTTAGAATAAGTTTTGTTACTTCCTTGGTGTTGGACAGTGAGAAGCATGTTGTAACTATCTTTGAGATGTTAATCTGCAATCCCCAATCTGTAACCCATTTTCCAACAGTGTCCAGTGCTGTCTGCATTCTATTTTCAGCTGTTGGTAGTTTTTCTGCAGCACTCCACATTGCGAAGTCGTCAGCGTGTAGAGCACTGGATACTTTCTTTGGGAGTTTTCTCGCTATGTTGTTTATGAACAGGATAAATAGGGTAGGAGAGATGACTCCTCCCTGGGATATGCCTTGTTGGAGAGTTATTCTATGGCTCAGTGATCCATCTAATTTGACTCTTGCTGTTCTGTATCGGAGGAAGTTTTGTATCCAGCTGTACATTATCCCTTCTATTTTGTTGTTTAATAGTTTTAGGAGGAGTCCTTCTCTCCATGCCTTGTCAAAAGCTTTTGCCACATCCACAAAGACCGCAAGTACTTTTTCCTTACCTTGGAATGCATTTTTTATTTCTTGGGTTAGGTACACTAGTTGGTCTTCTGTGTTGCGGTTTTTCCTAAAGGCTGACTGTGAATTGAGTAGGAGATGGTTTTTTTCAAGATGTTTTATTAGTCTTGCGTTTACCATTTTTTCCATGACTTTTCTAACACAGCTAAGCAGGCTTATTGGCCTATAGCTTTCCTTGCTTGTCTTGTCCTTTTTTGGTTTTCTGATGGGGTTAATGATAGCCTCCTGCCACTGGTCTGGGATCTTACCTGTGCTCCATGATTGATTGAAAATTTTCAGGAGTTTTCTTAACCCTTGATCTAGGTTTTTAATCATTTCATTTGTGATGCCATCTTTTCCTGGAGCTTTCTTGTTTTTCAGTTTCTGTATAGCAGTGTTTAACTCTATCATTTTGAATAATGACTTCATACAGGGATCCGCATTCTGTGTCTTCAGGTTCTCTTTTATCTCTTTTTTTACTTCTAGTTTGCGTTTTCGTGTCAATGTTGTGGTACTCTCATCTCTGAAAAATTCAGCTAGGATGTTTGCTGCCATTTTCCCTGTATGATGTTTCTCATTTTCCTTAATGACCGTCTTCCCATGGCTCCCTCTGGTTTCCTCATTTAAGGCTCTTGTCAGGTTCCAGAGTTTACTTGTATCCCTGTCCATGTTAAGGCTTTCAGTCTTTTCATGCCAACTTCTTTGGATCTCCTCCTTCTTTTGCTCTATGAATGTGTTTTTAGTTTTGCTGTGTTTCCCTATGTTTTCTGGTGAAGGATTTTTTTCCATGGTATCTCTTGCCTCACTTAGTTCCTTGTGCATTTTCCCTAATTTATTGCTCCAATAGGGTTTATAATTTTTCTGTTTTCCACATGGAATTGATTTCTTTGCTGCCTGGATGATAGCCTCCGTCATGATGGTAACATTTTTATTTAAATTTTTGGCATGGGGTATATCTTGACAGAGTTTATTTACATTTTCTCTAAATAGGTCCAGTTTGCTCTTTTAAAATTCCAACTTGGTTGCATATCTGTTATCTCTGTTTGTCCCATGTTGCATATTTCTAAAGTTATTGGGATATGGTCACTCCCACCCAGTTGGCTGTTGACTGTTCTTACTATTAGTCGGTGAAGGTCATCCGTTGCCATCGCAAGGTCTGGAGTACTCATTTTTTTCCATATTCTAGAGTAATATGTGTGCCTATCGTCTGGCCTATTTATTAGGATGAGTTTGTTTTCTATCATCCAATCTTCTACCTCCTTGCCTCTCTGGTCCATTGTTTCGTAGCCCCAGCTTGGAGAGTGACTGTTAAAATCTCCCACTATGAGGTGTCTCGATTCTTCAATTTTGACTTTGTGTATTGCCAGAGCTGTGGCTGGTGGACTAAAGTAGTTTGTTATCATTGAGTCTCCACTGGGTAGGATTATCTTTACTGTGATGTATTCTAATTCATCTGGTCCAGATCTATTTAACTTAACTTAACTTAACGTCTTTATACTGGTTTAGAAGACCCTGCAGAGTCTGTATACAACCAGTTACATTTACATCACCTTGCTGTAAAAGCTATGCGCATCCAGTTTATTCTTAAATGCATTAACTGTCCCTGCCTCCACTACCTCCCCTGGGAATGCATTCCAAGCAGACACCACTCTCTGACTAAAAAAATATTTCCTAATATCTAACCTGGACCTCTCTTTAGTCAGCTTGTAGCTATGCCCTCGTGTTATTGTAGGTGGCTGTATTTTTAAAAACTTGTTATAGTCTAATTTATCGATTCAGCTTGTTTCTACTGCTGGTATAGAATTTATTTACTAGTGTTATTATTCCTCCTTTGGATCTTTTTTCCCTATCTTGGTGGAAACATTCAATCCTCTGATGGAAAATTTTTGAGTTTCTTTTAGATGTGTTTCCTGAATACAAATGATGTCTTTCGTTTTCCTTGAGAAATTTTTGCAGTTCGGGTTTCTTGTTTCTCACGCCCTCTGCATTCCATTGTACCACTTGCCTGGTTGGGGCCGGTCGCCCCACTATCCGCCACCTGTGGACGTGCCTGGTTGGGGCCGGTCGCCCCACTATCCGCCACCTGTGGACGTGCCTGGTTGGGGCCGGTCGCCCCACTATCCGCCACCTGTGGACGTGCCTGGTTGGGGCCGGTCGCCCCACTATCCGCCACCTGTGGACGTACCTGGTTGGGGCCGGTCGCCCCACTATCCGCCACCTGTGGAAGTGCCTGGTTGGGGCCGGTCGCCCCACTATCCGCCACCTGTGGACGTACCTGGTTGGGGCCGGTCGCCTCACTATCCGCCACCTGTGGACGTGCCTGGTTGGGGCCAGTCGCCCCACTATCCGCCACCTGTGGACGTGCCTGGTTGGGGTCGGTCGCCCCACTATCCGCCACCTGTGGACATGCCTGGTTGGGGTCGGTCGCCCCACTATCCGCCACCTGTGGACGTGCCTGGTTGGGGCCGGTCGCCCCACTATCCGCCACCTGTGGACGTGCCTGGTTGGGGTTGGTTGCCCCTGTCTTCCAGGATCTTTTGTACTGGATGATGTCGGGATTTTGTCTTCTTGCGTTGGTATAATGCATTGTCCATTATCAGACAAGAGGGTCCATCTATAGATGGAAGAACAGTTTGTTTAATCCGCTCTCTAATTATGTTACCATTCATCTCGGTATGATAATCCCAATTGTCCGTATGATTTGAAGGTAATACAAGTTCTGCATTCTTTACCAGCTGATATCTGCATGTGCTATTATCAAGTGCTGTCCTTTGTCACTTGGGGATTCCGTGGCGAAGTGGTTAAGCCGTCGGCCTCGTGATCAGGCGGTGTGGGTTTGACTCTGAACTCCGCCGTCTTTTTCGCGGGTGCTTTATGCGGAGTCCCCTGCATCTCGTAGTCGCCCCTTAGTCGTCTTGTCCTTGACTTGCCACTGGGGTTGGGTGGCACGAGATGAGAGAGTGAGGATAAAAAGTAGCGCAGTTAATCCTGACTAAAAATAGCGCTAGCAAAATTAATTATGCAATCATCGTCTACGATGGACGACGGCCTTTGCCTTTGCCTTGCCTTTGTCACTTGGTACTAATATTTTAATCATTCCATCCGCTGACTGTCATTCCTTTTCACTTGTGTGGTGAGCATTTATCCAAGTTTCATCCACATACACAATATCATAACATTGTTTACGCATTTCGCGTACTTAATGTAAATACTTGCTTCTCATGGTTACTAGATGCGGCTTCTCATAGATGACGTTTCTCCCGCTAGCATACTTTCTAAATGTAAAGCCTATACCCCTTAAAGTTCTCCACAATGTAGATTTTGATACATCAATGTAATTGTGTGTTCTCAGACGAGACTTCAATTTCCTTAGTGTCACTGTTTCTTTGTAATCAAACATTCTACAAATCTCTCTTCTAATCACAACCCTGTCAAAGCTATCTACCCTTTTCTTTCTTCCTTGCATATTTGTTGTCTTGATGGAACACGAACTTTCATAGTCTTGAAGCAATTGATTTTGGAACCTCCTCCTCCCCCCTCGTCACACTTCATAAAAACAACCCCTCCCCCCCCCCCCCCCCCCCCCAACCTCTCCTCAAAATGATGTTACATAATTCATGTTCTGTTAAGAATCGACCTCGTTGCACTCCTGACAAACCCATAAGTCACAATTTCTCTCAACAGATAGCAAATAGTGTGAATACTGAAGGCTCCTTTAGTCCTCTGGTTCTACATACGTGATGGACTTGCCCCAACCTCCAGGAAACATGCAATAGGCGCGGCATGCTGGAGGCAAATGACAAGGCAATCCATGTCGCTGAATGCTGGATGCAAGATATATAACGTGGTGCTTGGTCACAGAAAACAAGCAAGAACATACACTTGCTCCATCCTCACATTTGCTATTCACTCGACCCACTCACTATTGATGAAAAAATTCTTCAGTCTATGAATTGGCAATTCATTGATTGTCAACATCCAAGAGACGGTTATTGATTGACCACAGAATGCCATCGCTATCTAATTTCAAAGTCCCCACTATGGATGCCTTCGATCTAGGGACCTCAACTCATTCATTACAATGAACACCAAGCACGACTCTTGTTGGAGACTTTTGTCATGTACTTACCATTTCGTTCGGCCATGACCTTACCTCTCACTCTAACAGAGACGCCTGTTGTGATCTCTCGACGTACAACATTGATATATGACTGTGCAGCACCGTCCTCTCACCGCACAACACCAATCTCTAACCACACCACAACACCAATCCATCCGTGTATACAACAATATTATCAGCAACTATTGATGTGTGCAAATGTGACACTAATATAATGTCCGCTAAACATTTTCTGTAAATGTATACTTCTTTGTCGTTCGTTCTCAAACCCCCGCTACCAAATCCTGAGAAGGGCTTTGCAAGTAGCAGAATGTAGTCCAGAAAACGGAATGTGTTGTGTCGTAGTTTACAGCTTGACTGCTATATTTGCACCTTTCGGTCTGCCACATCTGACTTCAGCAGTCATTTTGTTGGTACCAGGTTAGCCTTCCATCTTTGATCCCAACTCCTTCCCCCTTTGATCCCAACTCCTTCTCCAGTCTGTCCTGTTGCAGCCTGTTATCGAGAATCACCACGTGGAGATGGAGAAGGGTCTTGCCAGCTTTGGGTCGCTGACCCTTACGCTAGCTGTCAGCTTTGTGTCGCTGACCGCTAATACAACATGTGAGGATTATAAATTGTCTCATGTTCACCAACGATGCCATTTTCCGGACAAGCCCTTTGCAGGTACAGTAAAGTTCAGTTCAGCTCAAGAGCCATCTCCACATTGATGGTCGGCTGCAACGGAGCAGATACAGAAACATTCAGATATACATATATGCCTACTCAAGTTGACGTCTTCCGCATACCGGTTTGGGTGGGAGACGATAGTGCCACTACGCCTCTATACATTTGGTAAAAGTCGACTAAAGAGAGTTGTTGGGGCTAACAACATCATCGTTTAAAAATATTTTGCTACAGAAGTCACTACAGCTAAAGTTCACAAAGTCATTCCGCGCGCAACTTTCTATTTGAGGTCAACTGTAGTGGACGCGAAAGGTAATCACGGTCAGGTGAAACATACGCCGATCAAGATCCCCATCTCATGTCCTCGTCCGTGCTCCTGGAATCCGACTGCCATAGCCGTTTTGCCAACACTGTAACCCCCCACAACAGCCAGCTTACATTGTACTACAGCCAGCAGGAACCCAGTCCACGTTTTCAAGTACGTCTCGGGTTGTAAGAAGAGCCACGCTAACCCGCCACCAAAGAAACGTCGCCAAGAGTTAACACAACTTAGCACCAGCAGCTTCGAACAACACCAAATGGTAGCCTTGAACTTCTTCTGGTGTGAAACTTGAACAAGAAGAAGTTCTGTTTCAAGCAAACTTGCGGAACTCTCCATGAGCTTGTGATTTCATTCATTAACTGATGACGTAGAATCTACGCATCTATTTCGTTATTGCGTTGAAGATCAACTGATTTCACTTGAACGGCGCGTCCGTACTAGTCCAAACTCCAAAGATTATTAAAAGTAGGGCCTATGTTTCCTTTTTCGGTATGAATGAAGACGTTCCTTGCCTATTACGAATTGGAGAGAGTGTGAACAGATATAAACGTTTAAAGCTAGAAAAGGATCAGGTAAAAACATGATACTTAACTTTACTATAGACTATTTGTTTAGAAAGTTCTACAGAATTTGTTACAGTTCAGTTCATCCCCTGACCTCTTTAGATCGTTTGGGCATCGCTGCTGACACCTTCACAATTCTGCGCCATTCCTCTGGCTGTGGTTGCTTTTTGTGCCGTAGGCTTGGTTTTTTTCTCTCCCATCCGCGTTTCGGAGACCCGTCTTTGGGGCATCGGTCACTAAAACACTATTGCACAACTTTCACACGCGCCCTCATGGTGAGGCCCTTCCATTGCACTTTGGTTGGGCTAGCTTCTGAGGGCGCACACCCCTAGCATATGTACATACAGACGCATACATGCATCCAAGCACTAGTTTATGCGTCCTGATATCGCCCAATGGACTACGGTCTGGGGTGGAAAATGGCGCGCCTCCGCCAGTAGAAACTAGTGAGGCAAACATCTAAGCAAAAAAATAAATAAAAATAAACAAAGATCAAAGGACAAAGTAGGCCCTCTCATAGACAGCACAGGAAAAAAAATAAGTGAAAATAGGGAGGCAGCAAATCTACTCAATCACTACTTTGGCACAGTTTACACAAAAGAGAACTGCTCCAAGATCACAGAGCCTGTAGATATTTTTCAAAGAGACATGGATACAGCAGGATTAGGATCAATCTGTTTTACAGAGGAAATGGTTTTAAAAAAATTGGAGTGGTTGAAGGTGGATAAATGTCCAGGTCAAGATGGTATTCATCCAAAATTGCTGTTTGAAATTAGAGACCAATTAGCAAAACCATTGGCTATATTATGTTCTCAATCACTTGCACAAGGGATTGTTCCACGGGATTGAAAAGATGCGGGAGTGATCCCCTTATTCAAAAAGGGCAAAAAATCAGATCCAGCAAACTATAGACCTGTGAGCTTAACGAGCATAGTCTGTAAATTGTTAGAGTCAATAATCAAAGAAAACATTGTAATGCATTTAGATAAATTTAATCTAATTAGAAATAGTCAGCATAGGTTTACCAGAGGGAGATCATGCTTAACAAATTTATTATAATTTATGGAGGAGGTTACTAAAATGTTAGATAAAGGGGAGCCAGTGGACGTTATTTATCTGGATTTTGCAAAGGCCTTTGATAGTTAAAATCACATGGAATAGGTGGGGAAGTTGCCAAATGGATTGAAAATTGGTTAACGGGAAGAAGGCAAAGGGTGGGTATAAATAAGGAGAACTCTGAGTGATGTGAAATGAAAAGTGGAGTGCCACAGGGCTCGGTTTTGGGACCAATTTTATTCTTGATATATATATATAAATGATTTGGACATAGGTATGGGATCCATTATTGCAAAATTTGCGGATGACACAAAACTATGCAGTAGTGTCTCGCCTAAAGCAGAAGTGGATATATTGAGGTCGGATTTAGATAAAATTCGAGAATGGCCTGTAATCCGGCAAATGGAGTTTAATGTAGATAAATGTACAGTCATGCACATTGGTAGATCCAATAGGGAACATAATTACAGAAGGGGAGAGAACAATATTAGAAAGTTAGATAAAGAAAGGGACTTCTCTCATGTAGCATGTCCTTTGTAGAACGTCGCTCCCATCACAGTCTGTCTGAAAGAAACTCGTCCCCTTGCCAAAACTCCAGCTTCCGCCACTGTCATACTCAGGCACTCCTGGATATCTTGGTGCCATCGTCTTCTTGGTCTACCCCTTCCTCTTTTGCCTGGCACCATACCTTCCATCACCGTCCTCTCAAGACCGTTGTGTCTCTTGATGTGACCAAAGTATTTGCATTTTCTAGCCAAAATGGAATTGATAAACCAGTTCTCCTCTATGCTCAACTCTTGCCGAATGTCTACATTTGTTCTGTTCTCTGTTCAGGGTATTCTGAGGATCTTTCTGTAACATTTTGACTCGAAGGATTCGATTCTTTGTCTAGAAGTTTTGGTAATCGTCCATGCTTCACAGCCATAAGCTGCCACAGGAAAAACACAGGCTCTCAAGACTTTTACTTTTATCGTTTTGTTGGTGCCCTGCCATAATTTCTTCAGGCTGTTCAGTCTCTGCATTGCCATAGCTAGTCTTCTTCTGATTTCTTTCGAGCAGTCACCATTTTTGTCGATTCTGGAGCCCAGATATTCAAAATGTGTAACCTGATCTATTTCCTCACCACCCACTGTAAATGTATGCTGACATTGTGTTTTATCGGTGGTCATTATCTTTATTTTGTTTATGTTTATGAACAGATTTTGATCTTTACTATGTCCATTAACGGCTGAAAGTAGCTGCTCTAGCCCTTCCGCACTTCTTGATAGTATCACTGTGTCATCTGCATATCGTAACTCTGGAATCTCGTACCCCCCAATCGTAAATGGGTCGAAACTTTCAATGTTCTCATCTTCTCGCACATTTCTCATTATACATTCCGCATATATGTTGTACAGATAAGGTGAGAGTATACATCCCTGTCGGACTCCCTTTTGTACTGCAAACCAATCTGATGTTTGCCCAGATACTCGGACAGCGGCTTGTTGATCTTGGTATACTGTTTCAATGAGATGGACTATATGCAAAGGAAAGCCCATTTCCTTCATGATTCTCCACAGATGTTGATGTTTTACTGTGTCGAAGACCTTAGTGTAATCAATGAAACATGTGTACAGGTCTACATTAAACTCTCTACATTTTTCATAGATATTCCTTAAATTGAATATGTGGTCCCGGGTCCCTCTGTCTTTCCTAAAACCTGCCTGGACTACGTGAATTTCAGATTCAAACCTTTTCTCTATCCTTCTTAATAGGATTCGCAGGAGTATCTTGCTAGCATGGCTGATCAGTGCGATAGTTCGGTAGTTCGTGCACAGCTTCAGGTTGCCTTTTTTGGGGAGGGGAATATAAATTGATTTCTTCCATGCTTCTGGCCACTCAGCACTGTGCCATATCTGTTTACACAGCTTGTGGTAGACTCGATCACATGCCTCTCCTCCTGCTTGTATTAGCTCTGCTGGGATATCATCGCATCCTGGGGACTTTCCCTTTTTCAGGCTTTTAATTGCAGAGCGTACTTCTTCCAATGTTGGTTCAGGTTCTTTCTCATCCTTTGGTAGGATTGTAACTGAGCGCTTTGTGCTGTCTCCATACATGGTTCTGCAGTACTCTCTCCATCTATTCAGTATGTCTTTGGTTTCTGTTAGTGTGTTATCCTCTTCGTCATTTATGACATGTAGAACCGGACGGAATTCCCTTGTCAGTGTTCTTATTGCTTTGAATGCATCTATTTCTTTGCCTTGTTGTTGTAGGTTTTCTATATCCTTACATGTTTCTACTATGTATCTTCTTTTATCTTTTCTTATTTCTCTTCTAACTTTTCTTGCGCAGTTTTAATATGCTGTGTTGGTCCCCTTACTTCCCATTTGTTTTAATTGTTGCCTTTCTGCAATGAGTTTCTGTGTTTCGTCTGTTATATAGCTCTGTGTCTTGTGCAATATCTTTGGAATCATTTCTTTTGCTGTCGAGATCAAAATCTCCCTTGCGTACGATGTCAACTCCTCAGATGTCATCTCTTCCTGTATAGCAAGCAACGCCTCAAATTTGTTTTCTACTCTGATGTTGTATTCAGTAGGTATTGTTGATACATCGAAGCGTATTGGCTGGCAACCTTTGTAGATCCTGCGTAGTCTTGTTTGGAAAACTGCAAACAGTAATTCGTGATCCGTATCACAGTCTGCTCCTGGCAGTGTTTTTGTCGCCAGCACATTTTATCTCCATCTTTGTTGCACTAGGATGTAGTCTATTTGGTTTCTGCTGTTGCCATCCGGGGAGGTCCACGTGTACAGTCTTCGTGGATGTTGTTTGAAGAAGGTGTTGGCAATGGAGAGGTTGTTTTCCGTGCAGAATTCAACCAGTCTTTCTCCTCGCTAATTTCTGTGTCCCAAACCAAAAGGTCCTCGAACACTTCTCTTCTCTTCGGCTCTTTCCTCTCCGACTTTCGCATTGAAATCTCCAATGATGACCAAGATGTCTCTTTTTTCAACGTTTTCCATCGCTTCTTGCAAGGGACTTAGGGGTTATAATAGATCATACATGTAAGGTGAGGGAGCAAGTTCAGGTAGCAGTAAAAAAGGCAAATGCAATGTTAGGGATGATAAAAAGAAATATTAAACATAGAAGCAAGGAGGTGATAGTCAAACTGTATAAAGCATGAGTTAGACCTAGATTGGAGTACTGTGTACAGGTGTGGAGTCATTATCAAAGAGGGGATATAGACATGCTGGAGAGAATACAAAAAAGAGCGACAAAGCTGATAGTGGGATTCCAGAATTACAGTTATGAGGAAAGATTAAAAAGAACCGGCCTACAGTGTCTAGACGAGAGAAGAATTCGTATTGACTTAATACAGGTGTATAAGATGATCAGAGGAATGGATAAAGTAGACTATAACAAGTTTTTTTAAATACAACCACCAACAAGAACAAGAGGGCACAGCTACAAGTTGACTAAGGAGAGGTCGAGATTAAATATTAGGAAGTATTTTTTTAGCCAGAGAGTTGTGAATGCTTGGAATGCATTGCCAAGTGAGGTGGTGGAAGCAGGGACGGTTAATGCATTTAAGAATAGATTGGATGCGTACAGCTTCTAGAGAAAGATGATGTAATTGGAACTGGTTGTATACAGACTCTGCAGAGTCTTCTAAAGCAGTATAAAGACATTAAGTTAAGTTAAGGTAAAGTTTCACCCTGGTGGCAACTCTGCTCTCTCCTCCTACCTCACTCTGTTTCAGTTGACTCTGTCCTACAGTCACACTCTTGCACAACTTTTACACGCGCCCTCATGGTGAGGCCCTTCCATTGCACTTTGGTTGGGCTAGCTTCTGAAGGCGCACAAACCTAGCATAGGTACATACAGACGCACACATTCATCCAAGCACTGGTTTATGCGTCCTGATATCGCCCAATGGACTACGGTCTGGGGTGGAAAATGGCGCGCCTCCGCCAGTAGAAACTAGTGAGGCAAACCTCTAAGTAACAACAAATTTGAACCTCGAGACGTGGCCATACCAAGTTAGCTTTTGCCTTTTGATTGGTGTGAGGAGGTCGTTGTAAAGTCCACTTGCATTCTCGATTTTTCGACGTACTTCATCATTTGTAATACGGTCTTTGTAGGGGACATGTAGAAGTCTTCTAAAACATCTCATTTCCGTAGCCTTGATTCTTCTCTAGAAGTCTGCTGCAATAGTCCATGTTTCGCAAGCGTAGGGGAATATCGAAAGAACCAGTGATCACATTAGTCTGACTTTTATGGCTAAGGAGAGTCGTTTATCTTTATATATATATATATATATATATATATATATATATATATATATATATATATATATATATATATATATATATATATATATATATATATATATATATATATATAGGTTTCAATCGTGCAGGCGCTGCTGTTGTTTGTGTTATTCTGATCAGGACTTCTGGTTTTGATCTTCCCTAACTGATCATTGAACCCAGATACTTGAAGCGGTTCACTGTTTCAAGATTTTATCCATTTGCTTTGTTCACAGCGTTGATTTCTTCCGTGTTGTTGGTCATTAACTTCCCGCATTTATCTCCATGCTATAACTCTATGCTGTTACATCCAGTCTTCGAATCAATTCCCGAAGTTATGTCTCAGAATCTGTATACAACCAATTTATTCCACTCTACCAATACTAAGAATAACTGAGCATTCAATTTATTTTTGAATGCATTAACTGACCCTACCTCCACAACATCATGTTACAATGCATTTCAAACATTCACCCCTCTCTGACTAAAAAAATATTTCCTAATATCTAATCTGGACCTTTCTTTAAACAATTTGAATATGTGCCCTCTTGCTCTTATAGCTGGTTGTACTTAGAAAAAAACTTGGTATAGTCTAATTTGTCCTTTCTCTTGATTATCTTATAAATTGTATTCAATCATCTCAAATTCTTCTCTTACATTATCAATATTCTCTAAAACTAAAATTAAGATTGTGCCTCCCTGTTGTACTTCGCGGTGTATAGGTAGGGAGAGTGGCTTTTGGAAAAGAGTGGTTTCAGTTGAGCAGCCCTCGTTTATCTTCTCTATAAGCTATGGGTATTTTTCGTCGATACCTTGGTTCCTCATTACATTCACCACTATGTTTATCTCCACGTTATTAAATGTTTATAACGCAATCTTACACTCCAATTTTTACAGACAGGATTGCGATCTTCATCCACAGCATTGCAGAAACTGAACAAAGCCTAAAAGAGCTTAATAAAGGCAGATGGCCTGAACATAAATAGAAAGAAGGCCAAGATTCTACTGAACACTGTCTGCCCTCTGAAGGAGCTACAACTGGAAAATATGCTCATCAAAAATGTCCATGCATATGTCTAGGTTAGGAAATCAACAATAGCCACACAATTGACAAGGAGATCTCACACAGGAAATAAATATCTCATTAAAAGACCACATCTGAAATAAGACATCCGCCACCAAACAGAACTCCAGAATGTCACCGACTCTGCATCAACATGAAAGTACATATGGACCTGTCATTTCGTATGCATGACTGACGATCGATGGACAAGGAGGGTGTCTTTCTGGTGGCCATATAACTACAACCGCTCAAACTGCTGCCCGCCAACAAGATTGGGAGATTTTTTTTTCTTTTTTCAAAGGGTTTGATCCTCCGGGGTAACGGTCGGTGCTGTGATTGGGTAGCAAAACCAGCACCTTTGGGTTCTGAGCCGTGTCATTTAACCACCACTAGCCCACACCGTGCCCAGATTGAGAGATGATCTGTATCACCCCCTTGGACCGTCATGGTACCCCTAGAGCAAAGGACAAACACGGTTTCAAGAAGCTTGTGACTACTTGGCATCGGACAACCTGGCCTGATTGAATATCAGGATTCAAGTATTTTCTCTTTATTCTATTTGTCCAGGTGTTCATAGGTAGATCAAGGAAGGCTACATATACTATATCGTCAAATATCATTTCTCGGTGGCATGCTATTATCAGTCAACTCAAAGATCAAAGATGGTCAATTATGGATGCTAATGTAAGTTCATATTTAGCTGACCATGACATATTCAGCATGATTCTTTTGTAAACTTCTGTTTTAAGAAACTTCTACTCCGCAGTTAGTCTTGAAAAGGACATTGTGGTTAAAAAAAAAAAAACAGGGGAGTGGAGACTAGCGTCTAGTCAGGCGAAACATACTTATTAGACTATGTTAGTCGTGGTCAGGTGAAATATATAGATCAGTGCTCTTCAACTTGGGCGCTACCGCCAACTAGTGGGCGATTTTAGCTTTCAAGTGGGCGGTAGCAGAATTTTTACTTATTGTGTTAAAAACATCAAAATTCAAATTCAGTAGATGGTCGCGGAACTTTCTTAAATTTAGATTTTAGTGGGCGGTAAGGACAATTTTCCCTCACGAAAGTTTTTAAAGTGAGCACCAGGTATGAAAAGGTAGAAGAACACTAATATAGACCAAGACCCCCACCTAACTTTCAAGCAGTTCTCCCTGGAAACGCACTGTTTCATAGCACTCTGGCTAATGTGGTGGGGATGGGCATTGGGATCTCCATAGTGGTGAGCTTACTAAGGAACCTCTCATTCAACTACAACCAGGAAGACTCCCGGTCCACCTTCTCAAGCACATTCTCTCAGGATGTGAGAAGAACCACTGTAACCAGTCACCAAAGAAAGTAAAGAAGTGTACTTAACTCAAGTACAATTGCCTTTAACAATTACAAACAAGAAAAGAAAGAAAAAGACTAGAACTAAACGAGTCAAGATGATGCCTAGAGAACTGATAACAGATGACTTTTCCGTGTACTGCCTGGTCCCCAAAAGAGGGGCATAGAATAATAACATTATAATGTGTCAGATATGTCAGAGGGTTGGGCATGAGACTGGCTACACTATTCTCCAGAATCCATAAGAACCAACCTTGCCACACATTTTTCATCTGCATTTACGAGTGGCCATTGCAAACCTTTGGCTAGTGATAAAGAATATTCATGACTTGGAACACATCAACAGCTAAATTGGAAAACATCAATATGATGGAATCAATCAATCAAAACTTGTCAGCTCCCTATAGAACATATGCCTTCAACAAATACACACCAACGTCATTATGTCCTCAGTCATCCATTCCAGCTCTTTCCACATTTTTTGTGTTGCCTTAGAGAAACATGCTGTGACATAATTAATTTGTTTCAGCGTTTTATCATGAGATAAATGTACAAGTTAAGCCAAATTGGTTCTTATAAATCATATGTTATTTACAAACTTCAAAACCAAGCCATGAGATTTATAACAGGAGGCATGAAGTCAACGCCAATTGTAGAACTTGAAAAGATTACAAATCTGCAATCCATGACCGACAGAAGAGACTGCAGAGCCCAGCACTAAGCAGAAAAACTAAGAAGACTGACAGACCATCCAATGCAACAGAGACTAAATAGATTTGGAAAAGGGAAACTAAAGCGGAGAAACTTTGCAGAAATAGCCAAAGCAAAAATGAGCGAAGACCCTATGAACACCATAACAACACCAAAGCCCATCCCTACTGTACGCAAACCCACATGGCAGCAGCATATCATTCCGGAGGTAGTAGAAAATATACCAGGTATTGGAAACAAGAACAGACAGACTGAGCAAGAAAGAAAAGGCATAACCCTGAGGTACATAGCGGAAAACTACCCAAGCATGGACTGGACCCATGTATACACCGACGGTTCAGTAACAAACACAACACAGAATGGAGGGGGAGGGGTATCCCTGAGCCTAACAAATGGTAGAAAAATAACACTGTCAGTGGCAACTGGAAAATTCTCAAGCAATTTCAGAGCGGAGGTAGAGGCACTGAAGGATGCAGTAGAAGCAATGCTCACAGGCGAAAGAAATGAAAGCCAGATAGTCCTATTTACAGATGCCCTGGCCGTGGTCACAGCACTAAAAAGCCAGAAAAATACTGAACTTAATGATTTAAGAGCAGTACTCTGTGAACTATGCCAGCAGTCCGCACCAAAAAGAGTAGTGGTACGGTGGGTTCCATCCCACTGTAACATCTAAGGCAACGAGGAGGCAGACAGACTGGCAAAAGAAGGTGCAAGACTACCACAACCAGATTCTAGTGTGACCTACGAATAGTCCAAAAGGTTTATTAGGGCCAGATACATGGCCAAATGGGAAACAGAACATACTGGCTACACATAAAATTATGCCTACTACCAGCTGAACAGAAGAGAGCAGGTCGTGGTCTTCAGAATCCGCACAGGCCACAACAGACTGAGGTACCATCTATTCAATAAATTGAAGATAGGTGGCACTGGTGAATGCACCTGTGACACAGGGAAAATGACAGCTGAACATCTGCTGCAAAATTGCTCGACATACAAGGACCAGAGAAAGCACATGTGGCCATCACCAGTGTGGCAACACTAGACAAGCTCTATGACAGTGTCGACAGCCTCAGGATGACAGCTGCTTTCTTCGAACAAATTCAAGTTGATGTCTGACAGCGTACGAAGAAGAAGAAGAAGAAGAAGAAGAAGAAGAAGATATGTTATTTAAAAGATAATTGAATGTACTGCTTTAGCAAGCTACTGGACAAAACTTCTCTGGCACTGGGAGCGACCTATGGCTGTTAATGGATTAAAGAAGGTGAGAAGACGTGAAGAAGATTTTCTGGAAAAGTAGATTAAGTATTTCATACATGGGACTTGCACTAACGGCTAGTTAGTTAGTTATTGGAAATTGCAAGCAAAGATGGCGACATTGTCAGAATAGTTTATTCAGATGTGTCTGCATATGACTGTACAGCCCAATCTAAGCGTGACAAACTCTACCGCACGTAGCGCACACGTGAACAGCATCTGTAGTTGGGCAGTCTTGCATTCTTGCCTTTCGTGCATCTCGCTTTTCCTGCGCCTCCGTAATGGTCCTCTGCTCAGCGAAGCAAACACTATGTGTGATGGCAGTGCGCCAGGCTGAATGGTTCAGAGCAAGCAGATCCCAGGCAACAACATCAATGGAGAAACTATTCAAAGAAACGTTTAGAGTGTCTTTGTATCATTTCTTTTGTCTCCCCTGCGAGCGATGTCCTGTCCTGAGTTCACCGTACAATAGTTGTTTAGAGAGACGCTCATCTAACATGCAAACAACATGCCCTATCCATCTGATCTGGGCTCTCTGTAGCAGCCTATAGATGCCAGAGAGTCTCGCCCTGCTAAGGACTACAGAGTTAGGCACTCTATCCTGCCAACCGATCCTGAGCAGTCTGCGGAAACTAAGGGCTACCAAACATGGGACGGGCACTAAGGTTTGTCATACATGGGATGGGCACTAAGAACTACCATACCCGGTACTGGCATTAAGGACTGCCATATATGAGACTGGCACTAAGGGCTACCAAATATGGAACTGGTAACCTTATGTAAAGCAAAGTCTCTACTTACAGAAACCACAGCTCAAAAACAGATGTAATGCTCTTGGACAACTTCATGTAAGCAAGCAGTAGCTCCATGCTCCTATTGGAGTGAAAAAGTAAAGAAGATGGTGATCTTTACTGACTGTTGTGTCTAGCATCAAGTCCTGTTCAGAGAAAAAAAAGGATCAAAAAGAAGTTATAGAATGTTTTATTTTTGGAAGGTCAAATCAGTGTTTAAATAATACATATATTACATATTTAACTAACCAGCATTTAACAATCTCATTTTTTTGTTTAACTTGATTAGAGTTTAAATGGTATCCATGTGAATGGTCATCAGTTAAGGCCATTTACTCCTTACACTCTAAAGGAGGGAGATTTTGTGCAGTTCAGTGTTTCTGACTCTAATAATGCAGAGTTCGAATACATGTTTCATTCGTCTTTACAAGTAAGTGGTTTGTTTTTTTCTGTTATAACAGCCATGTCACTTAGGTCTTGTATGATAAACAATGGAAACTAAAGAAATACCTTATCTGTAAAACAGACAGAGATCTGATGAACATTTGTTTACATAAATATTGGCTTGCTTCCTGTTTCATCTTCTCTACTTTGAAGTTCTATCTCAAAGGTATATCTCTGTGTTCTTTAGGGCTGGTATTTGGTACTGGTATTTTCTCTATACTCTATGGAATCAAATCCATTACCCACATGACCATGTGGCAAGATTATTTGCTAGACATGGCAAATCAAAGTGAGTACACAACATAATCATCATTTCGAGTTACAGTTCAACCAGCTGTAACTGAATACCTGATCATTAGAGACAGCAAGGCAGGGAAGAAGGGAAATACTTACCCTACTTCACAGAAGCTAAGACCTGGTACAGTATAAAGTGTCTAATACTTCTTTCCCAAATGCAATATCTGTATGGAACTCCACTGACCTTTTCACTTCCAACTTTTGTATTTCTTTATGTAATTTTGAAATTTCTAAGAAAGTCGTGTTATACAAGGTATTCTGCATATATAATTACAAATCAATTTTAAATTTAAAAAATACATCGATGTTGATATACTTCCTAGTGGTGATGGTGGAAAATTCCCTGTTGCAACGCCTTATATCATGACAGCTTAATGGTTACCAACACAGCCAAAAGATGAGTGCAGACCCTATGCTACTGGGTATGCTTAAAATCAACAGGGAAAAGCCTGGAGGCTGGACACTAAATAGCTGCACATTCCCTAGGTCTAGTAAGCTACATCAAGAAAACAACTCACAAACTTACTACTAATAGCCAAATGAAAGTTCAAAAGACAAACTATGGAAGACATGGAACAACACCTTTTAAGGACCAACCAAATGGACTGCAGAATAAAAGGATAGCTTTTGGCTGCCTGGCATCAGGCACTGATCTACCTAATTGAATACAAGGATTTCATTATTTCAATAAAAATATAGAATGTTTTAAGAGAATCTTGCTTAAGATCATATGAGAAATGCAGGATCAAATCAGAACTTTGAATAGAAATAATTTATTATTTTAACTTCAACAGGCTCAGGAAGATTTACAGCATATAAAGGATGTAAATGAAAGCCACACAAAGGAAGTTGATGTTTCGGGACCAAATGCACAGACTAATTTACAAGAACTCCAAAATGAGGTTTGTATACATATTACATAGTTTTGCTAACTGTATAGAACTCTCTGCATATTGAGATGCTCAAATGTTCTTTCAATGTGTTTTAATTAAGTTATGGAACCAAAGGGAAAGACAAAATAACTGAAATAGCTTCTCCAAGTATTAAAAACAATAGTATAATTGAAGGTAATTTAATAAATAATCATCTTCATTCTCAATTTTTTTTTTTTTGCATGGAGCATAGGACTTGTTTGTCCACCGTTTCCGAAGAGGACCACATTGTCATCTGTGATGCAATGAAATGACAATATGACTTGCTCGTGAGTTGGATTTAAGTGAGGAAGAGTTACACACCGTCAGCCTCACACTCTTGTTCTGATTCCTTATTGATCTAGATATGATGAAGACGACTGGGGCTGTAATCCGGATGCAGTGGAAGAACAAGGAGATCTTCTCTGTCTAGCCTTGCTCCAAATGCTCCAGAGGTAGTCGCCTTGCTGCCTGTTGACCAGTCAGTGGTTCTTCCGTACAGTCCGCCGAATCCAGTCTTCATATGCTTAGGTAGACATGCTCTATATCACCATAGGCTTATTAGACACCTTCACTACCCTCACTTGGTTTAGCCGGTCATGTCGAGACCTTTGCCCGGGGTATAGTCGCTGCCGCATGCTGGCAGCTACTTGGAGCCACAAGTGAGAGTAGAGTACCAGATGAGGACCAATAATGGACAAACTACCCAAGATAAGGCACGACATGTCCGCCACTAGAGATACTACCTGACACCCCAAGATAAGGCACGACATGTCCGCCACTAGAGGTACTACCTGACACCCCAAGATAGGGCACGACATGTCCGCCACTAGAGGTACTACCTGACACCCCAAGATAGGGCACGACATGTCCGCCACTAGAGATACTACCCCTCCCTGACAACCCACATAGGGCTACTAATGAGCTGAAACAGCCACTGGAACAACAAATTGAGCACAGAAAATGGGATAAGACATGAACTACGAAAGGTATCATCTAACATAGCCAGGCAGGTTCTTACATGGAAAATTCAAGGGAAGAGAGAGAGAGAGAGAGGTAGACCCACAAATTTATGGAAAGAGAATGTGAGAAGGAATGAAGATTAAATTATTACACCTGGAGAGAGGCAGAGAAAGAAGCCCAGGTATTCTGGTGGGATGTTGTCAATGGCCTATCCACCAGTAGGAGTGATAGGCTTTTATTGATTAATTTGAAAAGACTACTACAATTGCTCACACCAATTAAAGATTGTATAAAATAACAAGTTACCTAAATTTACTATATACCCTGTGATGCATGCCATTATGTATGTCTCATAACTAAGTCTGGAATGGAGCAAAACTTATTCATCACAGATATTGCTGATAGAAATATATCCTGATATTTAAAACATTATTCTCATCCGATCCTTAATAAAGAGTTAACTTTTTTTTTTTTTTAGCAGATACAACTTGACCGAGAAAATTTGGAACCTAGGAAGACAGTCCAAGAAAATGATGTAAAACTAAATGATAATAACAAAGCTATAATGGCAAAATTTTCAGCTAAAAGACAGATGTTGCAAACAGACAAGAACCAGGTAGGCCATGGATGTTTCACATGAATAAGAACAAAAATTGCAATCAATTTTGTGAGTTAATGGTACTTTTTCATCACTGAAACTTCAAGGGGGAAATGTAACTTAATTATGTACTTCTTCTTCTTCTTTGGTTCAGGATCTTTTTGGTCATGCTCTATCTGCAGGCCAGTCGCCATGATGAAGTCTCTAGTCTTCACCAGGTCGGAGCGGCTGCCCCACAGCTTTTGTCTCAGCTCCGCACCCTCTGGCCAGGTCTGGCATCTCATTTTCCTATAGATTGGGCATTCTTGTAGAATATGCTCAGGGTTCTGGCATCCTGTTCCACATGCGCACTCATCGGTGTGTGAGATCTTCAGTCGGTATAGATGTTCTAGAAGTCTGAAGTGTCCTGTTCTCAGACGACATAAGGTAGTTTGTTGATTTCTTTTGAGATAGTGAATTGGGTCTGGTGTACTGCTTATATTTCTGTCTTCTCTCCATTGGTGTATTTACAGAATTTTTGATGTTGTTCTTGATTTCTCTGTATGGTACTTGGTGATTAGATTGTGCCTTTTTGCTGCCATCTTTTGCCAGAGCATCAGCTCTCTCGTTTCCCATGATTCCGCAATGGGAGGGTAGCCACTGGAGCGCTATTTTTGAGGATCTCTGGAGTTTTCCCAGTTCTGCTCTGATCACTGATAACAGTGGTTCGTTGTTTGTTTTTTGTATTGTCTCTAATAATTCTCTGCAGTCCGTGAATACAGCTATTTTTGTTGGAGGTTGCCTTTCTGTTTGAAGTATTCTCAGTGCTCGCAGGAGGGCTATCGATTCTGCTCTAAGGTTTGTGGACAACTTTCCTGTTGGGAGGGCCTTTTTTGTTATATCTCCACTTTTGTGTCTTATGAATATGCCTCCTCCCCTGTTTCGGCCTGCCCCCTCTGCTGAACCATCTGTGTATACCTATGTCCATTCCTTGGTATTATATTTCTCCTCAATCTTTGTTTGTGCTAACATTTTCATCTCGCGGATAATGTGTTGGTCTTTTCTTCTTATTCCTGGGATCTCTGTACTTATTTCGATGTTGTTTATGTTGTAGCTTGGCTCTTCATAGTTAATAAGCATTTCTATTTCTGTAGGTTGGTTGGGAATTAGTTCTCCATATTTTTGGTGTAGGTGGTTTGAATTATGAATGAAGCTGGTTTTCTTGAGCCTATTTTTAACTGGGTGTTTTAGTTTGATATGTATGGGATGATCAGGCATGCGTAGCATCTTTTCACTATGTGTCAGCACTCTTTCCTCTCGTCTAGTGTTTAGGGGTCTTATATTTGTATATGTTACCATTTTCTGGATTGGTGTAGTCTTCATTCCTCCTGTTATTATCCTTAAACCTGAATTTTGAATTTTGGTTAGGCATTCCATGTTTGTTTTTGATGCTGTGGTCCAGGCTGTCATGCCGTATTCAAGTACTGGCCTGACTGTGCCAGTGTATACATTTTTGAAGATGTTGCCATTTGCACCCCAGCTTGTTCCAGCCAGCTTCTTCATGAGGGATAGTTTTCTGGTTGCTTTTTGTTCTATCTCCTGTATGTGTTCCCTCCATGTGAGTCTTTTGTCCATTTTAACTCTGAGATACACAGGGGTATTTCTTGTACATGCTCTTTGCCATTTAGAATAAGTTTTGTTACTTCCTTGGTGTTGGACAGTGAGAAGCATGTTGTAGCTAACTTTGAGATGTTAATCTGCAATCCCCAATCTGTAACCTATTTTCCAACAGTGTCCAGTGCTGTCTGCATTCTATTTTCAGCTGTTGGTAGTTTATCTGCAGCACTCCACATTGTGAAGTCATCAGCGTGTAGGGCACTGGATACTTTCTTTGGGAGTTTTCCTTCTATGTTGTTTATGAACAGGATAAAGAGGGTAGGAGAGATGACGTCTCCCTGGGGTACGCCTTGTTGGAGAGTTATTCTATGGCTCAGTGATCCATCTAATTTTACTCTTGCTGTTCTGTATCGGAGGAAGTCTTGTATCCAGCTGTGCATTATCCCTTCTATTTTGTTGTTTAATAGTCTTAGGAGGAGTCCTTCTCTATATCTTGTCAAAAGCTTTTGCCATATCCACAAAGACCGCAAGTACTTTTTCCTTACCTTGGAATGCATTTTCTATTTCTTGGGTTAGGTAAACTAGTTGGTCTTCTGTGTTGCGGTTTTTCCTAAAGGCTGACTGTGAATTGAGTAGGAGATGGTTTTTTTCAAGATGTTTTATTAGTCTTGCGTTTACCATTTTTGTCCATGACTTTTCCAACACAGCTGAGCAGGCTTATTGGCCTATAACTTTCCTTGCTTGTCTTGTCCTTTTTTAGTTTTCTGATGGGGATAATGATAGCCTCCCGCCACTCGTCTGGGATCTTACCTGTACTCCATGATTGATTGAAGATTTTCAGGAGTTTTCTTCTTGACCCTTGGTCTAGGTTTTTAATCATTTCATTTGTGATGCCATCTTTTCCTGGAGCTTTCTTGTTTTTCAGTTTCTGAATAGCAGTGTTTAACTCTATCATTTTGGATGATGACTTCATGCAGGAATCCGCATTCTGTGTCTTCAGGTTCTCTTTTATCTCTTTTTTGACTACTAGTTTGCGTTCTCGTGTCAATGTTGTGGTACTCTCATCTCTGAAAAATTCAGCCAGGATGTTTGCTGCCATTTTCCCTGTATGATGTTTCTCATTTTCCTTAATGACCGTCTTCCCATAGCTCCCTCTGGTTTCCTCATTTAAGGCTCTTGTCAGGTTCCAGAGTTTACTTTTATCCCTGTCCATGTTGAGGCTTTCAGTCTTTTCATGCCAACTTCTTTGGATCTCCTCCTTCTTTTGCTCTATGAATGTGTTTTTAATTTTGCTGTGTTTCCCTATGTTTTCTGGTGAAGGATTTTTTTTCCATGGTATCTTTTGCCTCACTTAGTTCCTTGTGCATTTTCTCTAGTTTGTTGCTCCAATAGGGTTTATAATTTTTCCGTTTTCCACATGGAATTGATTTCTTTGCTGCCTGGATGATAGCCTCCGTCATGATGGTAACATTTTTATTTAAATTTTTGGCATGAGATATATCTTGACAGAGTTTATTTACATTTTCTCTAAATAGAGTCCAGTTTGCTCTTTTAAAATTCCAACTTGGGTGCATATCTGTTATCTCTGTTTGTCCCATGTTACATATTTCTAAAGTTATTGGAACATGGGCTCTCCCACCCAGTTGGCTGTTGACTGTTCTTGCTATTAGTCGGTTAAGGTCATCCGTTGCCATCGCAAGGTCTGGAGTACTCATTTTTTTTCAATATTCTCGAGTAAATTATGTACTAAATGTGTTTGAAAGATTTAACTATCTAACACTAAGATGATGTCTGTAAAAGGCATAACTGCTTGCATTGTGTTTTTATAATAGACATCATAAGCATTAGATAGTCTACATATCTGGAGTTTAAGTTGGGTGTAAATAAAATTGTTAGTGAAATTTCTTATCATGGTCACATTTTTGGTCATATCATTACCGTGATTTTTGCATACATATTACCTTCAATTGTGAAAAAATATCTTTTTATCGTCCAAATTCATGAAAATTAATTATTTATCCATTTTTACCCCAAAAATTAAATTCAATGGTCATATCTGATTATTATATTTACGGATTTTGCATTAAAACTTGTTTTTGTCAATTGAATTACTTAAATTGTTTCATAATTGATTCCCTGTTACTGATGTGTCAATTTTATTTTATGTGCAAGTTTTTATAACTTGTACATATTCTTTTTTTTTAATGTATTAAAATACACCAGTTTTCATTTTTTGCTCATATTTTCCAAGACGTTTAAAGCTATCATACAAACATATGTCAGGAATCTTATGGACAACTATAAATACAATTGAGGATGTCCTGATGGATGCCAATGTCAAAGGAAGCTTTGTATAGTTGTATCTAGCATTGTTATAGACTAGCTGAACCATTCATACAAACATGCTTATCACAGGATGTATTTTGTTCAACCACATTTAAGTACACCATAGATCAGCTAGAAATGGGTTGTTTAGTTTCTTGTCTGGAGGTCAGATAAAAATGGTTGGAACACTTCATTTGAACTGGTTGACAATGAGATTGAATTGGCCATGTTCTAAGAAGGAAACCTGATACTATCTTCAGAACTGCCATGCTGTTGATCCTAGAAATTGTAAGAGAGATCAAGCTGATAAATTGTCTGTAAACCATAGAAACCGAGATTTAAATGATGAGCCAGAGCAATGATACTCTATAAAAGATGGCCACAGACTGGGTGAAGTGCAGGGAATTTGCTGTTGTTATTAATGATGCCATCAAGCATGATGGTCACTGATTACTTTGCCAGTCATTGACTAGGAAGACTAAGAAGATTATTTCACTTGTGATAGCAGTAATGAAATTACACAATACCATTTTAAATTTAAATAAATCTTCATCACAACTTAGATGCTTGTCAGTGAGATGTGTTCATTATCAAACAGGTTTTAAAGAAAAAAGACATGGGACATGAATTGTTGAAACGAAAGTTAAATGAAACACAAGTTGAATGTGCAATTGCTAAACTTAATGCATTAAAAGCTCAGGAGAATGTTCTTTCAGATGTTGTGAAATTCATGGACATGGAGTTACAGTGTGGCATTTGCAAGGAACTTTTAGTTAAGGTAGATCTTTTTTTATTAGAGTAAAAAATTGTCATGAAATCTATTCCAGCATCTGCTTTTAAAGTGAAGAACTGACATTCTTTGTCTCTGGTACCTTAGCACTCGATAGAGGAAACTTGTGTAAGCAATAAGTGGTAATTCATCTAAAAGCGTTAATTCTTGACTTCAAACAACTGCTGCCTTGCAGGTAGTTTAGTGACAGCCTAGGGCTAGGGAGAATGTATTCAAATTTTAAAACCTACTGAAAAAGTGCTGATATAAGAACAATTGTAAAATGTATCTTCTAAAAGAGAAAAGATATCAATCAGTTATATATATATATATATATATATATATATATATATATATATATATATATATATATATATATATATATATATATATGTCTTCTTCTTTCTTTTCGCTTTTTTCTGTTTGTGCCTTTCAGCGTCAGGTTATGAAGAGGTGTCTCGACCGGGACCTAGTATGTGCTTCGTACATGGGGAGTTTCACTGCTTCTGTTATTTCTTCGTTCCATCTTTTGCGTGATCGACTCATTGTATCCATTGTATCTGTATAGCAAAGTTTTTTGAGGTATACTATCTCGAGTACCTACTTGTCTCCTAATATCTTCGTTTCTGATTCTACATATTCTTGTTACCCCAAGCATTCTGCGCAGGCATTTCATCTCTGTTACGATGTTTCTTTTATCGTTATCTGTTTATGTCCAATTCTGGCACTGATAGCACAATGTGGGTAGGAATATAGTGTTGAATAGCGTTCTTTTTATATACATTGTCACATGCTTACATTTTAATAACGGAGACATTTGTCCAATGATTTGACTTACTTTATATATATATATATATATATATATATATATATATATATATATATATATATATATATATATATATATATCATATGTCATAGTCATAAACAACCCATTCCTCAAGGTAGTTAATCTTGTGCAGGCTCTAGTCATGTAGTTTTGGTCACAAAGTGACCAGTGGACAATTGGATTGTTTATGCCCTCTGAAGTTGCCCCAGCAATCATGGTGGCTCTATGGGGGTCTGGGCTGTTGGTTCTGGGATCGATATTGGCCATATCTTTCCTGATCTGTGGGCCAACCTTTAGCAGTATCGTTGATTTCACTACTGTCTAGCTGCTGCACCGCTTCATCTGCCTCTGTTATTCTTTGTTTACTTGTAAATCGGCTGTCCCATGGGTGTTTAGAAACTACACTAATGAAGAAGCTTTAACAGGGTATTCTTCATTATATCTCCTTGACAACGTGCTGCGCCAAGAAAATTTCTAGTAGTATTGTCGGTTAGGTGATCATAGTTAACGAGATCACAGTAGCCTACAGCATTAAATGATATTATCAAAGCGGTGTGAATGTACGATCGAAGCATTGGGTAGGATTAAATTTAGTGTTTGAAATAACTAGCACACCATGTACACTATTTCTAATATGGACATTGAGTAATGATATGACATAAAAACACTGTGCGAACCAGCAAGAGAGGTGGAAACAGTATGAAGGAATGGTTCCACAAAGTCGACTTTAATGCCTGCATGCTCACCTGTTTTCGGTAATAGAAGACAAAATATTTGGTTCAATGTATTTGAAAAACACAGCACAGTGATAGAGATGGTGGACAGAACATATCTTAATATGGTCTACTATACATATATTGCCTCCGTCTGACAATCAGACAGTGTTTCTCTGTCCTCAGTGTGACAGATGCTTTCGGGCTCGGATTGGTTTGATCAGCCACCTACAAATCTACTTCAGGATTGCCAGATGACAATGTGGACTGCTTCAGAAGCAATGGATAAACAACAACACAACATATATATATATATATATATCAAACTACACTTACTTAGTTGCCCTTTTTCTACCCTTGGGTATAGAGGTTTGCAAGAATGAATGCCAGACTATCACATCCACTGTCTTTTTTTGGTCTAGTTCCAGTCTTGTCCTTGCTCTCTTATAGATTGTCTTATGTTGTCCTCTCAGTGGACTTTTAATTGCCCTCGAAGTCTGGATCCTTGGCTTTTTTATTTCCATGCTTGTCATGGTAGCTGATATATTTTTTTTTCCAGCAGATATGACCAAATCACCATGGTTTTGATTGCTCTGCTTGAATCTGCAAAGGGCGAGTTTTAATGTCTTGTCATAGGCCTATTGTATGATTGTGGTCCTAATCTCTTATTTGTACTTGGACAAACTTCCTTAGATATCTCATTTCTGAGATTAAGGGGACGGCGTGACCTAGTGGTTAAGTGGCACGGCTCACAACCAGAAGGTGCTGGGTTCGATCCCCATCACAGCACCAGCCGTTACCCCGAGGAAGCAAACCCTTGGAAAATGCAGGAGGAAGCAGACCCTTACATAAAATGCATGCTGAAGTCGGATGCACTGGGCCGACAGGCGCAAAATAAAAACACAGTGCAACGCACACCGCCTTGGGGATTAGAAAAATAAAGCGAACGCAAATAAAAAAAAAAAATTTCTGAGATTAGGAGCTGGCTTTTCTGGGTTGTGGTCATTGCCCCAAACTCACTTCCATAAGTAGAAATTGATAACAGCTGGAGCGGTTTACGATCACTTTAGTTTTTTTTACTTATTTCTGATTTGCTGACAAATCCTGTATTTATCCATTTAGAGTGGTTGAATTTGGACAAATTGTACTATACTGTACGAGGCAAATGATCATTGGCCTGATTAAATAATCCATTTTCTGTCATTATAGTTCTATTTCCATTGCGCATAATGCAACAAGTTTAAAAATTCACCACATTTGTAAATACGGATCAGACAGATTACATTAGATTACATTAAACTAAAGGTACCAGCCATCTTTATGTCAGCCTAAGTATGTAAACATGGTGTGTTAAAATAAGCTGCGAAAGATTGGTGTTAGATGCATTATTGGACTGTTTTGCTTGTCACCTAATCCTTTTGAACAGGACTAATACAAGCTATGCCCTGAGCTATGCCATGAACAAATTTACCAGTTGCTGCCCTTCGAGTAGCCAACTATTTTTTAATAACTCCCTTTTGGTCTATATCTGTTTTCAGCAATAAAAACCTTTTCAGTTCCATCTGTAGCATATGTCTTCAATATACACTTGTCAAGTCAGCAGGTGTTGTGGCTTAAAGTTTCTACAGGATGGGGGTAGCCAGCATCATGTGCAACCCTCCTTAGTCACATCCTACAACATGCATAGTTGGTTATAGTGTTACTATTCTTTGCTCCTCTTATGGACCTTGGTAACACTTGGGTGGTACATATAAATATATGTGTGTGTGTGTGTTTGCTTGTGTGTGCGCATATATAATTGTAATATTATTGTGATTTATTTGTTGAACATACCTGCACCTCATCTTTGTGGATCCTGATACTTTTTATTGAGAGGAAACAATAAGGCCCTTGCACCATAATGCGTATGTTGTAAAAGGCAACAAAAGATAATTGTGCATGGGGCTAGCAACCTCATCATGTAAAACAAATTACTAATGAAAACCACCACCAGAAGAGCAGGTCTATGTTTAGACATAGGTTTCTACTACAGGGGCCCTCTGTATTAGTGGCATCATGCTGCCGAAGTCGATGTGTCGGAGCGATAGGTGCAAATATTGCAGTCAAGCTGTAAACTAGCATTCCGTTCTCAGGAATACATCCTGCTACTTGCAAAGCCCTGTTCAGGACTTGGTAGCGGGAGATTGAGAATGAACAAAGAAGAAGAAGAAGAAGGTGGCCCATGCTCCTATATAAGCGAGAAAGGAAGGGCGATGACGGGAATGGCTGAGTCGACCCAAAAATCTGCATCATACTCAATTATTACTCATCAGGCAACAACTTTGAGTTGCTCACATATGTTCTGCAAGCAGTGCATCAGTCAATGGATGCAGGCTAAGGATGAATGCCCAGACTGCCACACACCCATCAGCTCCCTAACACATGTTGTTGCTTTAGACAATTGTATAGACAAGATTGTAGAGCAGCTCAGTGGTAGGATGGTGCTACAAAGAACAGGTTTGATCAGTATGTGAGAATGTAATTTGTAATTATATATTTAAGTTTTCTCACTACCCAGTGTGAACTGAGACAGTATCCTGCTGTAGCGTAAACAGCACAACTTTTAAAAAATCCATATAGTCTTCTGTATTCCTCTTTGTTGCTAATTGACTTGGCTTGGCTTCGTTCGTTCTCAATCTCCCGCTACCAAACCCTAAAAGGGCTTAAGTAGCAGAATGTCCAGAGAACGGAGTGTGTTGTGTCGTAGTTTACAGCTTGACTGCGATATTTGCACCTTTCGGTCCAACACATCCGACTTCAGCAAGCATTTTTAGAGTACCGGGCTAGCATTCCCTCTTCAATCCCTTCTCCTTAGCCAGTCTGCCCTGCTGCAGCCTGTTATCTAGGATCACCGCGTGGAGGTGTAGAAGGGTCTTGGCAGCTCTGGTTCGCTGGCCCTGACACTAGCAGTCAGCTATGGGTCGCTGACCACTGCAGCTCATTCGCTGCTCAGCGTTTGATTCCCAAATTTGTGACTTATTTACTATTATGTCCTCATAGATAGACATTGAAATGGTTTGGTAATTTAGCAAGAATGGCTCCAAACGTACCTTAAAGCAGACAGCAAGGCTTCAGAACAAAGGCAGATTGACAGTTTAAAAGAATCACTACAGAGACATAGATTAAAAATAACAGCAAAAATGAAATATTTAAATAAGCAGAAACCTCAAAAGGTGAACACTCTAATGTGGCAGAGAGAACAGTATACAAATAAATTGCTTCAGAAACTACCACTGCAGTAATGCACAAGGTGCTTTGAAGCAGGCTTCCTGTAAGAAATCAGCTGTAGTAGTGGCTCTATGCTTCATTTGAAGCATAAATGAAACAAGCATTTTTTTAGAATTTGACATTAAAAAGTTAAGTTTATCAGTTCATTGATCACACATGCTCTAAGAATCATTTTCAACATATATAGTACAACAACTAATGTCATACTACAAGAGATCTTAAACTTCAATAGTCTGAGAAGCCCTTCTCTAATTGTTATGTTTATTCTTGGTCGCAAGCAATGGTGGACCCAATTTTAGAAACCATTATAGTACTAGGTTTGTTGATAATTTAATGTAGTACTAGGTTTATTGATTTTTAATGTAGTACTAGGTTTGTTGATAATTTAATGTATTACTAGGTTTTTGTTGATAATTTAATGTAGTACTAGGTTTTTGTTGATAATTGAATGTAGTACTAGGTTTGTTGATAATTTAATGTAGTGCTAGGTTTTTGTTGATAATTTAATGTAGTACTAGGTTTTTGTTGATAATTTAATGTAGTACTATGTTTACTGATAATTTAATGTAGTACTATGTGTTTGTTGATAATTTAATGTAGTACTAGGTTTACTGATGATTTAATGTAGTACCAGGTTTTTGTTGATAATTTAATATAGTGCTAGGTTTACTGATAATTTAATGTAGTACTAGGTTTTTGTAGATAATTTTATGTAGTACTAGGTTTACTGATAATTTATTGTAGTACTAGGTTTTTGTAGATAATTTAATGCAGTACTAGGTTTACTGATAATTTAATGTAGTACTAGGTTTTTGTTGATAATTTAATGCAGTACTAGGTTTACTGATAATTTAATGTAGTACTAGGTTTTTGTTGATAATTTAATGTAGTACTAGGTTTACTGATAATTTATTGTAGTGCCAGGTTTTTGTTGATAATTTAATGTAGTACTAGGGTTACTGATAATTTAATGTAGTGCCAGGTTTTTGTTGATAATTTAATGTAGTACTAGGTTTACTGATAATTTAATGTAGTACTAGGTTTTTGTTGTTAATTTTATATATCACTAGGTTTGTTGATAATTTAATTACTAGGTTGGTTAATAATTTAACGTACTACCAGGTTTGTTTATAATTGTTTCTGGCTCCTTGTGTGTCAACAACACATGTATTTTCATTATTGGTCGATTTACGTATGTTTTCATCATAACAATGATCTTGAATTATCTTCTATATGATAACTTTAAAAGAAGGCATTCTTTGGTATTTTAGCCAATCATTGCATTTGTCTACTGTGTTGTTGTTTAATGCTCACAATAAGTAAGTTGACTTTTTTGTGCGTCCTGAAAAGGGCTTTAAGTGGCGTGTTGCAGTAGCTTTCCTAACATCTCGTGCGTGCAGCGATCCTCCAGGTTGGTGCGCTATGTTTAGCTTCATCTGCGTAATGCTCACTACTATGGGAATCACGTGGTCCATGTCTCGTCAGCCAGACTGCTTTGAAAACAGCCTGTTTGCAGGAACGCTACATGGAAGCGAGACAGTGGTCTTGGTCTGTATATTGTGTCTGGCTCTGGCACATCATCCTGGTCAGCATATTGTGTCTGACGAGACTAGCGTCTCAGTTCCCCATTTGTCAACTAATATTTGTCTTTTTATAAAAATGTGGCGTATTTACTAATATTGATAATCATATAATATCATTGTGTATTTTAGATGTCCATTGCTTATTTGGTGGCATTGTTACTAATCTTTCATCTGTAGCGAGTAGAAAAAGAAAAAGAGGAACATCACTTGCAGCAGCCGTAACAGCGGCAGCACTGACACGATCAGCAACACTTAACATGGCAACAGAAAGGAGAGCAACAGTTGTAGATAATGAAGCAGGCCCACACAAACTAGCTCTTACAAGATTAGCATCACCAAGAAGATCACAATCTGCTGCAAAGACTGCTCCAATTAAAACGACAAGAGCAGTTAATGTCACAAGAAAAGAATTTAGAAAGGCCGCAACATTATCTACAGTGGCAGCAGTTAAGAGTAAAAGGACACAGTATGTTGCTGAGGCAGCAGTGGCAACCGTAGCTACAGGTGCTTCTACTTGCGTACCTTCAGCGAATGCAGGTTAGTTCTCTTGTGGGTTATATATTTCTTGCTTGATCAATTGTAATTCTGCACCGTAACAGCTTTATAAAGAAAATAGAGACGAGGATTTTTTTTTTTTTTGCGTTCGCCTTATTTCTCTAATCCCCAAAGGCGGTGTGCGTTGCACTGCGTTTTTATTCGGCCCAGTGCATCCGACTTCAGCATGCATTTTATATAAGGGTCTGATTCCTCCTGCATTTTCTAAGGGTTTGCTTCCCCGGGGTAACGGCCTGTGCTGTGATGGGGATCGAACCCAGCACCTTCTGGTTGTGAGCCGTGTCACTTAACCACTAGGCCACGCCGTCCCCTTATAAATAAATGATTTGGAGCTAGCAACTTCATAAAGTAAAACAAATTGCTGTATGGCCAATTCCTATCTAGGTCATATAATAATGGAAGAAGATAATTGTGAAAGAAGAAATCAGAAAGAGAATAGGTATGGCCAAGATGGTATTCAACAACATACAACATATTGGAGGCTGCGTGGCCTAGGGGTGAAACTCGCTCGGTTTTCACAATTCCAACGTTCCGGGTTCGATTCTCACTTGGGATCAAGATGCTGAGTAGCACATTAGCTACAGTGGTTAGTGACCCATAGCTGACTGCTGGCGTCAAGGCCAGCGAACCATAGCTGCCAAGACCCTTCTACACCTCCACGCGGTGATCCTGGATAATAGGCTGCAGCAGGGCAGACTGGCTAAGGAGAAGGGATCGAAGAGGGAATGCTAACCCGGTACTAAAAAAATGCTTGCTGAAGTCGGATGTGTTGGATCGAAAGGTGCAAATATCGCAGCCAAGCTGTAAACTACGACACAACGCATTCCGTTCTCTGGACTACATTCTGCTACTTAAGCCCTTTCAGGGTTTGGTAGAGAGAGATTGAGAACAAACGAAGAAGAAGAAGATTCCCACTTGTGTCCAGTTTGGCAGACACTGGGTTTTTTTCTCGGGCGAATGCTCCTTCACGTACGGAAAGTAATGGCAACCTACCGTACTGCACACTTGCCAAGAAACTTATAACAGCCAAATAGGTGGCGGTTGTAAGAAGCTACGTTCTGTAAAAGGACATGCGACTTACTTTACAACACATATACTGACATCCAAACAGATAAATCATCAGTTGAAAATGAGAATTGTCAGGTATTATGTATACTTGTTACTACTTTATGGTGCAGAAACATGGAAACCGAATAACAAGTTGAAAAAGAGCATCAAAGCTATCTAAATCTGGGTACATAGAATAATAGGGTCACATTTCTTGAAAAGATAAGAAAACAAATGTGGAGGTATTGAAAACAGGGGTGAAAAGAAGGCTAAGATATTTTGGCCAAATAAGAAGACATATCACTTGTTGAAGACTAATACTAGACAATAGAGTGGAAGCCAGTTGTTAAAGCGGCAGACAGCATTATATATATATATATATATATATATATATATAGGGGGGGGGGATTGTAGTTTTGAATAACATGAGGAGAGATGGACTGGGAAAAGCCTGTCAGATTGCACGATTACTGTAAAAGATAAGAGCTCACTGGAGATCCATAACAGCCAACTTTCGATGTGGAGATGGCACTTGAACTGAACTAACTTCGGCAATGTCCCTATACTTAGCGAGGAGTGAAATTTAGACACGATGAAGAGTACCTGTGCTGCCTGAGTAGTTTCCATATGCGAACGAGACGAGAGTAGTACCACTTTCACAATTAGAGCATATCATAAAATGTGACTAACAGTGTAGTTTAACCCCTCTAGGGTAGAAGATTATTCAACACGTAAGTAGCACATCCTGTCATTTCCACAGGCCAAAAAGAATGCTCAGAGTGCAGCCGCTATCTAAGTTTTAAAATAAGCTCAAGAAACAATACCTTTATACGATACAAGTAATCAGTATCATCATTGACCTTGTTACCCCAGATGGCAGAGTATAGGTACAGCACTTCATTTGGTTTATCATAACCAGCTTTTAGGAAATCCTGAATCCATCTGTTTGCAGTGGTTTTGGTAGCAATGGTTTTTATATGGTGAGGGTGCCAGCTCCATTCACAACATTTTCTAGTCACCTGTCTCGATCTTTCTTGAAGGAAACTAATATAGAAATAGAAGAGTGACTAACATGTTCCTTGTGATCAGAAAAAGATGCCATGAATTTGTTTGATTTCTTCTTGATCACAGCAAGTACATTAACAGCTGTGGAGAAAGTAGCCATTGATCTTGGTGATGGTAACAAGACATCAGGTGATAGCAAGAACAGCACAAATAGTAGCAACTCTGGCAGTAGTAAGGAGGTCAGTGGTAGCAGCTCATCATACAGTGGTGAGGATGGTAGCGACATCAACATGTCAAGTCACAGTGAGGACGGTGAAGGATGCAGTGTGTTGAAGGATAGCAAGAAAGGTGAAAACGATGTTGATGACAACTGCAGCAGATTGAGAATAGGATCTCAGTTACCATTGGATAGTGATAGTATTGAGCCAATGAAAGAACACCCTGAACCATAATGGTGAATTAACCAAGGGTGACAACAAGAGTAAGTATTGCCCAGTCATGATGTATACTCTGAACATTTATGATGATTATACTAGTAACACTAGTCTTTCAGAGTAGAACCTGGGTTGACACGAGTAGGACCACTGTAATCTTCTGAGCTTGTTGTTAAAGAGCTATGCATGAAGCTAACAACTTCAGAATATGAAAACATTGTTACCGGTACTGAAACCGTTGCATTTGCTCAGATACAGGCTTCCCGTAAAGAGCCAGTGGTAAGGGTGGCTCCATGCTTTACCTGGGGGGGGGGGGGGTTGCGAGGTCTGGGCTGGATGTCCTGCTCGTTAAAGGAAAGTGAAGTGTCTGATATAGCCCTTCCTTTCCAGGTGTAGAGATCGTCGCTGGATTCACTGTTCTGCTTGCCAGAAGGGGTTTTCCATGCCAATGGTCTCTCCTACATTATTGTATACCCAGCAGCACCTTCATAAGGTGCCCCCTGTTTCTTATACAACCTGCTGTGCGGCACGACTGATTGCCCAGCGATATAACTGGGTGAGCAGATCTTTGTTGGGAGTCAATCTAAGAGAAGGTAAACCCGGGTAGACGAAGCTTGTTAGCCTGTTCAGGCAGTTCATCTATGAGAGGAGAAACTCTGAGTTTAAACCCACAAGTCCCAGGGAGTGCTGGCTGGTCTTGTGATGATGAGAGTATCATTGGATGCCTTGAGTAACTAGCATCTGCGGGCAACAACTCTACTGCCTTGTGGAAACCTTGAGAGAGAGGGCTATGGGAGTAAACCCAAACAGAAAATCCGGAGTGGAAGCACCTAAGGTGGATGGTTTCTTCTTCTTCTTCTTCGTACGCTGTCAGACGTCAACCTGTATTTTTTCGAAAAAAGCAGCGGTCATCCTGAGGCTGTCGACACTGCCATAGAGATTGTCTAGTGTTGCCACTGGTGATGGCCACATGTGCTTTCTCTGATCCTCGTATGTTGGGCAGTTTTGCAGCAAATGTTCAGCGGTCATTTTCCCGGTACCCCACGTGCATTCGTCAGTGCCACTATCTTCAATTTATTGAATAGGTGGTACCTCAGTCTATTGAATAGGTGGTACCTCAGTCTTTTGTGGCCTGTGCGGAGTCTGAAGACCACGACCTGCTCTCTTCTGTTCAACTGGTAATAAGCATCGTTTTTTGTGTAGCCAGTATGTTTTGTTTCCCATTTGGTCATGTATCTGGCTCTAATAAGCCTTTTGGACTCTTCGTAGATCACACTAGGATCTGGTTGTGGTAGTCTTGCACCTTCTTTTGCCAGTCTGTCTGCCTCCTCGTTGCCTTGGATGTTACAGTGGGATGGAACCCACTGTACCACTACTCTTTTTGGTGCGGACTGCTGGCATAGTTGACAGAGTACTGCTCTTAAATCATTAAGTTCAGTATTTTTCTAGCTTGTTAGTGCTGTGGCTACGGCCAGGGCATCTGTAAACAGGACTATATGGCTTTCATTTCTTTTGCCTGTCACCATTTCTTCTACTGCAGCCCTCAGTGCCTCTGCCTCCGCTCTGAAATTGCTTGAGTATTTTTCAGTTGCCACTGACAGTGTTATTTTTTTACCATTTGGTAGGCTCAGGAATACCCCTGCCCCTCCGTTCTGTGTTGTGTTTGTTACAGAACTGTCAGTGTATGCATGGGTCCAGTCCATGCTTGGGTAGTTTTTCGTTATGTACCTCAGGGTTATGTCTCTTCTTTTTTTTACAATCTGGCTGTTTTTGTTTACAATACCTGGTATATTTTCTACCACCTCCGGAAGTATATGCTGCCTCCAGGTAGGTTTGCGTACAATAGGGATGGGCTTTGGTGTTGTTAATGTGATCATAGGGTCTTCGCTCATCTTTGCTTTGGCTATTTCTGCAAAGTTTCTCCGCTTTAGTTTCCCATTTCCAAATCTATTTAGTCTCTAATGCATTGGATGGTCTGTCAGTCTTCTGAGTTTCTCTGATTGCTGCTGGGCTCTGCAGTCTCTTCTGTCGGTTATGGATTGCAGATTTGTAATCTTTTTAAGTTCTACAATTGGTGTTGACTTCATGCCTCCTGTTATAACTCTCATGGCTTGTTTTGGAGTTTGCTAATTTTATCAAAGTTCGCCTTTGCTGCTGTTGTCCATGCCGCAATGCCATACTCGAGAACTGGTCTCACTCTTCCAGTGTACAGTTTCTTTAGTATACTTTCGTCTGCTCCCCAGCTTGTGCCAGCAAGTTTCCTCATGATTGCCATTCTTTCTCTGTCTCTCATTCGATTTCTCTCAATCTGACTTTTTCATGTCATGCACCGATCAAATGTAACTACCAGGTAGTTTGGGTTGTCGTTTGGCCGCAGATATTTGCCGTTAAGACTTATTTTGGTGTTTTGGGGTTTGTTTGAAAGCGATAATATCGTACATGTTGTTTTTTCCTCATTTATTTTGACCAGCTATGAGTTCGCCCACTCCTCCAACCGATTACTTGCTATGGTGAGATTTTTTTCAGAGGTCCACATAGCCAGATCGTCTGCGAACATGGAGCTGTGCACTCTTCTTGGTTTATTCTCTGTGATGTTGTTTATATACACCAGGAAAAGTGTGGGTGACAGTACTTCCCCTTGGGGTACTCCCTGCTCAAGTGTCACCTTTTTGCTCATCTGCCCTTGTACTTGAACTCTGGCTGTTCTGTTTTTGAGGTAATGGCTGATCCATCTGTACATTTTCCCACAAACTTCACTACTTCGTAGCTTAACATTAAGTCCCTCTTTCTAGACCTTGTCAAATGCCTTCTCTAAATCCACCCAAACTGCTACTGTGTGTTTTTTCTCCTGGTAAGCATGCTCTATTTCCTGGGCTATGAGAGTGATCTGGTCCTCAGTGGATCTGTGCTGTGGAATTAGTATGTGTTTTTCTTCCAGATGCCACATCAGTCTGGTGTTTATCATACGCTCCATCAGTTTTCCTACACAGCTCAGCAGACTGATATGCCTGTATCCATTTGGATCTGCTCTATCTTTTTCTTTCTTTGGTACTGGTATAATTACAGCATCTTTCCATGCCTGAGGTACAATTCCCCTTTTCCAGCTTTGGTTCAGGACTGATAGTAACTTCCTCTTTGCTGTTTGGCCCAACCCCATCAGCATTTCGTTTGTTACGCCATCTTTTCCGGGCGATTTCTGTTTCTTTAGAGTTCTCATGGCCTCTTCCATTTCATTCATTGTTAGTTTTGCTATCATGTGCTCCTCTGGTGCCATATTGATGTAGTCGTGGCTCTTTTGTTCTTCATTAATGTCTGCATGCCTGTCTGTAGGGACATCAATGTGGTTTGCTCTGGCATAATGTTTTATAAATGTTCTTGCAGCTTTTTTTCCAGTGAGCATGTTGTTGCCCTGCTTGATGGTAATTTGTTTGTTTGATGGAGTTTCATCATTCATGGCTCTGACTAACTTTCATAGTTTGTTCCCTTCTTTATCTAAATTGAGGCTTTCTGATTTCTTTTTCCAACTGTCTCTTGTTATTTGGTTTAGTGTTCTTTTGTATTTCGCTGTGGTGGCTTTGAGGGCGATATTTGCCTCCATAGATTGTTCTCTTTCTGCCATGTTCCTAGCATTTGAGACTTCGTCTTCCGCTTTCTGCAATTCATCATTCCAATAGGGCTTATAGTTTTTCCTTGCCTCTCTTGGGATGATTTCGGTGGCTGCTTGCATTATTGCTTTGCTTAGGCTTTCCACCATGGGTTTCATATTGTTATTCCGTGTGTTGATGGTTTCACACAGCCCATCTGTCAGGATTGCAAATCTGTCCCAGTCGGCTCGTTTATAGTTCCAACGTGGGAGCGGTTTTATTTCCTGTGGGCCTACTTCCATATCAACTTCTAGCCTGATTGGTCTGTGGTCGCTACCTGCCAATTGGTTTAGCACCTGGTGGTCTATTTTGTGGTAAATATCCACCATGAAAAAGGCCAAGTCTGGAGTAGAGGTGGTATGCCATGTTTTAGAATAGAAGCTAGGGCTGTCCTCCGGCCTATTGATAAGATAGAGATTTGTATCTATCTCCCAGTCTTCCACTTCATCGCCTCTGTTGTCTGTGTCCGAAAATTCCCATCTCTCCGAGTGGCTATTGAAGTCTCCAACTACTAGGCAGCTGGAGTCCTTGATGTCCATACTCGAGAGCGACAGGTCTTTGTTTGGTGGGCCGTACAGGTTGAAGATGTGGATCTTTGTTTCTTATGTCATTATGTCGACTCCTACAATTTCTGCTTGTCCAGTGTGATTGACAGCTACCGCGCTACTCCGTATGCAGTTACGTGTCAGTATCAGAACCCCTCCTTTGTGACATTCTCTATCCAGACGGAAGGTCTGGTATCCTCTGATTGAGAATTTGTGGTTGTTGTTGAGGTGCTTTTCTTGGATACATGCCACGTCAATCTTACCTTCATGCAGGTGATGTGTTAGGGAAAGCTTTTTGTTAATGACTCCCTCCGCATTCCACTGTAGTATTCTGAGGGTCTTGTGTTTTTGGTCAATAGTTTTTTCCCCATCATCTTGTGCCCTGATTCCACAGCACATGGGTGGGTGACCACCAGTAGCATTGGGTGGGCCCCTTCGAGGCGTGAGGCCCGGCACTCTCGCTGCCTGGCCGGACTCCACAGGATGAGCGCCACACTTTTTTCTGTTTGGTTGTACTGTCATCATACAGCGATATACGTTGCATTTTCGTTAAGCCTGTGGCTCCGATTTCAACATGTGTTTCTGTAGGGATGCCCTCCTTAGCCTTTGGCTGTACCCAGCCTATCTGCAAGGCAGCAGTTGTTTGTGGTCAGAGTTGTCTCTCTTAGGGAAGTTGTCTTGCAGGACTATCGAGTCTTCACCACTCGTGTCTATAGGGTGTGGTGATGATATGATACGATATGATATGATGTACTAGTTTGTACTATCCCCGAAGAGAGGCAGTCCAGTGTGTCTGTGTCCCAGGATCGTCACGTCCTGCCAGAAATGTAGCATATGCATGTGAGTGGGGTATCTCTTTGCTCCCTTTATTTTCTCGGCTTCTCTGCAGTGATGGTACGCTAGCATTCCCCGTCACCTGGGAGGTTGTCACAATAGGGCAGAGGTGCAATGTCCGCTGGCCTGCATCTCTTCTGCGTCCATTGAGATGACTGATATACGACAGAGGTAAAGAGCGAGGCAGGAGTGCATTTAACCAGGGGACAAGCCTGGTCATGGCACGGAGATGTAGTTCGCCTGGTGTGCGGACATACCTCATGATCAAGGATTGAGTCTCAACAGTTCGCAGTGAGGTGGCTGCTCTACTGCTTACGACACCCCGACCGAGAACTAAGTCTTCTACTAGTGGTTTCACACCTCAACGCCGTATGGGATGAATATCGAGCAGCTCCCCGCCCGCTTTGATCGGTGCGACGGCAGAGACCTCTTTCTGAGGCTCGACCGGGTCGGGCTGCGACACGAGCCCCAGGTCCCAACCATATCGTTGCCTCCCGTCGCAGTGGTGCTAAGGTTTGGGGCGGGATTCCAGCTTAGAGGCGTTCGGCCGTAATCCCTCAGATGGTAGCCTCGCACTATTAGATTATCAGCCAGGCACGTGGACCAAGTGTCTGAGATTCCTCTCGGATTGAGCAGGATTACCGTAGCAACACCCTGTCATTAGTAGGGTAAAACTGACCTGTCTTCCAAGGGTCTGATACCAGCACCCGTTCACTATTAGACCCAACAATTTTAAGAGAGAGCTATTTGTCAATCAATGATCAAGAGTCTGAAACCCAACGAAAATGCTCTCAGCCTGTCAGTCGTTTCACTGTTGGCGTGTTGAGTCAATTTAGCCGCAGGCTCCACTCCTGCTGGTGCCCTTCCGTCAATTCCTTTAACGAACACTGGATGCGAGCCGATCGAGCCACCGAGAGACTAGCCCCAGATTTCCGAGAGTCTAATTCCACCACACGTTCCCTATTAGACCCAACGGAAATTCTCTCAGCCTGTCAATCATTTCAGTGGATGGTTTCAAAATTGCAAACTCATTTCGACAGCTCCTGCAGCTGAGCTGGTGCAAAATTGTCATGCTTTGCATTACACCAGTGACACCGAGAGGGAGATCCTGCAGTTTGGGTAGCCCAGGGTTTCCAAATTCCCACCCAGGCTTGTGCCCCGAGAGGCTATTAGCAGGGCGCCACGCGCATGATCTACAAAGACGCCTATGAATGCTTTACCTGGAGCAAAAAGATGAGTCACAATCATCGCACTACAGTATTGCAACAAACATTAAAAGAGTAGAGAAGTGGATGCCTGAGCCATTACTCAGTAGACACAAGTTTGAACTTTATTTATTTTCTAGATAAAAAGACGAGAATACTGTAGATTTTTTTAATGTAAAGAATTAAATGTTATAATGAAATGTACACATTTTTTTAAAAGGCAGTGTTACGACACATCCCCAGAAAAACAGCACTGTGTATCTTAAATCAAACGAAAATGACGGCAAGAAAAGCACCAGGTCACATCACCTCAGAAAAGTCCCTAACGCTATCCCCTGACAGCAGATTCTCTTACTGTTATCTTTTTCTACAATTTGGTGACTGCAGGCACAAGCAAAAGGATAAATTCTCTTATGCAATCTTTATTCCTCAGCTTTACAAATTCTCTTCCACCAACACCAGCAACCAAAATAAAGGCTGTAATGTCAGTCAATCAGTCATTGTTCTTGACTCTCCTGAGCGTAAAGATCAGTGCACACACACTTTTGTTAGAACTGGTTCAATGTTTGTGTATCCATATCAAACTCTTCAGGAGGTGCAAATATCGCAGTCAAGCTGTAAACTACGACACAACACATTCCGTTCTCTGGACTACATTCTGCTACTTAAGCCCTTTCAGGGTTTGGTAGCGGGAGATTGAGAACGAACGAAGCCAAGCCAAGCCAAACTCTTCAGGTAGAGTGATTGGCCAATCTTCATCCTGCCTTATGTCTTCCATGATTGAGATTCATACACACTCTCTTATAAAAGTGCAGACCACCACTTCCTAGGAGTCTTGCCAGTACAATTCTGAATTATTTTTAGTTCACATTTAATCAGTATTTTTTTTTCATTCTTACGACTCCATGGTCATATTTGCATCGTTATCATGTCCCGAATAGATGGCTTGGCTTCGTTCGTTCTCAATCTCCCGCTACCAAGCCCTGAAAGGGCTTAAGTAACATAATGTAGTCCAGAGAACAGAATGCGTTGTGTCGTAGTTTACAGCTTGACTGTGATATTTGCACCTTTCGGTCCAACACATCCGACTTCAGCAAGCATTTTTTGAGTACCGGGCTAGCATTCCTTCTTTGATCCCTTCTCCTTAGCTAGTCTGCCCTGCTGCAGCCTGTTATCCAGGATCACCACGTAGAAGTGTAGAAGGGTCTTGGCAGCTTTGGTTCGCTGGCCCTGACGCTAGCAGTCAGCTATGGGTCGCTGACAACTACAGCTCATGCGCTGCTCAGCATCTTGATCCCGTCCCGAATAGATGATGCTGATCAGCTTGGTTGAACCTGTCATTAGCTCGTAAGATCAACAATCACACGCCTGCCAACCACATCAAGATATAGCACACCAGATGGAAAGGCAATGATGAACGATTTTTTTAGTAAATCATTGGATTGCTTGGTCAAAACAACTATAGTGCTAACCGTTCTGCAATGATTAATCTTTATTTTAAAAACTTATATGAACATTACATTTTGATGAAAACAGTTCTATGACCTTTCTACTTATGATGCTGATTCACCCAGCTGTGATAAGAGTATTTTTAGCAGCAGTTTCATACCTACAATCTTGAATGATCATCCTGTTAGCTTCACGCACAGCTATCTCTAGTCACATCTAATGGCCTGCTTGGAAAGATACAATTGGTCTATTCGTTTCAACTCAAGTGATTTTCATCAGGCAGAGCTTACATTTTGAGAAGACTTACTTCATTTCCAAAAGTGGGATCAAGACGCTGAGCAGCGCATGAGCTGCAGTGGTCAGCAACCCATAGCTGACTGCTAGCGTCAGGGCCAGCAAACCAGAGCTGCCAAGACCCTTCTACACCTCCTAGCGGTGATCATGGATAACAGGCTGCAACAGAGTAGACTTACTAAGGAGAAGGGATCGAAGAGGGAATGCTAACCCGGTACTCAAAAAATGCTTGCTGAAGTCGGATGTGTTGGACCGAAAGGTCTGTAAACTATGACACAACGCATTCCGTTCTCTGGACTACATTCTGCTACTTAGGCCCATGCCAGAGTTTGGTAGCGGGAGATTGAGAACGAACGAAGCCAAGCCATTTCCAAAAGTAACCAACTGATTTTCAGTTCAGGTGCCATCTAGACATTGAAAGTTGGCTGTAGTGGATCTCCAATGTCCTCTGTCTCTTGCCCTGATGGTATCATCTGCCAGTATTTTTCATGCCCATCTCTTAATGCCATCCTCCCACTTATTGTGTTGTTTATCTCTGGTACATTTACTCTTACATTTCCTTCCAATATTGTTTTCAGCAAGGCATTCTTTCATTTTTTGTGACCAAAATATCTGGCAGATTCTGATTTAATTCATTTCTCTTTGCACTCTTAATTTGTCCAAGACTTCCATTATTTGTTTTGTCTTTCAAGGAGGTTTGCTCCGTTCTTCTATACATTCATTTTTCAAAAGCATAAATTCTCTTCTTCAATCGTTTGTTCGTTGTCCAAGTTTTGACGCAGTACAGTAAAGAAAAGTGTACATAACACCTGATCAGTCTCATTTTGAATTTGTGAGCGACTTGTTTGAATGTCAATAACTTAACAACCTAATGTCATTATACTAGTTTAGAAGGCTCTGCAGAGTCTGAATACAACCAGTTCCGTCCACTCAACTTGATCTAAAAATAACTATGTGCATATATTTTTGAATGCATTAACTGACTCTGCCAGATCTTACATTGGCATTTTGCTTTTAATACAGGTTACTGAGCTTTCATATTTTATATTGTTGCTATATCTTGTCTTGTTACCCTCTCACAGCCCTCTGAGAGTTCACAAGAGCATTGCATGCTTCAACTTAAGATTTACTGAGCACACCAAAGCTCATCACAGCATACCAACTAATGTATCATTATGTGCTATTTAGAAGATAATAAACATATCATTACAAACTCTCATAAAGTTAATGACATCAGAATTTTGCTTGTTTGTTTCTTAGTAAGTGATAGAGGTGAGAACACGTGCTTCATTATTTGAGAGTAACCCTATATATAAGCTACAGTAGAACTCACGAGCACAGATTTACAAACATCATTCAACTATGACAACAGTCTCTCTGAGTGCCCAACAATGATGTTAGAAAAATGATTTTCTTCCGATGCCATTCTTCTTCTGCATTCTTTCTAAATCTCCCACTACCAAGCCCTGAACAGGGCTTTGCAAGTAGTATGATGTAGTCCGGAGAACGGAATGCGTTGTGTCGCTAGTTTACAACTTGACTGCGATATTTGCACATTTTGGTCCGACATATCCGTGGCTTCAGCAGGTCCAAGGTCAGATAAATGGAACACTTCTATTGAACAAAGCATTAACTCACACACTGCAAAAACCACTCACAGCAACATGGAATTAGGAGATTAATGTTATGGACCATCCCACACATTCTCTTAACATTTGCATGTGCCTGTTTTCAATATCTTTGATCCATAAAATAGCATTTTACTTTTATATTTGTATATGTTGCACTTGCAGCAACAGAAATGTGTTCCTGTGGCCACAGCTAAGAAATCAAATGAGAATATATAAAACAAAAGCACTAATATAAATATATTTTCTTTTTTGTGTGTATTTGTCTTGTTTCCTAAGGGAAGTGTGTTGCACTGTGTTTTAATTTAACTTATTTATACTGGTTTAGAAGGTTCTGCATAGTCTGTATACAATGAGTTCCTTCTACTCAGCTTGTTCGAAAATTAACTATGTGCATCCAATATATTTTTTAAACTCATGAACTGATCATGCCCCCAACTATTTCTTGTAGCAATGCACTCCAAGCATTCACCACTTCTTTACTAAAAAAATATTTCCTAATATCTAATCTGGATTTTTCTTTAATTTGTAGTTGTGCTGTCTTGCTCTTGTAGCCTGCTGTACTTTTAAAAACTTGTTATAGTCTAATTTATCTTTTCCCTTGATTATCTTATAAACCTGTATTAAATCACCTTGAATTCTTCTCTTTTTAGACACATAGGTCAGTTTTTCTAAGTCCTTCCTCATAACAATAATTCCGTAATATCACTATCAGTTTTGTATTACATCATTCAGCTGTTAGAAACTGAATCACCGCTCGCTAATCAACTCTGGATGGATTCTGTATCACACCCGCCATGTTTTCAACGGTCTGCTGAGGAAACTATGAGATAATGAAATTTTGCAAACTTGATGGTTGGTATGTGCTGTTTACACCAGAAGTGATATCATGCGCATCGTACGTATGTTCACTTGTTGCAGTTTGGTCCTGTTTCATTTGAACACGCCTTGTATATACCCTGGGAGGAACAGCCAGACCTCCTACCAGGCACATCACCTGGGTGGTGAATAGCTGAATGGCCTCTATATTTAGACAGTGGACGATTGTCATCACAAAATTATCCTCCTTGGAGATTTCAGTGCTGCAGTTGGAAATGATCATTATAGATGGGATGAAGAGATTTGGAGATATGGTGAAGGTATTTAAAGTGACAATGAAAAGCAATGCCTGAGATTCTGCAGCACACAAAACCTAGTTGTTGCTGAATGCCCACAATGAATTACTTTACTCGTCTGTGTGCCCTGAAAAGTGTGTTAAGTGGCGGGTAGAAGTAAGTGACTAAGTAAGATACATTTATTTTGTATTATCAGTCCATGTCATAGATAGTTTAATTATGTCTTAAGATCTTTAGAACTTCATTTTAGCTCAGTTGGTTAATACTAATTCAATTAACTTTGAAGAAAGAAAAAGCATTTGGTATTATATGGTGCTGAGGCACTTGCTTGGCTTAGCTTCGTTCGTTCTCAATCTCCCGCTACCAAACCCTAAAAGGGCTTAAGTAGCAGAATGTAGTCCAGAGAATGGAATGCGTTGTGTCGTAGTTTACAGCTTGGCTGCGATATTTGCACCTTTCGATCCAACACATCCGACTTCAGCAATCATTTTTTTAGTACCGGGTTAACATTCCCTCTTCGATCCCTTCTCCTTTGCCAGTCTGCTCTGTTGCGGCCTGTTATCCAGGATCACCGCGTGGAGGTGTAGAAGGGTCTTGGCAGTTCTGGTTCGCTGCTGGCCCTGATGCTAGCAGTCAGCTATGGGTCGCTGACCGCTGCAGCTCATGCGCTAGGCACTTGCTTGACGGTAAGGCACACACCGGACCCTGGAAAGGGTTAATAAAGCATATATTTACATGTGAGCAGGGGGGGGGGGGGGAAAGGGGAATATCCACTGAGAATGATTTATAGAGCTGAGGAAATAAAGGCTGCTTGTCCCTGCAGACCCAATGCAATATTTTTATTTTACCGCTTACTATGCTATACTAAGGTTTAGAACCTGTGTCTTTGTTCAGAGTACTTTGCTCAGAACTACTTGACCACCTGTGTTGCGTAGCATATAAAAGCATATCATTCGTTTAAAATAAAGTGTCCACAAAGCATTTCTACATTCCAAGTGTTTTATTCAAAAATCCAATACAACTCGTGCTCATTAACATGTTGATGAGGGTCAACAGCTTGAAGAACAAGAGATGACAAAAAAACATTTCTAGAACATATCACTTTATTCAGACTTCATTCAACAGGAATTATTCCTCGCATAGCACTATTTAATTCTATAAACAAACAATGCAATATGTATAAGACCAGTGGTAGCCTTAAGAAATGCAAAGCTGGAATAAACTTGTGAGGTTCATCTTATTTAAATTTATATACATTTGACAGTGACTGGGCCCATAGTAGCACGAGGCCCTGAGGAGAAGTTTAGGTCATTTATACATTTAAAACTCACACTGCATTGACAACCCTGTCCACTACTAATGAGTTATGTAGCACCATCATTGCTCCACCTGACACACACATGGCCTTTAAAAAAAAATAAAACCACATGTAACTGAAGCATGATGGAAGTTGGAAAATAGCAAGTCAAGCTGATGTCGAGCACTACATGGTATAGATACACTATAAGCAATAAATCAGTTCTGTAATGAATTGTGTTTCCTTCAACAAATTTATAGCCCTGCAAAATAAAGCAAGATGCCACACATCACAGGAAAAGTGGTTTTCACAATGCAAAGAAGGCCATTCATATATGGGCAACCCTGCTAATCAACATCTCACTGTTGACACTTTTACCAATCATTTTCAATTATAAGCATACCCTATCCATTTAGACAGCGTTCCCTACTTGACGAACCTATTTCATCATGTTTTGATGACCGACTGCAGTTTTTCCCAACTGATGCCATCTTAATTTGTTCAGTCGGTTTATATAAATTTATTTGCTGTGTGTTTATTTTATTTGTGCTTATAATGTTGTTAATGACACAATGTGTAGTGATCCAAACTAAAAGTATCAGTAAGCTTCTCAATTTGCCAGATTAGTGAGCAAGATATGTCCATGACATAGGCCGCAAGCTAGGCGTACCTCACTCAACAATGAATGAAATTGTTAAGAATAAACTACATCAATGCACACAGAAATTATTTGTTAATTAATAGAACAGTCTAACTCCTGATATGGAAAACCTTTAAATCTGTGGATTCAAGACTAAATCAGTAAAAATATTCCTTTAAACCAAGGAATTGTCCAGTCCAAAGCCTGTTTAATACAATGAAGGCTGAAAGAGGAGAGACATCCGCAGAAGTAAAATATTAGGAAGGTTTGATAAATTTGAGACCAGTGAATCTAAATCCACTAATTTACACAATATATTATGGAAAAAGCAGCTAGAGCAGAAATATATCATATATAAATAATGCATTATTTGAGTTTCACAAGTAATATATATAGTGGGTTAAATATATTTTTCATTTGCCAACATGTATTTGCGAACTAAATAAAGGCTAAGCTTTACTATTCTACCATTTTCACTTATTGGCGGAACTCTGGCCCTCTAACCTGTCCGAAAAGTAAATTATGCCTATATTAATTAATGAAACTTGCTCACTCATTTCTGGTTAGAGTAAAGTTGAACTTCATCTTCTTTATTAGCAGAAATAAATGAGACAAAGTTAGTCTAAAATATTGGCCTTAGTAAAATCAACTAATTTTAAGTTTATTCTTAATCTGTGGTGAAACTTAGATTAACTGATTTTGATCATTTGTGGAACTGTTATGGTTAACATTGGGAAAGTGTTATGACATTGAGAGAGGTTGGAGAGGGCATTTTATTTGTTACAACCCCACTTACTGTAGACGACTTAACTAATCACTTTGCATACATGTCAAAGGTCTGCTGAGTGTTAGGTATCCCTTTGTATTTAGAAGACAGCTATAGAAACAAAAACCTCACATATGATACAGGAATAAATGAATGAATAACTTGTTTTCCCAGGAAGAAAAAAAACATTTCAAGACAAGGAAATTTTCATTCTGCAGAACACATTGGTTTGTGACCTACAACCAAAACTGAAGGAAATGACTAGAAGAAAGCCACTTTATTGTTAGGACCTTGCCAAAATTGTTTTTATTGTTCTCGTTGCCTGCAGCTTGGAAAAGTAGCCCTGTCTAAAACCAGTGACCGTGGCATATTTCAAAAGCTGTTCTGCTGAACAACTTTAGTATACTTTGCTATAACATTATTGTCTCAATATTCCATTTAGATTGTGGGAAGATCGAGTCCAGTGTTCATCCTCCAATGGTTTCTTGTTTGGGTCATCTTCTTTAACTCTGTCCATTAAAACCAGCTGACTTGGTTTCCTCTTTCACTGTTCTTTGCCATGTATTCTTTCCCAATCTTCTCTTCCCCTCTGGGTTACAATCCCACATATCATTAGTTATATTGTTAGATTTATTTCTTAGGTTGGTGTTCTATTCATGTTGCTTTCTCTCCTTAACCTCCAAACGTATTGGTTGTTACTGTGTTTTATTCCATAAACCTCTGTTTGTTAATACATCTGGCGGTTATCTCAAATTAAGTGTACAACCAGATTATTATAATTACGTATATCATTTGCCTTCTCATTGGGGATGTCATGTCCATTCCTCTGCTTTGTTCTAGCCTCAGAGACAGTCTCTGACTTTTTTGTTGAGCATCAGTAGTGAATACTGCCTTGGACATGGCTGCCTAAATCCTTCAAGTGTGATTGGTTGCTCATTGTTTGTTCAGCCAATATACTTCCCGGCCTGCTCTTTTAGTAAAGCCAGATAATGTTTTTTGTTCTTAACTTTGGTAAAGGGAATATGGTATCACTTTCTCATAAGCTTGTTTGCTATTTTTTTTTAAACAACATAAAACATTGTTATAACACAACAAGATGTTTTACTCTGTCATCTCCTTGTTGACACAAACCTCACAAGCTCTTAGATGGCAACACTTCATTTCAAGTACATTCACTTGCATTCAAAGACATAACATATTTTAACCTACATTTTTTTCAGTGAAGCAGCATCAACTTATCAGATTTTAATTTATCAAATGTTTGCTGGCAAAATAACAACCCAATAAAACACAGCGTCATTGTGATAAAGCAACAGATCCTTGTCTGTCATCTTCTTTCTTGATATTACCCACACAATTTATTATATAAGCACACAAATTAAGGTACATGGATAAACTAAATTGAAACCTAGTTTACAGTATACTTCTTACTTATAAACTATGAAGAGCCAAGTTACAACATAAACAACATCGCAGTAAGTACAGAGATCCCAGAAATCAAAAGAAAAGACCAATACAGTGACCACGAGCTGAAAACTTTGGCATAAGTGAAGATTGAGGAGAAATATAATACCAAGTACATTCGTGTACACAGCTGATGGGGTTGGCTGGAATGGCAAATTAGGCATATACATAAGACACAAAAGTGGAAATATAACAGAAGAGGCTTTCCCAACAGGGAAATCATCCACAAACCTCGGAGCAGAATCTATGGCCCTCCTGCGAGCATTAAGAATACTTGAGACAGAAAAGCAACCACCAACAAAAAGTTTTCCAAGACTGCAGATTTAAAATAGAGGCAATACAAAAAACAAACAATGAACTGATGTTTATCAGAAATGAGATCAGAACTAGCAAAGCTCCAGAGATCCTCAACAATGGTGCTACAATGACTACCCTCCCACTGTGGAATCACAGGAAATGAGAGAGCTGGTGCACTGGCAAAAGATGGCAACAAAAAGGCACAATTTAATCAAGTACCATACAGAGATCAAGAACATCATCAGAAATCAGTATATATACCAATGAAGAGAAGACAGAAATATAAGCAGTACACCAGACCCAATTCACCAACTCAAAAGAAACAAACTACCTTATTTCGTCTAAGAACTGGTCACTGCAGACTACTAGAACATCTATACCGACTAAAGATCTCACACACCGATGAATGCCCATGTGGAACACAAGACCAGAATCCTAAACACATTCTACAGGACTGCCCACTCTATAGGGAAATGAAATACTGGACCTGGTCAGAAGGTGCGGAGCTGAGACAAAAGCTGTGGGGCAGCCGCTCCGACCTGGTGAAGACTACAGACTTCATCATGGCAACGGACCTGCAGATATAACATGACCAAAAGATCTTGAACGCAAAGAAAAAACGGTATACTTAGAAATTAGAAAGACACTCTACTACTGTACAAAGATGTTTATATTAGTTAATACTTTTATACAAACTTAATTTTAGACAGCTTTGACCAATCGAAGATCAATTATTCCATAATGGCTAAGAAATTTGATTTCTAAAAAACATTAATTTGAAAATGTTATATATTAGTAATCAATATCAAACTAAATCTGATTGTATCAAATATTTACCCCATAAGTAGCACATTAATTAATCATTGATAATTATTTTTCCTATAGCAAATGCACTTCATTATATTTCAGATTTATCTATTCACTAAATCTTGTAAATCTCAACATATGTAATGAAAGAATTATTGTGACAATAGTTGCTTTAAAAGTTTATACAATTTTCATAGCTGACATGTAAAAGGCAGTAAACTATATAAAGTTGTCAGTTTGTATGTCTTTCTCATAGCAAAGAGGATAAAAGTGAATATTGATGGTCAAATAGATATCTTTCAACAGTGAAAAAGAGAAAAGCTGTGAAGAGGACTTGAATCTATAGAAAAGATAGGGTGTGTGTCATGTCCTTCTCCACCTCCACAACAGGGCAGACTGGCTAAGGAGAATGGATCGAAGAGTGAAGGCTAACCCGCTAACCAAAAATGGCATGCTGAAGTCGGATGTGTCAGATCAATGTGTGCAAATATCGCAGTAAAGCTGTGAACTACGGCGCAACGCATTCCATTCTCCGGACTACATCCTGCTACTTGCAAAGTCCTTTACAGAGGCTGGAAGCAGGAGTTTGAGAACAAATAACGAAGAAGAAAAAGTCATGTCCTTGAATAAAAATAGTATCATTCTTCTTGTAAATATACTAAAATCTCTTGGCAGAAGTCAAGTCAAGTAATCCGCCTGGGCAACCAGGGACCATTATGCTGACCGCCCATGACCACTGTTGATGTTCCAAGCAGCATGCAGGGCAGATGAGATGGAGGCAATGTAGCCCAGTCAAGTGTTGTGCATGTGGCCCCAGGAAAAACTCCATGAGGGATGCAGTCTTTTGCCACCCCTGATTTCCAGGGACAGATGTAGAAGTTGTTGAGCCAGGATGTTCAGAGAGAGAGACGGGCAACATGGCCAAAGAATTAAGAGAAAGAGCTCTCTTTACAGAGTCTGGTCCCAGGAGAGGGTCTCCCTGGAAACCGAGCTTGGACTATATAAATCTTATATCATCCTCTTGTACGGCTACAAGGCCTGGATGGCCTTACAGGTAGATCAGAAGTGGCGTGACATTTTCTACATGCGCAATCAATGTTGTATCCTTGGAGTTCGCTGGCAAGACCTAGTCACTAACATAGAGGTCTTTAGACAGACCCAACTCAAAAGCATTTCCTCAATGTTGTTATCAGCGCCACCTCTCTTCCTTTTCTTGACACAATGTCAACTACAAAATTATGTATGCTGTGAAGCAGAACTGAAGGAAGCATTCTGTGAGAAATCTGATGTGAAAAGAAATGATGAAGTCCTCAGGTTAACCTGAAATAATTCATTACATTAGGATGCATGAAACAGGTGGCAGAGTGACTATGAATGTGACAATTTTGCAAGTGTATAGCAATCATTTAGCTTTAATGATATTTTCTGTTTATGAAATGGACCAGTGGCGTCTGTTGTCCCAGGAGCTCTCCTCTCCCTCAAATTCTCAACTTTTCATAAATTAACCTCCATCATAATACTTACTGCTTAGCAGTCCAAATTATCTAGATGCACAAGCTCACAAAACAACAGTTAAAGTCTGAAACTTGTGCCACCGTTTGTCAACCCTTATGTTGCGTATTGTCGTGTAGCCACAATGTTTTAATTTTTTTTTAAAGACTATAACTATATTGGGACACCCGTGGCATAAGCAGCTTTCATTTTTTTTTAAAAGTTCTCAATAATCTGTCTACATTAAAGTGTTTTGGTGAATTTTTACAAATGTGGCTGTCCTCGCAATGGAATTTAGCCTTCAAGTGTCGAAAGATGCCGCTACCATTTGATCAGGCAATAATCATGCATCTGAATTTGATTTGGATATTAAAATAAATTTCAATTTAGACTCATGACAGTGCAATAGTGAAATGCGAAAGTGGTAATATTTAGATAAAATACACAAAATTTGAAATGTGAGACAAATAAAAAAATTATTTTGTTAAGTGTTCATTTCATTTAATTATTCATACTAATATATATATATTTATTACAAATACTTCTAATTATAATTTAAGCACAACTAGTTTAGCAATAGAGAATTTTATTTGGAAAAAAACTATTTTACCCACAGAGTTGCTGCTCTTGCCTCGCATGTTTATGACATGAAATTGAGTAAATTAGGCAGGACTGTAAATGGTTAAGCTAACTGATCTTTCAAAATGCTAGCAAATCTAGCCAACTTCATGTAAAAGCACATCAGCCACTCTCACTTATTTAAAACGGTACAGTTTGTACTCCATCCCTTTACCAAGGAATACCTCAAATCATCACGTATCGTAATCATCATTTCCATTCGTAGTTGTGGCTGCTGACCACGAGTAGGAAAGGTTCATAGGCTGAGGCTGCGGTTGCTGTACGTGTAGTTGTGTGTGAAACTGCTTATCATCTGGCACCTGATGATGTGACACTGGGTTCTGGTGCACATGCTGTTGGTGCTGGTGTTGAGGGGAAGGGGAAGGCATCATAACAGGGTAGGAGTTGAGGAAGTGAGGTGGAGTGGCGTAGTTGGTCATTCCATGAGATGGGCTGGGTACGAACGGAGGGTAGGGTGGTGCACTATAAGGGGGTAAGTTCGAGCCTGTGTACTGCTGCAAGTATGATGGTTGTTGGACACTTGCTACTGCCTGACTGTTTAAAGGTTGAGACATTCTGGAGAATCAATCAAAGGTCAAAGTTTATACAATGGGGAAAACAGACAGAAATTCGGTGTAAATGTCCACACCGCTACCTTTCAGATTAATTGAATATGGAAATATAATTTGTGTAATGGTAATCTCGTCATAGCAATATAGAATAGTAGCCATTTTTAGTATGACTGACTATAGATTGATGCACCGTTGCAGTGGTAACTCTCTATTGATTTTCTGGTTTTCCTTTTCCTTGCGCCATTCTCTGTTTACTTCTATGGTTACTTACTTACTTAGTCGCTCCTCTTCTACCTTGAGGTGTAGAGGTTTCTATGGTTACAAGAGTTTCTTTTTGACCAGTCTGAGGTAGCTCATCATGGCAGACAATTGTTGTTGATGAATGTCCACAATGAGTAGGATTACTCTTTTGTGTGCCCTATAAAGCAAATTAAGTGGTGGGTTGTCGCAGCTTTACACTCATCCCGAGCGTGCTGACGAAGGTGGACAGGGGTCCTCCAAGCTATGCTTGGCTTCATCTGCTTGTCGCTTACTACTATGGGGATCATGTTGATCCCTCACTTTATTAGCCAGGCCATCATGAAAACAGCCTATTTCCATGTAGGGCTGCGAGGAAGCCAAGGTGAGGATCTTGTCCAGTATATTTTGCCTGAACCTGACTAACATGTCTGATCAGTATATTTTGCCTGACCCGGTGTTAGTCTTCCTTCCCCATACCAGACAATGCATGAATTGTTGTGGTCTGTCTCAGTTTCCTTTTTCATTTCCTAACTGTTCCTGTATCCAGTTATAGTTGGTTGGACTGAAGCTTGACATATACTGGTCTCATTATTATGACAGACACTAACTGCTACGCCATTCACAATTGTATTATGCAGATTTAAAATGAAACCAAGTCTTTAATGATATACAACAGCAGATACATTAATTAAATATACATCTGTTACTGCTGGCACATGCTTGTATTACCAGAGCCTGAAAAGGGAGCAAAAATAGTAGTGTTGTAACCTGCCAAGCAGTCTAGCAGAGTTGGGCATAGGGTTGGCTATTCTTCCTTGTTTAAGCACTAATCCACAAGGAAATCTCAACACCCCATGGAAGAAGTGGAGAAACTAAGTTTGTACTTCTGGCAATCAGAATGTGAGCTTGCATTTACTCATCACCTACCACGGGACATAAAGGACTGCTTGTTCTTTTTATTTCATTCCCAACCTCTCGTGCAACACCAAGAAACCTGTAACGGAACCCCTATAACATAACCATTGGAGACTTGTAACAGAAACCAAGAAAACATGTAACGGAACCCCAGAAAACATGTAACAGAAGCTCTGATAGGGAACCCCAGAAGACATGTAACAGAAGCTCTGGAGATATGTAATGGAACCCCAGAAGACATGTAACAAAAGCTCTAGAGATCTGGAACAGAACCCCTGCAGGTCTGTAATGGAAACCCAATAACGGAAGCACTAGAGACTTGCAATGCAACCCCTGGAGATCTTAACAGAACCCCAGCTGAGAAACACTAATGTAAAGCAAATTACTACAAAAATAACCAATGCAAGAGCACAATAATGCTTTAGCACTGAACATTTTTGTTTTGGGGCTTTCTTTTAAACAAAATTCTAATAACCAACTCACCGTGACTGCAAATTTAGAGGACTGTCCAAGTCTATTTTTGATCCTGTAAATAAGAGGGGAAACAGATGAAACTATAAACATAGAAGCACTGTATAAAATACATAAGCTTTAAAAAAACCGTGCAATTCATTAGTGATGGATAATGCAAGAACAATGAAACACGGTGGTGGTAATGCAAGAGCAATGAAACAAGAACACAAAATTAAATTTGATAAAATTACAGGGAACTGAAAGGGGTGCAAAGAATAGTAATGATGTAACCTGCCAGGAATGTTGTAAGAGGCAACTGGGGAGGATTGAGCATGGGGCCATCTACCCCATTCTGTAAAAACTTTAAGCAAAAACCAACAGGTTGACACTTGATAATTTGGCTTGTATTTGTTAAAGATCCATGTCCCGCAAGGAGCAGAAAAGGTCATGATTTATTGGAGTGGGCTTTTGAGCAAAGGTACCAGACAACAATCAGTGATCTTAGTTCTTAGTTGACTTGTACTTATACAGGGGCAGATGCCCCTGTGCAGGTCCCAGCTCTGGTATGAGCTGGATGTAGCTGAGAGAAGGGTTTCCTGCTTAGTGGGCTAGGCTCGAGCAACTTAATACTCTGCTGCATTGGGACAAGTGCTTACAGAGGGTGGTTAACCGATGTGTGAGTCCATCTTAATAGACTCAAACACTAGAGCAAAGTAGACCCGCAGCCTGTTAGGCACCATATATGCTGCTCTAAACAAGCCACCTAACCCAGGCCGGTGTTATGCCACGTCACACAATCGCCTCTTACGACATGCTCTCTGTGAGGCAGTAGTGCTATTCTTGTCCTTGTCATAAACAAAGACCCTGGCAGACCACTCGGATAATTGATCAGCTGAAATATATTTTCCTGCACAGGGCATGATCAAAAATAACTATTGAATAAGAAATTTATAATACATATTTGTCAGGTGTCAACATTCATTTTGAAATTGCAGTGAGTGTTAGAATTTTTCAAAATTCTTTGCAGTCCGAAACTTCCCACTAACCACTTATATTGGTTGTCACACATCAACAAGATCTCACAATGGGAAGGAAGACTAACGTCTGGTCAAGCACAACATATTGATAAAAACCCTCACCTCAGCTTCCTCGCAGCCCTCCCTGAAAAAGGCTGTTTTCCACCTTTATCAACAACCTTGGTATGTGAGGAAAGCTACTGCAACCCGCCACTTGACGTCCTTTTCAGGGTGCACAAAAGAGTAAACCTACTCATTGTGGGCATTCGAAACAAGCCCATAGATCTCACAATTTAGCAACACTTGATTTTAAAATGGATGTATTGTTTAGGTACATCTTGCTGTTTATTGAAATTATTAAAAAATCTATCAACATTTTATTTGTGGCACATTTTGAAATCTGTGGTTTTTAAGATCATGAAAGCTTCATTTCAAGAGTCACTGAGACTTAGTATTTGATCAGGATAGTGATTATACATAATCGGCTGAACATACTGCTCGATTTGATTGTAAAGAGTTTAACTTCCGTCGTGTCCACTTTAAAAACAAGGGCGATTTTGAAATTTGTTTTCAACGGATTCTTCAATCTGGTAGATCTGTTTAGTTTGTTTATTTACATATTTTTTATTTTTCTTCGTACGCTGTCGGGCGTCAACTTGAATTTGTTTGAAGAAAGCAGCGGTCATTCTGAGGTTGTCAACACTGTCATAGAGCTTGTCTAGTGTTCGCACTGGTGATGGCCACTTGTGCTCTGGTCCTCGTATGTCAGGCAATTTTGCAGCAGATGTTCAGGGGTGATTTTCCCTGTACCACAGGTGCAATCATCAGTGGCACCTATCTTCAGTTTATTGAATAGATGGTACCTTAGTCTGTTGTGGAGTCTGAAGACCACCACCTGCTCTCTTCTGTTCAACTGGTAATAAGCATCATTTTTTGTGTGTGGCCAGTATGCTGTTTCCCATTTGTCCATGTATCTGGCCCTAATAAATCTTTTGGACTCTTCATAGGTCACACTAGCGTCTGGTTGTGATAACCTTTCACCTTCTTTTGCCAGTCTGTCTGCCACCTTGTTGTCTTGAATCTTAGTGGGATGGAACCCACTGTACCACGACTCTTTTGGGTGCTGGCATAGTTGACAGAGTAAAAAAAAAAGGACTGATCTTAAATCCTTCAGTTCTGTATTTTTCTGGCTTTTTAGCGCTATAACCACAGGCAGGGTACCTGTGAAAAAAATATGGCTCTCGCTTTCTCCTGTCAGCATTGCTTCTACTGCGGCCTTCAATGCCTCTGAAATTGCTTAAGAATTTTCCAGTTGCCACTGACAGTGTTATTTTTCTACCATTTGTTAGGCTCAGGAATACCCCTCCCCCTCCATTTTCTGTTGCATTTGTTGCAGAACCATCAGTGTATGCATGGGTCCCGTCAGTGCTTGGGTAGTTTTTCTCTATGTACTTCAGGGTTATGTCTCTTCTTTCCTTTTTCAATCTGGCTGTTCTTGTATCCGATACCTGGTATATTTGCTATAACCTCTAGAAAGATCTGCTGCTTCCAAATGGGTTTGCGTACAGTTGGAATGGGCTTTGGTGTTGATATGGCGTTCATAAGGTCTTCTCTCATCTTTGTTTTGACTATTTCTACAAAGATTCTCCGCTTTAGTCTACCTTTTCCAAATCCATTTAGTCTCTGGTGCATTGGATGGTCTGTCAGTCTTCTCTATTTACATATAATTGCTATTTGTGAATGTCCACAATGAGTAGGTTACTCTTTTGTGCGCCCTGAAAAAGACATTAAGTGGCGAGTTGCAGTAGCTTTCCTGACATCTCGGTGAAGGTGGACCAGGGTCCTCTAGGCGGTTGTGCTATGCTTGGCTTCATCTGCGTATCACTCACTACTACAGGGTTCACGTCGATCCCTCACCTTGTTAGGCTGCCATGAAAACAGCCTGTTTCCAGGGATGGCTACTAAGAAGCTGAAGTGAGGGTCTTGGCTAGTATGGTTAATGAAACTCAGACAAATACAGAAATTGCACAAGAGAAATCATGAGAAAGATTAGGCAAGATAGGAAACAGCACATAATAGAAACATGTAACAAAATAGAGGAACTCCAGGGGCAGGGGAAGGAACGCGAAGTATTCAAGGAGATTAGATATCTGACTGGAGAATTCCGGTCATCTCTACAGGCAATAAATGACAGAAATGGAGCAACTATGACAGAAAGCAAAGACATTCTAGAAAGATGGGTGGAATACTGCGGAGAGATTTACGCGGGGACAACACAAAAAAATGAAGACATGCTAACAAACAATGAAGAGGAAGAACCACAACCCACATTGAGCGAAGTCCGAGCAGCGAATAAGGCGCTGAAAAAAGGCAAACCCCAGGCTGCGATGATATACCCGATTAACTGATACAAGCAGGAGGAGAAGCAAGCATCTGCATATACCATGCAGTCTGTAATAAGATCTGCCACAACGCAGAATGGACCAAAGCATGGAAACGATCTGTGTACATCCCCATACCAAAGAAAGGGAATCTAAAGTTCTGTACACACTATCGCCTTGATAAACCACAACAGCACGATCATATTGTGTATCATTATGAAAAGAATAGAAAGAAAGCTGAACTATGAAATAAACGAAACACAAGCATGGTTCAGGCCAGGAAGAGGCACGACAGACCATATCTTCAACATGGAAACATCATCGAGAAAAGCAGAGAATTCAATATCGACCTTTATATCTGTTTTATAGACTACACCAAAGCCTTTGACTGCGTAAAACATCAGCAAATCTGGAACATTATGAAAGATATGGGCTTCCCAACACATCTGGTTCAACTAATAGAAACCCTCTACAGGGGGCAGCAATCAGCCACCAGAATATATGGTGAAACCTCAGATTGGTTTGAGAAACACAAGGGGGTCAGACAGGGCTGCATTCTTTCACCATACCTTTTCCAACATATATGCAGAAAACATTTTCAGGAATGTAAAGGCAGATCAGATTTCTACAGACTTTGATCCTTTCACAATAGGAGGAAAGGAGATACTCGAAATACGATATGCCGACGACACAGTTTTTCTCTCGAATAGCGCCAAGGGCCTAGAACAAATAATTACATCCGTCCAAAAACATAGTGAAGCCCAGAATCTCTACCTGAATACAAAGAAAACAAGGATAATGACAACTGATCAGACAAAACTCCAACCTAAAATCGAGATAGCTGGCGAAGAGATTGAAAATGTTGTACATTTAGAATATCTGGGATCAATACTGAACAACAATGGAGGCTGTACAAAAGAATTAAGAAGACAACTGACTATGGCAATGCAGAAGTTAAGGAGTATGCAGAGCTTATGGCATAATACAAACAACTAAAGATCCTAAGAACATGCATTTTCGTCTGTGGCAACCTATGGATGTGAAATATGGACGATTACAAAACATATAAGAGCGAAGATCTGTGCTTTTGAAACACGGTGCTGAAAATCCTGTGAACAAAGAAAGAAACAAACAAATCCATCTGGCAAGACCTGAATGTAGAGGAGAATTGGCTCATATATGACGTAATGACCCAAAAACTGAGGTTATTTGGACACGTCAAACAACACAACAGACTGGAGAGAGCGGTTATGGAAGGAATGGTCACTGGAAAGAGAAGCAGGGGTTGACTGAGAAGACGATGGATTCAGGACATCAAGGAGACGCTGGATTTTACCTCAGGGCAGTCCGGAAGACTGGCGAAAGATAGTTTCTTACAGTTAGGCTGTCATGAGAGCGATGTTCTCCAAAGGACATGTTACATCATGATGATGATGACTAACATGTCTGATCAGTATATTTTGCCTGACCAGACATTAGTCTTCCTCCCCATTTACATATAATAATTACATTTATAGTGATAACTCACAGATATGGCCATCTTGTAAACATCGATAATCCGTTTTTGGGGGAATTTTTTTTTTTAAAATAAAGGAATGCCGAAAGAGGGTGAGTTTATATAGTTGTGCTTTTTTTCAACAATATTTTCTTCATATTCTTGTATCTCAGAAACTAACACACACACAACAAAAACAATAGCACCAAGTTCTTGATTAATTGATGTCTCTACACACAACTAAATCATATCCATAAACAAACAAATAAAAAGGCTACGGGCTCTCAAAGTCAACAACCATAGTAAAATGTGACATGCTGAAAAAAATAATGTGGCAACGTAAAGGTTAATTAGATGTTGAATCCTGCAGAAGACGAAAAGGTGCAAATATCGCAGTCAAGCTGTATACTAGTGACACAATGCATTCCGTTCTCCGGACTACATCCTGCTACTTTCAAAGCCCTGTTTAGCTTGGTAGGGGGAGATTGAGAACGAATGCAGAAGAAGATTTTGAATACTAGCCAGATTTAAACTTGACAGTAAAACTGACAAAAGTGAAAGCAGTATTGAGACAGATGAATACAAATTTAGTGTCGTTTTCCTCCTCCCCCAATTCATGAAATGTTACGGCATCCACCATCCACTCTTTTTTTTGCCTATTATAATGCTCTAAAAGATATTTCGATCCTCAACAAATGCATACATAAGCTGTAGAACTGTTTCCGCGATATCATCAAGTCTCACCACACATCATATCATGGTAGCAGATAATATTATATTCTTTTAGCACCACTACTGTTTGAAGACAAATTTAACAATTAACTTCCCTAGGTGAAGTGAAAAACATTGGTGCGATAGATTGGCCAAAGATGAAAGATATGTTCCAATGTTTTGATGAGAATATGTCAAAGCAAAAATTAGTTGAACGAGATAAAATTTTCACATTTTTGTGTGTTTATTCGGATGTAAAATGTGGGTATCCATGGCACAGTGTTGTTTCTTAATATTTTTGTTTTCTTCCTTTTTCTTTACATGATGATGTTGCTAGCCCCAAGCACAATTCTCTTTGGTCATCTTTTACGACATGTCTGCCAAGTGACAGTGGGTCTATTCTTTTCAACTCGAGTGTCAATGTATTACATTACAAAACTATATCCTTTTATTGTGGATATTTCATATAACAAGTAATTTCATTATATCTGTATACTTAATAATAATGTTAACTCAAATTGGTTTCATGTTAATGAATCTCTGTGTGCTAGAAAAAAAACTATCTTTCTTAAACATAATTTTTGTTGTATTTGTCTTGGGCACTAAGACAAAAATCTAAATTTGAGTGATGGTAAAATGATAGATGAGTAGGTACAAATTGTATAATAGTGTGTCTGGGTGCCCTTTTTTGTATTTGTTTGGGATGAGTAATAGAAACACATTTTTATTATACTGTTGTCTTCATGAATCTATCAAAACTGATAGGTGGGCAGGTGACATCAATCTCTGTTGTTTGGATTTGTAAACAGATGTACACATTAATATGATGCTAGCTTTAACAGAGAATCTTTATTGGCATTGTATATATATGTAGAAACTCAGTATGAATTATAGTTTATTGAATATTGTAATGGCCGAACCTATCTATCTTTTAACTTATCTTGGCGAGGTTGGCTTGTATATTATTGTTATTACGGATCCAGCAACATCCAGGCTCTCGCTCTTCAGCCCAATGCCATTTAATGGTAACTGCATGTGTTTATCGGTTGTTGTCTAGAGCCATACAAAGTGTTCCATTTATCTGACATTGGAGGAAAAAGACCCATTATTGTTTAAATTGTCTATTTTTATAAACCCCTTCCAACTGGTCAGGCAACTTTATAAAGAAGAGATCGTGTGTCATTTGGTCAACCACTATCCAATCACCATTGCTCATTCATTTACGCTAGCCAATAACTTGATGCAAACTGATATATAAGCCAACACTAAGCAAGTGAATGAATCTTGTGGGTTTCTCAGCATACCTGGTAGTGCTGAAGATGTTGATGGAGCAGATGAGGCTGCAGCCTCTATGACCGATCCTTCTTCATCTGTTTCAGTATCTTCATCATCCTCATCATCATCTTCTTCTTCCTGAAACAGGACCAAACATGAGTTACTAGACAAAAATGACATTCTAAATGGCTAGATGCCACCTCTACTAACCAGCAAGCATCCTGGTAGTCTCCCTGCCCTGAAATTCTAACACATTTTATTTACTCTCAATTGATGCAGAATCAAGATGCTGAGCAGTGCATGAGCTGCAGCGGTCAGCGACCCAAAGCTGAATGTAGCATCAGGACCCTTCTACACATCCACACAGTGATCCCGAATAAGAGGCTGCAACAGAACAGACTGGCTAAGGAGAAGGGATCGGAGAGGGAAGGCTAACCCGGTACCAAAAAAAATATCTGCTGAAGTCAGACCGAAAGGTACAAATATCGCAATCAAGCTGTAAACTATGACACACCGCCTTTCGCTCTATGGACAAGATTCTGCTAGTTGCAAAGCCTTTTTCAGGGCTTGGTGACGGGAGTTTCAGAATGAACGACAAAGAAGAAGATGATACCAAGACCTCTTGATTTTTGCTGTTTCTTAAAAAGATAATATATTGTTCCAAATACTATCATAAATGGCAGTAGAAAAGTTATCAATTCAGATTAAATGCTCTCAAGGCATATGCAATATATATTTCTGACAGTAAAGTCCAGCTCCTGGTCACCTTTCGGCAGCACTGTTCCTACTAACAGCAGAAGCGGCGAAGTTTGAGTTACTGGTGTCCTAAAACTAGACTGCTCACAATAGATGAAGGCCATTAAGCCACAGGTGGTAATTCATCTAGGAGAAGGAAAACTGACTTCGCACCATATGCTGCCTACATGGTAGTCTGGTGACAGCCAAAGGTCTAACAGCTAACCAAATAAAATATCTTGCTGAAAGCGGATGTGCTAAGCAGAAAAGTGCTGATATCACAGCCCAACTGTAAAATATAGTACAGTATATGTTTTGCTCTAAATTTGCCAAAAATATTTTTTTGTTAAATGAGAGATAGCAAACATAGAAGCAAATAACTTAAAGCTAGAATGTTAACTATGATTATCTGTTTATACGTAGGTCAAGATAATCAAAGCCGTGGGTGCACTAAAGGAAGATCAAACGATAATAACATAAACAAGTATTGCTTACCTGAATAGAAAAAAACTAACTGAGCCACACCTGTTAGTAGTTAACTTATTTGTAGAACTTAGTTTACCATTCTCAAGAAACAAACAACCAAAATATAAGTACAAAAAAGATACCAGCGTTGAGCTGTGTTTCAGGATTCTCATTACCAATGTGACACTTGCACTTACTGAGGTATTTGATGAAGCTTTTGATGATTCTCCTTTATTTCTTCCTTCCTTTGTTTCCTTTGGTTTTCGTGGTCTGTTGATTAAATGTAATATTAGGTTACATAATTCCCTAGGTTTGGTTTCATATATATCTTTTCTGACCCAACAAGTGTCAAATATGTTATCAATTATTGTGGATTACTCTCAACACTAACTTCTCAAAACTAATTTGCACTACATTGCGTGGTACCTAATGTCATTTGGTAACGTGTAGTTTCAAAGCGACATTTGATGCGTCAGTCAGCTGCTTCCATTGAACTTTTAATAGTTAATAAATTCAGCACTCCTGGAACCTCAAAGTATTATTATTCTTCTTCGTCGTTCATGTTCAAACTCCCACTACCAAGCCCTGACAAGGACTTTGCAAGTAGCAGGATGTTGTCCAAAGAATGGAATGCGTTGTGTTGTAGTTGATGGCTTGACTATGATATTTGCCCATTTCTGCCCGACACATCCAACTTCAATAGGCATTTTTGGGTTAGCCTGCCCTCTTTGATCCCTTCTGCTTAGTCTGTCTGCTCTATTGCAGCCTGTTATCCAGGATCAACGTGTGGAGATGTAGAAGGGTCTTGACAGCTCAGGTTCGCTGGCTCTGACACTAACAATCAGCTTTGGATCGCTGACCACAGCTCATGCACTGCTCGAACCTAAAAATATAAACAGACCTTCTGGCATTGGAACGTTATTCACGGAACATTGAAATTAAAATGTTTTTCATAGCATCTTCAATGCTAGTGTTTGATTTATTTTCAAGATAAAATTTTAGACATTGATATGAGGCTTGGATTGAGAGGCTGGCGAGGGTATGTGAAGCAAACGATGGGTCCCAAAAGGAGGACATCCCGCTATTGTTTCAGCAGCCATCGACTCATAGTTTGTTGTTCGCAGGGCCAGTTACCCACAAATGACCAAGACCTCATTTCACCTCAAGTTGTGGTCCTGGAAACAGACTGCAACCATACAACCTGGCTAAGAGATCAGGGTTAAAAAATGCAGTGCTGAAATCGGATGTGTCAGGCTGAAAGGCGCAGATATCGCAGCATAAACTACGTCAGAATCATTCTTTTCAGGATAGAGGATATATATATATATATATATGAGATTCTACATCCTCCAACCTCCCCTGTTATATTCCTTCTCACTACATCCACCCTCCTTTCTCAAATTCTAAGAAACTCTACCTCCCACAACTTCCCCTGTTATATCCCCCAGCCCTTTTGTTCCTCAAATTCTAAGAAATTATACTTCCTTCTTTTTCATTTTCTCTTATAAATCTAAGAAATTCTCGAAATATAATTAACTGTCCTGACCTTCCTCGCCCCTTCTTGCCAGCTGACTCGCCGTCGTATGTAGCCATATCTCCATTATTATCCTCTGCTTGATGATCTGGTACACTAGCTACTAAGTCCCGCAAGAAGTCAAACTGCTTGTTTGTCTCTATGGTCTGTTTTCTGTGAATGTTGAGAATAAAGTGAGCATTTATTGATAGCAAATTGTTGTATAGTAATCTCTCTTATACCCATTTCACTTTACTTATAAATGTCAAAAAGTAGTTGTCAGAATTCTCAAGAACATAGCAAAGAATAAAGTTAGTCCAAGACACACTGACATCAGGATAAGTGTTGCAGACACTATTGTGTCAGGTTTCAGCTTTTATGAGACACAGTGACCAAGTCACTTCTTGATCACTAACTTTTCTAACCTTGATTGTCAAGTATCCATTTACAGCTGGGTGGACTAGAACATGACAATTAGGGTTTGTAGTGAGAGCAGATGCTCTTAACCTCTTTATCACTCGTACACACTAATAGCATGACGAAGATCATTAATTGACAAAATAAAGTATATGGCTTGGCTGCGTTCGTTCTCAATCTCCCGCTACCAAGCCCTGAGAGGGCTTAAGTAGTAGAATGTAGTCCATAGAACGAATGCGTTGTGTCGTAGTTTACAGCTTGACTGCGATATTTGCACCTTACAGTCAACACAAGCATTTTTTTAGTACCGGGTTAGCATTCCCTCTTCGATCCCTTCTCCTTAGCCAGTCTGCCCTGCTACAGCCTGTTATCCAGGATTACCACGTGCAGGTGTAGAAAGGTCTTGGCAGCTTTGGTTCACTGGCCCTGACGCTAGCAGTCAGCTATGAATCGCTGACCACTGCAGCTCATGCCAAAAATAAAGTATATAAAATGAATATTAAAAGAGGCAAAGGTAGCAGATGCTGCCGTCTGGAATTAAGCGCTAGTTGCTTCACTGTATGAGGTGATGACCTGTTCCTTTCTTTGCTGCCTTGCCATTCATAGCTTTAATAGCTGAGTAGATTTGGAATGTGTGAGAGAAGGACACAAGCCTGGTCAAATGGCTGTGTGAGATAAGCATCTTACAGCTATACCACTTGAATGCTCACTGCCTACCTAATTAGATAATAGTAACAGTTTTTCTGTTTTATATTATTTTACTTACATGTGAGATGTTGAGAGGGTTTTTGCATTTTTTGTGACTGTTGTCTTAGATGTTTCTGTGATTAATGACTCAATAAATAGCTCCAGTGCACGGGCTGAGTTTCAGTTAAGTAATAATAATAACTCTGGAAATTATGTACGATAAAAAATGTGGAGAATTATGAAAGAAAGCATGTAATATAAATCTGGACACATGACAGAATAAAGATGGGGCTGAAGATGACAGGAATGATTGAGCTGATAGCACCCAGCAACTCATAGCTGGCTACATCTATCAGGGTCAACGAATCAAGAGCTGACCAAGACCATATTTCGTCATGGAAACAGGCTGCACTAAAGTAATCTAAGAGAATATGGATCGCAGTGGGAAGGCAAACCCAGTACCCCAAAAAACCGGCTGAAACAAACCGGATGTATTAGGCCGAAAGGTGCAGATATTATAAGCTCGCTGGGGATCAAGACGCTGAGCAGCGCATGAGCTGCAGTGGTCATCGACCCATAGCTGACTGCTTGCGTCAGGGCCAGCGAACCAGAGCTGCCAAGATCCTTCTACACCTCCACGCGGTGATCCTGGATAACAGGCTGCAGCAGAGCAGACTGGCTAAGGAGAAGTGATCGAAGAGGGAATGCTAACCCGGTACCCAAAAAATGCTTGCTGAAGTCGGATGTGTTGGACCGAAAGGTGCAAATATTGCAGTCAATCTACGACATAACGCATCGCGTTCTCTGGACTACATTCTGCTACTTAAGCCCTATCAGGGTTTGGTAGCGGGAGATTGAGAATGAACGCAGAAGAAAGGCTCGCTGTAAACTATGACAACGTCCTTTTTAGGACGAGCTCCAAAGAAGAAGAATACAAATGGCACAAGGAGAGTGTCTAGTCTAATCAGTTATTAATACTGGATTATAGTCCAGTTACTGGACACATCAATATCTGTTTAGGTAATGAAAATATTCTCTGGACTGCATTCTGCAACTTAAGCCCTTTCAGGGCTTGGTAGCAGGAGATTGAGAACAAACGAAGCCAAGCCACATATATATATATATATATATATATATATATATATATATATATATATATATATATATATATATATATATATATATATATATATATATATATATATATATATATAAATTGAAAATGGTACAGAGAAAGTGGATATGGATGGGATGCACCATTTCAAATGAGCTTGACTACACAACCAGACTTGTGCTGAATTGGAATCCAGAGAGAATGAGAAGAGTGAGGAGGCCAGAGAGCACCTGGCAAAGAGGAGACCATAGCAACTAAAGTCAAATCAGTGGAGCTAAGGCAGATGACGTAAAACAGAAACTGTTGGAGAGCATTCATTGCAACTCTATGCTCCAATGGGAGCCAGAAAGATTGGAATGTCATTAATATACATTTGGAAGTGGTCCTATAAACCACATACCCCCCCCCCCCCTTCTCCCCCTTTTCAGCAAGAGGCAATAAGCAGTTCTTTCGTTCGCTTTAAAATATTGTCTATATCTGCAATGTTGTCTCTTGTATAAACTTCACTTTAAAATATTGTCCGTATCTGCAAATGTTGTCTCTTGTATAAACTTCACTTTAAAATATTGTCTATATCTGCAATGTTGTCTCTTGTATAAACTTCACTTTAAAATATTGTCCGTATCTGCAATGTTGTCTCTTGTATAAACTTCACTTTAAAATATTGTCAGTATCTGCAATGTTGTCTCTTGTATAAACTTCACTTTAAAATATTGTCTATATCTGCAATGTTGTCTCTTGTATAAACTTCACTGTCTTTTGTAGTTCACATACAGGTCCATAAAGTTTCTCTTCCAGTCTTGTTTCTATGAGCCAGTGAGATTTTCTCTGTATATCATATTCGGGGCAGTTTTGTAGTATGTGCTCTGCTGTCTGGGGCGCCTGTCCGCATGTACACATGGCTGAGTTGCCAATCTTCCTTTTTGTGTACATGTGGCTGCGGAGTTGGTTGTGTCCTGTTCTAAGGCGCAACACAACAGTTTGCTCTTGTCTGTTCATGTTATGGTAATCGTCTGATGTTACTGTTGGTGGCTTTCTGATTGATTTGATCATCCTTATCTTCTGTTGGTTTGTAACTGGCACATCTGGTTGCTCGTATGCAGCACCCTCCTTTGCCAGTCGATCTGCTCTCTTGTTTCCTGGTACTCCACAATGAGAAGGTATCCACTGCATGACAATCTTGCGCTGGTTGCTCAGTTCAGACAGTAGAGCCTGTAGATCTGGCAGTTTCTCAAATTTAAGTGCTTGGAGTGCTGTAAGAAATACTACAGGTTGTGAACTGACTTTGGTGTTCAACAGCTTCTCAGTTGCCACCTTGATTGCCTGTATTTCTGCATCATACATATGACAGAATTTCTCAGTTGGTACTCTGACTGTATCCCTAATGTTGTTTGGGTATCTATGTACATTCCCGCTCCACCATTCTTTACTGCATTCTGTGCTGACCCATCTGTGCATACTCTGATCCAGAGGTCTTGTGGGTATTCTTCATCCAGGAAATTGAGGATCACTATCCTACGTTGCACACTGTTCTGTTCATGCTTGTCTAATATTCTTTTCACTTTTGTTTGAATGCATACTGATAGTCCGTGCTCCTCTCTCCAAGGTGTTTGTTCTGGCACAGACTTTAGGGGGATGTCAACTTCAGGTAGATCCATAATTTGCCTGCGAAGTCGTTTCGCCTGATGTATAAAACTACTTCTTTTCAGTCTTCCCATTGCTAAATTTTGAAATCTGTCTTTCATTGAATGGCTCGGCATGCAGAGGAACTTTTCTGCCTGTGTTAATACCTTTGTGTCTCTGCGTTCTCTTAGTGCTTGTATCCTTCCCATTTTCTCCATCACTATAGGTGTTGATTTCATTGCTCCTGTAATGACCCTAAGTGCCTGATTTTGCACCTTATCCACCTCTTTTAGGGTAGTGTTTGCTGCGGAGCACCACGCTGCTGACCCATATTCCAGATGTGGCTGTATACCTTGTTGGTAAACTTTAAGTATTTTTCCACTAGCTCCCCCTGTGGTTCCACTTAATTTTCTCAGGATGGCTAACTTCCTCCTGGCTTTTTTGACTGCCTTGTTGACGTGTCCCTCCAAGTCAACCTATCATCAAATGTAACTCCAAGATAGGTGGGTTGTTTATCTTCTTTGAGGTGTTCTCCATTTATCTTGATAACTTAGGTTGATAATACGTTCCATTGTTTTACATATGCAGCTTGTAAGGCTGATTGGTCTATAGCTGGATGCCATGGAACTGTCTTTCCCTGGTTTTGAGAGTGGTAACATGATTGCTTCTCTCCAGGTCTGTGGGACTGTACCTGATGTCCAACAAATGTTGAAGATCTGAAGCAGCTTTGTTTTTGCTGCTGTTCCCAAGTTCTTGATCATCTCATTGGACACTCTGTCTGTTCCTGGCAACTTTCTCATTTTCACAATAAGCAGTAATTAATTAATAGACAACAGGAACTGTAAGTTAGTTAGAAGTATGTATGTGGTAGTGAATAGCTACTCAGGCACCAAGGGGCATTCAACATTTATCCCAAAGAACAACGATCATCTGGAACCTGGTATATTAGTTCTTGAAATAGAAAGTGCTTTAAAGAACAGTCCTAGAAATAAGTCATACGGCATAGACAGCAGATAACTGATGCTATTCAAGATTGTGGGAAAAGAGTTCCAGATGACTGGCAGCAATCTACAACAGTGCCGGAATTTTAAAAAAAGCAATAAAAGAAACAGTGATACATACAGGGGTATATCGCTACTAAGTCATGATTGAATATTATATGCAAAAAAAAATAGGGAAAACATAATGCCTTTTGTAGAGCCTTAGTTTAGCACAACCCGATTTGCATTTCGCAAGTGTATGGGCTGCACTGATGTCTTATTCAGCTTAAGACAAACAAGGGGACAAATTGAATATGAGAAAGCATTTCAACATTACCTTTGTTGATCAAGAGAAAATCTTTAACTGACTAAATAGGATAAAGCTCTGGACAAAATTGGAGAACTACGTAATATTGCATGATGTGAAAGTGTTGTAGCATTTGAACAAATGTAATAAGAACACTTTCGGTGTCACAGATACTTTAGAAATAAAGACAAGAGTGTGACATGAATGTCTTTCACTATAACATTAGCCAACCATATTGCAACTCCAGCAACGAGGTAATTCACGTGGGATATAATTAGCAAAGCAATGTAATAGCAACTTAGCTTAGTCCCTCCTATTACAGGTGTAGATGCCTCTGATGTAAGCAACCAGCTATGAGTGTCACTGTCACCTGACAGCTAATTCACTGTGCTGCATCTTCACATTTACACACACATCCCCACCCCCTAATTTATAACATAATTTAAATCTTCTATGTTTGTCCTGTTACACTGTGTCTTAGTTCTCATGTTTGCGTCTTTGATCCACCAGATATGGTTTCAGTGTGCTATTTTTGGGACCGGGTTTGCCTTCCCTCTTTGGTCCTATTCTCTCAGCCTAACTGCATAGGTACAGTCTGTTTCCAGGGCCATCACTTGGAGGCAGAATATGGTTTTGGTCAATTCTGTTTCACTGATGACTTCAACAACAACAAAAACCCCAAAATTGCCTGCTGTCAGCTCCTTCCCTGCATCTTCTGTTCTCATTCTTCTTTCTCATTTCAATTAAAAATGTTACTGAAATTTGACAATAGCACTAAAATAGCTGTACTTTTATAATGCGTATTCATTCATAGAAGAATGCACAGCTTGAAAGGATACAAATGATCACTGGAACAGCAGCAGCTACTTTTCCCACCTCCTCATCAGTCTGCATAATTTTCTTGATTCTTGCCTAGATAAAAAAAAGGAATTCCACAAATTTATTAGAGCTAATTTTCAAATAGCCATGCTTAAAGTAGATTGAAATCACAATGTAAATAAATTCAAATGCTTGAGCTTGAATTGACAGCAAATATAGAGAAGAAATTAATTAAATGTGATTTATGTGATTAGATGCTTTGGCAAGGTGCAAGCTTTTTCCAAATGCCATCTGTGTAAGTAATGATCCCATTACGCCATGCAGCGCATAGAAAATATGGTGTGAGGCCCATATTATTTTCTATATATAACCAGCATCACACCAGCCACCTTTACTTCCCAGATTTTTCTGGTATCCAATTTCTGTGTCTGGGTCAACCACGGGGATTAGAAAAAAAATCCAGCACCAACTGGGGATTGTACCCTGATCGCCTGACTGGGAAGCCAGAGCACTAACCACTGTGCTACCGCAACCCCCATACCATTTTAATTGAAATTAACGTTTTTATACTGGTTTAGAAGACTCTGCAGAGTCTGTAAACAACCACTTTTTGTTACATTTCCATTCTCTAAAAGCTATGTACATCCTATCTATTCTTAAATGCATTAATTGTACCTGCCTCCACTACTTCCTGCGGCAATGCATTCCAAGCATTCACCACTCTCTTGACTAAAAATATGTTTCCTATCTAATCTGGACCTTTCTTTAGGTAATTTGTAGCTATGTCCTCTTGTTCTTGTAGGTAGTTGTATTTTGTAAAACTTGTTATAGTCTAATCTATCCGTTCCTTTGATTATCTTATGAACCGGTATTAAGTCACCTCGAATTCTTCTCTTTTCTAGACACTGTAGGCCAATTTTTCTGAGTCTTTCCTCGTAACTGTAATCCTGGATCCCACTATCAGTTTTATTGCTCTTTTTTGTATCCTTTCCAGCATGTTTATATCCCCACAGTACTCCAATCTAGGTCTAACTAAAGCTTTATACAGTTTGACTATCACTTTCTTGCTTCTATGTTTAATATTTCTTTTTATCATACCTAACATTGCATTTGCCTTTTTCACTGCTACCTGGACTTGCTCACTCACTTTACATGTACGATTGATTACCCCTTAGTCCTTTTCTATCATTCTAATATTGTTCTCTCCCATTCTGTAATTATGTTCCATATTTGATCTACCCATGTGTATGACTGTACATTTATCTACAATAAACTCAATTTGCCAGCTCGTAGACCATTCTCAAATTTTATCTAAATCCTACCTCAATATAGCCACGTCTGCTTTAGATGAGACACTACTGCATTGTGTCATAAGTGAATTTTGAAATCATGGATCCGATATCAATGTCCAAATTGTTTATATATATCAAGAACAAAATTGATCCAAAGACTGAGCCCTGTGGCATTCCACTCTTTACTTCACACCACTCAAGAGTTCTCCTTATTTATGCCCACTCTCTGCATTCTTCCAGTTAACCAAATTTCAATCCATTTGGCAACTTCCCCACCTATTTCATGTGATTTTAACTTTTTAAATAATCTTTAATGAGGTACTCTATCAAAGACCTTAGCAAAATCAAGATAAATAACATCCACTAATTCCCCTTTATCTATCATTTTAGCAACCTCCTCCATTAATTCTAAATATTTGTAAAACACTGTCTCCCTCTAGTAAACCTATGCTGACTATTTCTGATTAGATTAAACTTGTCTAAATGCATTACGTTTTATTTGATTATTGACTCTTACAATTTACAGACTATGCTAGTTAAACTCACTGGTCTATAATTTGCTGGGTCTGATTTTTTGCCCTTTTTGAACAATCCCTTTTGCAAGGGATTGAGACCATAATATAGCCAATGGTTTTGCTAATTGGTCTCTAATTTCAAACAGCAATTTTGGATGAATACCATCTTGACCTGGACATTTATCAACTTTCAACCAATCCAATTTTTTTAAAACCATTTCCTCTGTAATACAGATTGATCTTAATCCTGCTGTATCCATGTCTCTTTGGAAAATATCTACAGGCTCTGGGATCTTGGAGCAGTCTACTATTGTGTAGACTGTGCTAAAGTACTGATTGAGTAGATTAGCTGCCTCCCTATTCTCACTTTATATTTTTCCTGTGCTATCTATGATAGAGCCTACTTTGTCTTTCGTTCTTTGTTTATTTCTAACATAAAAGAAGAAGCTTTTACTATCAGTCTTGCAAGTCAAGCAAGTTTTTTTTAAAAGTCTATTGTTGCTGTTTTATTCACTTTCTGAGAAATGTTTTGCTTGTCTTAATATTTTTAATATGTTTATTTTGGATTATTGCCTCTATATATTTTTTCCATGCTTTATTTTTAGCTCTTCTACATTTAACTACAAAACTAGTTTCTCATTTTTTACGCTTCGGTTTACTTCCCTACGTGGAACACATTCCTCTTTTAGCTTTTTCAGAACTGTTTTGAAACTCTCCCACTCTTGTTGAACATCTGTTCCTCCAACAATATCTTTATAGATTATGTGGCTCGCTGCCTCTTTCATCTTCTTAACATCTGCCTTAGAGTAGTCATACGGTTGCGTGTTTATGTTTACTTCTTTCCCTGCTATAAGATCTCAACGGATGATTTGATGGTCACTTGAGCCAAACAGTTCCGCAATGGCAACGTTTTCAATCATATTTTCCTCTGTAATAAAAACTAGGTCGAGCATGTTTTTGCCTCTGGTAGCTGCTTCTTCACGTTGAACAAAAAAATTGTCAGATATGCACTTAACAAAAAGTTCTGACTCTACAAGTGCTTCTGCCATATCCGATTTTATTGCTGGAAAGTTGAAATCCCCCAATAATAATAATTTCCCTGTACTTGCCTTTTCTATGCTGCTAATCAGCTTCTCATCTTCCTCTTTTTGACTTGATGGACATCTCTAGCATACTTTAACCACTGCCCCCCCCCCCCCCCAGTTTCTATTTCTCCCCATACACTTTCATTTTTGTTGCCAGGTGATAAATCATTTTTGATAGTTATATTAACTGCATTTGTACACTATAATAAAATACCACCTCTCTTCAACTACCCTATCTTTCCTTAACATTGTATATCCCTCTATTTCAAGTTCACTATCTGCAATGTCCTCATATGTCCATGATTCTTTTAATCCTATTCTGTGTGACTTTCGTTATTTTCAAACCATGCTTTTTAGTAGAGCTTCACTAACACTGTGATATTTCTAGCTTTTCCTCTTGCTCTGAAGCACTGTTATATGGTGTTATTGGCTCTCACTAGCTATAAGTAAGTTTGAAAACATATAAACAAACTATTGAATTTTCCATTGGTCTACATCATGCATGATTTTATTACTACTTTCTGCCCCAATACTCAAATTTGCACTCTGTTACTTTTAGTGACCCAGACTGCTGTTCATAGGCATTTCATTTCACATCCTGTGATTTTTCAATTGTGTTCCTTGGTGAGGATCTATGTCTAACACTTAAACAGAAACTGTTGAGCAATTGTCTTATTTTTTGTCTCCATGAGAATATTTGGATGTACTTGTAAAAACTAGAAATAGTGAGAGCTGGTATGTCACCACTTTTGGTTACTGAGTGCTAGCTTATATTTCCCTGTCCATTCTGCCCTCTTTAAATTCTCTAAAGATTTAGTTGTGTGCAGATATGAATGAAGTAGTATTTCTCAACTTTCTATTATGTTGACTTTCATTATTTCTGTTTAACAAGCTTTGCTTGTTTTGATATTATACTTTTCGTTTTGCATACTTCATTTACCACTTATTAAAATCTTTCTCAAATAAACAAATGACTATAAACTATTAAAAGACACAATCTTCATCAATTTACATAATTAATAATCATTATAGTATTTAAATGCTACTTCTTAGTTCAGTTCAGTTCATCCCGTAACCCATCAGGTCGTTGGGGCACACATGAAGACATGAAAAACCCACGCCAGCTCTCTCTGTCTGTCGCCGCCTGACGTATCTCACCGGGACAAAGGCCTGACCACTCAGTGATGTTGTCCACCCATCTCTTCCTTGGACGTCCTCGCCCTCTCTGACCCGGTACGGATCCAAAGAGTATCGAGTTGGGAATTACGTTTGACCTCGCGACGTGCCCGCACCAGGCCATCTTGCCTTTTAATAGTTGTGAACAGATCTTCAAAAGGACCAATAGCGTCTTCAACTCTCTGACGGATGTCGTGACACGATCTTTATATGTAACATTTAGGAGTTTTCTATAGCACTGCATTTCCATTGCACGTATTCTGCCCTGGATATCTGCTGTAATGGTCCAGGTCTCGCAGGCATACAGAAATATTTACAGCACCAAAGAGCGCAGTAGTCTGACTTTTATGCCGAGGGCGAGGCGCTTGTCTCGCCAAATAGGTTGCAGCCTACTTCTTAGTAGTACTAGTTATTACTCTTAGTCGTCCCTCTTCTATCCCTGGAAGTATAGATGGCCTTTTGTGTATACTTGCAATTGAGTGTGCTGACATACAGGTGATTGGTCTGTTGTCGTTCTTAGTTATACAGTATAAGATTAATATAAATTTTTAAAAGTATTACTATTACTATGGCCCACGAGGAACTGAGACGCTAGTCTGGTCAGGCACAACTACTGACCAAGACCACTATCTTTCTTCCATAAAGAGTTCTCTGGAAACAAGACTGTTTTCAAGGCAGTCTGACTGATGATGTGGTTCAATGCGATCCCAGCAGTAGTGAGCGCCACGCAGATGAAGCCAAACATAGCACAACTGCCAGGAGGACTGCGGTAAACCTTCATCAGTACGCTCAGTCAGGATGTAAATGTTAGTAAGTAAAGCTACTACTTTAGTACTTAACTATAACCCGAAACTTAACGCTAAAGAGGCACAAAAGAGCAAACTTACTAATTGTGGGCATAAATCAACTACTACTTTAATAACTAGTCTATATCTAATAATATATAGTTATAGCACTATAGAGTACTATAGACGACTAAGTACTAAACTCTAAATTAATACTAATAGTCTAACTCTAATTCAGTAATTGTAGTTTAGACTATACTATAGTTTTAATCAAATCATTTAGACTGAATAATTCATTAGTTAGTGATATTAGTATGCTTTCCCACCCACCGAGACAAAATGAATGACAAAGTGATAGTGACACATAATAAAATGTATAAATAGACATACTCACTCAAAAGTAAAAGGCAAGAAACCTTTTAAAAATGAATATACAGACATGACATAAAATTGATGTTTACATTACTACACTTGAAATCTTCCTGGCTCAGTTTTAAATAAAAATAGTAGTTCGACTAGAGACTTTACTGAACTAGATTCTTACAAGGATGTACTCAGTAGTATTTTACTTAGCAGTTAAAATGTGTATTATGACAATTTCTTACCGGTGGAAAACGGGCGTTATACTTCTTTTTCTTTGAAGTTCTTGACGGCGATTTCGGCATATTTATACTACCAATGTCCAGAAAAAACCCCAGGCCGGGAAGTACACACTTGGTTTGCTGGCCTATGCAGATCGGGAAATTCAAATTTATGGAACAGATTTAAGTGAAAATAATTTTTATAATTATGTGGAAAAGTATTCTAATACTTGACGGTACTATTCAACTAATAAAGAAACTTAACACAAAATAATTCTATTGTTTTATAATAAAGGTTCAATGTTTGAGACAAATACTTAGTGAGTGAAATATGGGTGAAATATCAGAAACTAGGATATGAAACATAACAATAAATCATATCCACGTTTTTTTAATACTGAGAGCACATGAAAAATCAAGTGCACGGTGCAAGGATCTACTAAAAAATATTCTACCAATATTTAACTCGTCCAAAAGTGCAAATACTTGGCAATCTTTAGAAAGCGAACACACATAATTTTATCAAGACATCATCCATTTTTTGTTATTTTTATGATTTAGTGTTTATAAGCTTCTATAATCCGATGTTGAGTGAGTGTTGAATGGAACAAAACAATAACGAAACACCATAATGAAACAAACTTTATAGTTTCTCCATCCTAAAAAAATATTAATGTATTGAAAAACTAAACATTTATTAAATCCATTAAAAATTAGCAAAGATTTATATTGTTTTTAAATTCTAACTATTTACATTTGCAATAAATACTAACTAATTAGTTTAACAGTTTCCCGTCACTAGGTTTTACAAACTACCTCTGTTTTAATCACAGAAACGTGACCAAACTGGGAAACCGTGTGTTATTGCAATTTCATGTATACTCTACACTAACAACCAGTAACTTAATAAATATGCAAATCCTTTCAAAGATGTTTCTACTGAAACTATTTTACACTCGTTCCCCCACTCCCCTTTTTCATCTACTCAACTTACACATATTCTTTTACTTTTTTCACTTTTAGTTATATTGACATTACCGCTTGCAGTTTGCGTGGACTTCTATTTCTCTTATTTTAACCAACTTCCCAATAACACGGAGAGCTTAAATGTTGTACACAGCCTCTACTGGTGCGACTTGCTAATCTATCACATTTTGGAGGATCATGTACATACTATTCAAAAACTTGTATCGAAAAACATAGTTAAAAGAAAACATATTTACTTGCATCGACAGCGAGATCAGCAACTTCAAATGGCGTTCGAACAGGCCCACGCGTTTATTGAGTGGAAAATCACGAACCACCAGAAGTAAACATTGAAGATGACGCAGGGGAATAAATCGACATGAACGATGATCATTTTCAAAGATTGAAGTTGGCAATGAATGTTAACCAACACAAATACATAAAAAAAAAACTAAAAGCACTAATTTACCAAAGAAACACACAAAATAAGAAAAAGTACACTTCTGTAGCGCACATTCCCGCCCCACCCCATCTACAAATTGTCTTAGTATAAATAAAAGTTTGTACTGAAAAAGTTAGCTTTTAAATATGTATTTAACTTAATGACTCATAAGCAGTACTCTGTCAACTATGCCAGCAGTCCACGCCAAAAAGAGTAGCGGTACAGTGGAGTGGGTTCCATCCCACTGTAACATTCAACGCAACGAGGAGGCAGATAGTGGCAAAAGAAGGTGCAAGGTTACCACAACTAGATTCTAGTGTGACCTACGAAGAGTCCAAAAGGTTTATTAGGGCCAGATACATGGCCAAATGGGAAACAGAGCATACTGGCTACACAAAAAATGATGCGTATTACCAGTTGAACAGAAGAGAGCAGGTGGTAGTCTTCAGACTCCGCACATGCCACAACAGACTGAGGTACCATCTATTTAATTAACTAAAGATAAGTGCTACTGACGAATGCACCTGTGGTAGAGGGAAAATGACAGCTGAACATCTGCCGGTAAAATTGTCCAACATACGAGGACCAGAGAAAGCACATATGGCCATCACCAGACAAGCTCTATGGCAGTGTCGACAGCCTTAGGATGACTGCTGCTTTCTTCGAACAAATTTAATTTGACGTCTGACAGCGTATGAAGAAGAACTATTTATTTACTTGTGCACATACACACACCACAGCACGTCAATGTATATCTTGTCGGTGTGAAGATAGAGTAGATTGAAGGGTAGCATCTGGTTATACTAGTAAACTGTTTCATGGATGGGTTTCCCAATTGTAAACATATTACCTGTCCAAAACAGTTGGAGGCAGAAGACTGTGGCAGTGAAAATTTTCCCTTTTGCTGGTATTCTGTCATAGTTTCCTCAGGTGGTGTAGCCTCTGATATTCTGCCATAGTTTCCTCAGGTTGTGTAGCCTCTGGTATTCTGCCATAGTTTCCTCAGGTTGTGTAGCCTCTGCATTGCCAACCTGCTTCTCATTTCCTTCGAGCAGTGTCCATTGTCAATTCTGAAACCCAGATAGTCGAAGTTCGTGACCTGTTCTATAGCCATACCTTGGAATTTTAATTTATGTTTACTTCTTTTTTTGTCGGTTGTAATTATATTTGTTTTGTTTATGTTAACAAAGATGTTTTTAAAATCTTCGCTGCATCTGATTACGGCTGCAATTAGCTGCTCTAACCCCTCTGTACTGTTTGATAGTATCGTCTGACATCTTGTATCCGCCGATTGTATAAGGAAGGTAACTTTCGATATTCTCATCCTCTCTAACGTTCCTCATTATGCACTCTTGAAAGATATAGGGAGAGGATACATCCCCGCCTTACTTCCATTTGTTTCCTGTTTCCTTAATGCTTTTATCAAGCTCTCTTCTCTATGTGTGTTTTTGTCTGCCACTATTTTTCTTGCCTTTGGGATAACATAATGTAGTGTAATAACGTATTTATACTGGTTTAGAAGACTCATCACAGTATGTAGACAACCAGTTATATTTGCATTACCTTGCTCTAAAAGCTATGCGCATCCAATCTATTCTTAAATGTATTAACTGTCCCTGCCCGCACTACCTCCTGTGGCAATGCATTCCAAGCATTCACATCTCTCTGACTAAAATAATATTTCCTAATATCTAATCTGGACCTATCTTTAATAATTTATATTTGTGCCATCATGTTCTCGTTGGTGGTTGTATTTTGAAAAACTTGTTATAGTCTAACTTTACCTTTCCTGTGATTATCTTATAAACCTGTATTAAATCACCACGAATTCTTCTCTCATCTGGACACTGTAGGCCAATCTTTCTGAGTCTTTCCTCAAAACTGTAATTCTGGAATCCCACTATCAGTTTTGTCGCTCTTCTTTGAATTCTTTCCAGCATGTTTATATCTCCTCTAGGATAAGAACTCTGCACCTGTATACAGTACTCCAATCTAGGTATAACCAATACTTTATACAGTTTGTCAGTCACTTTCTTACTCCCGTGTTCAATATTTGTTTTTATCATACCTTACATTGCATTTGCCTTTTTTCACTGCTACCTGGACTTGCTCACTCACTTTAACTGTATGCTCTATTATAACCCATATGTCCCTTTCCTTTTATATCATTCTAATATTGTAATATTATAATATTAAACTCAATTTGCCATCACACTGAGCAGTCTCGAATGTTATCTAAATCCGACCTCAATAATCTACTTCTGCTATAGATGAGAGACTCCTACGTAGTTTTGTGTCGTCCGCAATTTTTTCAATCATGGATCCCATATCAATGTCCAAATCCTTTATATATATCATGAACAATATTGGTCCCAAAACCGAGCCCAGTGGCACTCCAATTTTTACTTCACACCACTCAGAGTACTCATTATTTATGCCCACTCTCTGCCTTCTTCCCGTTAACCAACTTTCAATTCATTCGTCAACTTCCCCACCTATTCCATGTGATTTTAAATAATCTTCAGTGGACGGCGTGGCCTAGTGGTTAAGTGACACGGCTCACAACCAGATGGTGCTGGGTTCGATCCCCCTCACAGCACCGGCCGTTACTCCGGGGAAGCAAACCCTTAGAAAATGCAGGAGGAAGCAGACCCTTACATAAAATGCACGCTGAAGTCGGATGCACTGGGCCTACAGGTGCAAAATAAAAACCACAGTGCAACGCACACCGCCTTGGGGATTAGAGAAATAAGGCGAACGCAAAAACAAAAAAATAATCTTCGATGAGTTACTCTATCAAAAGTCTGCAAAATCTAGATAAATAATATCCACTGGTTCCCCGTTATCTATCATTTTTAGTAACCACCTCCATGAATTCCAATAATGCTATCAGCTGGCTTCCTTTAACGCATGTCCTAACCAACAACATTGTCTTCTCCTCGCGTCATGTTTAATTGATATATGTTTGATTCTTTCCAACATTTCCACATTAGGGATCTCATCATTGCATTTCAATTTCTCTATTCTGTGAATCTGTACCCTTGTTGTTGTAGTTTATATTATTCTCCGTGTTTCAGAGCCATATAATAGAAGGTACTTTCCATTGGAACTGAAGATTTGTATTTTTGTGTTGAACTTAATTTCTGTTGATACTCACCACATAGGAGGCTGCATGGTCTAGGGATGATATTCGCTCGGTTTTCCCAATCCCAGCACACCGGGTTCGATTACACCGTGTCCAGTTTGGCAGACACTAGGTTTTTTTCTCGGGTGATTGCTCCTCCACATATGGAAGGTAATGGCAAGCTACATTACTGCACACTTACCAAGAAACTTATAACAGCAAAATAGGTGGCGATTGTAAGAAGCTACGTTCTGCCAAGGACATGCAAGGCATCTGAGGCTCGTTGCGTCGGTCGAACACCACCATGACCAGTCGAAACGGCGCTCAGCCAGACCTCGTCTATAGCAGGGGGGCGGGGAGTTGCTATCTGTTAAAACCACGTGTTTCGGGCATGGTTTCTCCTGCGTCTCCAGCCAGCTGGTTGGATACCTTTAGCACTTTGAACTGCCTTGAGAAGGATCTGGTGAGCTGGAAATTCCTGATCCAGTCAGACAACATGTCCAAACTAGGAAAGGCGGCGACGGTTCAGGACTTTTGATACAGTTGGGAGGTTAGTCATAGTAGAGACCTCGACATTTCGTACGAGATCGTACCAACGAATTCCAAGAATACGTCACTGATTGCGCACATGAAAGGACTCGAGTCTTGAAATGTCCCTTTTCAGCAGAGTCCAGGTTTTGGCTACATACATCAGCACTGAAATCACACACGACTGTTAAATACGCAGCTTTGAACTCAGGGAGATGCTGAGCAGCGCATGAGCTGCAGTTGTCCATAGCTGACTGCTAGCGTAAGGGCCAGCGAACCATATCTGCCAAAACCCTTCTACATCTCCACGCGCGGTAATCCTGGATAACAGGCTGCAGCAGGGCAGACTGGCTAAGGAGAAGGGATCGAAGAGGGAATGCTAACCCGGTACTCAAAAAATGCTTGCTGAAGTCGGATGTGTTGGACCGAAAGGTGCAAATATCGCAGCCAAGCTGTAAACTACAACACAACGCATTCCGTTCTCTGGGCTACATTCTGCTACTTACTCTTTCAGAGTTTGGTAGTGGGAGATTGAGAACGAACGAAGAAGAACTCAGGGATAATCTACTATTGTTCTACACGCAGCGGAGGTCGTTCATCGCAGAAGCCAACAAACCGCCTTGACATATCTGGGCTACTGCGTCTGTCAGATGACATTGTGCTTCAAAGATAAGAAAGTTCATTTATGCTCTCTGCTGTGTGACCACGAACTACTATGTTCTGGGACCTTGTATCAGAGCCAAGATACTGAATTTTGGTCTTCGCCCATGAGATTGATAGTCCCATATTTTGAGCTATACTATCCTGATACTCAAGAGACCGTTGCAGTGCTGAGCTATCCGGGCTTAGCAGGACTATGTCATCCGCGTAGACGAGGTCAGTAATGCACGTTTGGTCAATAGTGATTCCTTGGTACTGAGACGGTCCAGGAGCAAGTCGACAGCCCGACATAAGAGATCGGGAGCAAGGACGCAGCCCTGTCTGACCTCCGTAGATGTTGGGAATCTTTCAGAGAGAGTGCCCCCGAGACAGATTCTGGAACCGGTATTCGTTCTAATGAAGTCTTGAAGCGGAGCTTCCTTGACGATATAACTTTATTTAGTGGCCCCTCTTCTACCGTCTGATGTAGTGGTCTTCTGTTCTTTTCTTGATACGTGTGGATTATTCAAGATGACCAAACCCTGCAAAATTTACCCCTTTCATTGACGTAAACCCAAGTATGGAATGGGCAGTGGATCATGGGAAGGTCTCACCCTGGGGGCCACTCTTCCCCTTCTCTCTCCTCTTACCTCACTCTGTTTCATTTGATTCTGTCCTACAGTCACACTCTTGCACAACTTTCACACGCGCCCTCACGGTGAGGCCCTTCCATTGCACTTTGGTTGGGCTAACTTCTGAGGGCGCACAAACCTAGCATAGGTACATACAGACGCACACATGCATCCAAGCACTGGTTTATGCGTCCTGATATCGCCCAATGGACTACGGTCTGGGGTGGAAAATGGCGCGTCTCCGCCAGTAGAAACTAGTGAGGCAAACATCTAAGCAACAAAAAAAAAACAGTGGATCCAGGTTATGCATGTGTCTCTTCTATGCACTCGTGCGGTAGTCACTACTTCTGTATCTTCCGAAGAGAGGATTTTGTCTCACCTGTAAGCTACAAATGGGACATTGTAGGCTAAGGTTGGATTGTCTGAGAATGTTTGGGTCGCGAAGCTGTAGTGGTAGTATGTTAAGTGTTCACTGGTATGTTGCTAGTTTCAATCGATACAATGACTTTTAAAAACATCTTTCCACACAACTTGTCTAACAATTCCTATACATTTCTGACTAACCACAATCACCAACCAAAAACTGCTTGCCCAGAGCAATCAAGATATGCACACTATCATAACCGGTCAACGCTGGAATTGAATCAGCCACCACGTCGAACAAGATGCTCTTATAAATTAACGTCTGTATACTGGTTATACCAAAACAAAAACTGCCACGCTATGGAACACATGCTCTCTTTAAGAGAGCTGAACTGTCGGCTGACCTGAAATCAGCGCCCACTGAGTACTGTGGAGGATAGGTGAGCCTTTCCAAGGAAAGAAATCCACCTTTCTGCAAAGGAATGTTTGAGACTTATAAATGACTAGTTTGACGAAAACAGTATTACTATAAGATCCTGCTAGATGAACAGCACAGCTTGTTTGGAGTATTCCAAACAGACCCATCCTCACAATACAGAAGGACTACTTCTGCTTTCAGGCTTTTTGGTAACGCTAGATATGTAGTCCCGCCGCTGGGACGAAGCCCAAATTCCTATCCATCCCCTCCCACAAGTTTCTGAGTCACCTCGGCTCCCTCTGGCCAGGTTTGGCATCGTTGGTCCCTGTATATCAGGCAGCCCTGTAGGATGTGTTCAGGAGTCTGGACTCCGGTTCCACACGGACGGTCACTTATGTGTAATATCTTCTTGAGCCGATGTAGGTGATCCAATAGCCTGCATTGCCCTGTTCTCAGGCGAAAGATGGTTGTTTTTTGGTGTCTGTGGAGCTGGTGGATTGGGTCAGGACTATTGGTACTGATTGTGGATGACAGTTTTTTCCTCTCGGTAAGACACTGTGTGGAAAACTTGCTCCATCTTGCTACCTGCTTAGGACAGGGTATCAGTTCTCTCATTCCCTGTGATTCCACAATGGGCGGCGAGCCACTGAAGATACAATGATGAGGTTCTTTGTATTTTGTTGGGCTCTGATCTGATTTCATGCAGCATTTGTTCACCTCTGGTATTTTGTATTGCTTTTAGTTGTGACCTGCAATCTGAAGAACACAAACTAAGTTGGCGGGTGTTCATCTGGTGAACATTCTTATTGCCTGTAGAAGTGCCATAGACGCTGCCCTAAGAAACCCTTCCAGGAGGGAAAGCCCTATGGGTTATTTCCACATTGTTGTATCTTACAAAGATGTCTATTCCACCAGCCTTAACTGCACTCACTGCAGATCCATCTGTGTATAGGTGAGTTCAATCCCTCGGGCTGTATTTTCCTTCAATCATCATCTGAGCTAGTTATTATGTAGATAGCCTGGCAATTTTGCTTTTTTATTCCTTGATTCTCCATGGTCATTAGGAAGTTTTCTTGTCGATAGTTTAGCTCTTCATAGTCAGTCAGCATTTCTGTGAATTGCTTTAGCAGAAGGTTTTCATGGTGGCGCTGCAGGTGTTTTGAGTTGTGTAAAACACTGGTTCTCTTTAGTTGGTTTTTTGTCAGATTTGAAGTTTAGAAGGACTGCACTTAACATAATTTGTACCTCACAAAAAGACAACCGTCAATCACAGGGACATGTCCTTGATGTCAACTTCAGGCACAATTCTGGCTCAAGGCCCTCTCAACCGCCTAACTGGTCATCGTGAGTCTACTATCAGAGAGTCAGTTTGGTTTTTGTGTGGGTGGTGGAATAGTCGACATAATATATGCAGGATGTCAGCTCTAAGAGAAATGTCAATAACAGAATTGTGAGCTGTACAGTGTTTGTCGACCTGACTAAGGCCTTGGACACCGTCAACTGGGAAAAGCTCTAGCAAAAAACTGGTCTACAGTGTCTAGAACAGAGAAGAATTTGAGGTGACTTAATATGTTTATAAATTAATCAATGGAAAGGATAAATTACACTACACCAAGTTTTTCAATTCAAAGCACAACCGGCTACAAGAACAAGAGGGCACAGCTTCAAATTGTTTTAAGACAGAAAATAGATTGGATGTTCAGTTATTTTTAGTAGTATCTGTGAAGTGGAATAAACTAGTTGTATTCAGACTCTGTAGAGTCTTTTAAATCAGTATAAAGAAGTTAAGTTAAATCATGGCAGGGGACGGTGTGGCCTAGTGGTTAAGTGGCACGGCTCACAACTGGAAGGTGCTGGGTTCGATCCCCATCACAGCACCGGCCGTTACCCCGGGGAAGCAAACCCTTAGAAAATGCAGGAGGAAGCAGGCCTTACATAAAATGCATGCTGAAGTCGGATGCACTGGGCCGACAGGTGCTAAATAAAAACCACAGTGCAACACACACCGCCTTGGGGATTAGAGAAATAAGGCGAACGCAAAAAAAAATAATAAAAAAATCATGGCAAAGTTTGACTGACCCTGCAGATTCATTGCGATTGTTCGCCAATTTCATGATGGTTCGTTTACTGCATGAAGGTGAATTGCCTGTAGCGTTCCCAGTCACCAACGGTGTCAAACATGGTTGTGTGTTGGCATCGACACTCTTTAGCATGGTCTTTACAGCAATGCTTTGAAATATGTACATGACACCGCTACTGGCATGCATATTAGGTACAGGACTCTAGGTTGATTGTTCTTCTTCTTCTTCATCGTACGCAGTCAGACAGTAACCATTATTTTTTCGAAAAAAGCGGCGGTCATCCTGAGGCTGTCGACACTGCCATAGAGCTTGTCTTGTGGTTCCACTAGTGATGGCCACATCTGCTCTCTCTGATCCTCGTATGTAGGGCAGTTCTGCAGCAGATGTTCAGCGGTCATTTTACCAGTACCGCACGGGCATTCGTCGGTACACCATATCTTCAATTTGTTGAATAGGTGGTACCTCAGTCTATTGTGGCCAGTGCGAAGTCTGAAGACAACGACCTGCTCTCTTCGGTTCAACTGGTAATAGGCATCGTTTTTGGTGTAACCTGTATGTTCGGTTTCCCATTTGGTCATGTATCTGGCTTTGATAAGCCGTTTTGACTCTTCGTACGTCATACTAGTTTCTGTTTGTGGTAGTCTTGCACCTTCTTTTGCCAGTCTGTCTGCCTCCTCATTGCCTTGGATGTTGCAGTGTGATGGGACCTTGATTGTTCAATCTGAGATGTTGGAAGTCTTCTGCCAAGGTAAGTGAGCCACCATCTTGGATTTTTTGTTCGCTGACAACTGTGTCTTTAACACCTGTTCAGAGCAAGATATGCAGCCCACCATGATGGTTGTCAGCGGCATGCAGTAGCTTTGGTCTCACAATCAGGATTGAGGAAATTGAGATTCTCTTTCAGCCTGCTCCTGGAATGCTGTACAGCGAACCAAACATTACCATACAAAACCAACGTGTCCAGACCATCGATAGCTTCACCAACCTAGGCAGTACCGTCACCAGAGAGAAGAATAACGACTGGAACCAACAAGACAAGTGCTTCTACCAAGAAAAACAAAGTGTATCATGCTGTAGTGTCAACCACTCTGCTACATGTCTGTGAAATATATAGTGTATAGCAGATATGCCAGACAGTTTAATAACAAAATAAATAATTAAAATCCACACCCACACACAAAAAAACCAAAGCAAACCACATTAGGGCAATTCACATGGAAACCTTCATTTGTTCTTCTTCCACATTTATTAAGAAGAAACAGGTCCCAACTATATAATTTTTCGATGTAGTGTCCACTGCGTTAGATACAGTCCCCCAATGCCTACTAAGTGCAAGGATTTCTCTAGAAAATTAGTATTTTGGTGGTGTGAGTAACTACTCACAAGCAATGTCATTGTTTCAGTTCTTGAGTCCGCTACCATGGCACCCATCTTGCAGACACTTTTTGGTACTAGAATATATAATGAATAATGTGCGATGCTGAGCCTTAACTGATGTAAAGAAGTGCAGCTATTTCATTTAGAGCCACTAAGCAATTTTTCATTATTATATGTTCAACTGTTGCAATCAACTCTGGTGTCACTACTCAGAGTGCCTGGCCTGGCTGAGATCAGTCTGTCACAGAACTCACACATTTTGTAACTTCCCACTCCACTTGTACAAGTGACAGTCATGCATCACCATACAGAACCTTCATTCACCGATGAATTTTGATAGATTCCATTCTTTTGTTGCTCAAAGAAATGAATAACAGAACACTGCTTTAAGATTGTGGATGAATTGTTAGAAACTTAATTGTAAAAGGTTTCCACCTTTTGTGAGATGGGATTAGCAGTTCAATTCCTTTTCCTGCCGTACCAAAATGTAATCCAGTTACCTATTTTCTGCTGAGTAGACTGAAGAGTACTACTACTGAGATGCAAAAGCAGTCCCTCTACTGTGAGAGGCAAGTGTTCTAACTGATTTAAAAAAAAATTATTTCAGGGTACACCTACAAATTTTTCAATTTGGCATTGAATGCAAACAGCCCGGCAGACCGAGTTAATCAACAACAACTGATCTGCCGCTTTAACGTTCTATAAGTATAATACAATAAGTACCAATGTCTTCTTCTTCGTACGCTGTCAGGCGTCAACTTGAATTTGTTCGAAGAAAGCAGCTGTCATCCTGAGGCTGTCGACACTGCCATAGAGGTTGTCTAGTGTTGGCACTGGTGATGGCCACTTGTGCTTTCTCTGGTCCTCATATGTCGGGCAATTTTGCAGCAGATGTTCAGTGGTCATTTTCCCTGTACCACAGGTGCATTCGTCAGTGCCACCTATCTTCAGTTTATTGAATAGATGGTACCTGAGTCTGTTGTGGCCTGTGCGGAGCCTGAAGACAATGACCTGCTCTCTTCTGTTCAACTGGTAGTAGGCATCATTTTTTGTATAGCCAGTATGTTGTTTCCCATTTGACCATGTATCTGGCCCTAATAAACCTTTTGGACTCTTCGTAGGTCACACTAGAATCTGGTTGTGGTAGTCTTGCACCTTCTTTTGCCAGTCTGTCTGCCTCCTCGTTGCCTTGGATGTTACAGTGGGATGGAACCCACTGTACCACTACTCTTTTTGGTGCAAACTGCTGGCATAGTTGACAGAGTACTGCTCTTAAATCATTAAGTTCAGTATTTTTCTGGCTTTTTAGTGCTGTAACCACGGACAGGCCATCTGTAAACAGGACTATCTGGCTTTCACCTGTGAGCATTGCTTTTACTGCAGCCTTCAGTGCCTCTGCCTCCACTCTGAAATTGCTTGAGAATTTTCCAGTTGCCACTGACAGTGTTATTTTTCTACCATTTGTTAGGCTCAGGAATACCCCTCCCCCTCCATTCTGTGTTGTGTTTGTTACAGAACTGTCGGTGTATGCATGGGTCCAGTCCATGCTTGGATAGTTCTCCCGCTATGTACCTCAGGGTTATGTCTCTTCTTTCTTTTTCAGTCTGGCTGTTCTTGTTTTCAATACCTGGTATATTTTCTACCACCTCTGGAATGATATGCTGCTTCCATGTGGGTTAGCGTACAGTAGGGATGGGCTTTGGTGTTGTTATGGTGTTCATAGGGTCTTCGCTCATCTTTGCTTTGGCAATTTCTGCAAAGTTTCTCCGCTTTAGTTTTCCATTTCCAAATCTATTTAGTCTCTGATGCATTGGATGGTCTGTCGACTTCTGAGTTTCTCTGCTTGCTGCTGGGCTCTGCAGTCTCTTCTGTCGGTCATGCATTGCAGATTTGTAATCTTTTCAAGTTCTACAATTGGCGTTGACTTCATGCCTCCTGTTATAACTCTCATGGCTTGGTTTTGAAGTTTGCTAATTTCATCAAAGTTCGCCTTTGCTGCTGTTGCCAAGTACCAATGTAATTTTTGATTAAAAAGTATCTACAAATAATTGAGTGTCAAAAATCTTATGTACTGATAAAGCTTGTAGTGATTATCGGGAGGACATGGACTCAAAACTTCAACAAGGACGTACGTTTTTTTGTTATCAGTAGTGAAATAAAAATCTAATATGCACACTGCAGTGGCTGCTTGGGTAAGTGGTCTATGTTCTTCTCTATAAATTCTCAGCACTGGGAAAAAAGGCAGCAATTAATTTGAGAAAATAAACAATTGAAGTAATCTTTCCTTTCGGGAAGGAACACTAAATTCTGGTCAAGCGTAATATACAGATCAGACATGTTAGTCAGGGTCAGACAAAACATACTGGCCAAAACTCACACCGTGGCTTCCTCGTAGCCCTTCCAGGAAATGGGCTGTTTTCATAGCAGTCTGGCTAACAAGGTGAGGGATCGACGTGATACCCGTAATAGTGAGTGACACGCAGATGAAGCCAAGCATAGCACAACCGCCTGGAGAACCCTGGTGCACTTTCATCAGCATCCTTGGAAGTGAGGAAAGCTACTGCAACTGTCCACTTAACACTGTGGGCATTCGCAAACAACAACACTTCTTTGCTATCATTCCTATATCAATTTCCTGATAATTAATTCTCTCACACAAAATTTGAGAAGTAATATGTTTTATAACCGAGTCTCATTATGCTTACCATAAGTGTTTATTTGCTCAATCAACAAATACAAATATTGTATATTTAAGCAAAGAAACATAGACTGACAGTAACAAATGGCAACACAATCTTCTTGCTTAAGGTTGGAAACTTAGATTTTTCAATAGCACACGCTGAATGAAAAAATAAGCGATACTAAGGACTAATCCTTCTTCTTACGCTGTCAGACGTCAACTTGTATTTGTTCGAAGAAAGCAGCGGTCATCCTGAGGCTGTCGACACTGCCATAGAGCTTGTCTAGTGTTGGCACTGGTGATGGCCACATGTGCTTTATCTGGTCCTCATATGTTGGGCAATTTTGCAGCAGATGTTCGGCGGTCATTTTCCCTGTACCACAGGTGCATTCGTCAGTACCACCTATCTTCAGTTTATTGAATAGATGGTACCTCAGTCTGTTGTGGCCTGTGCGGAGTCCGAAGACCACGACCTGCTCAACTGGTAATAGGCATCATTTTTTGTGTAGCCAGTATGCTCTGTTTCCCATTTGGCCATGTATCTGGCCCTAATAAACCTTTTGGATTCTTCGTAGGTCACACTAGAATCTGGTTGTTGTAATCTTGCACCTTCTTTTGCCAGTCTGTCTGCCTCTAAGGACTAATCCAAATACTCAACATTTCTTCGTTGTATGCTTTCCGATGTCAACTTGAATATTTAAAGAAAGCAGTGATTAGCTTTAGGCTATTCATGTATCTCCATAGAGTTTGTTCAGGAATGAAATTGGTAATGGCCATATGTGCTTTTTTGTTCCTCATATGTTGGACACCTTTGTCAATGAATGAAATGGATGATGCCATGAGAACCTTAAAGAAAAAGAAATTGCCCGGAAAAGATGGGGTAACAAACGAAATGCTGATGGGGTTGGGCCAAACAGCAAACAAGAAGTTACTATCAGTCCTGAACCAAAGCTGGAAAAGGGGAATTGTACCGCAGGCTTGGAAAGAGGCTGTACTTATACCAGTACAGAAGAAAGAGAAAGATAGAACAGATCCAAATGGATACAGGCCCATCAGCCTACTGAGCTGTGTAGGTAAACTGATGGAGCGTATGATAAACACCAGACTTATGTGGCACCTGGAAGAAAAACACATATTAATTCCACAGCAAGCAGGATTTAGACAACACAGATCTACTGAGGACCAGATCACTCTCATAGCCCAGGAAATAGAGGATGCTTACCAAGAGAAAAAGCACACAGTAGCGGTTTGGGTGGATCTAGAGAAGGCATTTGACAAGGTGTGGAAAGAGGGACTTAATGTCAAGCTACGAAGAAGTGAAGTATCTGGAAAAATGTACAGATGGATCAGCCACTACCTCGAAAACAGAACAGCCAGAGTTCAAGTACAAGGGCAGATGAGCAAAAAGGTGACCCTAGAGCAAGGAGTACCCCAAGGGGGAGTACTGTCCCCCACACTTTTCCTGGTGTATATAAACAACATCACAGAGAAAATACCAAGAAGAGTCCACAGCTCCATGTTTGCAGACGATTTGGCTATGTGGACATCTGAAAAAAAATCTCACCGCAGCAAACAATCGGATGCAGCAGGCCCTAACATCGTTGGAGGAGTGGGCGAACTCATGGCTGGTCAAAATAAACAACATGTATGATATTCTAGCTTTCAAATAAACCACAGAACACCAAAATAAGTCTTAACGGCAAATATCTGCGGCCAAACGACAACGCAAACTACTTGGGAGTCACATTTGATCGGCGCATGACATGGAAAAGTCAGATCGAGAGAAACCGAATGAGAGCCAGACATAGAATGGCAATCATGAGGAACCTTGCTGGCACAAGCTGGGGAGCAGATGAAAGAATACTAAAGAAACTGTACACTGGAAGAGTGAGACCAGTTCTCGAGTACGGCATTGCGGCATGGACAACAGCGGCACAGGTGAAGGCATGAAGTCAACGCCAATTGTGGAACTTGAAAAGATTGCAAATTTGCAATCCATGACCGACAGAAGAGACTGTAGAGTCCAGCGGCAAGCAGAGAAACTCAGAAGACCGACAGACCATCCAATGGATCAGACTAAATAGATTTGGAAATGGGAAACTAAAGCAGAGAAACTTTGCAGAAATAGCCAAAGCAAAAATGAGCGAAGACCCTATGAACACCATAACAACACCAAAGCCCATCTCTACTGTACGCAAATCCACATGGAAGCAGTATATCATTCCGGGGGTGGTAGAAAATATACCAGGTATTGGAAACAAGAACAGCCAGACTGAAAAAGAAAGAAGAGACATAACCCTGAGGTACATAGCGGAAAACTACCCAAGCATGGACTGGACCCATGCATACACCGACAGTTCTGTAACAAACACAACACAGAATGGAGGGGTAGGGATATTCCTGAGCCTAACGAATGGTAGAAAAATAACACTGTCAGTGGCAACTGGAAAATTCTCAAGGAATTTATAGTGGAGGCAGAGGCACTCAAGGCTGCAGTAGAAGCAATGCTAACAGGCGAAAGCAATGAAAGCCAGATAGTCCTGTTCAAAGATGCCCTGGCCATGGTCAGCACTAAACAGCCAGAAAAATACTGAACTTAATGATTTAAGAGCAGTACTCTTTCAACTACGCCACCAAAAAGAGTAGTGGTACAGTGGGTTCCATCCCACTGTAACATCCAAGGCAACGAGGAGGCAGACAGACTGGCAAAAGAAGGTGCAAGACTACCACAACCAGATTCTAATGTGACCTACGAAGAGTCCAAAAGGTTTATTAGGGCCAGATACATGGCCAAATGGGAAACAGAACACACTGGCTACACAAAAAATGATGCCTACTACCAGTTGAACAGAAGAGAGCAGGTCGTGGTCTTCAGGCTCCGCACAGGCCACAACAGACTGAGGTACCATCTATTCAATAAATTGAAGATAGGTGGTACTGACGAATGCTCATATGGCACAGGGAAAATGACCGATAAACATCTGCTGCAAAATTGCCCGACGTATAAGGACCAGAGAAAGCACATGTGGCCATCACCAGTGGCAACACTAGACAAACTCTATGGCAGTGTCAACAGCCGCTTTCTTCGAACAAATAGAAGTTGACGTCTGACAGTGTACGAAGAAGAAGAAGGACACTTTTGTAGAAGATATCCAGCTGTCATTTTATTAGTACCGCAGACACATTCATCAGTATTTCCTATACTTAGTTTGTTAAATAGATGGTATCTCAGTCTGTTGTGGTCTGTGCAGTCTAAAGATTACCACCTGTTCGCCTATGTTGAGTTAGTAAGTGATTTGGTTGTTGACCTATGTGCTTTGCTTCTCACTTGTTTTTGTATCTGCACCTGGCAACTCTCTTGAGATATTCATAAGTTATACTTATTTCAGGTTGAGGTAGCTTTCTATCTTCCCTTGACAGTCTGTCGAACCTCTTTGTTGCCAGGAATGTTGCAACAATATTGAATCCATTGCACCACAACTTTCTTAAACAGGTGGCATAATAAATAGAGTGCCAGTCTCAGTTCCTTTAAGTATGTTTTTTTTTTGGCTACCAAGAGCCGTAACCACTGACAGAGCATCTGTGAAGAGTGTCACTTGTCTCTCTGTGTTTTCATCTGTCATTAGAACTACTGCTGCAGCTTTCGAGGCATATGCCAATTCTCTGAAGATACTTGACATTTCTCCGGTCACCTATGATAGCTATCTTTGTGTATTATTTTTGTGTGGTCTAGAAAGACTCCCCATAATCCTTTTTCTGTTGCTGGTTCATTTATATATATCAAGGGTCCAGATGTTGTTTGGGTTGTGTTTCTGTGTGTTTTACAGATATGCCTCTGCTTTCTCTTTTTTTCTTTTCACAATGCCGAGAACTGTGGGATCAAGATGCTGAGCAGCGCATGAGCTGCAGCGATCAGTGACCCATAGCTGGTAAGACCCTTCTACATCTGCATGCGGTGCGTCTGGATAACAGGCTGCAGCAGAGCAGACTGGCTAAGGAGAAGGGATCGAAGAGGGAAGGCTAACCCGATACTAGAAGGAAATTGTCAAATTACAAAAGCTCATGTCATGTATATTGATTGACTCATGATCCTGAGTGTGCTATGGTATATGAAGCTGCTGCATCTTCAACATATGTCAATCTGTAGAGTTTTGTCCTGTGGTTGTCTTATTTTAATTTCCTTGATGTCCGAAGATCAAATTTCACTGGGAATTACATTAATAAATAAGAGAGTATAGCTGCCGAAGATGGGTGTGTCGGACCGAAAGGGGTAAATATCGCAGTCAAGCTGTAAACTAGCCACACAGCTCATTCATGTCTCTAGACTACATCGTGTTGCTTGTAAAGCCCTGTTCAGGGCTTGCTAGCGGGAGATTGAGAACGAACGCAGATGAGGACAAATAACAGAGTATAAAAGTAATGTTTTAAACCAATAAATTCATAAAGTCGGTTATGCATATATTTTTAACCATCATTTGTGACACATCATGGTAAAAAAGTTATTTGCTAGCAATGCCATTTTGGCCTAAAATGAAAGTATGATAGTTAGTGAGGGTGTTAAAAGCATGATCGCTTAATTTCTTACAAAAACTGATTCACATTATTAGTTCTACAATAAGGGCATTCCCTATGCCAGAATCGGGCATGTTATGGCCATACGCATATGAAAGCACTCGGCCGCTTTCGTGGCTAGGATGGAAAGAGTTGAAATACTGAGATTGATAAACGACCTAAACACTGATGTAAAACATAATAAAAAGATACAGGTAGTCTCACAGCAAACACTGCCATCTGGGATGAAGTGTTAGAGACTTCATTGTATTAGACCTCAGCTTTTTATGAGGGAGGTGTGATGGCCAGTTCTTTTCTATGCTGTCTTATCTTTCTCAACAGTAGACCAGGCACTATTTACAATTGAGATGACTAGAGCTTGTTGATAATGGATATCAAGCCAAACACCTTCGCCATTAGAAGCAAACACTCTACTTCTTGTTACTCAAAATGCTCTGAAGGCATCATATCTTAAAACAGACATGCTCAGCTGATTCAGTATTTGTTAGATTCACTCAGTTGAGTGTTCCATTTCATATAATTGATTGTGTGGTATCACAATGCAGATATAATGCCACATCCTGCATCACTTCTAGCCTCTTGTCATTTTCCCAAGAAGGGTTTAAATGTACACATGCAGAATGCACAGTCAACATTACGGGTGTGTGTGTTCTGGAAAGTTTTTCATACATTCGTGCAACAAGTCCCTGATATCCTTAGCACAACTGATCTGTGCTCTGACAGTTGACAGGTACTGGGAGTAAAGCTGACCTTCTGGTTGGGGTGCATCACTTTTTTGAGATACAACTGGAGTAGGAGTGTTTCTTGTGCTGTCTCTGTCTTGCTGACTTATTTCATGAGACAAACGCTGAAACAATGAATGTATAAATACTCATTTCATATGTTAAACTGTCCAGAATATTAAATTCTAACATTCACATAATAAAATTCAAAGCAAGACATTTTGGAACATAAATAAAATTTGAAACAATTAAGAAAAATCATTATAAGGTTAAAGTTTTCAGAATATTAAATTCGGACTTAAGTGAATACGTAGAAATAAAATATAAACGTAATACAATTCAAAGCCAGACATTCTGGAAAATAAATAAAATTTGAAACAATTAAAAAATGTCACTATAATAAGGTCCAAGGCAAAACTTAAAAAATTTTTTTTTTAAAAAAAGAGCACATTTCACAGGTATCGTGTGTCACTTTTACTCCACTTACAAAAGCCAAGAGCAACAACAGGGTAAACAGGTAAAACAAACTGATCAAGACCCAACCTCATGTCCTTCCTGGAAACAGGCTGTGTCACAGCAGTCTGGCCAACAAGGTGGGGATCAACACTGTAATCTTCATAGTCAGGAGCTTACTGAGGATACTTGATTTGCACTACAGCCAGGAGGACCTCAGTCCATCTTCTCAAGTATGCCTCAGGATGTAAGAGCCACTGTAACCAGCCACCAAAGAAACGCCAAGAGATAAATTAACTCAGAACAAGTGGCTTCCACAACAACTCCTGTTATAGCATGTAACCATTACAACAGTTGGCTTCCTTGCAGAAGTTTGTGTCAAAACATTCATATGCTCTTGGAGAGGTGGTTTTTGTGGTACTTTGTTCTACACGATGAGGTCACATGTCCCAAGCATAACAGTACTCAATCGCTATTTATGACGTGCACAGTACGGTGCAATGGTTGTATTCTTTCCTCTCCAGCAAGGAACTCCGCGTTCCACGTGAGGAATACAATAGGCATATACATTTTTTTAAATTTTAAAATTGATGACACATGCATCTCTTTGTTTAAACAGCAGTGTGTGCTCTATGATGTTCTGTAATTATGAAATACATATGGTGGGGGAAAACATTTCAATTATCCAACTTAGAAGATACACAATACACCTAGGATACTTTGATGTTTTCAATGTGTAGTCTGTCTTTTAAGTTTAAAAAGTGTGTGTCCATCACTGTATGTATCTTGTAACGACAGTTTTGGTGTGTGAAATTTAGACACTACTATAATGAACTAAACACAGCCGGGAAGAGATGTCCAATTCACTCACACGCTGAGTGATGTCCCTATGACCTTTTGCGGTTATGAAAAAGGCACAAAACACAACGTCAGATGCTATGTCCCCTCCGCTGCCTTGAGGGATACCAGTTTATGGGGATATGACACTATATGGGGGTGTGCTATATCATTTTTTTTCACATTGTTGGTTGTTACCCTTTTTGAATATTTGTATAACAATGGCTATTTCACAATTCTTTGGAATAGCCTTGTGGACCTATGCTGACTGAGAAACCTTCTCCAATAGTTCTGAAGAAACACAGCAAACTATAATAAAAAATGACAAGTGCCAAATACATATTCTTGATTACTACAATAGTTTTCCAGAACATACAATTTGACTTTCTTATACCTTAATGCTTATAACTTTTTTGAAAATCAGATATTGAGTGACAGATGCTCCACGCTGCTAAAACACATTTAAGTCAAGCACTTACCAAACATATTTCAATTTGATCACATATGGCATAGAACTCCTCAAGGCACTTTTCAAATCTCCCACTAACATGTTCATATTGAACACTGAAATAAAAAGATAAATATGTTTTTGTTAACACTCTTTCTAGAGAATTAAACAATCTTCATAATGATAATTGGGGACGGCGTGGCCTAGTGGTTAAGTGGCACGGCTCATAACCGAAAGGTGCTGGGTTCGATCCCCATCACAGCACAGGCCGTTACCCCGGGGAAGCAAACCCTTAGAAAATGCAGGAGGAATCAGACCCTTACATAAAATGCATGCTGAAGTCGGATGCACTGGGCCGACAGGCGCAAAATAAAAACCACAGTGCAACGCACACCACCTTGGGGATTAGAGAAATAAGGCGAATGCAAAAAAAAAATTAAAAAATTAAATAATTTTGTGTAAATATATCATCATCTGGTTCGTCAATCCTAGGACTAACTTTTCATCACCTATGAGGATATCACCAAATCGCTGATGTATTTGTGTACCGACAAATACTTTCCTTGATTTTTGCCTCATTAAATCTTCTAAACTTATCATAATGGTATAAAATCCCGCCCAATTGTTGATCCATGGCCTTTATAAAATTCTTCATAAGTCCAAGTTTAATGTGGAGAGGGGAGAGGAGAGACCAAGACCTTGTAGGATTATACAAGTGGTTTGTCGAGTATATTATTTTTTCCCGATTAAAGTGATTGTCATTGAAACCAATACTTTTTCTTGTAGTGGGAAGTCCTGGCACACTTTTTTTTTTTTTAAAGAGTTGTGAATGCTTGTAATGCATTGCCACAGGAAATAGTTGTGGAGGCAGGGTCAATTAATGCATTAAAGAATAGATTTAATGCGCATGTTTTTAGACCAAGTGAAGTTAAAGAAACTGGTTGTATACAGACTGCAGAGTTTTCTAAACCAGTATAAAGAAGTTACGTTAAGTAGCTCTCCCAGAGACAGAAGAAACAGCAACATTTTGTGTAACCCTGCTGTAACACCATCAAGATTGTAATAACCTTCAGGTCCCAACAAATCTGCCACACTTATACCTGTCATAGTTGATGGTGTGTTACAGTTGTTGAACATTTTTTTTCTCATGTGAACTGCATTCCTGATTGAAACAGGTGGTAAACCAATTTCATTATGGAGCAGCACAGCTTTTGAGCTCAACTTGGACAAATAATTGAACAGCCTCCAATTATCACTTGTGTAGTTGATGTACAGTGCTGCCATCAGACCCACTACATCAACGCAAGCAATGAGGTTATCTGTCATTTTAAAACATGGAAGCAGATTGTATACCGCGCATAAAACACAAAAATATGCATTCTCTTCTAGTAGATTCTTTTGCTGCAGTCTGAACCCCAACAGCTTTGCTTATTTTTTTTGGCAATTCCAGATCTCTCACTAAATCATTCAATTCACTCGTGGTAATTTTATGTGGCTGTCCAGACTCTTCATTAGGCACGAAATAAGGATATCTTGATGTACATGCTTTGACAGGTGACGGATGTCCACTTGCATTATTATCATCTTCATCAGTGTATAAGATTCTGGTGGGTCCAGAACAAGATGTCCTTCCCCATAAGGCAATGACCACATAGCAGAGGAGATATTTAGATAGGTTACATGTAGCTTTTTCTTCTTAGAAATACCAATACCATGTCCAATAGGAGGAGTCACGCAAAAGTAACAATCATAAAGATGATTTGTCGGTTCCCTCCAGACCACTAAAACTTCAATCATCCAATTCGGTTCAACCAGCAGCACAGATTCGGTGCACAGGATTGACTACATACATATGTGTGGGGCCCAATACCAGTCATGATCTCACAACGAAAATAAAAGCTGCAAGCTTTGTTTTTATCATCGGTGTAATGAGTCGCCTTTGTGATAGCAAAGTTATTTGTCTGCAAATATAGCAAAAATAATCCGCACTGTTCACATTCACGAAGTATCTATAACACATCTGCACTCACAGAATCCACAACATATTGGTGACAAAGAAAAAATATCGCTGCAATGATTGCTACATATTGTATAATAATTGGTGCTCAAGACTATCTGCTTCTAGAAAAATCAGGTGCCATGGCTTAGAAAAGAGAAGGACTGGGTCATTTGCATCGGTAAGGTGAAGCCACCAACACATTGACATCCCCCTCCACCCCTAAAAAAACTAGAGCTAATTTGTGATTTTAATGCTCAGCATGTCCAAATTAGTTTGAAAAAAATAGCTACTTTTGTCTCTAATACATTTTTGATGTATTATGTTATGCAATTTCCTAACACTGCAACAGTCTTCTAATCTACACCTATATCGACTATGTATATTCTATACTTTGTCTGTATGAAATTTAATAGCAGATGTTTAGGGTGGAAATAACAACTAAAAAATATAAACGCAATGGGTATCATTCACCAAATTAGTTATCAGTGCGGAAATAGCAGGCTTTAAAATGCATCAAATAACTATATTTTCAACAAAAAAAAAAAAAAGTTTGGAAAATGATGATGGTACCTATATTTACTCACCCTGTTTCATCTTGAGTGGCATTTTGATAAAACAGATGACCCCCGGTTTTAAAAAGATTCTGTAACAAAACCAAAATATTGAAACATATCAGTAACAACTTCAAGATAGTAAAATTAGATTTCATTGCAAAAGCAGCAGGTGATTGTTTAGTCTCAGCCCATGAGAATATTAAAGAATCCATTTTCATTATAGTATCGCTATTATGCTTATCAGCATGTTTACATGCACACTTGCCTTGTGTTTATTAAGAGGAAATGACATAAATCAGAACATACATTTATAAAAACATGCCACTTTACTGTCTTTACAAACTTAGCTAACTTAAATTTTGTTAACACTAAAAAATATACTGTAATATTTTTCTATTTCTGGTGTTCATCCTAAAAAGGATACACTGTGTCAGCGTCTACAGTGAGGTTGCGATTTCTACACCTTTCAGTACAACACATTCAGTTTCAGCACAGCATTTTTTAGACCAGGATTGCCTTGTCTGTTCTATTCCTATCCTCTTAGACAGGGCTACCACTCGGAGGTGAAATAGTCTTGGTCAGCTATAAGTCGTTGGATGATGTTAGCTTATAAAAAGTTATTCCCTCTGCATTTTCAGCACTCTTAAGAAAGAGAGGGTGAGGAGAGAGAATACAAGCATGCAATCCTGCCGAAAACAAATGTGTCAAACCGAAAGGTTCAAACATCGCAGTTAACCTGTTCTGTAAACTAGCGACACTACCCTATTCAGGGCTTGGTAGCGTGAGATTGAGAATGCACGCAGAACAAGCGTTCAATACCTGGGATGAATGAAAACCCAATGTGTGCTTACTACACTCAACACATAGTCATAAATTATAAATAGTAAGGGCCACACAAAAAAGAAGATTGCACTTTCTCCAGTCATCTAATGAGTAATAACATATAATAACTTTGTGGACAGATATTGAGATCAGATGATTCTCCATCATGACAGCAACAAATGCCACCAGACTACGTGCGGACATCTTTGACTCAGTAGTCATTATACATTAGTTTAAATCAGTTAATTTAAATAATGGTATTATTATAGACCGGTCTATATATAATAGATTTATATTGTGTGGACCAATACTACTAGTACTATAACTATATCAAAATACAATCTAGGTCTAATATACTAATGACTATACTATATAATAAATATAGTAATCTATATTAAATATATAACAATAATAATATAATATGTATTATAATTATTTATTATATATCGATCTATTTTATTACTATTAATAAATATTCTATTGGAGCTGGTTTACAAAAAAATATACTCACCACCAGCGATTCTTTAAGTCTTGGTAAAAGGGTTTTAAATTTAGCAATTGGATCAATCTCAGGAGTTTGACCTGCTGCAGGCTGGCCCTGTGGATTTGACTGAACAGGCACCATTCCTCCCTGCTGAGACATCCCTACTTGAGACACCATAGGCATACCCCCACCTCCCTGCGACGGCATTCCTCCTACTCCTTGTGGCATAATTCCTCCTCCTCCTTGTACCATCATACCTCCTCCTCCTTGTGATGGCATTCCTCCTTGCTGAGAATGCATGCCTGAAAGTACGGCAACGGGCATTTGTCCTGGACCTGACATCTGTCCCCCTAGTCCTGGACCTGGAGCAGCCATTTTGTTGATAACAATGGCTTGTTCTATCTTATATATGCGATATAAAAATAATCTGTTTAACAATGGATACAACTATTCTGATAATTTTCCGTAATTTACATTAGTGACAACACAGACAGTTGACAGGACCATTTAATTATATGTAAGCCACAGTAAGCTATTACTAAATTAGTATTATCAACTATCCATTCACTTTTCACCATCTTCTTTTTGAAACCAGCCTGGTGGAGGTTTGTAAGCCGAAAGTGAGATGTTACAATTAAACCTCTTTTTCTTTTAAAATAAACCTATAGTGCTAATTATAAAAAGAACCGTCTTATTAAAAAAAATCATCGTACATTATTAAGACAATTAAGTTGGACTTAGTCAATTTTGTGATGCACAGGCAACGAAATTTCTCAGTTTTGTTCTTATTTTGAAGTGCAAATTTTGCTGCCACAACAGTGTCTGGCAACTTGTTCAATACAATATGGCGAGACTGAGATGTAATAGGAACTGATTTATCTGTTCGTGTCCTACAGCAGATTTGATAACAGTTTTGGAAGTCCTGTATCAAAACAATGCCTCCAACAGTACAGACAGGGAGAAGAGAAGATAGGGAGAAAAGATTGCGGCCTGGTGAAAAACGGTTTGTATTTTTTTTCCTGCTTGTATTGCAGAAAATCTAATAGTATATAAAAGTATACTATTACTAAGTGTGAGGTCTTAGCCTAGTCTCTAGGTCGATCTATTCTTTATTCTAGATAATCGTGAGGAGTAATCAATGTATTGTAAGGCAGATTGCTATTCACAGATTGACTACTAATACTAATAGTAATACTACAAATATTAAAAACGTTACAAAGTAAAGTCGTAATAACAATTTAGTTTAGTTTTATTTAGGGAAAACGGAAAAGCCAGCTGAACTGATAAACAGAAATACTATTACTAGTAGTAGTATTAGTACTATTACTGAGTATTAGGAAGTATTGCCAACGCCATTCCTTAATCTAGAACTGATATCTGTAACAATTCCTTGGCTTGTGGTACTTGTGATGAAAAATATTTGCCTGATTTGCCCCCTAATCCAGGTTGCTATATAATATATTATATAAATGTTATGACTACTACTCTAGTCATAAGATTGGTAGACATCTTTTGTGTGTGTTTTTTTTCTTAGTTCGACCCGTTCTTTGTCAAGGGGTGGTCACCCTTGAATGGGTCCCAACTCAGGTTCTAGTCGTATCGGATGCATGTCGTCCAGTAGGAAAGTAGTCTGTCTGTACTCTGTTGTGGAGTCGTGTATGTTGTGCTTGTCTAGTAAATCTCGCAGTGACATGCTGTAGGACATCCTTGATGTGTGACATTCTTCAGATGTCGCTGTTGTCTGATAGTTATGATGTCTTTCAAGAGATGTGTATGCTGTTCTCAGTTGGTTCTCTGCTGCTTTTGTTAGAAACCAGGTTTTGCAACCATAGCAGAGCACTGGTAGGACTACCGAGTCAAAGATGTCCGCACATAGTCTGGTGGCATTTGTTGCTGTCATGATGGAGTTGAAGGATACACAGCCCGCCCGTTTCCGTCTGGCGATCTCAGGTTTTATGTTGTTCTCCATGTTAAGGAGCTTTCCCAGATAGACATATTCGTCAGCGTCCTCTATGGGTGTTCCAATCAAGAGTATGGGGGTTGGGCTCTGCGAAACGGTTGCGCATAGCTCTGATTTTCCCTAGATTCATAGCTAGACCTGCCTTTCGTGTCTAGTGACCGTAGCATCTTTGTCGCTTATAGGGGCGTCTCTGTAATGAGGATGATGTCGTCTGCGAATCTGGGGTGGTTTAATCTTCTTTGGTCGATTTTGATGCCACTGAGAGTTAAGATGGCTGCGCCTTACAGGTCGCTGACACGCCTCGCTCTGGTGTTTTTGATCTCTATGGATGTGTTTCCCTCTAGTATTTTAGCCATCATAGATTTGGACATTTGTTGAACCATATTTATATGACCACTACATGTATTTCAGTTGTCTAATCTAGTTAGGTGTTGTTGGGTTGATTAAAACAAAACTTTCTTCCAATTTTTTTCACTCAATACTCTTGCTCAAATAGATAAGTGCATTATTCAAGCCCTGCCAGCAGACACATTCTAAACCTTGTTTAATTTTGTAGCCACAAAAAATAGGTCACATTTTCTTAAGCACTGAATGAAGGAAAGGTGCATTAGCATGAAAGGACATGGACAAAGATTTGCACATACCTGTTTTATCGTTATAAATTATGCATTGTAATAAATGATTATGATCTTCTAACACACTGGTATTGGTTTTTTGGGGTCCTCTGAAGGTGTAGCTGCATATGATGACCAGCAGTTTCATCATGTAAAAGAAATGCAACAAAAATCATCACTCCAAGAACATATAAAAGTGCTTTGACACAGCCTTCATTATGGCAGACTGCAGAGCTGACTTTATGCTTTGTAACTAAAGAAAATTAGATAAATTATGAAGTTCGTTAGTCTTTCTGTTAAAACTATAATTTTACATCCCAACGTGCTCTTTTCTTTTAAAAAATAAAATAAAAAACATGTCCAGGATTTATGAATTTAATTCATAATCATGTAGCATGCCCTTTGTAGAACGTCGCTCCAATCACAGTCTGTCTGAAAGAAACTCGTTCTCTTGTCAAAACACCAGCCTCCGCCACAGTCATACTCTGGCATTCCTGGATATCTTGGTGCCATCGTCTTCTTGGTCTACCCCTTCCTCTTTTGCCTTCCATCACCGTTTTCTCAAGACCGTTGTGTCTCTTGATGTGACCAAAGTATTTGCATTTTCTAGCCAAAATGGAATTGATAAACCAGTTCTCTTTTATGCTCAACTCTTACCAAATTTCTACATTTTTTTTTTCTCTGTCCAGGGTATTCTGAGGATCTTTTTAATTAATTATTTGTAAATCAGTAAAATTATATGATCATTTGTATTTTAATTTTTTTTTCTCGCAGATCTGAGCTTGTATGCAGGGTCAAGTACAACAATACATTGCCAGATATTCCATTTGACCCAAAGTTCATCACATACCCATTTGAGACCAACAGGTTAGCATCAGTAGTAAAATAAGATGCCATTTTTATTAACATAATATATTTGACCTTTTCCATGAGTTGGGTACTTGCGAATGAAGGAATAGGACCGCAGTCACCTTCCTAGTATGCCGTAAAAGGCAACTAAAGAGGGTTGTGTGTAAACAGTTTCTAAATGATTTCCTGGCTTACTTTAAGGGAAGAAAAGGAATCGAGGAAGGGAACATAAAAATGAATGCCTTGTACAATGAATATAACACTTCATCCCTGAAAGCAATGTCTGCAATGGGTCTACTTTTAGCTTTGCAATGAATTGCAAAAGTCAACTGCCAGATACGTCTCATGAAACAACTTTTACTTGGAGACTAAAACAGTTATTGTGGCTGGGATTTTGAAAAAAAGATATATAAACAGGGAAAACAATAAAAAAAAAGAAACATATTCTTTTAGAGGAAGTAAAAACTATATATTTTTTTGGCAGTAGAAAGGAATATGAAACTGGTAAATAATATATTCAGCGGTAGACAAATAACGGTTTTATAAAAATCCTTACCAAGCTAATTTTGAAGAATTGATTGCAGATACTATTGCACAATAATACAAAAAAATATATTTTGCAGATGATCAGTCTCTTTCATTCAGATGAACAAAATCCCCAAGAATATCTTAATGCCCTTGACAATGCCTACGATAGATATAATATAAGAATTAGTACAGCAAAGACGGAGACAATGAAAATCAATAGAATAGAGAAAACACTACATAATACAGTACAGAACTTAAACAAGTTAGTGAATACTTGGGCAGCATGTACACACAAGATAGAAGGCTAGATAGAGAAGTGGAAAGTGCTGTTTCCTATCAGCTCCTCACCATTACTAAGACACAAACACATTCTAATGAAGACAATGATATCTGATAAATAGTATTTTTATACCAATTCTCTGCTACCAGTGTCAGACATGGACTCTTACTTTCACGAAGGCAGAAAAGAAAAATCATGGTATGCGAAATGAGGTGTTTGGGAAAGACTATCGGGGTCATAAGACTAAACAGAGTACATAACGAAGTAATCAGACAAACGGTGGGTGCAACACCGTGCATGGATTACATAGAAAGGCAGAGAATAAAATGGTTCGGGCGCCTGACAAGAGTGCAACCAAAGTTATCTGCTGCTCGTATCTACTATACCAGACATCAGGGTTGCAGAGCAAGAGGCAGACCACAAAAAAGATGGATAGATGGTGTCAGTGAGACACTGAAGAAACTCAGAATGACAACAACATCTGCGACAAAGATGGCACATGGCAGAAAACTACACCTTCTCACAGCATCTAACGACACAAGTGGGTCGAAGATGATGACTATTGCACAATTAATAATATAATAGTTATTTGAATTCTATGTAACATAATAATATAATAGTTATTTGAATTCTATGTAACATAATAATATAATATGTTAGTGACAGAATTTTCCATTTGTCTCAATCGCCTAACATGCATTTCTGCCTTAAATCTCGCCATCGGTCCATAAAATTCCATTCCTCTGGTATGGAAATTCCATTTTCTGAGAAAAACAGAATAAGGTCAACATCTGATTAAAGCTATTTACTATGACAAAACTATGTGTTCTACTTTCATTATTCTTTCTCAAATTGACTGACCTGATCATCTCCAAGGTTTCAATGTGTAATGCCAGTAAATTGTGGAATATAGAGAATACTTTCAACGGCTTGTTCTGTTGTTAGCCTTTTTTCAACAGCCATTTTCAAAACTACTTTCCATTGACAAAATTTATAAAATTGTGGATGCCGCCATATTTATTATCTCAGGAAATGTGTGTACTGTGTAGACATCACAATATTATCGTCAAAATAGTAAGCCCCGAAATACCCCTTAGAATAATGGTCCACCTGGCACACCAAGTTATTGGTGGCTTGGGGAATGGAATATTTACACACCCCCCGGTGCATCAGTGTCACGGGTTCAAAGGGTTAAGATATTTTCAGCTAAAGGGACTGGTGCAATATGTGCAGCTCAACTCCATAATGACCTAGGGTACATTTGATCGTGTTAACAATTGATCGAATTAGAAAATTCTAGCCATTTTTCTGCATTCAACTTATACCGTTTATAAATTTTGCATGCCTCATATTTGCCTATGATAATTGTAGTACTGTAGAATAAAAATATATAATCATGTTTCAATCTTTAATTGGTGCATCACGCAATAAAGCATTTAAGATGCCATAATAATTGTGTTATGTGTTCATAAATATGATAAACTCAAGTTTCATCCACAAACATTAACAAATACATGAGATATACAGAACTGATTCTCCTCATACTATATATATACTGTAAAATTGACATTTGACAGTTACATTCATGCTTTAAAAATTTACTTTGTGTCTAAATTTAGAAGGAAAATGGAATGCATTCTATATTCATTGAACTACAAAAAGCAAACTATTATTACAGTGCTTATTCTAATTTCTGACGTCTACTAAAAAGGATTTATGTGGTTGAAATAAAGGCCGCTTGCAACTACAGTCACCGCACACTGTATAGGCTAGGTTTTTATTTTACATACAATAGGAAAAAAGTGGGTGCTGAGTTTTGAACACGTTCTTGTGTTCAAGAAGACTGACATCTAAACTACTCCGCCAACCACTCCTCATTCATTCAACTAAATAGGATAAATTAAAGTTCACACATTGTAAAACGGAAATTGTTGTAGTATATTTTTAATAAAGTGAAAATGCCAATAAGCATTCACAAGAAATCCACATAAAAAAAATATTTATGTACTAGAAATACATTTCAGCTGGAAAAAATTGTGAGCCCCGTTTTTATCGCTATATAAGCAAATTCATGTATTAACAGATACTTTATAATGGGACTGAGGTGTATAGTATAATGTAATGAGTCATAGCATCAAGTTGATTTCCAGCAAATAATAATATTCTAACGAATAATTCCCTGGTAATTTGTATGTTATCTAGAACTAATACTCCCCTTGTAGATGTGAATCTTAATACAATGAATACATTTTTAAGAAACACCTGTATGAATAGAAATTTGGTTCCTTAAGAGAGTGCTGCACATACCGAAGACAATTAAGAAATTAAATGAGCATATGTTGCAAGAAAAGTATTACATTTTCACTGCTAAATTGAAAGATGACAAATAACATTCATTTTACATATTTAAAAAAGAGCTACTGGAAAGCCTTGTGACAACAGGAAAAATCTGATCTGGTATGACAAGATGACCTGAGAAGAAAAAGTTATAGTTGGCTGTGAAGGAAATTGATTGTTAATGTCACTTAGCAACGACACATGATGATAATGTAGTTCTTTCATGTAATTGGTTTTTTTAATCAACAGATTTTACACATACAAGCCAACATCTTTAGAGAGGTCGTTTAAATATGATCTATTAACTGAACATGATCTTGGTGTCACAATTGATCTCATCAACCCAGACACATACAAGATTGATCCGAATGGTAAGGTTACCATTATCTTTTATTATCATGTTTTCACTTGGTAATGAGTTGTATTTGACAGACATTTTTGTGCAGGACAGGTTATAACAGCTGGTGATCTTTGATGATGCAGGAATTTTAAGTTACATGAAACAACAAATACAATTTGAAATATATAACATACTCTTCAAAATGAACTAAACGTTTTTGATTAATATTAGATTAGGCTTGGCTTGGCTTCGTTCGTCCTCAATCTCCCGCTACCAAACCCTAACACGGGCCTAAGAAGCAGAATGTAGTCCAGGGGACAGAATGCGTTGTGTCGAAGTTTACAGCTTGACTGTGATATTTGCACCTTTCGGTCCTACACATCCGACTTCAGCAAGCATTTTTTGAGTACCGGGTTAGCATTCCCTCTTCGATCCCTTCTTCTTAGCCAGTCTGCTCTGTTGCAGCCTGTTATCCAGGATCACTGCGTGGAGGTGTAGAAGGTCTTGGCAGCTCTGGTTTGCTGGCCCTGACGCTAGCAGTCAGCCGTGGACGCTGCAGCTCATGCGCTCCTCATATCAGATTAGAAGAATGTGTTTAAATTTGAAACAGTTACTTTTATCAAGAATGTAGGAGCCAAGATGCAGCAGTGCATGAGCTGACAGCAGGCTGCTTGCATCAGAGTCAGCAAATCATAGTTGACCAAGACCCTCTTCCATCTCCATGTGGCAGCTCTGGAAACAGGTTGCACTAGTCATTAGTATAGTCTAGCCAAGGGATAGGGATCACAGTGGGAAGGCAAACTCAGTACTTGAAAAAAGGTCAGCTGAAATCACAACCTCACTGTAAACTATGACATGTCTTTTTCTGGATGAACACAGAAGAAGAAGTCAAGAATGTAGTTACTGGTACTCAGAGATGACAGTAAAGTATAATATACATATATTGTAGGTCATGATATTAAAGTATGGTGAGGAGTATGTGACGGGGTGGTTAGGATACAAGTCTCTTAATCAGGAAACGAGGGTTCAAACTCAGATACTGCCTAGGTTTTTTTAAATATTTACAAAATAAATAACTGCACACTTTGTATGTTCACCGGGACGTTTATTCCAAAGTCCTAAATATTCTCCCAGCAGGCCTCAGTAATGGAAATTATTGGTGTTGTTGTTCTTTAACCAGTTTCCATAAGTGATTTGCCTTATGGGACTAGGTAATAATGCTTGGGGGGATATGGATTTCCTTTCCAACTGGGCAAACACAGCAAGGGTAGTTTCTGTAAAGGTATATGGACGTATCTAGACTTTCTGTGCTTCGAGTTTCGTCACTTCTCTTTCATCGGTTATAAATTATAAACACTTTTTCAAAATTTTGTTATTCGGCATGCACTCTTTTTTCTAAATTTGTCCACAATAAATCTCTTATAGGTGTGATAAAAAAAATTAATACTGCTTATTTTTTGTGATTAAAATAACCAAATCTATACTATTTAAATTGACCATACTGTAAAAAGCAACAGTGATATTTTGTTTCATAATGGATACTAAGTGTAAGGGCAAAGTTAAGAGCACAATTTGCACAAAAAAACTTGAGCTTATAAAGTTTAATGAACAAGGCACCTCAAATGATGAATTAGGCTGAAGGCTAAGTGTATCTCACATTACAGTTAGCACAATTGGAAATAACAAAACTAAAGGGTTGGAGGGAAATTAAAAATGCTACACCAGTGCATACCAACTGTTAATCAAAATCTAATTGGTGAGATGGAGAAGGTGTTAAATATATAGAATGAAGACCAAGTCAGCCACAACATTCCCGTAAGCCAATGTCTGATTCAGGCAAAGGACCAAACTTTATTTTGTAAAATGGTTGAAAAAGGAGAGAGATCAGCTAAAGAGACATTTGGAGCTAGCAGGGACTGATTTAACAAATATAAGAGAAGATCACACTTACATAACATTGTAGTGCAGGGAGAAGGAGCTAGTGCAAATACTGCAGCTGCAGAAGCTTTTTTAGTGAATCCTGACAAAATGATAAAATACGATGGTTACACAAAGCAGCAGATCTTCAAATGTACATGCTATAGGCCTCTTTTGGAAAAAGATGCCATCCAGAACTTTAAAAATGGAAAATTTGTGCCTGGATTTAAAGTTGCCAAAGGTATGTTTACTCTGTTGCTAGGGAATAATGCAGTGGGAGTCTGCAAGCTAATGTCTTTGATCATTTATTATTCAGAAAATTGTAGGGTCCAAGACAAATTAAATAACTCTTTGGGATAAGAGCTGGACTGTGCCACGTGTGACTTCTTCCCTTTCTTTAGTTGACTAGTTTATGATAACATCAACATTAGTTATATTTGAGCTACATGTTTTTGTTTAAAACAAATAAAATTGTATCTCCTTTTAAAAAAAAATTGCAGTTTATCCAGAACAAGAAGATGAGAGACTGCTTGAGGAAGATATTAATGCCCCAGGAGACTCTAAAAGGTCATATTATTGAAGAAATTACACAAAATGATTATCATCATCATGTTATCTGCCTAGTGGTGCTTATGAAATTGAATTATGCCTTGTTTAACTCATGTCAACATGGATCTCATTCTTTGCTCAGTTATTCTTTAGTGTACTTGTTCTGCATGACCTATGCGTTGTACATTTGTATGTCTTCTTCTTGTTCGCCATGCTTTTTCTTGTTACGTCTACACGCCCAGTTCTCTTGATAAAGGTTGCCGTAGTGGAGAGTTCTTCAAGGCCTACAAACAGCTTTGTGTGGATATTTGTTACCATGGGCCAGTGCTCAGTATGCAATTGGCTAAGCAAATAACAGTCTTGCAGGATAAGTTCTGATGCCTGTGCTGCCTGTCCGCACATACAAATTGGTGATGTAGCCAATATTAGCCAGTGTAAGTGGCTATTCAATCTGTTATGTCCCATTCTCAAGCGGAACGGGAACACTTGTTCTGCTCAATCAAGACAGTGATGGTTGTCTTTCGTTTGGTCAACCTACCTTATGGCTTGGATAAGTGTCTTCGTTTCTTAGAAGGTGATGTTTGTCCGTTTTGTTCTTGTGTTGCTCCCTCCTTTGCCAACCTGTCTGCTGTCTCATTTTCTGGTATGCCACAGTGTGATGGTATCCACTGTAGCACTACCCTTCTCTTGACTTTTAGTTTGCCCAAGGTTTTCTTAAGCTCTGGCAGTTTATCATTCTTGAGAGCTTGCAGAACTGACATGCATCTGTAAGGAATACAACCTGGCATCGACTTGCTGTGTTGCTAATCATTTCTGCAGCAAAAATTAGTGCCTGTACTTCGACAGAGTAGTTTGAACAGTATTTTCCAGTGGATGAACTAGTGGTTTTGTTTTCTTTATCTGGGAAGACAACATAGATTCCTGCGCATCCATTATTCACTGCTCTTGTTGCTGATCAATCAGTATATAGCTGGATTCATGCTTCTCTGGTGTACAGCTCACCGATCATGTTGCATGCTTCTACTTTCTTTTGCAAAGCAATTAGATCTCCCTTGGGGCAGGTGGCAGTTATGAATGTTTTTATGCTGAGGTTTTGTTGTTGGTCCCATGAAGTGGAAGGGGTATTGGATCCTCCTTTGTGGTATCTAGTAATTCCTCCTTATATTTTCTCATTAATTGTTTTGACCAATGAACAAACCTACTTCTCTTCAATCTTTCACTGGCAAGATCGCATAATCTCGTCTTCATTTGATATGCTGCCATGTTTTTGTATTTTTCTGCTTATACCATGTCTTGGTGTCTAGTCTATAGGATAGAGGTGATGCCTGTGATTTTTTCCATTTCATTTATTGGAATTGTTTTCATGGCATTTGGTTTTGTACCTTATCTAAGGTTTGTAGGTGTGATTTGGCTGCTGTGGCCCATGCTGCTGATCCATAGTCCACTATTGGTCTCATTACCCCATTATAGACTTTCTTAAGCGTTGATTCATTCGCTCTCCAATTTGACTCAGCTATTTTCCTGACTTGCAAGTTTTTTCCTTGCCTTGGCCCCTGTTTTTTCAATATGATGCCTCCACATCATTTTCTTATCAAATGTGATGCCCAGATATACTGGCTCAACATCTATTTGGACCTGTATAGGAAATTTGTATGTTACGCTGACTTTTTCTTCTGCTGTTTTGTGAAGTGCTTGTCAGCCTCCTTGCATATCTTGTCATGACTTGTTGGCTGCAGTCAAGAGCATGTCTTATTTTATATATATATATATTTTTTGGGTTTTTGTTTGTTTATTGTCATTTGCGTCTAATTGTCTAGTGCATCTGACTTCAGCACCTTCTCATAGTTGCACAACCTTGCTGGTTCATGAACCTGAACACATGCAAGTTTGGTTTGTGACCTGTGCCACTAATCATTAGGCGCAGCGCTGTCCTCCCCCTGGTTATATTGCTTAACTCTTACCTTATGGTCTGCACTGTCTGTCCCAACTTGCCCTCTTTAAGATACAACTTAACATTATTTCTTATTTCTGCCATTTCTGTTTTTTGCTATTATTTCCTTGCCGCCTAATATAAAGTATGCTACATTTCTTAGTGAAGGGTCTGTAGTTTGATTGATATTCTAGCCAATATCATATGCTTCTATGTATATTATGATATATTTGACAGTTTAATACAAATTTTTTTTTTCAGTTGACAAACATTACAAATTTCTGCAATGAACAATTATAGATAAGTAGTCTTTGATAGCTAACGAGAAAATTCAGCTGCTTCTTTGCTTCATTTTCGTGACAGTTGTGAAATATTCATGCAGTATAAGTATAGTTGATCTAGTCTTCACACAAGGATAATGAGCATAATTAAAACAATCTTTCATCTGTGACATTGGTTTATCATCATTATTATTTCTGTTTGTATCAGGTCAAGGCACCACAATACAAATGTTTCTTGGCTGCGCAAGACTGAGTACATATCTACAGAGTACAACAGGTTTATTCAGAAAGCTGACAAATCTGAGGCAAAGTAAGCAACAAGCCAGGATGGCTGCCAATTTTGTCAAAATGTATTTGGTTGTTAAAGTGTTGTGTGAGTCTCCTTTATTGGAGTGAAACGAATAGGATCACTACAATATATCATGTAAAACTAAGTCCTGGAAATGGCACTGATATAGCAGATTGTTGTTGTTCTTTGAAGTTATTCGTGCCGAGTTCACCCTTTCTGGTCCTAGATAATTTTGCGTCTTTCCGACCAGGTCGTGCCACAATTTTGTATGTCAAAGAAAGTTAAAAAAAAATGTAATATTGAATGAATTGAGCTTAAATTTGTAAATAAACATAGTAAAACACATATATTAAACTATCTATGCCAATGTTTTCATAATAAAGATTATATATTAGCATGAAGTGTTTAATGGCATTAATGCAGAGGTGGAAATAGAAGAGGGGCACATTTTTGGCACTTAACACATTGTCTGTTTTGACTGTATATCAAAGCATTATATATATTCAAAGCATTTCCACATAACATTTGTATTATAAATCTCAGCCAAAGGCTGAATCGAGCGTGAATTGAAATCCACAAGTAATCCAGATGCGCGATCATTGGACGTATCAAATAATAAATCATTTCTCGAATATTGAAGTCAAACTTTCCTCGCAATAAATTATTTGACTTTCATATATCTTAACTTTTGCAAATGTCTACCTATCGGAAATGACTGTATAAATAAAAACATAAATTGTACATGTGTTGACATGTAGAGTCGTTTAAAAAAAAATGAAATTCCACAAACTTAATCACAAATAACAAACACGTGTTTCAGAAGTCAATTTTGGTTGCAGCAGGTGGCAATATTAGATTTTCCATGCCTACAAGCTGGAAAGAGCTAAGAATTGGCCATTTTGTGGGGTTGAGGGTTACAATAGTTCTTCTTACATCCTGGGGCATACTTTAGAAGGTGTACCAGGGCCCTTCTTGCTGTTGTGCAGTATTGGGGCTTCTTTGTAAACTCACCACTATAGAGATTGCAATGTCAGCTCACACCTTGTTGGTTGTACTGTTGTGATGCAGGATATTTCCAGGAGCATAAATGGGGATATGAGTTGAGGGTCTTGATCAGTATGTTTCATTTGTCCCTGATTAGTCTTCCCTCCTGCAAGAGCAGATAGATACTTCCTTCCTGGGTGTGAAGGTCAACATCAGGGTCAGACTGACTAAGATCCCACCTCCTGACTACGCCATGCTCATGGACACATGTGTTATAGCAGTCTGGCCTGTTAGTCAGGTGGATGAAGCTGAAATCACTGCACTTGAAGCTGCTTTGTACCATCTGAAGATAATTTTGATGACTTTCCTTTAAAAGCTCAAAGCATTGCTGTTTTCATAGATTCAATGTCTGTCCTTCGAGCATTAGAAGTTGCTGGTCCTTGTAAACCTGACCTTATCCAAACATCTCTGAACATTGGGAACATTGTTTTAAGCAATCATTTTGTGCCATAGGAACATTGTTTTAAGTTATCTTCTTGTGTCATGGAAACATTATTTTAAGTTATCTTGTGCCATGGGAACATTGTTTTAAGTTATCGTCTTGTGTCAAAGGAACATTGTTTTAAGTTATCTTCTTGTGTCAAAGGAACATTGTTTTAAGGCAGTCTGCTTTAATTCTGCTTCTACTTGCTTTGGTTGCATCTTCCATTGTTCTTTGCAAGATTTCCTTTGATCTCCCTCTGTTTCACTTCTCATTCGTGATATAAAAGCATAGATTGGTTATACTGTCCTTTGATGGTATTGTGTAGTTGGATAGTGAAAGTCTTTATCATAAAAAATTACTGGGACTAAAGATGCAGCACAATGAATGAACTGACAGCAGCCAGCTATCATTAGCTAGCTGCTTGCATCAGGGTTAGTGAACCAGGGCTGATCAAGACCATATTCCGCCTTTAGGCGGTAGCTCTGGAAACAGACTGCACAAGTGTAGCCTGGCTAAGAGGATATGGATCGCAGTGCTGAAACCAGATTTGTTGAGCTGAAAGGCACAGATATCACAGCCTCACTGCAAACTATGATACAATGTCCTTTTTAGAATGAACACCGAAGAAGAAGAAAGATAACAAATGGCTAAAATGTATTCTACATTCTTAACAAGGTTTTATGCAAAACAGTTTAATATTTGCTGTTTTTTAAAGGGCAATGCCTCCACTCAATGTACCATGAGGATTATGGCCAGTTTTACAGTTTAAATTTTGACTTGTCTTATAGTCTGAATAAGGATGCAGATTACTGGCATCTTTAAAATCAGGATATTGATTATTCTTTGTTGTGTTCTCCCTTTCTTTTTGTGTTCTTCCTTTTTTTCTGGTGTTCTTTCTAAAAAGGATGTTGTGTCGTAGTTACAGTGGGCCTGTGATACCTGCACCTTTATGTTCAATACATCCAATTTCAGCACAGCAATTTCTGAGACCAGGTTTGACTTCGTTCTGTGAAGCCAGCCTACACTAGTGCAGCCTGTTTCCAGGCCACCACTTGGAGGCAGAATAAGGTTTTGGTCAGTTATGGTTCACTGGCCCTGATGCAGGCAGCCAGATGTGAGTCACTGGCTGGTGTCAGTTGATTCATTGATTCTTGTGAGTTACACAGATCCGTGTGGTAGCGTAGTCCGAAAGGGAATCAAATAATAATACCACTAGCCTGTAAGAGGGGTTAATGTAATGTTGTTTGTCTGTTACTTAACCCATTCAAGTCTAAACTGTGCTAAAAGTTATGCTTTGCTTGTATCTCAGGGTTGGCTTCAAGATCAAGAAAATTATGAAGGAGGAAGACCTTTACAAGGACAGAGAAAGCCAGATAAATGCCATCAACAATACATTTGAAAAGGCTAAACAGCCAGTAAGTTTGACCTCAAGTTGTAATATTAAGATTGTTAAAGGATTGATTTAATGAAGTTTTATTTTTATTTTTTTGGTTATGTGTAACCACACATTGGTATCCTCTGAGTACTTTTCATCTAATCTGACCGCCAAAGACGGATGTGTCCTACCGAAGGGTGCAAATATCACAGTCAAGCTGTAAACTAGCGACAAAACGCATTCCGTTCTCCGGACTACATCCAGCTACTTGTGAAACTCTGTTCAAAGCTTGGTAGCGGGAGATTGAGAACGAATGCAGCAGTAGAAGAAATCTAATCAGAAAACAAGGACTGGAACCCATATAAGACATAGCATTTTGTATGTTGGTTAGAATTAAAACCTAGCCTGCAACTGCTGGCACAAGCGGCCTTTATTTCTCGGCCTCATACATTCTCTTCCCCTGCAAATTGCTAGTCCTTAATGGGTAAAACCTTAGACAGTATTCTAAATGTTGACATTGTTTTTAGTTTTTTTTTCCAACAATTTATATAAATTTCCTCATAAAGGGGGCTGTGGTAGTGTAGTGATCAGGGTTCAATTCCCAGTTGGTGCAGGATATTTTTCTGATCGCAAACCGGCTCCTGTGGTCGACCTAGCCACAGTAATTGGACACCAGAAAAAAAATGGGAAGTAAAGGAGGCCGCATGATGCCACATTACCCATTATGTGTCGTGGGTGACCAAATAATATGGGCGTAACACCATATTTCCCATGCGCCCAATGACGTGATATAGAATCTTTACTTTACTAGAACAAATATCTAATGTTTTATTACTTTTTATGCTACACTTTGAGGTACTATCTTATGAGATATAGAAAAGCATGAAACAGTTCAACAGAGATTTGCAAACTGCATATTTTTTATCTTCTCAACTTCCAGATAATGAAGCATTACAGTAAGCCAGGTGTAACACCAGTTCAGATAATGGAGGTGTTCCCAGATTTCCAGGTTAGTTTTCTTGTCAACTTTTACCAACTGCTAGCAAAGAGTGCTGCCTGGCAGGAACAGCTGTTATGAAATGTGGTTTACCCAGTATAGAAAATGTTTTTGTTTTTGTTTAGGAATTTTTATTATGAAAAGGAAATTAAGCATCTCTATAATATAAAAAAAACAAACTGATATTTGTTACACTAGAGCATGTCTGAAACTGCCTACTAAAGCTTTGTGTGTGCACCCAACTATGCCAGACAGTGTTAAAGTAAATAGCAGCATACTTAGTTTTACTATTGCTGGCATAAATCTTTAATGAACTAGACTTTATGTTGCTGTTTTTTAAAATGAGAGAGAGACCCAAAAATGTCTGGTTCGCGTTCATGTGTGTCTATGTCAATGGAAAATAAGGGTGACCACATATCTATTTTTATTTAGTTGCTTCTCTTCTATCCTGGAGGTGTAGAGGTTTGACAGAGAGAGCACTAGGATGTTCTACTGTAGTGCATCTCACCTGATTCCAGTCTAGTCCTCTTGTCTTTTAGAGACTGACTTATGTTGTCACCCTACCATACTTTAGGGGTTTATATCCCTGGTTCTGGGCTTCACATGATTTCTGTGGTAGCTGATCATCTTTCATTCTGCGGACATGACATCTTCGTCGTACGCTGTCAGACGTCAACCTGTATTTTTTCGAAAAAAGCAGCGGCCATCCCGAGGCTGTTGACACTGCCATAGAGCTTGTCTTGTGTTGGCACTGGTGATGGCCACTGCTTTCTCTGATCCTCGTATGCCGGGCAGTTTTGCAGCAAAAGTTCAGCGGTCATTTTCCCGGTACCACACGAGCATTTGTCAGTGCCACCTATCTTCAATTTGTTGAATAGGTGGTACCTCAGTCTATTGTGGCCAGTGCGAAGTCTGAAGACCACGACCTGCTCTCTTCTGTTCAACACTTTTGAGTGGGGAGGGGCTGGGTTTCAAGATCATAACATGTTGTCTGATTGCAGACCTTGCCTTTACTTGTTACTCAAATCACCTTTCTTATTTGGAATACTAAATGGATGGTTGCAGCTTATTGAGAAATAGTCAATATAATGATAAAGGTGACAGCAGTAATGAAAAAAAAGAAACTGGAGAGTGTGTGTATCTTGAGGCTTAGAGTTAGCCTTTATAAGCTGTGGTCATTGTTCATTACTCGCATCTTTAAGTATAGACACTTACATCGATGGAACTACATTCATCCATCTTTGATTTTTCATGCTCGTTTCTCTTTTTCTAAGGAATCCTCTGTTTATGACATGGAAAAGTCTACCAGCTGCTTACCAGCTGCTGCTCTTTGGGTGGTCAAAACAACTCTTGTTTGATATCTTTCTTTATGGACTATTATAGCTCCTAGTGTATTTTAACTTATTAGACTTTTCCAGGATCTGTTGTCTGATGATGATCTGATGCAGTTTCTTCTCTATAGAGACCACAACTTTTATTCATTTTGTTGATAGTCATCATTATTAAATCGGACCACATTATCTGCAAATGTCAAAATGACAAGTGGCTGATTAGTGCAGTAATAGAGTACTCGATTTTCATGGTAAAAGCTGGGTTCAACTCGCTGCTGACAGCTCCAGTCAACCCTGCTGTAAATGGGTACCTAGCTGATGGCTAGGGAAGGAACAAGGCAGTGAGGAAGGGAACTGGTCACCCCATCTCACAAAGCTTGTGGATTAGTACAATGAAGGCTCTATCACTTCATCCCTGACAGCAGCAGCTGCCATGGAACTACATTTACATGGGAAGTATGAAAAGATGTGATAGAATGTAATCCTGATCTTTCCCCACTTTTGTTCCTGAACTGCTCCTGTCTTTGGTTTGCTATCCTCTCATAGTTTCCGCAACACTTATAGAAACTCTGTGTGGCACAAATCGAGGGTGCTTGAATGTTCTTTTCTTGCCAAGCATCATTCCCAGACAGGGAACTTTATTTGGCACCATTTTCGGATCTAAGAAACTAGCATTGTTACTTTAAATTGTCTTACTTAAATGATAAAATTAGTAATACAAAGCCTGTTTACATCATGTTGAAAATACTTTCAACAAATGAGCTTATCTTAGAAATGATCAAATGTCGGGGGTGTGTTGCATCAACAATAGAGACCGACCAGAACAATGTAGAGCTAAGACCAATAGCTTTCAAAACTGTTTGGATGGGAAAAATCAAAGTGAAAACCAGGAGTTTCAAAACACTTTAGCCAATTTTATTTCTCAAAATGATTTGTCTTGAATGTTTGCCATCACCAGTTGTGGAAGCATCCCTTTGCTCAAGTACTCTTTGACTCTGACCCAGCTCCTAAGGGTTACTCAGCTCCAGTTCAGATGGAGGAAATGTCACAAGCCATGATCAGGTATTCATCAAAAGAACACATTGTCTGTAGCACTAACATTAATCTGTGATAGTTTACATTTTCACTTTAAAAACCCCTAGTAGCTTGATCTGATTTCTAACAATGGATATATAACGTTTCAGCTTTAGACTGTTTATGAATGTCAATATGCAGTCTTTCTGCATAGATTCTATAAAGAATATATCTTCTTCGTCAATCACTTTCAAAAGGATCAAGATACTGTGCAGCGCATGAGCTGCAGGGGTCATCGACCCATAGCTGACTGCTAGCGTCAGGGCCAGCGGATCAGAGCTGCCAAGACCCTCCTACATCTCCATGCGGTGATCCTGGATAACAGGCTGCAATAGAGCAGATTGGCTAAGGAGAAGGGATCGAAGAGAGAAGGCTAACCCGGTACTCAAAAAATGTCTGCTGAAGTCAGGTGTGTCGGACCGAAAGGTGCAAATATCATAATCAAACTAAACTGCGACACAACGCATTCCGTTCTCTGGACTACATTCTGTTACTTAATCCTTTTTCAGGACTTGGTAGCGGGAGATTGGGAACGGACAAAGTCAAGTCACGTCAATCACTTTTAAAAATCACTTATGAAACTGATAATCTGTATCAGGCTTATATTGTTGCCATACAGGTTATACCACAAATGGGTTAGTGAAGGCCATGCTGTCACTCTGCTCCTTTTGTTGAGCTGATGGAAATGATGGATATGTTTTACTGTTTATTTATCTGCCTATTGTCTGTGTCCAATTTTTAATCTGTTGAACAAATTCTGTCCAGTCCCCTGTAACCAGTTTTAGGTCTGAAAATTATCACTTGATATTTTCTAGGTAAGGAACTATACTGCTCTCAGAAATACAATGGACTTCATTTTCAGTTGAGTTGGGGAAAAAAATCTATTGCTGCAAATGTTATATATATAAATTGCAGGTCTACTCACCAAATGTTATATATATAAATTGCAGGTCTACTCACCAAATGTTATATATATAAATTGCAGGTCTACTCACCAAATGTTATATATATATAAATTGCAGGTCTACTCACCAAATGTTATATATATAAATTGCAGGTCTACTCACCAAATGTTATATATATAAATTGCAGGTCTACTCACCAAATGTTATATTTATAAATTGCAGGTCTACTCACCAAAGGTTATATATATAAATTGCAGGTCTACTCACCAAATGTTATATATATAAATTGCAGGTCTACTCACCAAATGTTATAAATATAAATTGCAGGTCTACTCACCAAATGTTATATATATAAATTGCAGGTCTACTCACCAAATGTTATATTGGTGGTCTTGGTTATATTGTGCCTGACCCTGACGTGACATCCTGGTCAGTATGTTGTGCCAGACTGGATTAACGTCTCAGTGTTACTTTTTTTTAGTGATAACTTAATCACATATTGCATTTCAGAGGTGCTGTGGATGAGAGTGGTGAGCAGTTTGTGGCATATTTCCTACCTACTGATGAAACTCTTGACAAAAGAAAGCGGGATGCAGAGCTTGGCAGAGAATATGAAGAAGATGACACGTAAGTTGAAATCTCACACTGAACTGCTATCACCTTTAGTCAGATATATACATGCATTTAATTTACGTGACAGTCTCATCATAGGCTCAAGTTCTAAGGTAGGAAAGGTTGTTGTTGTTGTTTGCGAATGCCCACAATGAGTAGGTTACTCTTGTGTGCCCTGAAAAGGTAGTTAAGTGGCGGGTTGCAGTAGTTTTCCTCACATCACAAGAGTGCTGATGAAGGTGGACTGGGGGTTCTCTAGGTGGCTATGCTATGCTTGGCTTCATCTGTGTGTTACTCACTACTACGGGGATCACGTCGATCCCTCACCTTGTTAGCCAGGCTGCCACGAAAACAGTCCGTTTCCAGGGAGGGCTACTAGCAAGCCGAGGTGAGGGTCTTGGCCAGTATGTTTTGCCTAACCCTGACTAACATGTCTGATCAGTATATTTTGCCTGACCAGACGTTAGTCTTATCCCCAGGGTAGGAAAGGCACATTTTAGTTCATTTTTATAGTTGATCTGCTTGAGTGGATTTAGGAAGTGTTCTATTTGTGATAAAGATAAGAATATGGCTACTGTCATGATAAGATTATGGCTACTGTCATGATAAGAATATGACTAATGTCATGATAAGATTATAACTACTATCATGATAAGAATATGGCTACTGTCATCTCATGATATGATTATGACTACTGTCATGATAAGATTATGGCTACTGCCAAGAAAAGAATATGTCTACTGTCATGATAAGATTATGACTACTATCATGATAAGGATATGGCTACTGTCATGATACGAATATGGCTACTGTTATCTCATGATATAATTATGACTACTGTCATGATAAGGATATGTCTACTGTCATGATAAGATTATGGCTACTGCCAAGATAAGAATATGACTACTGTCATAATAAGATTTTGACTACTATCATGAAAAGAATATGGCTACTGTCATGATAAGAATATGGTTACTGTCATGATAAGAATATGGCTACTGTCATGATATCTTCTTCTTCATCGTACGCAGTCAGACAGTAACCATTATTTTTTCGAAAAAAGGCAGCGGTCATCCTGAGGCTGTCGACACTGCTATAGAGCTTGTCTAGTGTTGCCACTGGTGATGGCCACATCTGCTCTCTCTGATCCTCGTATGTCGGGCAGTTTTGCGGCAAATGCTCAGAGGTCATTTTCCCGGTACCATACTGGCATTCGTCTGTGCCACCTATCTTCAATTTGTTGAATAGGTGGTACCTGAGTCTATTGTGGCCAGTGCGAAGTCTGAAGACCATGACCTGCTCTCTTCTGTTCAACTGGTAATAGGCATCGTTTTTGGTATAGCCAGTATATTCGGTTTCCAATTACTGTCATGATATGATTATGGCTACTGCCAAGATAAGAATATGGCTACTGTCATGATAAGATTATGACTACTATCATGATAAGAATATGGCTACTGTCATACGAATATGGCTACAGTCATCTCAAGATATTTTTTATTTTTAAAAATTTTTTATTTGCATTTGCCTTATTTCTCTAATCCCCAAGGCGGTGTGCGTTGCACTGTGGTTTTTATTTTGCGCCTGTTGGTCAGGTACATTCAACTTCAGCATGCATTTTATGTAAGGGTCTGCTTCCTCCTGCATTTTCTAAGGGTTTGCTTCCCTGTGGTAATGGTCGGTGCTGTGATGGGGATAGAACCAAGCACCTTCCGGTTGTGAGCCGTGCCACTTAACCGCTAGGCCATGACGTCCCCCATCTCATGATATGATTATGGCTACTGTCATGACAAGAATATGACTACTGTCATGATAAGATTATGACTACTATCATGATAAGGATATGGCTACTGTCATGACAAGAATATGACTACTGTCATGATAAGATTATGACTACTATCATGATACGAATATGGCTACTGTCATCTCATGATATGATTAGGGCTACTGTCATGATAAGAACATGGCTACTGCCAAGATAAGAATATGGCTAGTTATAATAAGAAAATGGCTACTGTCAAGATAAGGATATAGCTACTGTAATGATAAGAATATGCTGAATGTGTAGAAGACTCTCCAGCTTATGGCATGTAAGGGGGTCCATAAGGCAGTGAAGCGCAATACAGGACTCATATAATTCATAGCCTCTTCTGCCCAAGTCTGCCTCGCCTACACTATTTCTGTTATACCCAGCAAGCTTGCCAAAGGTTGAGTTTTAACCCCAGCAGGAGGTAAGATGGGACAACAAATGAGGTAAAGACACAATCAACACCCCAGCCAGTTGGGGCGGGGATGAGCCCTTTCTGCCATTGAAGAGGTGCTAAAGATGTAGATATTGGGCCAGAAGGCGTACCAGAAACCACAATATCACACAACCCTCGCTTTATATGGATGAATACACCTATAGATGAATCTCGCGATGGTGCTCACCCTGTGGAGCCCCACCAGGCAGGTGCAGCACCGGGCTCTGAGCCTCGACAGAGCCAAACCCTCAGCTACTGGAGGACCCTCTACACTGTCTTGCAGAGTCAGGAGACGGCGGAGGAAAGCTACTGACCCAATAAATACAGACGGAGAGAGCATGATGTACTGAAATGCAGGAGGAGTGAACAGTAGAGAGACTGGGTACAGCAAGGTGACAGAGTTGGAACACATCCTGAGTGAGAAGCAAATCAGTGTTTGCTGTATGTTGTGCCAGACTGGACTATGGATGGTGCCGAGTATCAGCAGCTTCAGATAAAAGTAGGCAAGATGGAAATAGAGTTCCTGAACTACTACTGCCAAAATGACAAGGCTCTGAGTCTCAGCTCTAAAGACACCAGTCGCCAACTTTATAGCAGTGGAAGACTTCAATAGCCATTCTCAGAGCTGGGGCTATAACCACAGGTGAAGAGGTTGAAACCTGGCAAGACGACCACTCCTTATGCTTGATCAACTCTGCAACCCCTACCCTCTACTCTAGAAGATGAAACCTTACAGATAAATACATCAGTCATTAGTCTCATGATGACACAACTACAACAAGTTACAAAAACGAACTGCTAAACTGAGTATGTTTGAAGAAAACTATCCTAAACAACCATGGATACATGCCTACACAAATGGATCAGCAACAAATGCTGGCAAGAATTTAGGCGCTGGTATCTTTATAACATACCCTGAGGACCATTGTGAGACAAGGAGTGTTCCCACTGGTCAATTCTGCTCCAACTATACAGCTGAGGTTCAAGCTATCAAACAGGCTGAGATTCAAGCTCTCAAACAAACATGCTGCCAACATGATCCAGAACAGCAGTTCTGATTGCCACCAAGTAATCTTCTCAGACGCATTATCTGTGCTGCAAGCTCTTAAGGGTGGTAAACTCTTGCTACTGGGTAAGGTGGCTGCTGGAAAGCGAACTATACTCCAGTGGCTGCAATCCAACTATTGTGTGCCTAGAAATGAGAAGGCAGATGTGCTTGCAGGAGGGGAGGAGAATGTGAACAAGAAGACTGCGAGATCACATACTATGAGAAAAAGAGAGTTGTCCAGGCTGTCAGAAGAGAACAGAACCAACTCAATGAAGACTGCCACACCCTTGACCAACAAGGGCAGAATATCATTCTTCGCCTCAGGACTGGGCACAATAGACTGAATAAACACATGTACAGGCTTCGTCTGTCTGCTTCGCCACTGTGTACATGTGGGACAGGCGAACAAACTGCTGAGCATGTTTTGCAGGACTGTCCTCTGTATGGTCAGTTAAAGAGGATACACTTGCCAAATCATTTGACACTACAATCAAAGCTGTATGGGGCTAAAGAGCAACTACAGTCAACAGTCGAGTTCATTGCGGAAACTCGCCTGATGGTGTAAACATTTATGATGCGATCACAAGAAGAAGAAAAAAAATGGCATGTACACCCCACCATTTACACAAGCAAAAAAAAAAACTGCTGATTTTAGAGTAGCCTTCTGAGTTCTAGGAATAAGGCTTCAAAATACAATATAGCAAAAATTGAGCGAATAACTAATGTTCCTGAGATGAACAGAAAAAAACAGTAGTAGTGAAAGTGTGAAATTCAAATAAAAAGACCTTTTTCAAAGGTTAAGCTTATATATCAGTGTGTGTAATATTATGGGATGTTTGTGCCTGCCAGATTTGTAACAAATGACCTAATTGTGATAGTTGGAACATCTTTCTTTCTGTATAGTTCTTTGGAAGTTTGTTTTTCAATTTATTAAACTGATTTGTTGATGAATATTGAAGGTATGAATACTTGCTTGCGAGAGAATACAATTGGAATGTGAAAAACAAGTTGTCCAAGGGCTATGAGGAGACATACTTCTTCATCATGCGAGATGATGGTGTGTACTATAATGAACTGGAAACAAGGTGTGTATTTCCAAATATATGTGGATATTAATTATGTATATTTCTCTGTAAACGTCTCATAATATGACTTATTTCTTCTTGTTCACCAGGAACATAGGACCAAAACCGTTCCTCTATGTCAATTCTTATTTTGGGACATCTTCTTGAGACTCGAGTTGCTTTGGCATCCCCTTCTTCTATTACATGTTTGGGTTCTAATCCAATGCATGTCTAGTTAAATTGTTAGATTTCTATCTGCAGCCCTAATTTCTCTTCTTAATCTCCAGCTGTATTAGTAATTATTTGCCACAGATCTACTATAGAGCTTGCTGATGTTTTCTTTGGTACCTTAACTGTCAGGACACTTTTTTCTTCTTCAAACTTTCATTTTTTTGTGGTTTCCATTTCAGGAGATTTTGCTAGCGATGGGACTTAGTCTACTCTTTTAATTCATTTTATTTTGTTCCTTGGGAGCATGTGGCTACCAGTGTTGTTGGATTCCTTGAGAAGAATGTAGTCTTTGTGTTTTATATTCTTATTGAATTGTGTGATATCAGTGATTATACAAAGGAACTCAAATGCCCTGAAAGTAACACATGCGATACAAACATATCAATTTAATCAATCAAAACCTTTGCAACTCCCTGTAGAGCATAAAATATAATAAATAAATGTTCTCTTCGGCATCTGAGGCCCGTTGCGTCGGTCGAACGCCACCGGTGTCTGTGGCTGTCGTCTTCCGTTCTCAAGCTCCACCTCTGCACCCTCTGAATGTTTTCCTCTTGCATAGCTCTTTAAAAAATACATGCCCCAGTCATCAAATGTTGACCTGTCTATATCTGTTGAAGTTTCAGTGGCTTAAATTTTCTACAAGATGGCGTAGTCTCATGTCCAACCCTCCTTAGTCACCTCTTATGACATGCCTGACATATGACAGTGTTACTATTCTGTGGTCCCCTTCCGAGCTCTGGTAACACTCGAGCAAAACATCACATAGTCAGGTAATAAATGGTCAAACGCTGTAGTGACTGAAAGAGCCTACTAACAAGTCATGTGGATTCACTGAAAGAGCCTGGCTAATAACACTTTATTTTCACTATTAAGGAAAGAAATCTTGAAATGAAAAGACTTTTTTAAACTGTAGCGAGGTTTTCAAGTTAAATAACAGCAGAAATCTTGGCTTTAACCCATTCCAGTTCTGAATAGTTTTTGTGATATCTCTTTCAGTGTGGGGAAGTGCTGTAACCCTGTATGAAAAATAGTATTTGTTTTTTAAAAATGACATAAATTAATTTTAAATAAATTGAGCTTAAATTTTGATCTAAAGGTCTTAAGCACCATTAATGTGAAAAGGAAATTACGCATCACCCCAAAAATATACTCGCTATGGCATGAATACTTATTCTTTAAATCCTCTATATCCTTACCAATCTCTTGTCTTCTGTTTCCCAGTCAGAATCTGAATAGAAGCTTGTGATCATTAGTCTGATCAAATAAAAATCATTTCTCGGGTCTTGAAGTTCAACTTTTTTCTGACTAAATCCGTCAACTTTACCATGTTCTTAAATGTCTGCTTATCGTAAATAACTGTTCACCCTAAAACTGCCACGGGCATTTTTACGTGGTGCCAAGGAATTTTTGAGGATTTTGATATGTTCCAATAAAATAAATGAATCACAAAGAAAATACAAACAAAGGTCCATATAAGTATACATTTTCTGAAAGCATATTTAAACAAAAAATTGTATGATATGCATTTTGAATGTTTGCGCATTACATATGGTGAACTTGCAAAGATGGCGCCGTAACTGGCTGCGAGTCTACATTTCTCTACTGTTTTGGATCATTATGGATGCCGCCAGACCACGGATTTGCCTGGAATTCACACTAGTTGACGACTTACACTTGTGTTCACGGATACGTGGAGTTGTTTTCCGTCTGGACTTGTTATTTCGTTCTTGTTGTGATTTCTTCCATCCATTTATCCTGGTCTGGACGCCGGCTGAATGGCGCTACGCTTAAACTAGTTATACCTGTGTCGTATCTCACGGGTTAGTTCTGCCGGTTCACCTTCACGAATTTGGCGTGTGGGAATTTTAGATGCTACTATGATGAACTGAATACAGCTGGGGAGAGATGCCAGACTCATTCACACGCTGAGTGTTGTCCATACGACCTCTTGTGGTTATCGAAAAGGCACGACAAACTGCGTTAGATGCCTTCCCACCTTTCTACCCTGCGGGTTACATGTTTACGGAAAGGTTTCGGTGGTAACCCTGAGGCAAAATCTGCATCCTATACTATCTCCAGTCGTCTCGATGAATGTCTTGCCACTGGCAAAAGGTAGCTTAGGCTCTGTGAGTGAGGTTGACAAAAGGCGCAGTTTCTTCCTCACTTTAATCCAAATCTCCGCGCAAGTCACCCATTTCAGCAGACACAGCAAGAGATACGACTGTCCACACGGCTGAACAAAGAGAGTGGTCTTCATCACTTGTGATGGACAAACTATCATGATGAACTTGACCTGTTTACAGTGAGTAAAATTGTGCAACGCGTCTTTGATTTTCAATCTATCCTCACATTTACTGAATTGTCTTATTTACCTTGTAATGGGCTTTATTAGATACTGCAAGCAGGATCAAGATGCTGCAGTGGTCAGCGACCCATAGCTGACTGCTAGTGTCAGGGCTAGCAAACCATAGCTGCCAAGACCCTTCTACACCTCCACGTGGTGATCCTGGATAACAGGCTGCAGCAGGGCAGACTGGCTAAGGAGAAGGGATCGAAGAGGGAATGCTTACCCGGTACTCAAAAAATGCTTGCTGAAGTCGGATGTGTTGGACCGAAAGGTGTAAATATCGCAGCCAAGCTGTAAAACTACGACACAACGCATTCCGTTCTCTGGACTACATTCTGCTACTTAAGCCCTTTCAGGGTTTGGTAGTGGGAGATTGAGAACGAACGAAGAAGAAGAAGATACTGCAAGCTGTTTTATTTAAGAAAATCTATTCTTATGTGAATTTATTTTGAAAAATGTAGTTTATGTTAATATTTTTACTTCATGACCTAAAAAATACTATTCAACCATATCCAGAAAAAAAAACTATTAAAAAATTACCTATATGTTTTTTATTCATATTCTGAACAAAAGGTGACACAGAAGAATACAATATTTTAATATTAATCTCTCTTTCTTTTCTGATTGAGTCCTTGGTCAGTCTTGTAAATGAGGTTTTGCTCGTGGCACTCAACCAGTGTCATGTTCATTTTCTGACTTTGCTGCTGTTACTGCTCTTGCTTCTGTCAGTGTCACTGCAAAAAAATTGGTCTTTCTCCACTTGCTATCCAACAGTCAAAGACAATGCCCAACAGTATCAGCATCTGGCATGATATGCCCAACTTGAGACTGAACTGTTGGTTGCTGAAATATTGCAGCACAGGTTCCACAATAGAAAGACTATATTTTTCTCTAGAGTCCTTTGCTTGGTACCACAGTCACATTATAAATAATCTACCTTTCTAAGTCTATATTCGGAGAGCTGTTAGGATTTCTAACAATGAAATTAGGGTCTAAGCATGGCCTATTCTCTTCAATGTCCAATTTTTCCAATCTAAATTGGTCAGTGCCAACACTAGATCCAGGCCTAAGCATATCCTTGTCTAGGTTGACGTTTGACAGCGTACGAAGAAGAAGAAGAAGATATCCTTATCTCAATCTGATTTGCCTTCACCGTTAATAATCACTGTCATATCACTTTCGTTCATTGGAAAAACTTCAAATAATGGACTAAATTTATTATCTAATCCTGATGGACACTTTCCAGCATCAGACATGTTTGTTCATCTTATGGTAATCATCATTGATGGCCTTCTGATTGATTTGATCATCCTTATCTTCTGTTGGTATGTAACTGACACATCTGGTTGGCCGTCTGCAGCACCCTTCTTTGCCAGTCAGTCTGCTCTCTCGTTTCTTGGTATTCCACAATGAGAAGGTACCCAGTGCATGACAATTTTGTGCTGGTTTTGCTCCGTTCAGACACTAGCACCCGTAGGTCTGGCAGGTTCTCGAATTTCAGTGCTTGGGGTGTGCATCTGTCAGAAATACTACAGATTGTGGACCGACATTGGTGTTCAACAGTTTCTCAGTTGCCACCTTGATTGCCTGGATTTCTGAATTTCCAGTTGGTACTCTGATTGTATCCTTAATGTTGTTTGGGTATTCTATGTACATTCCTGCCCTGCCATTCTTTACTGCATTCTGTGCTGGCCCATCTGTGTACACTCTGATACAGAGGTGTTATGGGTATTCTACATCCAGGAAGCTGAGGGTCACTATCCTACGTTGCACACTGTTCTGTTCATCCTTGTCTAGTATTCCTTTCACTTTTGTTTGAATGCATAATGATAGTCCATGCTCCTCTCTCCAAGGGATTTGTTCTGGCACATACTTTCTCCAAGGGGTTTGTTCTGGCACAGGTTAAATGGGAAGTCAACTTCAGGTAGATCTAATAGCCGCTTGTATCGGCCGTGGCACCACAGACAGTCATAACGTTCGATGATAAGTAAACAAAAGCTTGCGCATGTACAAATGGCATGTCATCTTGTAGGGGAAGTCAAAATAGGAAATGTTCACAAAGTTACAGTATGTTAACACATGTGTTTAGAAGTCAATGTCAGATAGAAATGGACATCTTCCAGGTGGTCAGTTCTGTGCGATTCAAGCTGTAATGGGTTAAGAGTACAGGATATACCTACCCAACCAAAGCTTAGGGTGTACTGACGCCCGAGACAGTCTTGTCTGCTGAGAAAGTCTTGTCCGACAGTGATTATTTTGAATAATTTAATGATTTGACCAAGCCTGAAACTCATTACATTAGAGGTTTCATATATGCTTCTGCAGTGATAATGTTGCCTATTTCAATACTTACTTACATTTGACCATAACAGTCAATGTGATCATTCACAGAGTGCGACTGAGCAAGCGTAGAAAAGCTGTGACCAATGCCCAGTTGAGGTCTAGACTTATTGTGAAACACAGACCATTAATAGACAAGGAGATGGCTGCACAGGTATGTTGTTATTATTATTATGTTTTTATTATTAACGATGAATTTTTTCCCCCGAATGTGTGGGGAAAAACAAGTTATTCACTCATTAATCAACGTATGGAATATAGGATTTTGTTTCTAGAGTTTTTTTTTCAAACCATGAAGACAATTCTTCGCTCAGCAATTTTTGGTCTAAGTGAATAGCTAGTTTTGGAACCCATAAGTTGGAGTGTCTTCTAGCCTAGTAGGTTTAGCCACCGCTTACATCACTCTCTTGGAGTCAAGAGTAACCAGGGTCAGGAGAAACATTGAACAAGACACTACCTCACATTCACATCTCACTATCTGGAAGCAGGCTGTGTCACATATGCCTGGCCAATAAGGTGGGAATCAATACTGTGATCCTCATACTGAGGAGTCACACACTACACTACAGCCAGGAGGACACTTCAAGTACACCTCGGGATGTAAGAAGAGTCACTGTAACCCGCTACCAAAGAAACACTGTAACGAGTTAACTCAGCATGAGTAACTTCAAACAACAACACAAGACTCAAGTAAGGCAGTGCTCCTATTCTCATCATTATCATACACAGAGCACTCCCAGAAATCACTTGAGAAGTTAGTGAACAAATGATAGATGCTGAGCAACGCATGAGCTGCAGTGGTCAGCGACCCATAGCTGACTGCTAGCATCGGGGCCAGCGAACCATAGCTGCGGTGATCCTGGATAACAGGCTGCAGCAGGGCAGACTGGCTAAGGAGAAGGGATCGAAGAGGGAATGCTAACCCGGTACTCAAAAAATGCTTGCTGAAGTCGGATGTGTTGGACCGAAAGGTGCAAATATCGCAGCCAAGCTGTAAACTACAACACAACGCATTCTGTTCTCTGGACTACATTCTGCTACTTAACCTTTAGCATGCCAGATTCTTTTTGAAAAAAATTTGACCTAATTAATTTTCTTAATTAGTCACTATGATAGTCGTTTTTCAAAATTTTTAATTTTTATGTTTGTTTGTCAATAAATATGATTTTCTGGCGTGTAGACACACAATAGGATAACAAACATGTGGGTGTTATTGTTTTTGTTGTATGTTTGTTAGTTTTTGAGATACAAAAAGATGAAGTTGAAAATTTATGAAAATCTCAGAAAATATTTGGGCTCGACCACTAGGCCTAGTCGCTTCGATAGAAAACCATGGAAACCATAACAACGTATCGATACTGTGTTTACAATATCGCCACAACTGTTAGTTTCCAATTCAAACGTAGTTCTTTCATTTAAACTAACAAAATAAAAAAATCTACTCGATAAAGATCTTTCCCAACAACCTACTTCCCCTTTCGCAAAAAGTCGGCTTGCTCCAAACGGCGTATACAAAATTAAAACTGTTCAAAAGCCATTTGTAATCGAACATACGATACTTTAACCGGCAAAATATCGTGTATATATGGAGCATGTATTCAGCAGTAAAAAATGGCTGTTGGGAGTGATTCCGTATTAAAAAAAAATTTTTTTTTCCGTACACCGTTTTTGTAGGCCTAGTGTGTCGGCTAGCACTCGACCATGGTGTACTAAAGGTTAAGCCCTTTTAGAGTCATGTTGGGGTTAGATGCAAGAAAATAACTGGCATTTTGGTTTAGAGAGCACCGAATGTCAGATCAGGTCGTCTCGTAACCAGTGAGATCGTTGGGGGACACATGAAGACATCCTCACAACCCCATGCCATCTTTCTCTGTCAGTGGCCGCTACCAGTGCTTCTTCTGGTCTGAGATTAATCCATTCTTTTATGTTGTCCTCCCACCTCTTTTTGGGACGACCTCTTCGTCGTCTGCCTTGCACCTTTCCGTGCAGGGTTGTATTTGCAAGACCATTTGATCTCGATATGTGACCGTACCAAGTGAGTTTCCTTTTATTGACAGTTGCCAAGAGATCTTCAAAGGACCCTATTGCTGTTGCAATTTTATCTCGTATTTCCTCATTTGTAACTCGATCTTTCTGCATGACATTTAAAAGTCTTCAGAAGCATCTCATCTTCAAGGCCTGTATCCTTTGCTGGAGGGCAGCTGTAACTGTCCCTATCTCACAAGTATAGAGGAATATTGACAGGACCCATGTACGCAATAATCTGATTTTTGTGCATAGTGCTAACCGTTTATCTTGCCAGATTTTGTTACGCCGCGCAAGCGCCGCTGTTGTCTGTGCCGAATGTATGCACATTGAAATGGAATCAATTACCACCAACTGGACGATGACACAATAATAGATGAATGATAATTCACAGATTGCATATTTGATGAGAGAATGAGCACAAATGGGGTGCAATAATGTTCATTCACTACAACAAAATATGACAGATTTCAATAAGATGGTTACCATACATGAGTGACGTCAATTTGAGTGCCTGCTCCTCATAGCAGAAGAATCGGCTCACTTTCTGATCAGGACATGCTCCAGTCAACCCAGTTATAACCTAACTTCCAAATAAGGGCAGACAAAAGGCAACAGAGAAGAAAACTTGTCACAGTCTTAAAAAGCATAGTAGTGTCTTCATGCAATGAAAGTCACTATCACTTAATAGTTTTCTTCATTGTTCGTCCTGAAAAGGACGTTGCCTTGTAGTTTACAGCAAGGCTGTGATATCTGCAACTTTCGGCCCGATGCATCCAATTTCAGCTGGCTTTTATTTTTGGTATTGGGTTGATTCCCACTGTGATCCCTATCCCTTGGACAGACTTACACTAGCCTTTTTCCAGGGTAGTCACATGGAGGCAGAATAGGGTCTGTGTCGGCTATGATTCACTGATCCTGGTGCAAGCAGCCAGCTATATGTATCTGGCCGCTGTTAGCTAATTCACTGCTGCATCTTGACCCCCACCCTCTATTTAATTTAATGACTCCACCATCACTTCCTACAATGACACCATCACTTCATGCAATGACTCCATCACTCAATATAATAATTTCACCATCACTTTGTACAATGACACAACTATCACTTCATACTATGACTCTACAATCACTTCATACAATGACTCCACCATCACTTCATACAATGATTTCACCACCACTTCATAAAACTAGTCCTCCATCACTTCATACGACGACTCCACCATCACTTCATACAACGACTCCTCCATCACTTCATACGACGACTCCACCATCACTTCATACAACGACTCCACCATCACTTCACACAACTACTCCACCATCACTTCATGTAACTACTCCTCCATCACTTCATATGACGACTCCACCATCACTTCATACAACGAGTCCACCATCACTTCATAAAATGACTCCACCATCACTCAATATAATGATTCCACTATGACTTCATACAACGACACCACTATCACTTCATATGATACCACTAACACTTCATACAACGACACGATTATCACTTCATACAGTGAAGCCACTATCACTTCATCTCTCCCTAAATGAAGCATTAGCTATGGAACCACCTTTTACATTTTTACAAACAATGTAGCTGGTGTTATGTTACTGTGGGCTACTACATTAATGAATTCTAGTGTCAAGTATCAATATTCTCTGTTCTCTTAATTACCAGGAGGGACGTCTGCAGATGCTAGAACCACCAGGCGAAGAGGAGGAAGAAGAAGAGCCGATGCCAAACCTCACAGCACAAGGTATTGTTTGTTTTTGGTTCCTTTTACTAGCTGTATTTTTTTTCTGTATTTTAAATTATATTTATAGAAAACATTTAGGTGATTGGCAACTAAAAGCTGGTTACAAATTTGGTTACATGTAATATCTTGCAATACAGAGCAGTTTTGTCAAGTGTATGTTTGCCAGTACTTTTAACTAAATATATATATGTAAATGTGTGCTATTGTTCTGCCCAGAGGTAGGTCCAATCTCGTACAGTAGTAGCTTGGCTTCGTTCGTTCTCAATCTCTCATTACCAAACCCTGAAAAGGGCTTAAGTAGAAGAATGTAGTCCAGAGAACGGAATGCATTGTGTCATAGTCTACAGCTTGCAATATCTGCACCTTTCGGTCAAATACATCAGACTTCAGCAATCATTTTTTAAGTAGCGGATTAGCATTCCCTCTTCGATCCCTTCTCCTTAGCCAGTCTGTTCTGTTGCAGCCTATTATCTAGGATCACCTTATGGAGGTGTAGAAGGGTCTTGACAGTTCTGGTTCGCTGGCCCTGACGCTAGCAGTCAGCTATGGGTCGCTGACCGCTGCACCTCAAACGCTGTTTAGCATCTTGATCCCCAGTAGTAGCTTTATTATTCTTAATGCTCGCTTTTGTAATGTATAATCAATTATTTTTGTACTGTTTGGTTGTAATGATTTTTGTCTTTATTACAGTGACTTCAGAGGAACTAAATAATGACTCTGATGTTGAAAGTGAGGATGAAGGTAGGGTAAGAAAGAGGAGAAAATTGGACAGCGATGAGGAGGAAGATGACAAGATCAGTGTCAGATCACATGCCAGTCAGAGAAGTGGTAGTGGCAGCAGAGAGAGAAGTGCCAGCAGAGACAGAAGTGCCAGCAGAAGTAAAAGCCGCAGTGTTAGCAGGAGTCGGAGTAGGAGCAAAAGTGCAAGCAGAAGCCGCAGTCGTAGTGCCAGCAAAAGTGTTAGTCTTAGCAGGAGCCGAAGTGTCAGCAGAAGTAAGAGTAAGTCACGAAGCCCATCTCGCAGTGCAAGTCGCAGCCGCAGTCGCAGCAGGAGTGCCAGCCACAGTAGTAGAAGCAAGAGCCCCAGTGAAAAGGGCAGTGGAAGTGAGGCAGAGGAAGAAGATAAGGGTAAAAAGGATGAAGAGGAGATTTTTGGTTCGGCAAGCAGTTCAGAGGATAGTGATTAGAACATCCAACATGACTGCATTTGAATCCTGTTTTATTATTAATTTGATTAACCCTTTCAACTTTGACCACCAATCCCATTCTCCTGTGCTCCTGAGAAAATAGGCACAATATAGACATTTGAGAAAAGCTATTTACTATGTATGGCAAAACTATGCTCTTATTTCATTGTTCTATCTCAAATTGACTAACTTGATCATCTCCAGTGTTCCTACTTGTTATGCCAGTAAATTGTGGAGCATATTGATTGAAGACCAGCATATATCAAATTTATTTGACTAATTCTTAAAACCTCAGAGGGACAGGAACATGATCTAGCGTGATCATAATCCAAATCACACGTGGCGTCATTCAAATAATTGCTTGTTCTTTTCAGAATAATCACTATCTAAATCCAATTAATCAGCTTCCAAATCCTTGAGAATACTTTCAATTACTGCTTTTTCTGTTAGTATTTTAGAGTGGCTATTTCCTGAATTTTCAAAACTAGTTTCCATCACAAAAACTGGAAAAACATCTTGTGCAATGTAAAGTTTGTGGGTGCTGCCATAATTATTATCTCCGGAAATGTGTGTACTCTGTAGATGACATGGTGTTATGGCCCAAATCTAAGTAGTACTGCCCAAAATATGCCTTAAAATAATGGCCCACCCATCTCGCGGGTAGCTCGGGATATGGGGTATTCACACACACAGCACTGGTATATGGGTTTTGTGGGTTCAAAGTGTTAAACAATGACGAGGGTACAATAGGTATGTAGCATGACCTCCCTTTGGACTCTTTGATTATATATTTGTAGGCTGCATGAACTATATTTTAATCAGGTGGTGTACATGTGTGCAGAATGTCTAGTCTCGATCTATGTGTTATTTTACATCTGTATGAACACTCAAACACACTTGTATGGGTGACATATAAGCAAGATTCAATTGTAGTGGAACAGGAATAGACTGGCTGATGTTTTGACCTAAATGGGTCTTTATCAAGAATTTGGGCAAGCTAATACAGTCATTATTGATATTGAGTTATGCTAGTCTCTCATATAAACAAATATGGGTCAGTGTTGCATGGTCACAAGTACAAAAAAAGACATCCTACCTTATGACCAAAAGATTTTCATCAGGAACAAAGAACAATACAACTTAGACCCAAAAAGTTGGAACTGTTAAATGGAAATGGTTAAAGAAGTATCACCACTATATACATTAATCCAGGGAGAAACATAAAGATAGGGACTTAACAAAAAGATGGAATTTATAGTAAGTAAATAGATGAGGTATTAGGGAATTATAGTTATTTAGTTGGGAACAATAGAATTAGGAAAACTGAAGTCTCAGGAATAGGTGTGAAATGTGTTCCAAGTCATTTGACTTGAGTCATGTGGTGAAAGATGATTAACTGGTTCTCTTATTTTTAACTTATAAACAAATGACTGGCAAGAGCAGCAGAATTATTTCAGACCACGCATTTCATCATTCTGATCAACGAAATGAAGAAGTCTGACATTATAGCTCATATTTCATTGTCAAATATATTTTAGAAGTAGATGTCAGAATGAGCACATTGTATTTTATTACCATCAAAAAATGTGGTAGAGCACTTCGTGGTAAAGGTTTGGACTTCAACTCCCAATTACTGACATGCTCCAGTTAATCCAGTTGAAAATTGGTGTCTGGCTTACTATTAGGCAATGAAGGGAACTAGCCTCCACACATTATAATCAAGCTGTGGCCTAGTACACTTCATTCCAATTGCAGTGTCAGCTAAGGGACTATACCTTTACCGACGAAAGTGTACAGGGGCTTTCACTTTGGTTAAAATGGTAGCATTTTGTTTATTAACCCTTTCCAGTCCTGGATCATTTTTACAATTTATGTTTTATCCCCCCGGGTGAAGTGCCAGAATTCTGTACATCACAGTATTATTCAACATCAGTTTGATTAACATTGAACAAATTGAGCTACAATTATGATCTAACATTTTAAAGGACATAAGTAAACTATCTACGGCATTAAGGTAATAAAGATCATATTAATGTGGAGGTGGAAATTGGAGGAAACATTTTTTTGTTGCTAACTACGCTGATAATTGTTTCTAAGTCTGAATCGGGCTTTTGTTGAATACTGACGAGTAATCCAGATGCATGATCATTGGTCTGATCAAATGATTCATTTCTTGGGTATTGAAGACCAATTTCCCTTGAGATAAATGTGTCGGCTTTGAAACACAATAACTTTCTCAAATGTCTATCTAGTGGAAATAACATAACAGTTAAACATGAACAATGCACGCGTCAAAAATCAACTTGTTATAGTGCCGTCAAAAAATTAATTTCCGCAAACTAACTGATAACTTAAATGCATGTTTCATAAGTCTGCGTTGATCATAGCGGTCCACAATTTTCTGTTTTACAACTGTCGGAGACAGTGACTATAAGCTGGAAAGGGTTAATTTTGTGCACATGCTGTGTCTCTCATGAAAGAAATGTTCTTGTTAAATGACTATTATTAAAAGGGACTTTATCACTACAACTTGTGTTGTATTTTAACAATCTTAACTTAGAGCTCAAGGTGTACAGTCAAGTTGAGCAGGGCTCTCAGAACTTTGCCCATGATTGACAGTAAAGAAGGAGATACCCCTGTAATTATCACAGGATTGGAGGCTGTCCTTTTGCCTGTATAGATGCAGCATAGTGGCATCTTTCAGCTACTTGGAACTTTTTTGGCTTCACACATACAATGAAAGAGTGTAGTCAGTTCCTGAAGAAGCACAGGACTCCCTGCTTGGTAAATCTCAGCAGGGAAGGTAGCTGACCCAGGTGTCTTTTCTCTGGCAGCTAATGTATGGTGAGCTCAGAACAGGCAGACGTTCGTCATCAGGACAGAAAAGCTACACAGGTGCCTTGAAAGTGTCTTTGGATATCTTCAATATTGATGTCACATCGAGATCAAGACGCTGAGCAGCGCATGGGCTGCAGCGGTTAACGACTCATAGCTGACTGCTAGCGTCAGGGCCTGCAAACAAGAGCTACCAAGCCCCTTTTACACCTCCACGCGGTGATCCTGGATAACAGGCTGCAATAGAGTAGACTAAGTAGAAGGAATCAAAGAGGGAAGGCATCCCGATATTCAAAAGGTCAGATCAACAGGTGCAAATATCGCAGTCAAGCTATAAACCACGACACAGCGCATTCCATGTTGGACTACATCCTTGCTACTTGCAAAGCCCTTTTCAGGGCTTGGTAGCGAGAGATTGAGAAACGAACGAAGAAGATGCCATATCCTGGAAAATGCTTGCACAGAACTGTTTTACCTGGCGCGCTTGCATCACACATGGTGCTCAAATCGCAGAGCGTAACTCCATCACGGATAGCATGATATCTGAAAAAACAGAACATACAATGGCTTCACAGCTGATTCCCCAAATGTGTGGCAGAGTCTGACGTGACAGGATTAGTCATTACAGTCAAATGTGAACATGTCTCGTTGCACCAGTCTGATGCTGTCACCAACTTTGCTTGCAGTGGGCAGCTAATGCCATTAATTTAAAGCTCATTTTCCTGCTAATAACTTTAGTTGTACAAAAGTAAGTTAATAAGTAGGTCACAAACTGGCATGTAGTTGGTAGTTTGTTAAGGTGACATTAGGTGGCAGCAGCATCCAGTTTTGTGATTAGCCGATGTTAAGTGTTGTATGCACATGCGCAGCTTGGCTACAAAATGGCGTTCATGCTTGCAAGAGTGTACAATCAAAGAATAGCGTGCTGTTGTGCCTTTTTAAGGACATTTTGCATAGAGTATTCACAAAGGAAATGCTTCCTGTTTATGATAAGTGTTTGTTATGTAAAGCGGTACATGATGGCCGATAAATGTTCTGACCTGTTGAGATTGCAACATAAGCAGAACATGTGTGGTTGGTGGGAGAGATGATTCAGACTGACAGGCGAGTAATTAAAAGACAGTGTAGCAACTGCAATATGCTGTTTGCATGGTTTAGCCAACATGATCCCAATGCATGATCGCACCTTGGGGTGAGATGTTTCACGAGTGCCAAGAACACCACCAAAACTATCAACATACTAAGGTCCAAAATGAGAGTGAAAAGTTGCAGACTGGAAGGAGAAAACAGTCTCTGAACTTTAAAAAAGATATCAGGAAACTGTGGAGGTAGGGAAAAGAACTTAATGGCGACAGGACAGAGAGAAACACAAATGTTGCATTAAACAAAGATGGGGGATCAAGACGCTGAGCAGCGCATGAGCTACAGCGGTCAGCGACCCATAGCTGACTGCTAGTGTCAAGAGCCAGCAAACCAGAGCTGCCAAGACCCTTCTACACCTCCATGCGGTAATCCTGGATAACATGCTGCAACAGAGCAGACTGGCTAAGAAGAAGGGATCAAAGAGGGAATGCTAACCCGGTACTAAAAAAATGCTTGCTGAAGTCGGATGTGTTGGATCGAAAGGTGCAAATATCGCAGCCAAGCTGTAAACTACGACAACGCATTCCGTTCTCTGGACTACATTCTGCTACTTAAGCCCTTTCAGGGTTTGGTAGCGGGAGATTGAGAACGAACAAAGCCAAGCCAAACAAAGATGGGAACATGCTCACAGGCAAACAAGCGACTGATCACTTTGCAGACTCTATTGCAAAAGAGAGCAACATTGAAGTTGACCAAGAAAAACAACAAAGTACAGGACAAGATGGGACTATACCTGAAGTTATGGAGATGCTAATCACATACAAAGAACAAAATGTACAAGTGGATCAACCACTACCTCAAAAACAGAACGGCCAGAGTTCAAGTACAAGGGCAGATGAGAAAAAAGGTGACACTTGAGCAGGGAGTACCCCAAGGGAGAGTATTGTCACCCACACTCTTCCTGGTGTATATAAATGACATCACAGAGAATATACCAAGAAGAGTCCATAACTCAATGTTTGCAGACGATCTGGCTATGTGGACCTCTGAAAAGAATCTCACCATAGCAAGCCCTAACATCGCTGGAAGAGTGGGCGAACTCATGGCTGGTCGAAATAAACGAGAAAAAAACGACATGTACAATATTCTCGCTATCAATCTAACCCCAAAACACCAAATTAAGTCTAAACGGCAAATACCTGCAGCCAAACGACAACCCAAACTACCTGGGAGTCACATTTGATCGGCGCATGACATGGAAAAGTCAGATCGAGAGAAACCAAATGAAAGCCAGAGAAAGAATGGCAATCATGAGGAAACTTGCTGGCACAAGCTGGGGAGCAGACGAAAGTATACTAAAGAAACTGTAGACTGGAAGGAGTGAGACCAGTTCTCGAGTATGGCATTGCGGCATGGACAACAGCAGCAAAGTCGAACTGGGATAATATTAGCAAACTCCAAAACTAAGCCATGAGAGTTATAACAGGAGGCATGAAGTCAACACCAATTGTAGAACTCGAAAAGATTACAAAACTGCAACCCATGACCGACAGAAGAGACTGCAGAGCCCAGCTGCAGTCAGAGAAACTCAGAAGACTGACTGACCATCCAATGCACCAGACTAAACAATTTTGGAAATGGGAAACTAAAGCGAATAAACTTTGCAGAAATAGCCAAAGCAAAGATGCACGAAAACCCTATGAACGCACTAACACCAAAGCCCATCCCTACTGTAACAAAACTTACCTGGAGGCAGCATATATTTCCAGAGGTGGTAGAAAATATACCAGGTATTGGAAACAAAAACTGCCAGTCTGAAAAAGAAAGAAGAGATACTACCCTGAGTTACATAACGGAAAACTACCCAAGCATGGACTGGACCCATGCATACACCGACGGTTCCGTAACAAATACAACACAGAACGGAGGGGCAGGAGCATTTCTGAACCTACCAAATGGCAGAAAAATAACACTGTCATTCGCTACTGGAAAATACACAAGCAATTTCAGAGCGGAGGCAGAGGCACTGATGGCGGCAGTAGAAGAAATGGTGACAGGTAAAAGGAATGAAAGCCACATAGTCCTGCTTACAGATGCTCTGGCCGTAGTCACAGCACTAAAAAGCCAGAAAAATACTGAACTTAATGATTTAAGAGCAGTACTCTGCCAACTATGCCAGCAGTCCGCACCAAAAAGGGTAGTGGTACAATGGGTTCCATCTCACTGCAACATCCAAGGCAACGAGGAGGCAGACAGACTGGTAAAAGAAGGTGCAAAACTACCACAACCAGATACTAGTATGACATAAGAAGAGTCAAAACGGCTTATTAGAGCTAGATACATGACCAAATGGGAAACCGAACATACTGGCTACACCAAAAACGATGCCTATTACCAGTTGAGAGCAGGTCGTGGTCTTCAGACTTCGCACTAGCCACAATAGGCTCAGGTACCACCTATTCAACAAATTGAAGATAGGTGGCACCTACGAATGCCCGTGTGGTACCGGAAAAATGACCGCTGAGCATTTGCTGCAAAACTGCCCGACATACGAGGATCAGAGAGAGCAGATGTGGCCATCACCAGTGGCAACCCTAGACAAGCTCTATGGCAGTGTCGACAGCCTCAGGATGACGGCTGCTTTTTTCGAAAAAATAATGGTTACTGTCTGACTGCGTACGATGAAGAAGAAGAAGACATACAAAGAACAATATCAAAACTGAAATGATCAAGAACTTGGTAACAGTAGCAAAAATAAAAACTGCTGCAGATCTTCAACATTTGTTGGACATCTGTTAAAGTTTCACAGATCTGGAGAAAATCAATCATTATACCACTATCACTCCCAAAACCAGGGAAAGACGGTCCCATGGCATCTAGCTATTAAGATCAATCAGCCTCACAAGCTGCATCTGTAAAACAATGGAAGGTATCATCAACATAAGGCTGCAGTCAAAACCTTGCACCACAGCAAGCAGGTTTTAGGAAATGCTACTCAGCTGAAGACCAGACAACATACCTCTCCCAATAGATCGAAGACGCGTTCCAAGATAACAAATTGGTACTAGCATCATATGGATAGACTTAGGGAAAGCTGTTGATAAAGTTTGGAAAAAAAGGACTTTTAAATAAACTGAGAAACAATGTAGTAATGGGTAGGATGTTTTGATTGATTGGCATCCTGCCAGTCTTGAGAGACAATAGATTTCACGCTAGAGAGGGGACAGTCACTTGCTGTCCTAACTTTCGCAGCATACGTTTGTAGTCTGCATCTTGACGCATCCTGTTTTCCCCTGCCTGCAGACCAACACACAAAGCCGGCCTCCAGCCGGGTCTGTTCTTGACAAGTTCCTTTCAGTTGCAGGTGTTCATATCCAACGCCTTCATATTGCCCTCCCCACTGGCATGCCCTCTATAGCTTTTTCCAAATCGTGTATGCTCGGTTTATCGGCAAGTTCCTGCAATACCTGCAGAATCTCAATTTCGTTGAGAGCAGAGTCTGCCACTACGTTATTACAGGCGTACAAGACTGAATTGTGTTCGGCCCATATCTTCATTTGCATAGCCCTGTCTAGAATAATCTCACCTATCGCAGATTTCAGAGACGCTGTATACGTTTTTGTTGGTCCAAATGCTTTCTTTGTGCCCTCGTACATTCCCCTGATGTTACCAGTATCCGATGCCGACTGTATGGACTTAGAGTTGAACCCAGTAGTCATTTGCACATGTTCTTGTCAGTTTCTGTACTGTATTCTTTGCGGACATGTAAGCCTCCAAGGTCGTGCTGCTCGGGGTAATCTTACACTCCAGGTAAGTAGATTGACGCTGTTTAATGGATGCTGCAAGGATGGCTGACCGACTCTCAAACCATTCATTTTTGCTTGTTGTCTTCTTTCCAAATACTGCCAATGCCGTGGTGTGTATTGACCCTCTGACGTGTTCCAACCTTTCTGCAGCGCTTCCAATAGTGCGCTGTTTTGTCATTAATTCAGAGAGGGATTTTGTGAATTCTTCCACCCTTTCAGGAATATTAGTTCATGCTGTGTCTATGCGACATTTACCCACAGGTCTTGTTCGGTGGATCTTCTTGGGCTGGAGTCTCATTTTGCAGCAGACCAATGAGTGGTCAGTATCGCATTCTGTATTGTGAAACATGCAGGTCTGCAAAACATGTTTCAGTTCAGACCGTCTAGTGATGTTCAGCTGATGATGTCTAGAGAGAGGATGTCTCCAGGATACTTTATGTTGTGGCTTTATTTTGAAGAAGGTGTTAATGATCGTGGCAATGCACACAGCTCCAATAGCAGCTGTCAATTTTTGTTCATCTTTCCGACACCAAACTTTCCCATGCACATAGACCAGGAGTCGTGATCGGCGCCCACCCTTGCATTGAAGGAGAGTCATTAGTGGCGCCAAGTGTAGGAGCATACACGCGGATCAGATTAACTATGGCATTGGATGTTTGGAGAATAGATAACCGCATTGTGTCCTTTTGGCACATCTCTGTCGTTTCTAGAAGTGAGTTTTTAACGGCAAAGACAACGCCACGTTTTCTGACGTTCTCCGCTCTTTTCCCTTGCCAGAAGAACGTGTAGTCCTTTTCCATGAGAGACCCACTCATTTCTTGGAGTGTGACGATGTCGACTCAAAGCCGTTTGAGTTCCTGGTCTATAATTGAGGTGTTGAGAATACGAGGTTGGGAGAAGTATCGTGTAACCTCCGGTGGAGGGAGGGGCGGACAGGAGAACATCCGAGCAGAAATGTCCTTGAGTAGTGATAATCTGGACTGAATTCTGGTGTGCAGTTAAGTGGAACGTTGAACTCCGTCATGGACTGGTTTCCCACGGCTTAAGCCAGGCATAAAATTCAGCGAAATGCAGAATAAAAAACAGGATAACCGATCGAAAGCACATCAAATCCACAGAATAAAGTTCCTGATATCACCTGGTGAAGGAGTTGTGAAATATAATTCGGATAGGAATCACCAAACATAGGAAAACGACACAAACATGGGAGAATCGAGAGCAAAAGTCACTAAGGCGTGGCCATCACAAAATAACATCAGAGACTGGTCAAATTGAGAAATCTGAAGCAGAGCATAACTCAATAGACGAATTGCTCTTTGCAGATGATCAGTGCTTGCTGTACGATGATGAACACAAACTGCAAAACCACATGAACGCGCTTGCAACTACCTGTGCTAAACACAATATGCGAATTAGCGAGAACAAAACAGAAACTATGATGATCACTCAAGATAATTCTAAATGATATTGCTCTTAAACAGGTTCACGAGTCTAAGTATTTGGGCAGTATTTTTTCGGCAGACAGGGAAATTTAGACTACGTGTTAGAAAGCATCTGCGGTGACTTATCAGCTGTCCCCGCTGTTTAAACATACGAGCATTAGTTTGGCAACAGCTGATAAACAGTATATTTATGCCGACTCTGCTACCAGTACCAAACATGGCCTCTGTCCAGGGCGTGTGAGAGCAGAACTTCGACTTGGGAAATGAAGTATTTGAGGAAGATCATAGTCGTGACTAGGAGAGACAGAATGCGGAACGACGACATTTGAAGTAAGGTCGGCACTATGTCTTGTGTCGAATACATTTCTAGGCAGAAAATAAATTGGTTTGATCATCTCATGAGAATGCACCCTCGTCAACTTCCACTAATGGCTTACAACGCTGGTAGATCTGGCTATAGTGTGAAGGGGCGGCCGCGAGGCATGTGGATAGATGACATTAGAGTGATTATACAACAACAAGGGCTCACATTGACCAACGCAACACACTTGGCGCTGGATAGTTGACTTAAGCTCCACATGACGCTCAACGGCACAAGTGGAAAGAAAACTAACTATATAGACATATTTTCAGGCGAACGAAAGAAGTTCCTTGTCTTATTTATCTTCTGACTATTCTTGCACCGTTTCTATTTGTTGTACTGGTTCTCTCTTGTGCTTTAATTGTGCCTTGTGCCTTGGATGTTACAGTGGGATGGAACCTACTGTACCATTACTCTTTTTGGTGCGGACTGCTGGCATAGTTGACAGAGTACTGCTCTTAAATCATTTAGTTCAGTATTTTTCTACTTTTTAGTGCTGTGACTACGGCCAGGGCATCTGTAAACAGGACTATCTGCCTTTCATTTCGTTTGCCTGTCAGCATTGCTTCTGCTGCATCCCTCAGTGCCTCTGCCTCCGCTCTGAAATAACATGAGTATTTTCCAGTTGCCACTGACAGTGTAATTTTTTTACCATTTGGTAGGCTCAGGAATACCTCTGCCCCTCCGTTCTGTGTTGTGTTTGTTACAGACCCGTCGGTGTATGCATGGGTCCAGTCCATGCTTGGGTAGTTTTTCGTTATGTACCTCAGGGTTATGTCTCTTCTTTCTGTTTCAGTCTGGCTGTTCTTGTTTCAAATACCTGGTATATTTTCTACCACCTCCGGAATGATATGCTGCTTCCATGTAGGTTTGCGTACAGTAGGGATGGGCTTTGGTGTTAATGTGTTCATAGTATCTTCGCTCATCTTTGCTTTGGCTATTTCTAGCATTTGAGACTTCGTCTTCCGCTTTTTGCAATTCATCATTCCAATATGGCTTGTAGTTTTTCCTTGCCCCTCTTGGGATGGTTTCGGTGGCTGCTTGCATTATTGCTTTGCTTAGGCTTTCCACCATAGGTTTCATATTGTTATTCCATGTGTTGATGGTTTCACATAGCCGATCTGTCAGAATTGCAAATCTGTCCCAGTCGGCTCGTTTATAGTTCCAACGTGGGAGCGCTTTTATTTCATGTGGGCCTACTTCCAAATCAATTTCTAGCCTAATTGGCCTTTTGTCGCTACCTGCCAATTGGTTGAGCGACCTGGCCGTCTATTTTGTGGTGAATATCAACCGTGTAAAAGGCCAAGTCTAGAGTAGAGGTGGTATGCCATGTTCTAGAATAGAAGATAGGGCTGTCCTCCAGCCTATTGAAAAGATAGAGATTTGTGTCTATCTCCCAGTCTTCCACTTCATCACCTCTTTTGTCTGTGTCCGAATATCCCCATCTCTCCGAGTGGCTGTTGAAGTCTCCAACTACTAGGCAGCTGGAGTTCTTGATTTCCATACTCGAGAGCGACAGGTCTTTGTTGGGTGGTCCATACAGGTTGAAGATGCGGATCTTCGTTTCTTGTGTGATTATGTCGAGTCCAACAATTTCTGCTTGTCCAGTGTGATTGACAGCTACCGCGCTCCTCGGTATGCAGTTATGTGTTAGTATCAGAACCCTTCCTTTGTCAAGATTGTAACAGGCTAAAGCAACTGCGTTGTGAATACTGACCCACTGAGATGAACCCACACATACACACTTTTGTGAGAGTCTTGAAGAACTCCCCACCACAGTAGACTTTGTCCATAGAACGGGCCTTTACGTGTAGACTTACAATTGTCGGTGAGCTAGAAAAAGAAGGAAAAGAAGAAGAAAGAGAAGAAGAAGTAAAGAATGAAGAAAAAAATCGAGAAGAAGAAGAAGAAGAAGAAGAATAAGAATAAGAAAAAGAAGAAGAAGAAAGAGAAGAAGATGAAGAAGAGAAAGAAGAAGAAAAAGAAGAGAAAGAAAAAGAAGATAAACATGAGTAAATAGTACTACCTGATATTGCCCGAAGAAGATTTTAATGTTTAAATGAAGTATATCGTTAAAAAGCAACTCATCTGATTGGCAAACATCCGGCCAGTCTCTAAACCCTGATTTATGGGTGAGAGAGCTGGAGTGTGTACGTCAAACACGCCAGGAGGTTGAATCATTTCTACATGACACATACTCCAAACTGGCTACAAGATCACATCACAAATAACCATACTCTTTTCATTACTGCTACACTATTCATACACTTTTGTAGAAAGTTAAAGTGAGATAGACTGGCCAAGTTTCTCGAATGTCAAGTGAAAGGTTCCAAAAGAAACTTCTGTTTAGCGAGCTTAGCGCAGTAAGACGATCACCTGGACGTCAATAAAAGCGATTCAGTGAATCCTGGCAGTAAATCGTTTAGCCTGAAAAAGGCGAGGCCAAAAAGAGCCTTGCATGCAGTTAGCGAGAGTCGACGGGTGATCAGGTGGAAGTATAGAGTAGAGAGAAAACCAGCACCAGCTGGTGTTGGCTTAATCTGTCATGCACGTATCCGCCCACAGACTTAGGGCACAGTATGACACATGATGATGTTGGTTATTCTCATCGACGGCGATAAGCCCATTATTATTGATATGATCATATTTCTTCAAAATCAAGTAAATACCGGATCAAGATGGTGAGCAGCGCATGAGCTGCAGCGGTCAGCGAGCCATAGCTGACTGATAGCGTAAGGGCTAGCGAACCGGAGCTGCCAAGGCCGTTCTACACGTCCGCGCAGTATTCTAGAAAACAGGCTGCAACAGAGCAGACTGGCTAAGGAGAAGGGATCGAAGAGGGAATGCTAACCCAGTACTCAAAAAATGCTTACTGAAGTCGGATGTGTTGGACCGAAAGGTGCAAATATCGACATAACGCATTCCGTTCTCTGGACTGCGTTCTGCTACTTAGGCCCGTGTCAGGGTTTGGTAGCGGGAGATGGAGAACAAACGAAGCCAAGCCAAGACAAGTAAATACATTTAATATTCATCAGTTCATTGGCGTCTCAGTCACTGATCATCATGCGCCTGGCGCCCTGGCGAAGTTTGCCCAGCTCTGTCTCCCGTATTTCAACACAGTCTGCTATGGCTGCAAACGCCGGTACGTGAGTGGCAGTCCCTGTCGCAGATCGTACAACGGGGCTGAGGAGACTGACATGCCGGGGTGTTCCCCGATCTTTTCTCTGGATCCAGATGGCCTCTACAAGCGTTGGCAACTACTGTGCACGTCCCAACTGACTGTCTGCAATCGACTCAATCCTGAGCTTTCGGCTTGGATGTCGCATGACGTCATATCCATCTTGTATACGTCCTTGAATCGCTGTGTGGGGTAGTCGATTCCTTTAGCTGCAGTGATCAGTTGTCCATAAAATATATCCTATAACCGCCTTTACAATGTATGTAAATATACACTCGCGAGCATTCGACTACTCTAAGACAGATGTACAGAAGATGAAAGATACAGACAGCCACATGAACTGGAAAGATATTGTCAGAGGTACAGACGTTGAACAAGAGGCAGGGTGTTTCAAAACACTTTTAAAACAACTAAAAGTCGAATATGTTCCATGTATGGAGGTAAACACCAATCATAAGAAGTGGATTACTAGATTTGTAGCTAAATGTACAAGAGCTTAAAATAAAGCCGGGACAATGTATATAAAGGCAAGTAAATCAAAAAAGATATATTAAAAATATTTAGACAAGCAAAACATAGCTCAGAAAGTAAATAAAGCAGCAAAAATAGACTTCGAAAAAAACTTACTAATAGGATCAAGACTGATGGTGAAAGCTTCTTTTCTAATGTTAGAAATAAACAAAGACCTAAAGACAAGGTAGGCTTTCTCATAGACAGTACAGTGACAATAAGCAGAGAAAATAGGGAGATAGCTAATCTAATAAATCAATACTTTGGTACAGTCTATACAAAAGAACACTCCTCCAAGATACCAGAGCCTATACATATTTTCAAATGTCAAATGGATATAGTGCGATTAAAGTCATTCTGTATTACGGAGGAAATGGTTCTAAAAAGATTGGAAGGATTAAAAGTGGATAAATGTACAGATCAAGATGGTATCCATTCATCAATGCTATTTGAAGTATAGACTAACTAGTTAAACCATTGGCTATATTATTTTCTTAATCACTTGCAAAATGGATTGTTCCAAGAGATTGGAAAGATGCAGGAGTGATTCCCTTATTCAAAAGAGGAAAGAAACCAGATCCAGCTAATTAAGTAAGTTTAACGTGCATAGTCTGTAAATTGTTAGAGTCAATAATGAAAGAAAACATTGTAATGCATCTAGACAGGTTAAATCTAATCAGAAATAGTCAGCATGGGTTTACTAGAGGGAGACCGTGCTTAACAAATCTATTTTAGTGCATGGAGATGATTACTAAAATCATAGATAAGGGAGAACCAGTGGATGTTATTTATCTAGATTTTACAAAGGCTTTTGATATAGTACCTCATCAACGATTATTTAAAAAGTTGAAATCACATGGGATAGATAGGCAGGTTGCTGATTGGATTGAAAGTTGGTTAACGGGAAGAAGACAGCGATTGGCATAAATAAGGAGTACTCTGAGTGGTGTGAAGTAAAAAATGGAACAAAATTACAGAATTGGCGAGAACAATACTAGAATGATAGATAACGAAAGGGACATAGGGGTACTAATAGAGCATACAGGTAAGGTGAGTGAGCAAGTCCAGGTAGCAGTGAATAAATCAAATGCAACGTTAGGTATGATAATCTGGGGTAGTTGTCTCGCCGCAACGACTCAATTTCAACCAGTGTTCGTAAAGCGATCTCAGTCCCTCCAGGCGGAGCGATAGCGCGGGCTTGCGGAAAACGCTCGCCTGCCTTTCCCCGTAGAGCGAATTTGGTGCGGTTTGTTGTAGCGGCTCCTCCACCGAGGTGCGCTCGTCTGGTCCGTATCAGGAAACGTGGTCCGTCCGTGGTGATTTATCTAAGGCTTATAGCAGAGCTCGACAGTACGTCTCGCTGGTGGTCCGACTCTCGCAAAGAGCTTGTGACCGGCAAATGGAAAGCAGGAATCGTGCCTCGAATCCCTGCGTTCTCCTACGGAGAAGGGCAGGCCGGCAGGCCAAATTGTCTCTAGTCCCAGTGAAATTAATCGCCGAGGTCGTTGGGATCCATTCTGCACAGAGCGCTGCCATCCCTCCTCGAGCGAGCCCGGTCGGTCGGTCGTCTGGTGCGTGTGGGATGCCCCTGTCAGGCGGTCCTAGGTCGACGGAGTGAGGGACGGGTGGAACAACCGTCCGTCCGTCCCGTCAGTCGGTCCCTGCGGCCGTCCCAGTGAGGCTTTTTACACACCCTTCCTCCGCCGGTGTGTGCTGTACGTACGTCTCCGACAGATATCTGGTTGATCCTGCCAGTAGTCATATGCTTGTCTCAAAGATTAAGCCATGCATGTCTAAGTTCACACTGTCTCACGGTGAAACCGCGAATGGCTCATTAAATCAGTCGAGGTTCCTTAGATGACACGATCCTACTTGGATAACTGTGGCAATTCTAGAGCTAATACATGCTTACCAAGCTCCGACCCTCGCGGAAAGAGCGCTTTTATTAGTTCAAAACCAATCGTCGTTTCCCCTCGCGGGGTTGCGGCGTCCCCACTGGTGACTCTGGATAACTTTGTGCTGATCGCATGGCCTCATGTGCCGGCGACGCATCTTTCAAATGTCTGCCCTATCAAATGTCGATGGTACGTGAAATGCCTACCATGTTTGTAACGGGTAACGGGGAATCAGGGTTCGATTCCGGAGAGGACATGGAATAATGGAATAGGACCTCGGTTCTATTTTGTTGGTTTTCGGAACTGGAGGTAATGATTAACAGGGACAAACGGGGGCATTCGTATTGCGGCGTTAGAGGTGAAATTCTTGGATCGCCGCAAGACGAGCTACTGCGAAAGCATTTGTCAAGAATGTTTTCATTAATCAAGAACGAAAGTCAGAGGCGCGAAGACGATCAGATACCGTCGTAGTTCTGACCATAAACGATGCCGACTAGCGATCCGCAGGAGTTGCTTCGATGACTCTGCGGGCAGCTTCCGGGAAACCAAAGTGTTTGGGTTCCGGGGGAAGTATGGTTGCAAAGCTGAAACTTAAAGGAATTGACGGAAGGGCACCAGCAGGAGTGGAGCCTGCGGCTTAATTTGACTCAACACGGCCAACACTGAAATGATTGACATGCCGAGACCACTTTTCTGGGGTCTAATATGGAACTGGTGCTGGATCTAGACCCTCAGAAATCTGGGGTTATGCCCCCTGTGGCTCGGTTGGTCTGCATCGAGTGTTCTGACAAAGGAATTGACGGAAGAGCATTATCAGGAGTGGAGCCTGAGGCTTAAATTAATTTAACACGCCAATACTGTAGAATGACTGTCAAAAAGAGAGCACTACCGTTTGGGTCTAATAATGAACGTACGCTGGTATTAGACTCACGAAAGACAAGTCAGCTCTCTAACACTCTAATGAAAGAACGCTACGGAAATCGTGTTTAACTCCGCAGAAACCGCAGATTTCAAATACCTGGTCATTGACAAACAAAAGCCCTTAATAAATTCGTCTGACCAAATAGTGAACGGGTGCTGGAAATAGACCATCTGAAGACAGGTCAGTTTTACCCTACTAATGACAATGCGTTGCTACGGAAAACCAGCTCATATCGAGAGGAGCCGCAGACACTTTGGTTCACGTACCAGGCTGATAAGCCAATGGCGCGAGGCTACCATGTGGGGGATTACGGCCGAACCCTTGTAAGCCGCAATCCCGCCCAAAATCTCAGCACCACTGCAATGGGAGGCTCCTACATGCTCGGGACCTGGGGTTTGCGCCCCAGCCCTACCCGGTAGAGCCGCAGTAAGAGGTCCTTGCCGTCCGCCGATCAAAGCGGGCGGACAACTGCTTGATACTCACCTTATACGGCGATGGGGTGCGAAACCACCAACCAAAGACTTAGTACCTGGTCGGGGAGTCGAAAACAGTAGAGCAGCCACCTCACTGTGAACTGTCGAGACTCAACCAATGACCATGAGAGCTGTCCGCACACCAGGCGAACAACATCACTGTGACATTACCAGGCTTGTCCTCTGGCTAAATGCACTTCGGCTACGATGTCTACCTCTGTACGTTATCAGCCATATAACTATCATGCTGGACGCAGAAGAGATGCAGACCAGCGGACATTGCACACCTGCCCCACTGTGTCAACACCCCAGGTGGCGGGGAATGCTAGGCGTACCATCTCTGCATAGAAGCCAAGAAAATAAAGGGAGAAAGAGATACCCCACTCACATGCAAATGCTACGTTTCTGGCAGCACGTGACGATCCTGGGATATAGACACACTGGACTGCCTCTCTTCCGGGTAAACCAGTCCATCTCATATATCATCTCACATATCATCATTGCACCCTATAGACACGAGTAGTGAAGACTCGATAGTCTGGTAAGACAACTTCCATAAGAGAGACAACTCTGATCATAAACAACTGCTGCCTTGCAGATAGGCTGGGGACAGCCAAAGGCTAAGGAGGGCGTCCCTACAGAAACGCCTGTTGAAATCGGATGCACGGGGCCGCAAGCCTAACAAAACAGTGCAACGTAAATCGCAGCATGATGACAGTACAACCTATTAGAAAAACGCATGGCGCTCATCCTGCGGAGTCCCGCCAGGCAGCGATAGTGCCGGGCCTCACGCCTCGAAGGGGCCCACCCTTGACTACTGGTGGTCACCCACCCATGTGTCGTGGAGTCAAGGCACATGGCTATGGGGCAACTTCTATTGACCAAAACCTCAAGACCCTCAAAATACTACAGTGGAATGCGGAGGGAGTCATTAACAAAAAACGTTCCCTAACACACCACCTGCATGAAGGTAAGATTGACGTGGCATGTATCCAGGAAACGCACCTCAACAATAATCATAAATTCTCAATCAGAGGATACCAGACCTTCCGTCTAGATAGAGAAAGCCACAAAGGAGGGGTCCTGATACTGACCAGAAACTGCATACCGAGTAGCGCGGTATCTGTCAATCACACCGGACAAGCAGAAATTGTAGGAGTTTACATAATGGCCCAAGAGACGAAGCTCCGCATTTTCAATCTGTACGGACCACCAAATAGAGACCTATCGCTCTCGAGTATGGAGGTCAGAGACTCCAACTGCATAGTAGTTGGAGATTTCAACAGCCACTCGGATAGATGGGGATACTCTGACACAGACAGCAGAGGTGACGAAGTGAAAGATTGGGAGATAGATGCAAATCTCTCCCTAATCAATAGGCCGGAGGATAGCCCTAGCTTCTATTCAAGAACATGGCATACCACCTCGACTCCAGATTTGGCCTTCTCCACACAGGACATACATAATAAAATAGACCGCCAGGTGCTAAACCAACTGGCAGGTAGCGACCACAGGCCGATCAGGCTAACCATTGACATGGAAGTAGGCCCACAGGAAACAAAACCGCTCCCACGTTGGAACTACAAACGAGCCGACTGGGACAGATTTGCAATCCTGACAGATGGGCTGTGTGAAACCATCAACACACGAAACACCAAAATGAAGCCCATGGTAGAGAGCCTAAGCAAGGCAATAATGCAAGCCGCCACTGAAACCATCCCAAGAGGAGCTAGGAAAAACTATAAGCCCTTCTGGAATGATGAGTTGCAGAAAGTGGAAGATGCAGTAACAAATGCTAGGAACATGGCAGAGCGAGAAAAATCCATGGAGGCAAACATCGCCCTCAAAGCCGCTGCGGCGAAGTACAAACACACTCTCAAGCAAACAGCAAGAGAAAGCTGGAAAAATAAAACGGAAAGTCTAAACCTGGACAAAGACGAGAACAAGCTATGGAAGCTAGTCAGAGCGATGAACGACGAAACCCCGTCAAATAAACAAATTACTATCAAGCAGGGCGAGAACTTGATCACAGGTAAGAAAGCCGCAAACGCCTTTGTCGATCACTATGCCAGAGCAAACCACATCGAGGTCCCTGCAGATAAGCATACAGACATTAGCGAAGAGCTAAAGGGACACGAAAACATGAATACGGCACCTGAAGAGCACATGATGGCCAAACTAACAATGCGCGAAATGGAAGAGGCTTTGAGAACACTAAAGAAAAGGAAATCTCCCGGAAAAGACGGGATAACAAACGAAATGCTGATGGGGCTGGGCCAATCAGCGAAGAGGAAACTGCTATCAGTCCTGAACCAAAGCTGAAAAAGGGGAATTGTACCACAGGCATGGAAAGACGCAATACTGGTACCAGTACCAAAAACAGGAAAGGACAAAGCAGATCCAAATGGATACAGGCCCATAAGCCTACTGAGCTGTGCCGGCAAGCTGATGGAACGGATGATAAACACCAGACTGATGTGGCATCTGGAAGAAAAACGAATACTAATTCCACAGCAAGCCGGCTTTAGACAGCACAGATCCACTGAGGACCAGGTCATCCTCATAGCCCAGGAGATAGAAGATGCCTACCAGGCACAGAAACACACAGTAGCTGTTTGGGTGGATCTGGAAAAGGCATTTGACAAAGTCTGGAAAGATGGACTTAGAGTCAAGCTAAGAAGAAGTGATGTTTGTGGGAAGATGTACAAGTGGATCAACCACTACCTCAAACAAAGAACGGCCAGAGTCCAAGTACAAGGACAGATGAGCAAAAAGGTGACACTCGAGCAGGGAGTACCCCAAGGGGGAGTACTGTCACCCACACTCTTCCTGGTATATATAAACGATATTACAGAGAATATACCAAGAAGAGTCCATAGCTCAATGTTTGCAGACGATCTGGCTATGTGGACCTCTGAAAAGAATCTCACCATAGCAAGAAATCGGATGCAGACGGCCATAACATCGCTGGAAGAGTGGGCGAACTCATGGCTGGTCAAAATGAACGAGGAGAAAACCACATGCACAATATTCTCGCTTTCATTAAAACCCCAAAGTACCAAATTAAGTCTAAATGGCAAATTCCTGCAGCCAAACGACAACCCAACCTATCTGGGAGTCACATTTGATCGGCGCATGACATGGAAAAGTCAGATTGAGAGAAACCGAATGAAAGCCAGAGAAAGAATGGCAATCACGAGGAAACTTGCTGGCACAAGCTGGGGAGCAGACGAAGGCATACTAAAGAAACTGTACACTGGAAGAGTGAGACAAGTTCTCGAGTATGGCATTGCGGCATGGACAACAGCAGCGAAGGCGAACTTCGATAAAGTTAACAAACTTCAAAACCAAGCCATGAGAATTATAACAGGTGGCATGAAGTCAACGCCAATTGTAGAACTTGAAAAGATTACAAAACTGCAATCCATGACCGATAGAAGAGACTGCAGAGCCCAGCTGCAGTCAGAGAAGCTCCGAAGACTGACCGATTATCCAATGCACCAGAGACTAAACAATTTGGGAAATGGGAAACTAAAGCGGAGAAACTTTGCAGAAATAGCCAAAGCAAAGATGCACGAAGATCCCATAAACGCACTAACAACACCAAAACCCATCACTACTGTACGAAAACCTACCTGGAGGCAGGATATATTTCCAGAGGTGGTAGAAAATATACCAGGTATTGCAAACAAAAACTGCCAGACTGAAAAAGAAAGGAGAGATACTACCCTAAGCTTTATATCGGAAAACTACCCAAGCATGGACTGGACCCATGCATACACCGACGGTTCTGTAACAAACACTACACAGAACGGAGGGGCAGGAGCATTCCTGAACCTACCAAATGGCAGAAAAATAACACTGTCATTCGCTACTGGTAAGTATACAAGCAATTTCAGAGCGGAGGCAGAGGCACTTAGGGCGGCAGTGGAAGAAATGGTGACACACAGTGAAAATGAGAGCCATATAGTCCTGCTGACAGATGCTCTCGCCGTAGTCACAGCGCTAAAAAGCCAGAAAAACCCTGAGCTTAATGACTTAAGAGCAGCACTCTGCAAACTGTGCCAGCAGTCCGCACCAAAAAGGGTAGTGGTACAGTGGGTCCCATCACACTGCAACATCCAAGGCAACGAGGAGGCAGACAGAATGACAAAAGAAGGTGCAAGACTACCACAAACAGATACCAGTATGACGTACGAAGAGTCAAAACGGCTTATCAAAGCCAGATACATGACCAAATGGGAAACCGAACATACAGGTTACACCAAAAACGATGCCTATTACCAGTTGAACCGAAGAGAGCAGGTCGTTGTCTTCAGACTTCGCACTGGCCACAATAGACTGAGGTACCACCTATTCAACAAATTGAAGATATGGTGTACCGACGAATGCCCGTGCGGTACTGGTAAAATGACCGCTGAACATCTGCTGCAGAACTGCCCTACATACGAGGATCAGAGAGAGCAGATGTGGCCATTACCAGTGGAACTGCAAGACAAGCTCTATGGCAGTGGCGACAGCCTCAGGATGACCGCCGCTTTTTTCGAAAAAATAATGGTTACTGTCTGACTGCGTACGCAGAAGAAGAAGAAGAAGTTAGGTATGATAAAAAAAAAAGAAATATTAAACATAGGAGTAATAAGATTATTGATAAACTGTATAAAGCATTAATTAGACCTAGATCGGAGTACTGTGTACAGGTGTGGAGTCCTTGTCGTAGAAGTGCTATAAATATGCTGGAAAGGATACAAAGAATAGCGACAAAACTGATAGTGGGATTCCAGAATTACAGTTACGAGGAAAGACTCAGAAAAACCGGCCGTTAATGTCTAGAAAAGAGACGAATTAAACGTGACTAAATCTAAGTTGATAAGATAATCACAGCAAAAGTTAAATTGGACTATAACAAGTTTTTCAAAATACAACCACCAGCGAGAACAAGAGGATACAGATACAAATTAACTAACGAAAGGTCCAAATTGGACACAGAACATTTTTTTTTATTCAGACAGTGGTGAATGCTTGGAATGCTTTGCCCCAGGAAATAGTGCAGGCAGAGACAGTTAATGCATTTAAGAATAAATATGATGTACATAGTTATTAGAGCAGGGTAATGCAAATGGGACTGGTTGTCTACAGACTCTGATGAGTTTTCTAAACCAATATAAAAACGTTATGTTAAGTTAAGTTATGCCGTGTTTGTTAGCTTACTCAGTACGTTTTATGATTGTGCTAACTTTTTGTTTCACCGCTTCACATTGTTCTTTGTAGGACAATGTGCGATCCATTGTAATTCCTAGGTACTTAGGTGTATCTTTATGTTTAAGTTTATGCCCCTGCCAACTAATCTTTCAATAGAGAATATATTAAGAAGAGTCCACAGCTCCGTGTTTGCAGACGATCTGGCTTTGTGGACCACTGAAGAAAATCGGATGCAGCAGGCCCTAACATCGCTGGAGTAGTGGACGAGGAGGCAGACAGACTGGCTAAAGAAGGTGCAAGGTTACCACGACCAGATTCTAGTGTGAGTGTGACCTACGAAGAGTTCAAAAATTTTATTAGGGCCAGATACAAGGCCAAATGGGAAACAGAGCATACTGGCTACACAAAAAATGATGCCTACTACCAGTTGAACAGAAGAGAGCAGGTCGTGGTCTTCAGACTCCGCACAGGCCACAACAGACTGAGGTACCATCTATTCAATAAACTGAAGAAAGGTGGTACTGACGAATGCACCTGTGGTACAGGGAAAATGACCGCGGAACATCCGCTGCAAAATTGTCCGACATACGAGAACCAGAGAAAGCACATGTATCCATCACCAGTGGAAACACTAGACAAGCTCTATGGCAGTGTCGACAGCCTCAAGATGACAGCTGCCTTCTTCGAAAAAATTCAAGTTGACGTCTGACAGCGTACGAAGAAGAAGATTTACCTCGAATTGTTTTTAACACCTGCACAAATTAACAGTCATCTAACAATATTCATATTTCTGTTGTTCATCCTCTCTCTCTTTCTCTCTCTCTCTACTTTGGTCTTCTTGTTTCTCTGTACTCTCAGCAATCAATGCTGACTACCAACTAATGTGGGACAAATATGAACTGCTGTGATCATATAAGACATTCCAATGTACCCCGCCCACTACCAGTTAAAGGCCAACACAAAATACAGAAGGGATTGAAGCTCACGAGCAAAAACATGCATTTAGAACGTGCCAACCGTAGCGACAATCCGCCCAAGAAACTGTTCATTATGTCAAGGAAAGAATGTCAGAATACAAACACAGCCAACTTGCTGTTTACATTCATGGATACATCGAGTAATACAAATATACTGTAGTCGGGGATGCTGTGGTAGAAACTTCTCTATACGAGGTTTTAGCTTTTATCAGATGGGGATAGCCAGTTCCCTTCCTCGAAGTCTTGGCTTACAATATCACTGATATATAAATTTATTGTTATTACCGCTAGGGATGAGGTACTAGAATCTTCATTGTTCTGATACACACACGAATCCATGAACTGGTCAATACGACATGATACCGCACAAAGGACAACGGTCTGTGGTAGAAAAGGGCAAGTCTTTCAAGAATCCAGAAATTGAAACCTCTAATCAAACCAAAAACTTCAGGTTTTGTGAAAACCAATTCCTGTTCCTCTATCATTTCTCCTAACAGTAAATCTGGTACTCGTTTACAGCTGGGTTGGCTGGAACAAGTTGCAGCCGGAAAGAAGCAGCCACTCTACCAACGTTGTATCCTACGCTCTACATGTACATATAGTGTGGTCTTATGTTTCCTCTAATAACATGTCTTAATGGTAATCACACATTTTCTTCTGCTTATCTCACGGAATAATCATTCCTTCATGGTTTTATGCTTAAACATCTATCTAATTGTTCTATTATAGATCAATGGCCAATGTTTTGTTATTATTATTGTCATGATTATTATCATCAACATCCTCATCATCTTCTATCAACTTGTGTCATTAGAAGGCGTGGAAAGGGGTGTAGTTTTATGTCGTGTGCCATCTTCGTCGCCGATGTTGTTGACATCCAGTTTTTCTTTAAACATAGCGAGGGACATAACCAAACAAATACAAAAAAGATATAATTAAGAGTTATCCCATCATAAAAAATTTGCGTGAGAGGTTCTGGCTTGGGCGTCTCCCCTCTTTATCCAGGTTACAAACCTTAGAACGAGTGAGCTATGGCCCTACACCAGAACCACATAGACGTGTACATTGGCATCTGTACACTGAAGGCGATAGGTGTTAATTATCCACCCGACCAAATTTCTCACGCTTGTTGTCGTCCTCGTGCACGACATATGGGGAGGAACAGCTCGCGACCCCGGGCGCTCGTCGGCGACGATTGTGACAGCAAAGCCGTGCTTATCACAAGAGCTGAACCTTGAACCTTGACCGGCGTCGAAGTCATGGAGCGAACTAGACAAGTAACTGGCAGAAGACAACACTGGCTGCTCCTGTAGCTGTTAATAGTAAGGTTAGAGTTAGCATATATGCTGATGCCTGTTTAAGTTAGCTCTGTTGTGGTGACAGCGACTCGCATATTGTTTTTAAAATGAATTTAATAATATTCATAAAATGCAAATAAATGTTAAAAATTTCCGAAAGGTAAATTTCGAATGGTATGCTCCATTATACGCACCCTTAACTATTATAAGTATTTGCTTTATTTTCATGTAATTATTAAATGATTTATATTAGTGTAGTGCATTTATTACATCCCTTTCTTTTGAATACATTGCCCTTATGACGAAGTAATCATTGTCCGTGTAAATACAGTTCACTACTAGGCCGTGAAACTGTTATCTAGCTAATCGAAGATCATGTGCTGAAAGTTGTTTATGGTTAAGCGTGCTTATATTCCGTGTGTGCTACTTTTAAATTGTTCAAGCTTGGATATGTAAAAGCAAATGTATGTAGACTTTTATGTTATAAATTTCTTTAACATACCATCTATAGATGGTTAATCTCATTGTAAATATCCAAATTTTAAACTGTACATTTTTTAGAACAGGACACCCATTACCATCATTTTAATAACACTAGCCATATGGAATCTTGCATGTTTACTGCTGGCTGAATATATGTAAAAATAATATTCATAATGTGGCATAAGAAATACGTAAACATTAAATTGAACCTTATTCCATTGTGTGTTTGTTTCTTGTTTATTTCTTTATTTCACAAGACGCATAAGTTGCCATATTAACAAATGTAAACAAACAGATATTAAAGTACACATTCCTAAAGCCCAGGTATTGATAAAATTGCTCTTTGCTGTCACTCTGTGTATTTATGGTATATTCGAATACTGACACTATTAACATACACCAAATTGAAAGCATGGTAGTAATACATATCTTATTATTTTAAACATACATTTTTGTACGAATGCAAATATTTCTTTACGTTTGTGTGTGCGTGTGTGTACAACTGTGTAAAACCCTACAGTATTGACAGATTTCCAAAACTACTTATTACGTACTGTTCCTACTGGCATTATAAATGCAGCTCAAGAATAGATTGCAAAACACCTTCGATTGGTTCTGTTGTTGTTGATTCATCCATTAAGCAAATACATACACAGTAGGCGTTTAGCTTGTTTGAAAAGGCCAGTCTTTGCAAACCGTCGAAGGGTTTGAGAGTTGATAATGCTATTGTGGTTAACATGTGGGTAGTAAGATTATATGTACGAACGTAAATATTGCTGTGTCACTGTGTGTGTTAACATATGGATAGCAAGATACTGTGTAGAAGATTAAAGCTTGGTGTCAGTCTGTTAATATGTTGATAGTGAGAAACTATGTAGGACATTAAAGCTCTGCGTTAGACTGCTAACAAGCTTGCGGTTGGTGTGCTAACATGTGAATAGTAACATATCATGAAGAAGATTAAAGCTTGGTGTCAATCTGCTAAAATGTTGATAGTGAGATACTATGTAGGACATCGAAGCTCTGCGTTAGACTAATAACAAGCTTACGGTTGGTATGCTAACATGTAAATAGTAAAATATAATGTAGAAGATTAAAGATTGGTGTCAATCTGCTAATATGTTGATAGTGAGATACTATGTAGGACATCGAAGCTCTGCGTTAGACTAATAACAAGCTTGTGGTTGGTGTGCTAACATGTTAATAGTAAAATATCATGTAGAAGATTAAAGATTGGTGTCAATCTGCTAATATGTTGATAGTGAGATACTATGTGGGACATCAAAGCTCTGCGTTAGACTGCTAACAAGCTTGTGGTTGGTGTGCTAACATGTGAATAGCAAAATATCATGTAGAAGATTAAAGCTTGGTGTCAATCTGCTAATATGTTGATAGTGAGATACTATGTAGGACATTAAAGCTGAGTGTTAGTCTACTAACATGGGGATAGTAAGATATATTCAAGACAGTAAATCTCCAAGTTGGTTTGCATCTGTTGATTTGTAAATAGTAAGACCTTATGTAAGAGATTTAAGCTCAGTATCTGACTCCTAACATGTGGATAGTAAGATAATATGTACACCATTAAATCTTAGTGTCTATCTGTTAATATGTAGATAAAGAGATAATATGTAGGATATTAAAACTCAATTTTAGTCCTCTAGCGTGCAAAAATTCTTTATTCTTCTTTGCGTTCAGGATCCTTTGGTCATCTGCAAGCCAGTAATCATGATGCAGTCCATAATCTTTACCAGGAGATAGTGGCTGCACCATAGCTTTTGCCTCAGCTCTGCATTCTATGGTATCTCATTTCACTAAAACACTGAAAGTAAAATGCTATGTAGAACACACATTTTGGTGTTGGTCTGTTAATTTATGGATTGTAGGTACTACGTAAGACTGTAAAATTACATGGCGATCTACATATGTTGCCATGTGGATAGTAAAGTAATATGTAAGGTATCCAATCCTAGTATTGGTCAGTTATCAAATGGATTGAAAGATAATATTTAGGGTATCAAATCTTGGTGCTGGTCTGTTAACATGTGGGTGGTAAGATAATATGTAGGGTATCAAATCTCGGTGCTGGTCTGTTAACATGTGGATGGTAAAATAATATGTAGGGTATCCAATCTTGGTGCTGGTCTGTTAACATGTGGATGGTAAGATAATATTTAGTGTAACAAATCTTGGTGCTGGTCTGTCAACATGTGGATGGTAAGATAGTATGTATAACAGTAAAGCTAAGTGTTCTTCTGGCATGGTGATTCAAAGATAAAATGTAGGGCATTGAAGCACAGTGTGGATCTATTAACATGTGATTAGTAGTATAATATGTACAACATTAAGGGACATGGTCAGTTTTTTGAGAGGGGGAAAGTAAGATACTATGTGGGACAGTAGAGTTTGTTGTCCATCTACTTATTTTGTCCTGTGAATATCAAGATAATATAAAGGACATTGAACCACGGTGTGATTCTGTTTGCACTGTGATAGTCAAATAAAATAATTAAGTCTATTGCATCTCTTTTTGGGGGGAAAGGAAGATAATTTTATTTTGGCGATAAGGCTCAGTGTGAGTTTGTGAATGTATTGATAGTAAAAATTTATTTAGAACATTACAGCTCGTTGTTGGTCTATTGACATGCGGACAGCAGGATGCTGTTTGGAAAATTTATTATTGGTTTCTGTTTGTTAACAAATGGAAGGTAACACACTTAATAGGACAGAAAAGCTCAGTGTTGGTCTGTTAATACATGTGAACTGTAAGATATTGTGTAGGACACGTGTTCTCAGTGTTGGTCTGTTAATACATGTGAACTGTAAGATATTGTGTAGGACACATGTTCTCAGTGTTGGTCTGTTAATACATGTGAACTGTAAGACATTGTGTAGGACACGTGTTCTCTGTGTTGGTCTGTAAACATGATGATTAGTAAGATATTATGTATGACATTACAGCTCAGTGTTGATGTTTTATCAAGGGGAAAGATAATATATACAACTTTACATCTTGGCTGTTATGCGTTAACATTTGAATATTAAGAAAATATGTAGGACATGAAAGCTCACTGTTCGTATGCTAACAAGTGGATAGTACAATACTATGAGGTAAAGTAATGCTAGCTGTCATTCTGTTAACACGTAGATAGTAAGATTCTATGTAGGAAATTACTGCTCTGTGTTGGTATTTTGACCTGGGGATAGTAAGATACTATAAAGGACATTACAGATCAGTGTTGGTCTGTTAACAAGCGGAGAGTAAGATACTATGTAGGACATTACTACTCAGTTCTGGTCTGTTTACCTGGGAAAAAATATACTATGTAGGACACCTATTCATGAGGTTGGTCTGTTTTCCTGTGGATAGTGAGAACATATATACAACATTATTTCTCAGTTGATGTATATTAACATGTGGATATCAAGAAAATAAGTAGGACATGAAAGTTCACTGTCTGTGTGTTATGAAGTGGATAGTTTGATGTTATGTAGAAAAGTGAAGATTGCTTTCATTCTGTTATAACGTGTGGATAGTAAAACAATAGGTAGGACATTAAAGATTTGTGTCAGACTGCTATCTTTGTACAGAAAGATAAAAAGTAGGTCATTTAAGCTTTGTGTTAGTATGTTAACTTCTGGACAGTAAGATTACATGTAGGACATTAACAAATGGGAATGGTTTGTAAACATGCAAACAGTTTAATGCTACATAGGACAATAAAACTCAGTGTCTGTCTGCTAACAGTTGTATAGTTAGATTCTATGTACGTTATCTATGCCAAAAGCTCGGTTTTCGGCTATTAACATGCAAATTAGTAATATACTATGTAGGACATTACAGCTTGTTGTCGGCCTGCTAAGATAGGGATAGTATGATACTTTACAGGACAATTATCTTGGTGTCCATCTGTTAATATACAGACAGTAAGATACTACCTAGGACCTTAAAGCTCAGTGTTAGCCTTCATCTTTTGTCATGCTGATACTAAGATACTATGTAGGAGATTAAAAATCAGATTTGGTCTGTTAAAGAGGCGTCAGTGAGATACTTTATAGGACCGTCAAGCTCAGTTTAGATCTGTTAAAGTGGGATCAGTAAGATATTATGTAGGACAATAATACTTTTAGGTAGGTTTCTTAACATGGGGATTGTAAAATGCTATGCAGGACAGTAAAGTTAGGTGACTGTTCGTGTATGTTACTGTTGGGATACTCAGATAGTATGTTAATATGTAGACAGTAAGATGCTATGTATCGCATTAAATCTAAAGAATCGGTTGGTTATATGAGGACATTAAGATAATATATAGGACACTAAAGCTTAGTGTAATTCTGTTGACATGGAGACAGTTTTTTTTTTTTTTTTTTTTTTTTTTGAGTTTGCCTCATTTCTCTAATCCCCAAGGTGGTGTACATTGTACTGTGGTTTTTATTTTGCGCCTGTCGGCCAAGTGCTACCAACTTCAGCATGCATTTTATGTAAGGGTCTGCTTCCTCTTGCATTTTCTAAGAATTCGCTTCCTTGGGGTAACGGCGCTGTGATGGGGATTGAACCCAGCACCTTTGGGTTTTGAGCCGTGCCACTTAACCACTAGGCCACACCGTCCCCATGGTGACAGTAAGATAATATGTAGGATATTAGCGAATAGCATCGGTCTGTTAACATTCAGATAGTAAGATTTTATGTAGTACATTACAGCTTGCTATTAGGTCTGCTAACATTTAAAAAGAAAGATTTTATATTAGGACATTAGAGCTTGGTGTTGGTCTGTTGACATGGAGACTGTAAAATGCTATGAATGACATTAAAACATGTGGATAGTACAATATCATGTAGGATAGCAAAGCTCAGAGTCCGGCTGATGACATGGGTACAGTAAGATATCTTCTTCGAAGTACGCTGTCAGACATCAACGTGAATTTGTTGAAGAAGAAGAAGAAGTAAGATAGTGTGTAGGAAATTAAAACTTACTGTCGGTTTGTTAACACGTGGATAATAAGATATTATTTTTAACAGTAAAGCATGGTGTCTGCTTGTTAACATGTAGATAGTAAGATATTATGTAGGGCATTCAAGCTCTGGGTTGGCCAGTTGACTTGTGAATAGTAAGATACTCTGTAAGACATTCAAGCTCTGTGTTGGCCTGTTTACATGTGGATAGTAAGATACTCTGTAAGACATTCAAGCTATGTGTTTGCCTGTTGACATGTGGATAGTAAAATACTCTGTAGGACATTCAAGCTCTGTGTTGGCCTGTTGACATGTGGATAGTAGGATACTCTGTAAGACATTCAAGCTATGTTGCCTAATTGACATGTGGATAGTAAAATACTATGTAGGACATTAAAGCTCTGTGTTGGCCTGTTGACATGTGGATAGTAAGATAATCTGTAGGACATTCAAGCTATGTGCTTGCCTGTTGACATGTGGATAGTAAAATACTCTGTAGCACATTCAAGCTCTATGTTGGCCTGTTAACATGTGGATAGTAAGATACTCTGCAGGAAATTAAAGCTCTGTCTTGGCCTGTTGACATGTGGATAGTAAGATATTCTGTAGGACATTCAAGCTCTGTGTTGGCCTGTTAACATTGGGTTAGTAAGATACTCTGTAGGACATTCAAGCTCTGTGTTGGCCTGTTAACATGTGTATAGTAAGATACTCTGTAGCACATTAAAGCTCTGTCTTGGCCTGTTGACTTGTGGATAGTAAGATACTCTGTAGGACATTCAAGCTCTGTGTTGGCCTGTTAACATATGGATAGTAATATACTCTGTAGCACATTAAAGCTCTGTCTTGGCCTGTTGACATGTGGATAGTAAGATACTCTGTAAGACATTCAAGCTCTGTGTTTGCCTGTTAACATGTGGTTAATAAGATACTATGTAGAACATTCAAGCTCTGTGTTGGCCTGTTAACATATGGATAGTAAGATACTCTGTAGCATATTAAAGCTCTGTCTTGGCCTGTTGAAATGTGGATAGTAAGATACCATGTAAGACATTTAAACTCTGTTTTGGCCTGTTAACATGGTGGCAGTAAGGAACTATGCAGGACATCAATGTTTTGGGTAAGTCTAACATCTGGATAGTGGATACTGTGCAGTGCATTCAATCTACAGTTGGTTTGTTAATATGTGGATTGTAAGATCCTCTGTAAGACATTAAAGCTGTCTGTCAGTCTGATGCCATTGGGATTGTACAATACTTTGAAGAAGAATAAAACTTGGTATTGGTCTGTTAATATATAGATAGCAAATTACAATGTAGGACTGTAAAGTTTCGAGTCAGTGAACTTATGTTTAATGGGGATAGTGCGATACTTTGTAGGACAATACCGTTTATTTGTCTGTATGTTAATATTCATATAGTAAGGTATTATATAAAAGACTGTTACCATGTGCTTAGGTAGATACTGTGTAGGACATCAAAATTTAATGCTGGTATGATAGTCTGTGGATAGTAAGATTCTATATATAGGACATTAAAACTTGATGTAGCATAGTAAGATACTAGATAGGACTGTAATGCCACAGGGTCATCTTCCCTTGTAGAATTACAGGTCTACTAAGACTAAGATTAATATAAACACATAATCTTACAAATACTATTTCTTTTGTTGCAGATTCTGCACTTTACACTATACGAAATACAAGACCTCACCACTAATGGAGTCTCCCGCGGAACACCTGGCTGAGACATTTCGATTCTACTCCGTCTTCCTCCACGCTGCCCGAGACTCACCAAACGTTGCCGTGGACGATCAATACGAAAGACAATGGTTGAGTATGAGGATTACCTGACTTGACTTAAACACAAGGCAACGACTCAAGCTGGCCATCTATCTTCTCGGCACACCCCCCCCCCCCCCCATGCCATCAGAACACATTTTGCAGCCCTGCCCATCGTTTACCGACAAGAAGTAGCATTTGGCAATAACAAGTGTCCTTCCACGAGTAGCTGTACAGAAGTACTCGGACCCTCAAGTCAACTGCTGCCTTCGTTAGAGTAAGTGAATTCGAGGTCTGAAGACGAACAAGGAAGATCTCTTTTCTTGACATTTTTCGCGCCAGCCGAAGCACATCAGTACAAGTACAGTCAACCTCCATCAAGATGATTTCAGCAAAAAGCTTTGCATGATCTTGCAGTAGGAGTTTATGTAACAGTTTACTTGCATAATGAGGTTGCTATCCTCATGCACAACTCTCTTTAGTCGCGCCTTTCAATATATGCATGGAGTTCAATCAATCAAATCAGAACAAAAAGGCATAGCTTTAAATGAAATAAAGTAAGGTCAAGATTGGATATTTGGAAATATTTCTTTAGTCAGAGAGGGGGGAATGCTTGGAATGCATTTCCAAGGAAGTGATGGAAGCAGAGGCAGTTGATGCATTTAAGAATACATTAGATGCGCATAGCTTATTGAGCAAGGAAATGTAAATGAAACTGGTTGCGTACAAACTCTGCATAGTCTTCTAAACCAGTATAAAGACGTTAAGTTAAGTTAAATCAAGATCACTCATCTCTTTTTGTTGAAGCACAGGTCCAGCATTGTATTTGACTTACCATAACCAGCTTTTAGGAAAGATTTTTTCTAGTTATTTGCAGTAGGTAAGCGATAATTTGTACATTTTGAGATTGCCACATCCATGGACAACTCTTAGTCCTCGCGTTCAACATGCAATTAATGTTTTGGCCACTCAGGAGAAATACATACATAGCTCACCTTAAGATTGTTTGCCCTTGACCTACTGTGACAGTATTATGTGACGGTTATATTCTACCATTCTCAGTAAGGGACCCCGGATACACTATGGGAGGTCATGTTATTGATAGATTTGAAACAAGCAGCGATAACGATAGAAAAGATATGAATTTGGAATTGCATGTGTTAAGCTTTTATAGAAGTGTTCATACGTGGTTGCGAAGTTTCGATGGCTCACAAACAAAACATGTCTGTGTTCAGATTCCTGATCTGACAGGGTCGTACACCTATTAAATGTCGTGCTGAATATGGTTTAACCAGGCTCTAAAGTGCAAAACACAGAACAATATACTGCCTCTTAGGAACCACGGTAAACGAGGTGAAAAAAAGAAATATAGCTTTTTAGTGTTTTCTCCAGTATCGCATTCTGTTTTTTTATTATATGGCTTGCTGGCTTAGGGTCGTTCGTTCTCAATCTTGCACCACCAAGCCCTGATATGGCTTAAATAGCAGAATGTTGTCCAGAGAACGGAATGCAAATATGCTGATCGGTGTGGACTGCACAGAACACGGCCAGGCACTTGAGCATCCGTGGTCAACCACTGCACGCGAGCTCATATCCAGTCGTCCTGACTTGTCTTGCCACTGGTTAAAGTTGGACTCGAGCGAGAGAGTGTGGTCGACAAACTGCGCAACCCTTTCTCACTTAAAGAAAATTCATCGCGCAAGTCATTCTTTTTTCATGTATCCAGTACTAACACAGTCGAGTCCTGTGACGACGGGCGAGAAGAGAGCGTAGGTCCACTGACAAGCTAAACTACAGTCAAAAAGCTGCGTCAGTTGCGGGACACCTTGCTGAGCAATAAAGCGGCTGAGGTACATGGATTTGCTGACAACCATGATCACCGCCTCGCGAAGCAAACTTTCTCTGCTTTCACTGACTGCGAATATGCAGTTCCCATCTTCCCACCCATCCACAACCCGGATTTACAGAATACTCGACTGGATGGACTGGCTGGGTGCAAAAAGTAAAGGCTCGTGATGGACGAAAAACATTGTGATTGACCCTGACGCAACGTCCTGGACAATATGGTGTGCTTGACGGGACTAGCGTCTCAGTTACCCACATATATTATCTTATATATCACTAACCTCTAGCTGATTGCTAGCATAACCGGCACTTCTGAAATTATGCAATGATGTTTATAAATGAAAATAGTATTTGTTAGATCTACGTCAACAATAAAGTCACATATATTTTTGTATACCATAACAAGCATTATTACATAGCACAAAAAATCGCTCACTTTCATCATTATCATCATTATCATCATCATCATCTTCATCATCATCATCATCATGTTGCATGTCATTTGCAGAAAATCACTTTCACAACAACCGATCTGTAACTCGATCTCTAGCCAGAAGTATCGCCTCTATCGTTGTAATCGTCAGGACCTCCGTGATGTCTTGTTTCCATCTTTTCATCGGTCTGCTTCAGCCCCGCTTTCCAAGCACCAAACCCTCCTGTATCGTTCTTTCTAGGTCAGTATGGCGTTTGATGTGGTCAAACTATTATACAGCAAAGCAAGCTGTCATTTTCACAGACGACCTAGCAGTGTAATGGCCCTCAAGAGCCCAGTGCTTAAAAAAAAAGCAGTCCAATGGACACCAGCCCACTGAGGCATTCCAGGCAACGGGGAGGCGGACAGGCTCGCCAGAGAGCAAGGAATGCTGCAGCAGAGTGATACATAAATCACATACAATGAAACTAAAGCATTCATCAGGACAACGTACAGTGCAAAATGGAAAATAGGATCACATTTGCCACATAGAAAACTATGCCTACCATCAACTCTCCAGTCGAGACCAGGTGATCATTTTCCGGCTACGCACATGTCACAACAGACTCAGATGCCATCTGTACAACAAGTTCAAGATTGGCACTACAGAGATTTGTGCCTGCGGCACAGCCCCCATGAAGGCATAATATATTTTGCAGTTCTGTCCGCTGTATACCGACAAAAGAAGTAACAATTGACAACAGCCAGTGTCCTTCCACGAAAAGCTGTACGGAAGCGTACAGAGCCTTGAGTCGACTGCTGCCTTCGGTAAAATCATTGAAGCTGAGGTCTGAAGACGAACGAAGAAGCAGAAGAAACTATTTTAGCTTTCGAGACAAGATGTTGTTTAGTAACCAATTTTGCTTGAAATTAAGTAGGATCTGTAGTATATACATATATCTTTATTTATATCTCAAGCAGATGTGGATATATTGAGATCGGATTTAGATAACATTCGAGAGTGGTTTGTAGGTTCGCAAATGGAGTTTAATGTAGATAAATGTACAGTCATCCACATGGGAAGATCCAATATGAAACAATAAGAATAAATTGGATGGGCATAGCTTTTAGAGCAAGGTGATGAAATGAAACTGTATGTATACAGATTCTGCAGAGTCTTCTAAACCAGTTTAAGGACGTTAAGCTAAGTTAAGGATATCTGCATTTTTCCTTTTTGCTATCCATTGTATTTTGAGCACTTTTCTATAGTCCTTTAGTTCAAAAGATGCAATCCTCTTCTTAAGTGTTTGTGTGGGGGTCCACGTTTCACATCCGTATGTCTTCATCGGTATAATGCAAGTTCACAGAATAGTTATTTTCATTTTATTAATGTTCTGTCATCAGTTTCTCCTTTTATTGAACCTCTGCATTGCCGTAGCCATTGGCGCTTATAACTGAGCCGAGGTACTCAAAGCTTGTGACTTAAAGCTTGTGACTTTCTCAATCTTCTGTTGTTCTAAAAAAAACTTTAGGTTTGGTCTTTGCCTTGCCTGTGATCGTTTTCTTGGTTGTACTTTAAATTCAGGTATAGATTTTGGACTTCTTTTATATTTCGCTGGTTGTTAGACCCACCGGGCTAGATCGCATGTGGACACAGTCCTGGTGTGAACAGACTATCTACAATGCAGTTAGTAAACAAGCCTTATCTTGTAAAGCGAGCTATGCAAGTTTTCATTCCATTTCCAACAATATATCTCTGCAAATATGGATTTTCGACATTTGTAGCAAAAAAGAAAAACAAATCGAAACCGATTAGATGTCTAACATGGCAAACGTGTGGTTTGTACAACACAACAGTTGAATCCTCTTCGAGAAAGAGAAACAACAAGCCTTCACGCGGTCAGCATTTCTTGATCTTTGTGACCCGTTCCTCAGCCTTGCATATATACGCAGCACGTTCATTCAAACAATAATGAAATTAACTTTCTTCTATTTTAAATGTGTTGTGTTTCTATTGAAATTGTTAAGAAAGACACATATATCACATGTACTTTTGTGTTTGTTTTTTAACTATTTCTATATAACTGGTTCTTTGCTATTGTATTTTATGTATTTAAAAAACATTATTCCGAGAAGGGGTACGTGACATACACTTGACAAGGAAGACCATAGAACACAAATAGCTAACAACTTTCCCTTAGACGATTAACAAAAACCTGTCTTGACATAGTCGCCATCACGGCCTGCGATGGGCATCAGAACATGACACAACCGTTGAGTTACAGGAACAATTTGTATCTACAGTAAACATCATTTGCTGAATAAGAACGATCATCAATGGGCAGAAGCGTGCGGTGAACACCTTTCATTTTTGGGCTAAAGAGAAATACTCTCCATTTAATGTACAATATGTAACTAAGTTAACGTCTTTATACGGGTTGAGAAGACTACCTCTTTATACTGGTTTAGAAGACTGAAACTTTATACTGGTTTAGAAGACTGTGTCTTTATATTGGTTTATAAGACGATGTCTTTATAATGGTTTAGAAGACGATGTCTTTATACTGCCTTAGAATGACTATATCTTTATACTGGTTTAGAAGACTACGTGTTTATACTGGCTTAGAAAACTATGCAGAGTCTGTAACCAACCAGTTTCATTTACATTTCCTAGCTCTAAAAGCTATGTGCATCCAATCTATTCTTAAATGCTTTAATTGTTCCAGCCTAAAACTACTTCATATGGCAATACATTCTAAGCATTCACCACTGTACAGCTTATGTAGCTTACCAGTGACACTTTTACCGGTACAGTTCTCGCAGCTTAGCTCACTTGAACTTCAACCGATGCACAAAATTGAGAAATGAAATAAAGAAATAAATTTATTCTACCGGGGAATGCCGCCATTGTGGAAGAGGGGGGGGGGGGGGTGGTGGTGGTGGTGGTGAGTGGTGTGGTGAGGAGGGGGGGGGGGCGGTCCGGAAATCGCCGGAATATCGTCGAGTATTGTAACGCAAATTGAGAATCAGATTGTGAAGAATACTACTGCTGTTTATTCTTCTTCTTCTTCTTCTTCTTCTTCTTCTTCTTCTTCTTTTTCATCAACCTCTATTTTTTCGAAAAAAGCAGCGGTCATCCTAAGGCTGTCGACACTGCCATAGAGCATGTCTAGTGTTTGTCACTGGTGATGGCCACATGTGCTTTCTCTGGTCCTCGTATGTCGGCAGTTTTGCAGCATGTGTTCAGCGGTCATTTTCCCGGTGCCACAAGTGCATTCTTCAGTGCCACCTATCTTCAGTTTATTGAAAAGGTGGTACCTTAGTCTGTTGTGGCCTGTGCGGAGTCTGAAGACCACGACCTGCTCTCTTCTGTCCAACTGGTAATAAGCATCGTTTTTTGTGTAGCCAGTATGTTCTGTTTCCCATTTGGCCATGTATCTGGCTCTAATAAGCCTTTTGGACTCTTTCGTAGGTCAAACTAGAATCTGGTTGTGGTAGTCTTGCACCTTCTTTTGCCAGTCTGTCTGCCTCCTCGTTGCCTTGGAAGTTACAGTGGGATGGAACCCACTGTACCACTACACTTTTTGGTGCGGACTGCTGGCATAGTTGACAGAGTACTGCTCTTAAATCATTTAGTTCAGTATTTTTCTACTTGTTAGTGCTGTGACTACGGCCAGGGCATCTGTAAACAGGACTATCTGCCTTTCATTTCGTTTGCCTGTCAGCATTGCTTCTGCTGCATCCCTCAGTGCCTCTGCCTTCGCTCTGAAATAACATGAGTATTTTCCAGTTGCCACTGACAGTGTTATTTTTTTACCATTTGGTAGGCTCAGGAATACCTCAGGTTACAGACCCGTCGGGGTATGCATGGGTCCAGTCCATGCTTGGGTAGTTTTTCGTTATGTACCTCAGGGTTATGTCTCTTCTTTCTGTTTCAGTCTGGCTGTTCTTGTTTCAAATACCTGGTATATTTTCTACCACCTCCGGAATGATATGCTGCTTCCAGGTAGGTTTTGCGTACAGAAGGGATGGGCTTTGGTGTTAATGTGTTCATAGTGTCTTCGCTCATCTTTGCTTTGGCTATTTCTGCAAAGTTTCTCCGCTTTAGTTTCCCATTTCCAAATCTATTTAGTCTCTGATGCATTGGGTGGTCTGTCAGTCTTCTGAGTTTCTCTGCTTGCTGCTGGGCTCTGCAGTCTCTTCTGTCGGTCATGGATTGCAGATTTCTAATCTTTTCCAGTTCTACAATTGGCGTTGACTTCATGCCTGCTGTTATAACTCTCATGGCTTGGTTTTGAAGTTTGCTAATTTTATCAAAGTTAGCCTTTGCTGCTGTTGCCCATACCGCAATGTCATACTCGAGAACTGGTCTCACTCTTCCAGTGTACAGTTTCGTCTGTTCCCCAGCTTGTGCCAGCAAGTTTCCTAATGATTGCCATTCTTTGTCTGGCTCTCATTCGGTTTTTCTCGATCTGACTTTTCCATGTCATGCACCGATCAAATGTGACTCCCATGTAGTTTTGGTTGCCGTTTGTCCGCAGATATTTGCCGTTAAGACTTATTTTGGTGTTCTGGGGTTTGTTTGAAAGCGAGAATATCGTACATGTTTTTTTCTCATTTATTTTGACCAGCCATGAGTTCGCCCACTCCTCCAACGATGTTAGGGCCTGCTGCATCCGATTGCTTGCTATGGTGAGATTTTTTTCAGACGTCCACATAGCCAGATCGTCTGCAAACATGGAGCTGTGGACTCTTCTTGGTAGATTTTCTGTGATGTTGTTTATATACACCAGGAAAGGTGTTGGGGACAGTACTCCCCTTTGGTGTATTCTCTGCTCAAGTGTCACCTTTTTGCTCATCTGCTATTGTACTTGAACTATGGTTTTCGAGGTAGTCGCTGATCCATCTGTACATTTTCCCACAAACTTCACTTCTTCGTAGCTTGACTTTAAGTCCCTTTATCCACACCTTGTCAAATGCCTTCTCTAAATTCACCCAAACCGCTACTGTGTGGTTTTCTCCTGGTACGCATCATCTATTAACTGGGCTATGAGAGTGATCTGGTCCTCAGTGGATCTGTGCTGTCTAAAGCCTGCTTGCTGTGGAATTAGTATGTGTTTTTCTTCCAGATGCCACATCAGTCTGGTGTTTATCATACGTTCCATCAGTTTACCTACACAGCTCAGTAGACTGATAGGTCTGTATCCATTAGGATCTGTTCTATCTTTTTCTTTCTTTGGTACTGGTATAAGTACAGCGTCTTTTCATGTCTGAGGTACAATTCCCCTTTTCCAGCTTTGGTTCAGGACTGATAGTAACTTCCTCTTTGCTGTTTGGCCCAACTTCATCATCAATTCGTGTTACCCCATCTTTTCCGGGCGATTTCTGTTTCTTTAGAGTTCTCATGGCCTCTTCCTTTTCATTCATTGTTAGTATTGCCATCATGTGCTCCTCTGGTGCCATATTGATGTAGTCGTGGCTCTTTTGTTCTTCACTATTGTCTGTGAGCCTGTCTGTAGGGACATCAATGTAGTTTGCTCTGGCATAGTGTTCGTTCTATAAAGGCGTTTGCTGCTTTTTTTTTCCAGTAAGCATGTTGTTGTCTCCATGCTTGATGGTAATTTGTTCATTTGATGGTGTTTCGTCATTCATGGCTCTGACTAACTTCCATAGTTTGTTCTCTTCTTTATCTAAATTGAGGCTTTCTGTTTTATTTTTCCAGCTGTCTCTTGTTATATGGTTTAGTGTTCTTTTGTATTTCGCCGTGATAGCCTTGAGGGCGATATTTGCCTCCATAGATTGTTCTCTCTCTGCCATGTTCCTAGCATTTGAGACTTCGTCTTCCGCTTTCTAAAATTCATCATTCCAATATGGCTTGTAGTTTTTCCTTGCCCCTCTTGGGATGGTTTCGGTGGCTGCTTGCATTATTGCTTTGCTTAGGCTTTCCACCATAGGTTTTATATTGTTATTCCATGTGTTGATGGTTTCACATAGCCGATCTGTCAGAATTGCAAATCTGTCCCAGTCGGCTCGTTTATAGTTCCAACGTAGGAGCGCTTTTATTTCCTGTGGGCCTACTTCCAAATCAATTTCTAGCCTAATTGGCCTTTTGTCGCTACCTGCCAATTGGTTGAGCGACCTGGCCGTCTATGTGGTGAATATCAACCGTGTAAAAGGCCAAGTCTAGAGTAGAGGTGGTATGCCATGTTCTAGAATAGAAGATAGGGCTGTCCTCCAGCCTATTGAAAAGATAGAGATTTGTGTCTATCTCCCAGTCTTCCACTTCATCGCCTCTTTTGTCTGTGTCCGAATATCCCCATCTCTCCGAGTGGCTGTTGAAGTCTCCAACTACTAGGCAGCTGGAGTTCTTGATTTCCATACTCGAGAGCGACAGGTCTTTGTTGGGTGGTCCATACAGGTTGAAGATGCGGATCTTCGTTTCTTGTGTCATTATGTCGAGTCCTACAATTTCTGCTTGTCCAGTGTGATTGACAGCTACCGCGCTCCTCGGTATGCAGTTATGTGTTAGTATCAGAACCCTTCCTTTGTCAAGACTGTAACATGCTAAAGCAACTGCGTTGTGAATACTGACCCACTGAGATGAACCCACACATACACACTTTTGTGAGAGTCTTGAAGAACTCCCCACCACAGTAGACTTTGTCCATAGAACTGGCCTTTACGTGTAGACTTAATACAATTGTCGGTGAGCTAGAAAAAGAAGGAAAAGAAGAAGAAAGAGAAGAAGAAGTAAAGAATGAAGAAGAAAATCGAGAAGAAGGAGTAGAAGAAGAAGAGGAATAAGAATAAGAAGAAGAAAAAGAAGAAGAAGAAAAAGAAGAAGAAGAAGAGAAAGAAGAACAAAAAGAAGAGAAAGAAAAAGAAGATAAACATGAGTAAATAGTACTACCTGATATTGCCCGAAGAAGATTTTAATGTTTAAATGAAGTATATCGTTAAAAAGCAACTAATCTGATTGGCAAACATCAGGCCAGTCTCTAAACCCTGATCTATGGGTGAGAGAGCTAGAGTGTGTACGCCAAACACGCCAGGAGGTTGAATCATTTCTACATGACACATACTCCAAATTGGCTACAAGACCACATCACAAATAACCATACTCTTTTCATTACTACTACACTATTCATACACTTTTGTAGAAAGTTAAAGTGAGATAGACTGGCCAAGTTTCTCGAATGTCAAGTGAAAGGTTCCAAAAGAAACTTCTGTTTAGCGAGCTTAGCGCAAGTAAGGCGATCACCTGGACGTCAATAAAAGCGATTCAGTGAATCCTGGCAGTAAATCGTTTAGCCTGAAAAAGGCGAGGCCAAAAAGAGCCTTGCATGCAGTTAGCGAGAGTCGACGGGCGATCAGGTGGAAGTATAGAGTAGAGAGAAAACCAGCACCAGCTGGTGTTGGCTTAATCTGTCATGCACGTATCCGCCCACAGACTTGAGGGCGCAGTATGACGCATGATGATGTTGGTTATTCTCATCGACGGCGATAAGCCCATTATTATTGTCATGATCATATTTCTTCAAAATCAAGTAAATACCGGATCAAGATGGTGAGCAGCGCATGAGCTGCAGCGGTCAGCGAGCCATAGCTGACTGATAGCGTTAGGGCTAGCGAACCGGAGCTGCCAAGGCCGTTCTACACGTCCGCGCAGTATTCTAGAAAACAGGCTGCAACAGAGCAGACTGGCTAAGGAGAAGGGATCGAAGAGGGAATGCTAACTCAGTACTCAAAAAATGCTTACTGAAGTCGGATGTGTTGGACTGAAAGGTGCAAATATCGACATAACGCATTCCGTTCTCTGGACTGCGTTCTGCTATTTAGGCCCGTGTCAGGGTTTGGTAGCGGGAGATGGAGAACAAACGAAGCCAAGCCAAGACAAGTAAATACATTTAATATTCATCAGTTCATTGGCGTCTCAGTCACTGATCATCATGCGCCTGGCTCCCTGGCGAAGTTTGCCCAGCTCTGTCTCCCGTATTTCGACACAGTCTGCTATGGCTGCAAACGCCGGTACGTGAGTGGCAGTCCCTGTCGCAGATCGTACAACGGGGCTGAGGAGACTGACATGCCGGGGTGTTCCCCGATCTTTTCTCTGGATCCAGATGGCCTCTACAAGCGTCGGCAACTACTGTGCACCTCCCAACTGACTGTCTGCAATCGACTCAATCCTGAGCTTTCGGCTTGGATGTCGCATGACGTCATATCCATCTTGTATACGTCCTTGAATCGCTGTGTGGGGTAGTCGATTCCTTTAGCTGCAGTGATCAGTTGTCCATAAAATATATCCTATAACAGCCTTTACAATGTATGTAAATATACACTCGCGAGCATACGACTACTCTAAGACAGATGTACAGAAGATGAAAGATACAGACAGCCACATAAACTGGAAAGATATTGTCAGAGGTACAGACGTTGAACAAGAGGCAGAGTGTTTCAAAACACTTTTAGAACAACTAAAAGTCGAATATGTTCCATGTATGGAGGTAAACACCAATCATAAGAAGTGGATTACTAGATTTGTAGCTAAATGTACAAGAGCTTAAAATAAAGCCTGGACAATGTATTTAAAGGCAAGTAAATCAAAAAAGATATATGAAAAATATTTGGACAAGCAAAACATAGCTCAGAAAGTAAATAAAGCAGCAAAAATAGACTTTGAAAAAAACTTACTAATAGGATCAAGACTGATGGTGAAAGCTTCTTTTCTAATGTTAGAAATAAATAAAGACCTAAAAACAAGGTAGGCTTTCTCATAGACAGTACAGTGACAATAAGCAGAGAAAATAGGGAGACAGCTAATCTAATAAATCAATACGTTGGCACAGTCTATACAAAAGAACACTCCTCCAAGATACCAGAGCCTATACATATTTTCAAATGTCAAATGGATATAGTGCGATTAAAGTCATTCTGTATTACGGAGGAAATGGTTCTAAAAAGATTGGAAGGATTAAAAGTGGATAAATGTACAGATCAAGATGGTATCCATTCATCAATGCTATTTGAAGTTTAGACTAACTAGTTAAACCATTGGCTATATTATTTTCTCAATCACTTGCAAAATGGATTGTTCCAAGAGATTGGAAAGATGCAGGAGTGATTCCCTTATTCAAAAGAGGAAAGAAATCAGATCCAGCTAATTAAGTAAGTTTAACGTGCATAGTCTGTAAATTGTTAGAGTCAATAATGAAAGAAAACATTGTAATGCGTCTAGACAGGTTAAATCTAATCAGAAATAGTCAGCATGGGTTTACTAGAGGGAGACCGTGCTTAACAAATCTATTGGAGTGCATGGAGATGATTACTAAAATCATAGATAAGGGAGAACCAGTGGATGTTATTTATCTAGATTTTACAAAGGCTTTTGATATAGTACCTCATCAACGATTATTTAAAAAGTTAAAATTACATGGGATAGATGGGCTGGTTGCCGATTGGATTGAAAGTTGGTTAACGGGAAGAAGACAGCGATTGGCATAAATAAGGAGTACTCTGAGTGGTGTGAAGTAAAAAATGGAACAAAATTACAGAATTGCGAGAACAATAATAGAATGATAGATAACGAAAGAGACATAGGGGTAATAATAGAGCATACAGGTAAGGTGAGTGAGCAAGTCCAGGTAGCAGTGAATAGGTCAAATGCAACGTTAGGTATGATAAAAAAAAAGAAATATTAAACATGGGAGTAATGAGATGATTGACACACTGTATAAAGCATTAGTTAGACCTAGATCGGAGTACTGTGTACAGGTGTGGAGTACTTGTCGTAGAAGAGCTATAAATATGCTGGAAAGGATACAAAGAATAGCGACAAAACTGATAGTGGGATTCCAGAATTACAGTTACGAGGAAAGACTCAGAAAAACCGGCCGTTAATGTCTAGAAAAGAGACGAATTAAACGTGACTAAATCTAAGTTGATAAGATAATCACAGCAAAAGTTAAATTGGACTATAACAAGTTTTTCAAAATACAACCACCAGCGAGAACAAGAGGACACAGATACAAATTAACTAACGAAAGGTCCAAATTGGACACAGAACATTTTTTTTTATTCAGACAGTGGTGAATGCTTGGAATGCTTTGCCCCAGGAAATAGTGCAGGCAGAGACAGTTAATGAATTTAAGAATAAATATGATGTACATAGTTATTAGAGCAGGGTAATGCAAATGGGACTGGTTGTCTACAGACTCTGATGAGTTTTCTAAACCAATATAAAAACGTTATGTTAAGTTAAGTTATGCCGTGTTTGTTAGCTTACTCAGTTCGTTTTATGATTGTGCTAACTTTTTGTTTCACCGCTTCACATTGTTCTTTGTAGGACAATGTGCGATCCATTGTAATTCCTAGGTACTTAGGTGTATCTATATGTTTAAGTTTATGCCCCTGCCAACTAATCTTTCAATAGAGAATATATTAAGAAGAGTCCACAGCTCCATGTTTGCAGACGATCTGGCTTTGTGGACCACTGAAGAAAATCGGATGCAGCAGGCCCTAACATCGCTGGAGTAGTGGACGATGAGACAGACAGACTGGCTAAAGAAGGTGCAAGGTTACCACAACCAGATTCTAGTGTGAGTGTGACCTACGAAGAGTTCAGATACAAGGCCAAATGGGAAACAGAGCATACTGGCTACACAAAAAATGATGCCTACTACCAGTTGAACAGAAGAGAGCAGGTCATGGTCTTCAGACTCCGCACAGGCCACAACAGACTGAGGTACCATCTATTCAATAAACTGAAGAAAGGTGGTACTGACGAATGCACCTGTGGTACAGGGAAAATGACCGCGGAACATCCGCTGCAAAATTGTCCGACATACGAGAACCAGAGAAAGCACATGTATCCATCACCAGTGGAAACACTAGACAAGCTCTATGGCAGTGTCGACAGCCTCAAGATGACAGCTGCCTTCTTCGAAAAAATTCAAGTTGACGTCTGACAGCGTACGAAGAAGAAGATTTACCTCGAATTGTTTTTAACACCTGCACAAATTAACAGTCATCTAACAATATTCATATTTCTGTTGTTCATCCTCTCTCTCTTTCTCTCTCTCTCTACTTTGGTCTTCTTGTTTCTCTGTACTCTCAGCAATCAATGCTGACTACCAACTAATGTGTGACAAATATGAACTGCTGTGATCATATAAGACATTCCAATGTACCCCGCCCACTACCAGTTAAAGGCTAACACAAAATACAGAAGGGATTGAAGCTCACGAGCAAAAACATGCATTTAGAACGTGCCAACCGTAGCGACAATCCGCCCAAGAAACTGTTCATTATGTCAAGGAAAGAATGTCAGAATACAAACACAGCCAACTTGCTGTTTACATTCATGGATACATCGAGTAATACAAATATACTGTAGTCGGGGATGCTGTAGTAGAAACTTCTCTATACGAGGTTTTAGCTTTTATCAGATGGGGATAGCCAGTTCCCTTCCTCGAAGTCTTGGCTTACAATATCACTGATATATAAATTTATTGTTATTACCGCTAGGGATGAGGTACTAGAATCTTCATTGTTCTGATACACACACGAATCCATGAACTGGTCAATACGACATGATACCGCACAAAGGACAACGGTCTGTGGTAGAAAAGGGCAAGTCTTTCAAGAATCCAGAAATTGAAACCTCTAATCAAACCAAAAACTTCAGGTTTTGTGAAAACCAATTCCTGTTCCTCTATCATTTCTCCTAACAGTAAATCTGGTATTCGTTTACAGCTGGGTTGGCTGGAACAAGTTGCAGCCGGAAAGAAGCAGCCACTCTACCAACGTTGTATCCTACGCTCTACATGTACATATAGTGTGGTCTTATGTTTCCTCTAATAACATGTCTTAATGGTAATCACACATTTTCTTCTGCTTATCTCACGGAATAATCATTCCTTCATGGTTTTATGCTTAAACATCTATCTAATTGTTCTATTATAGGTCAATGGCCAATGTTTTGTTATTATTATTGTCATGATTATTATCATCAACATCCTCATCATCTTCTATCAACTTGTGTCATAAGAAGGCGTGGAAGGGGGTGTAGTTTTATGTCGTGTGCCATCTTCGTCGCCGATGTTGTTCACATCCAGTTTTTCTTTAAACATAGCGAGGGACATAACCAAACAAATACAAAAAATATAAAATTAAGAGTTATCCCATCATAATAAATTTGCGTGAGAGGTTCTGGCTTGGGCGTCTCCCCTCTTTATCCAGGTTACAAACCTTAGAACGAGTGAGCTATGGCCCTACACCAGAACCACATGGACGTGTACATTGGCATCTGTACACTGAAGGCGATAGGTGTTAATTATCCACCCGACCAAATTTCTCACGCTTGTTGTCGTCCTCGTGCACGACATATGGGGAGGAACAGCTCGCGACCCCGGGCGCTCGTCGGCGACGATTGTGACAGCAAAGCCGTGCTTATCACAAGAGCTGAACCTTGAACCTTGACCGGCGTCGAAGTCATGGAGCGAACTAGACAAGTAACTGGCAGAAGACAACACTGGCTGCTCCTGTAGCTGTTAATAGTAAGGTTAGAGTTAGCATATATGCTGATGCCTGTTTAAGTTAGCTCTGTTGTGGTGACAGCGACTCGCATATTGTTTTTAAAATGAATTTAATAATATTCATAAAATGCAAATAAATGTTAAAAATTTCCGAAAGGTAAATTTCGAATGGTATGCTCCATTATACGCACCCTTAACTATTATAAGTATTTGCTTTATTTTCATGTAATTATTAAATGATTTATATTAGTGTAGTGCATTTATTACATCCCTTTCTTTTGAATACATTGCCCTTATGACGAAGTAATCATTGTCCGTGTAAATACAGTTCACTACTAGGCCGTGAAACTGTTATCTAGCTAATCGAAGATCATGTGCTGAAAGTTGTTTATGGTTAAGCGTGCTTATATTCCGTGTGTGCTACTTTTAAATTGTTCAAGCTTTGATATGTAAAAGCAAATGTATGTAGACTTTTATGTTATAAATTTCTTTAACATACCATCTATAGATGGTTAATCTCATTGTAAATATCCAAATTTTAAACTGTACATTTTTTAGAACAGGACACCCATTACCATCATTTTAATAACACTAGCCATATGGAATCTTGCATGTTTACTGCTGGCTGAATATATGTAAAAATAATATTCATAATGTGGCATAAGAAATACGTAAACATTAAATTGAACCTTATTCCATTGTGTGTTTGTTTCTTGTTTATTTCTTTATTTCACAAGACGCATAAGTTGCCATATTAACAAATGTAAACAAACAGATATTAAAGTACACATTCCTAAAGCCCAGGTATTGATAAAATTGCTCTTTGCTGTCACTCTGTGTATTTATGGTATATTCGAATACTGACACTATTGACATACACTAAATTGAAAGCATGGTAGAAATACATATATTATTATTTTAAACATACATTTTTGTACGAATGCACATATTTCTTTACGTTTGTGTGTGCGTGTGTGTACAACTGTGTAAAACCCTACAGTATTGACAGATTTCCAAAACTACTTATTACGTACTGTTCCTACTGGCATTATAAATGCAGCTCAAGAATAGATTGCAAAACACCTTCGATTGGTTCTGTTGTTGTTGATTCATCCATTAAGCAAATACATACACAGTAGGCGTTTAGCTTGTTTGAAAAGGCCAGTCTTTGCAAACCGTCGAAGGGTTTGAGAGTTGATAATGCTATTGTGGTTAACATGTGGGTAGTAAGATTATATGTACGAACGTAAATATTGCTGTATCACTGTGTGTGTTAACATATGGATAGCAAGATACTGTGTAGAAGATTAAAGCTTGGTGTCAGTCTGTTAATATGTTGATAGTGAGAAACTATGTAGGACATTAAAGCTCTGCGTTAGACTGCTAACAAGCTTGCGGTTGGTGTGCTAACATGTGAATACTAACATATCATGAAGAAGATTAAAGCTTGGTGTCAATCTGCTAAAATATTGATAGTGAGATACTATGTAGGACATCGAAGCTCTGCGTTAGACTAATAACAAGCTTACGGTTGGTATGCTAACATGTAAATAGTAAAATATAATGTAGAAGATTAAAGATTGGTGTCAATCTGCTAATATGTTGATAGTGAGATACTATGTAGGACATTAAAGCTGAGTGTTAGTCTACTAACATGTGGATAGTAAGATATATTCAAGACAGTAAATCTCCAAGTTGGTTTGCATCTGTTGATTTGTAAATAGTAAGACCTTATGTAAGAGATTTAAGCTCAGTATCTGACTCCTAACATGTGGATAGTAAGATAATATGTACACCATTAAATCTTAGTGTCTATCTGTTAATATGTAGATAAAGGGATAATATGTAGGATATTAAAACTCAATTTTAGTCCTCTAGCGTGCAAACATTCTTTATTCTTCTTTGCGTTCAGGATCCTTTGGTCATCTGCAAGCCAGTAATCATGATGCAGTCCATAATCTTTACCAGGAGATAGTGGCTGCACCATAGCTTTTGCCTCAGCTCTGCATTCTATGGTATCTCATTTCACTAAAACACTGAAAGTAAAATGCTATGTAGAACACACATTTTGGTGTTGGTCTGTTAATTTATGGATTGTAGGTACTACGTAAGACTGTAAAATTACATGGCGATCTACATATGTTGCCATGTGGATAGTAAAGTAATATGTAAGGTATCCAATCCTAGTATTGGTCAGTTATCAAATGGATTGAAAGATAATATTTAGGGTATCAAATCTTGGTGCTGGTCTGTTAACATGTGGAGGGTAAGATAATATGTAGGGTAGCAAATCTTGGTGCTGGTCTGTTAACATGTGGGTGGTAAGATAATATGTAGGGTATCAAATCTCGGTGCTGGTCTGTTAACATGTGGATGGTAAAATAATATGTAGGTTATCCAATCTTGGTGCTGGTCTGTTAACATGTGGATGGTAAGATAATATTTAGTGTAACAAATCTTGGTGCTGGTCTGTCAACATGTAGATGGTAAGATAGTATGTATAACAGTAAAGCTAAGTGTTCTTCTGGCATGGTGATTCAAAGATAAAATGTAGGGCATTGAAGCACAGTGTGGATCTATTAACATGTGATTAGTAGTATAATATGTACAACATTAACGGACATGGTCAGTTTTTTGAGAGGTGGAAAGTAAGATACTATGTGGGACAGTAGAGTTTGTTGTCCGTCTACTTATTTTGTCCTGTGAATATCAAGATAATATAAAGGACATTGAACCACGGTGTGATTCTGTTTGCACTGTGATAGTCAAAATAAAATAATTAAGTCTATTGCATCTCTTTTTGGGGGGAAAGGAAGATACTTTTATTTTGGCGATAAGGCTCAGTGTGAGTTTGTTAATGTATTGATAGTAAAAATTTATTTAGAACATTACAGCTCGTTGTTGGTCTATTGACATGCGGATCGCAGGATGCTGTTTGGAAAATGTATTATTGGTTTCTGTTTGTTAACAAATGGAAGGTAACACACTTAATAGGACAGAAAAGCTCAGTGTTGGTCTGTTAATACATGTGAACTGTAAGATATTGTGTAGGACACATGTTCTCAGTGTTGGTCTGTTAATACATGTGAACTGTAAGACATTGTGTAGGACACGTGTTCTCTGTGTTGGTCTGTAAACATGATGATTAGTAAGATATTATGTATGACATTACAGCTCAGTGTTGATGTTTTATCAAGGGGAAAGATAATATATACAACTTTACATCTTGGCTGTTATGCGTTAACATTTGAATATTAAGAAAATATGTAGGACATGAAAGCTCACTGTTCGTATGCTAACAAGTGGATAGTACAATACTATGAGGTAAAGTAATGCTAGCTGTCATTCTGTTAACACGTAGATAGTAAGATTCTATGTAGGAAATTACTGCTCTGTGTTGGTATTTTGACCTGGGGATAGTAAGATACTATAAAGGACATTACAGATCAGTGTTGGTCTGTTAACAAGCGGAGAGTAAGATACTATGTAGGACATTACTACTCAGTTCTGGTCTGTTTACCTGGGGAAAAAATATACTATGTAGGACACCTATTCATGAGGTTGGTCTGTTTTCATGTGGATAGTGAGAACATATATACAACATTATTTCTCAGTTGATGTATATTAACATGTGGATATCAAAAAAATAAGTAGGACATGAAAGTTCACTGTCTGTGTGTTATGAAGTGAATAGTTTGATGTTATGTAGAAAAGTGAAGATTGGTTTCATTCTGTTATAACGTGTGGATAGTAAAACAATAGGTAGGACATTAAAGATTTGTGTCAGACTGCTATCTTTGTACAGAAAGATAAAAAGTAGGTCATTTAAGCTTTGTGTTAGTATGTTAACTTCTGGACAGTAAGATTACATGTAGGACATTAACAAATGGGAATGGTTTGTAAACATGCAAACAGTTTAATGCTACATAGGACAATAAAACTCAGTGTCTGTCTGCTAACAGTTGTATAGTTAGATTCTATGTACGTTATCTATGCCAAAAGCTCGGTTTTCGGCTATTAACATGCAAATTAGTAATGTACTATGTAGGACATTACAGCTTGTTGTCGGCCTGCTAAGATAGGGATAGTATGATACTTTACAGGACAATTATCTTGGTGTCCATCTGTTAATATACAGACAGTAAGATACTACCTAGGACCTTAAAACTCAGTGTTAGCCTTCATCTTTTGTCATGCTGATACTAAGATACTATGTAGGAGATTAAAAATCAGATTTGGTCTGTTAAAGAGGCGTCAGTGAGATACTTTATAGGACCGTCAAGCTCAGTTTAGATCTGTTAAAGTGGGATCAGTAAGATATTATGTAGGACAATAATACTTTTAGGTAGGTTTCTTAACATGGGGATTGTAAAATGCTATGCAGGACAGTAAAGTTAGGTGACTGTTCGTGTATGTTACTGTTGGGATACTCAGATAGTATGTTAATATGTAGACAGTAAGATGCTATGTATCGCATTAAATCTAAAGAATCGGTTGGTTATATGAGGACATTAAGATAATATATAGGACACTAAAGCTTAGTGTAATTCTGTTGACATGGAGACAGTTTTTTTGTTGTTTGTTTTGAGTTTGCCTTATTTCTCTAATCCCCAAGGTGGTGTACATTGTACTGTGGTTTTTATTTTGCGCCTGTCGGCCAAGTGCTACCAACTTCAGCATGCATTTTATGTAAGGGTCTGCTTCCTCTTGCATTTTCTAAGAATTCGCTTCCTTGGGGTAACGGCGCTGTGATGGGGATTGAACCCAGCACCTTTGGGTTTTGAGCCGTGCCACTTAACCACTAGGCCACACCGTCCCCATGGTGACAGTAAGATAATATGTAGGATATTAGCGAATAGCATCGGTCTGTTAACATTTAGATAGTAAGATTTTATGTAGTACATTACAGCTTGCTTTTAGGTCTGCTAACATTTAAAAAGAAAGGTTTTATATTAGGACATTAGAGCTTGGTGTTAGTCTGTTGACATGGAGACTGTAAAATGCTATGAATGGCATTAAAACATGTGGATAGTACAATATCATGTAGGATAGCAAAGCTCAGAGTCCGGCTGATGACATGGGTACAGTAAGATATCTTCTTCGAAGTACGCTGTCAGACATCAACGTGAATTTGTTGAAGAAGAAGAAGAAGTAAGATAGTGTGTAGGAAATTAAAACTTACTGTCGGTTTGTTAATACGTGGATAATAAGATATTATGTTTAACAGTAAAGCATGGTGTCTGCTTGTTAACATGTAGATAGTAAGATATTATGTAGGGCATTCAAGCTCTGTGTTGGTCAGTTGACTTGTGAATAGTAAGATACTCTGTAGGACATTCAAGCTCTGTGTTGGCCTGTTTACATGTGGATAGTAAGATACTCTGTAAGACATTCAAGCTATGTGTTTGCCTGTTGACATGTGGATAGTAAAATACTCTGTAGGACATTCAAGCTCTGTGTTGGCCTGTTGACATGTGGATAGTAGGATACTCTGTAAGACATTCAAGCTATGTTGCCCAATTGACATGTGGATAGTAAAATACTCTGTAGCACATTAAAGCTCTATGTTTGCCTGTTAACATGTGGATAGTAAGATACTCTGCAGGAAATTAAAGCTCTGTCTTGGCCTGTTGACATGTGGATAGTAAGATATTCTGTAGAACATTCAAGCTCTGTGTTGGCCTGTTAACATTGGGTTAGTAAGATACTCTGTAGGACATTCAAGCTCTGTGTTGGCCTGTTAACATGTGTATAGTAAGATACTCTGTAGCACATTAAAGCTCTGTCTTGGCCTGTTGACATGTGGATAGTAAGATACTCTGTAGGACATTCAAGCTCTGTGTTGGCCTGTTAACATGTGTATAGTAATATACTCTGTAGCACATTAAAGCTCTGTCTTGGCCTGTTGACATGTGGATAGTAAGATACTCTGTAAGACATTCAAGCTCTGTGTTGGCCTGTTAACATGTGGTTAATAAGATACTATGTAGAACATTCAAGCTCTGTGTTGGCCTGTTAACATATGGATAGTAAGATACTCTGTAGCATATTAAAGCTCTGTCTTGGCCTGTTGAAATGTGGATAGTAAGATACTCTGTAAGACATTTAAACTCTGTTTTGGCCTGTTAACATGGTGGCAGTAAGGAACTATGTAGGACATCAATGTTTTGGGTAAGTCTAACATCTGGATAGTGGATACTGTGCAGTGCATTCAATCTACAGTTGGTTTGTTAATATGTGGATTGTAAGATCCTCTGTAAGACATTAAAGATGTCTGTCAGTCTGATGCCATTGGGATTGTACAATACTTTGAAGAAGAATAAAACTTGGTATTGGTCTGTTAATATATAGATAGCAAATTACAATGTAGGACTGTAAAGTTTCGAGTCAGTGAACTTATGTTTAATGGGGATAGTGCGATACTTTGTAGGACAATACCGTTTATTTGTCTGTATGTTAATATTCATATAGTAAGGTATTATATAAAAGACTGTTACCATGTGCTTAGGTAGATACTGTGTAGGACATCAACATTTAATGCTGGTATGATAGTCTGTGGATAGTAAGATTCTATATATAGGACATTAAAACTTGATGTAGCATAGTAAGATACTAGATAGGACTGTAATGCCACAGGGTCATCTTCCCTTGTAGAATTACAGGTCTACTAAGACTAAGATTAATATAAACACATAATCTTACAAATACTATTTCTTTTGTTGTAGATTCTGCACTTTACACTATACGAAATACAAGACCTCACCACTAATGGAGTCTCCCGCGACACACCTGGCTGAGACATTTCGATTCTACTCCGTCTTCCTCCACGCTGCCCGAGACTCACCAAACGTTGCCGTGGACGATCAATACGAAAGACAATGGTTGAGTATGAGGATTACCTGACTTGACTTAAACACAAGGCAACGACTCTAGCTGGCCATCTATCTTCTCGACACATCCCCCCCCCCCCCATGCCATCAGAACACATTTTGCAGCCCTGCCCATCGTTTACCGACAAGAAGTAGCATTTGGCAATAACAAGTGTCCTTCCACGAGTAGCTGTACAGAAGTGCTCGGACCCTCAAGTCAACTGCTGCCTTCGTTAGAGTAAGTGAATTCGAGGTCTGAAGACGAACAAGGAAGATCTCTTTTCTTGACATTTTTCGCGCCAGCCGAAGCACATCAGTACAAGTACAGTCAACCTCCATCAAGATGATTTCAGCAAAAAGCTTTGCATGATCTTGCAGTAGGAGTTTATGTAACAGTTTACTTGCATAATGAGGTTGCTATCCTCATGCACAACTCTCTTTAGTCGCGCCTTTCAATATATGCATGGAGTTCAATCAATCAAATCAGAACAAAAAGGCATAGCTTTAAATGAAATAAAGTAAGGTCAAGATTGGATATTTGGAAATATTTCTTTAGTCAGAGAGGGGGGAATGCTTGGAATGCATTTCCAAGGAAGTGATGGAAGCAGAGGCAGTTGATGCATTTAAGAATACATTAGATGCGCATAGCTTATTGAGCAAGGAAATGTAAATGAAACTGGTTGCGTACAGACTCTGCATAGTCTTCTAAACCAGTATAAAGACGTTAAGTTAAGTTAAATCAAGATCACTCATCTCTTTTTGTTGAAGCACAGGTCCAGCATTGTATTTGACTTACCATAACCAGCTTTTAGGAAAGATTTTTTCTAGTTATTTGCAGTAGGTAAGCGATAATTTGTACATTTTGAGATTGCCACATCCATGGACAACTCTTAGTCCTCGCGTTCAACATGCAATTAATGTTTTGGCCACTCAGGAGAAATACATACATAGCTCACCTTAATATTGTTTGCCCTTGACCTACTGTGACAGTATTATGTGGCGGTTATATTCTACCATTCTCAGTAAGGGACCCCGGATACACTATGGGAGGTCATGTTATTGATAGATTTGAAACAAGCAGCGATAACGATAGAAAAGATATGAATTTGGAATTGCATGTGTTAAGCTTTTATAGAAGTGTTCATACGTGGTTGCGAAGTTTCGATGGCTCACAAACAAAACATGTCTGTGTTCAGATTCCTGATCTGACAGGGTCGTACACCTATTAAATGTCGTGCTGAATATGGTTTAACCAGGCTCTAAAGTGCAAAACACAGAACAATATACTGCCTCTTAGGAACCACGGTAAACGAGGTGAAAAAATGAAATATAGCTTTTTAGTGTTTTCTCCAGTATCGCATTCTGTTTGTTTATTATATGGCTTGCTGGCTTAGGGTCGTTCGTTCTCAATCTTGCACCACCAAGCCCTGATATGGCTTAAATAGCAGAATGTTGTCCAGAGAACGGAATGCAAATATGCTGATCGGTGTGGACTGCACAGAACACGGCCAGGCACTTGAGCATCCGTGGTCAACCACTGCACGCGAGCTCATATCCAGTCGTCCTGACTTGTCTTGCCACTGGTTAAAGTTGGACTCGAGCGAGAGAGTGTGGTCGACAAACTGCGCAACCTTTTCTCACTTAAAGGAAATTCATCGCGCAAGTCATTCTTTTTTCATGTATCCAGTACTAACACAGTCGAGTCCTGTGACGACGGGCGAGAAGAGAGCGTAGGTCCACTGACAAGCTAAACTACAGTCAAAAAGCTGCGTCAGTTGCGGGACACCTTGCTGAGCAATAAAGCGGCTGAGGTACATGGATTTTCTGACAACCATGATCACCGCCTCGCGAAGCAAACTTTCTCTGCTTTCACTGACTGCGAATATGCAGTTCCCATCTTCCCACCCATCCACAACCCGGATTTACAGAATACTCGACTGGATGGACTGGCTGGGTGCAAAAAGTAAAGGCTCGTGATGGACGAAAAACATTGTGATTGACCCTGACGCAACGTCCTGGACAATATGGTGTGCTTGACCGGACTAGCGTCTCAGTTACCCACATATATTATCTTATATATCACTAACCTCTAGCTGATTGCTAGCATAACCGGCACTTCTGAAATTATGCAATGATGTTTATAAATGAAAATAGTATTTGTTAGATCTACGTCAACAATAAAGTCACATATATTTTTGTATACCATAACAAGCATTATTACATAGCACAAAAAATCGCTCACTTTCATCATTATCATCATTATTATCATCATCATCATCATCTTCATCATCATCATCATCATGTTGCATGTCATTTGCAGAAAATCACTTTCACAACAACCGATCTGTAACTCGATCTCTAGCCAGAAGTATCGCCTCTATCGTTGTAATCGTCAGGACCTCCGTGATGTCTTGTTTCCCTCTTTTCATCGGTCTGCTTCAGCCCCACTTTCCAAGCACCAAACCCTCCTGTATCGTTCTTTCTAGGTCAGTATGGCGTTTGATGTGGTCAAACTATTATACAGCAAAGCAAGCTGTCATTTTCACAGACGACCTAGCAGTGTAATGGCCCTCAAGAGCCCAGTGCTTAAAAAAAAAGCAGTCCAATGGACACCAGCCCACTGAGGCATTCCAGGCAACGGGGAGGCGGACAGGCTCGCCAGAGAGCAAGGAATGCTGCAGCAGAGTGATACATAAATCACATACAATGAAACTAAAGCATTCATCAGGACAACGTACAGTGCAAAATGGAAAATAGGATCACATTTGCCACATAGAAAACTATGCCTACCATCAACTCTCCAGTCGAGACCAGGTGATCATTTTCCGGCTACGCACATGTCACAACAGACTCAGATGCCATCTGTACAACAAGTTCAAGATTGGCACTACAGAGATTTGTGCCTGCGGCACAGCCCCCATGAAGGCATAATATATTTTGCAGTTCTGTCCGCTGTATACCGACAAAAGAAGTAACAATTGACAACAGCCAGTGTCCTTCCACGAAAAGCTGTACGGAAGCGTACAGAGCCTTGAGTCGACTGCTGCCTTCGGTAAAATCATTGAAGCTGAGGTCTGAAGACGAACGAAGAAGCAGAAGAAACTATTTTAGCTTTCGAGACAAGATGTTGTTTACTAACCAATTTTGCTTGAAATTAAGTAGGATCTGTAGTATATACATATATCTTTATCTATATCTCAAGCAGATGTGGATATATTGAGATCGGATTTAGATAACATTCGAGAGTGGTTTGTAGGTTCGCAAATGGAGTTTAATGTAGATAAATGTACAGTCATCCACATGGGAAGATCCAATATGAAACAATAAGAATAAATTGGATGGGCATAGCTTTTAGAGCAAGGTGATGAAATGAAACTGTATGTATACAGATTCTGCAGAGTCTTCTAAACCAGTTTAAGGACGTTAAGCTAAGTTAAGGATATCTGCATTTTTCCTTTTTGCTATCCATTGTATTTTGAGCACTTTTCTATAGTCCTTTAGTTCAAAAGATGCAATCCTCTTCTTAAGTGTTTGTGTGGGGGTCCACGTTTCATATCCGTATGTCTTCATCGGTATAATGCAAGTTCACAGAATAGTTATTTTCATTTTATTAATGTTCTGTCATCAGTTTCTCATTTTATTGAACCTCTGCATTGCCGTAGCCATTGACGCTTATAACTGAGCCGAGGTACTCAAAGCTTGTGACTTAAAGCTTGTGACTTTCTCAATCTTCTGTTGTTCTAAAAAAAACTTTAGGTTTGGTCTTTGCCTTGCCTGTGATCGTTATCTTGGTTGTACTTTAAATTCAGGTATAGATTTTGGACTTCGTTGAGTTGTGTTTACGCTCATCAGTACTTTTATATTTCGCTAGTTGTTAGACCCACCGGGCTAGATCGCATGTGGACACAGTCCTGGTGTGAACAGACTATCTACAATGCAGTTAGTAAACTAGCCTTATCTTGTAAAGCGAGCTATGCAAGTTTTCATTCCATTTCCAACAATATATCTCTGCAAATATGGATTTTCGACATTTGTAGCAAAAAAGAAAAACAAATCGAAACCGATTAGATGTCTAACATGGCAAACGTGTGGTTTGTACAACACAACAGTTGAATCCTCTTCGAGAAAGAGAAACAACAAGCCTTCACGCGGTCAGCATTTCTTGATCTTTGTGACCCGTTCCTCAGCCTTGCATATATACGCAGCACGTTCATTCAAACAATAATGAAATTAACTTTCTTCTATTTTAAATGTATTGTGTTTCTATTGAAATTGTTAAGAAAGACACATATATCACATGTACTTTTGTGTTTTTAAAAAAAAACTATTTCTATATAACTGGTTCTTTGCTATTGTATTTTATGTATTTAAAAACATTATTCCGAGAAGCGGTACGTGACATACACTTGACAAGGAAGACCATAGAACACAAATAGCTAACAACTTTCCCTTAGACGATTAACAAAAACCTGTCTTGACATAGTCGCCATCACGGCCTGCGATGGGCATCAGAACATGACACAACCGTTGAGTTACAGGAACAATTTGTATCTACAGTTAACATCATTTGCTGAATAAGAACGATCATCAATGGGCAGAAGCGTGCGGTGAACACCTTTCATTTTTGGGCTAAAGAGAAATACTCTCCATTTAATGTACAATATGTAACTAAGTTAACGTCTTTATACGGGTTGAGAAGACTACCTCTTTATACTGGTTTAGAAGACTGAAACTTTATACTGGTTTAGAAGACTGTGTCTTTATATTGGTTTATAAGACGATGTCTTTATAATGGTTTAGAAGACGATGTCTTTATACTGCTTAGAATGACTATATCTTTATACTGGTTTAGAAGACTACGTGTTTATACTGGCTTAGAAAACTATGCAGAGTCTGTAACCAACCAGTTTCATTTACATTTCCTAGCTCTAAAAGCTATGTGCATCCAATCTATTCTTAAATGCTTTAATTGTTCCAGCCTAAAACTACTTCATATGGCAATACATTCTAAGCATTCACCACTGTACAGCTTATGTAGCTTACCAGTGACACTTTTACCGGTACAGTTCTCGCAGCTTAGCTCACTTGAACTTCAACCGATGCACAAAATTGAGAAATGAAATAAAGAAATAAATTTATTCTACCGGGGAATGCCGCCATTGTGGAAGGGGGGGGGGGGGTGGTGGTGGTGGTGGTGAGTGGTGTGGTGAGGAGGGGGGGGCGGTCCGCAAATCGCCGGAATATCGTCGAGTATTGTAACGCAAATTGAGAATCAGATTGTGAAGAATACTACTGCTGTTTATTCTTCTTCTTCTTCTTCTTCTTCTTCTTCTTCTTTTTCATCAACCTCTATTTTTTCGAAAAAAGCAGCGGTCATCCTAAGGCTGTCGACACTGCCATAGAGCATGTCTAGTGTTTGTCACTGGTGATGGCCACATGTGCTTTCTCTGGTCCTCGTATGTCTGCAGTTTTGCAGCATGTGTTCAGCGGTCATTTTCCCGGTGCCACAAGTGCATTCTTCAGTGCCACCTATCTTCAGTTTATTGAAAAGGTGGTACCTTAGTCTGTTGTGGCCTGTGCGGAGTCTGAAGACCACGACCTGCTCTCTTCTGTCCAACTGGTAATAAGCATCGTTTTTTTGTGTAGCCAGTATGTTCTGTTTCCCATTTGGCCATGTATCTGGCTCTAATAAGCCTTTTGGACTCTTCGTAGGTCAAACTAGAATCTGGTTGTGGTAGTCTTGCACCTTCTTTTGCCAGTCTGTCTGCCTCCTCGTTGCCTTGGAAGTTACAGTGGGATGGAACCCACTGTACCACTACACTTTTTGGTGCGGACTGCTGGCATAGTTGACAGAGTACTGCTCTTAAATCATTTAGTTCAGTATTTTTCTACTTTTTAGTGCTGTGACTACGGCCAGGGCATCTGTAAACAGGACTATCTGCCTTTCATTTCGTTTGCCTGTCAGCATTGCTTCTGCTGCATCCCTCAGTGCCTCTGCCTCCGCTCTGAAATAACATGAGTATTTTCCAGTTGCCACTGACAGTGTTATTATTTTACCATTTGGTAGGCTCAGGAATACCTCAGGTTACAGACCCGTCGGTGTATACATGGGTCCAGTCCATGCTTGGGTAGTTTTTCGTTATGTACCTCAGGGTTATGTCTCTTCTTTCTGTTTCAGTCTGGCTGTTCTTGTTTCAAATACCTGGTATATTTTCTACCACCTCCGGAATGATATGCTGCTTCCAGGTAAGTTTTGCGTACAGAAGGGATGGGCTTTGGTGTTAATGTGTTCATAGTGTCTTCGCTCATCTTTGCTTTGGCTATTTCTGCAAAGTTTCTCCGCTTTAGTTTCCCATTTCCAAATCTATTTAGTCTCTGATGCATTGGGTGGTCTGTCAGTCTTCTGAGTTTCTCTGCTTGCTGCTGGGCTCTGCAGTCTCTTCTGTCGGTCATGGATTGCAGATTTCTAATCTTTTCCAGTTCTACAATTGGCGTTGACTTCATGCCTGCTGTTATAACTCTCATGGCTTGGTTTTGAAGTTTGCTAATTTTATCAAAGTTAGCCTTTGCTGCTGTTGCCCATACCGCAATGTCATACTCGAGAACTGGTCTCACTCTTCCAGTATACAGTTTCGTCTGTTCCCCAGCTTGTGCCAGCAAGTTTCCTAATGATTGCCATTCTTTGTCTGGCTCTCATTCGGTTTTTCTCGATCTGACTTTTCCATGTCATGCACCGATCAAATGTGACTCCCATGTAGTTTTGGTTGCCGTTTGTCCGCAGATATTTGCCGTTAAGACTTATTTTGGTGTTCTGGGGTTTGTTTGAAAGCGAGAATATCGTACATGTTTTTTCCTCATTTATTTTGACCAGCCATGAGTTCGCCCACTCCTCCAACGATGTTAGGGCCTGCTGCATCCGATTGCTTGCTATGGTGAGATTTTTTTCAGACGTCCACATAGCCAGATCGTCTGCAAACATGGAGCTGTGGACTCTTCTTGGTAGATTTTCTGTGATGTTGTTTATATTCACCAGGAGAGGTGTTGGTGACAGTACTCCCCTTTGGTGTATTCTCTGCTCAAGTGTCACCTTTTTGCTCATCTGCTATTGTACTTGAACTATGGTTTTCGAGGTAGTCGCTGATCCATCTGTACATTTTCCCACAAACTTCACTTCTTCGTAGCTTGACTTTAAGTCCCTTTATCCACACCTTGTCAAATGCCTTCTCTAAATTCACCCAAACCGCTACTGTGTGGTTTTCTCCTGGTACGCATCATCTATTAACTGGGCTATGAGAGTGATCTGGTCCTCAGTGGATCTGTGCTGTCTAAAGCCTGCTTGCTGTGGAATTAGTATGTGTTTTTCTTCCAGATGCCACATCAGTCTGGTGTTTATCATACGTTCCATCAGTTTACCTACACAGCTCAGTAGACTGATAGGTCTGTATCCATTAGGATCTGTTCTATCTTTTTCTTTCTTTGGTACTGGTATAAGTACAGCGTCTTTTCATGTCTGAGGTACAATTCCCCTTTTCCAGCTTTGGTTCAGGACTGATAGTAACTTCCTCTTTGCTGTTTGGCCCAACTTCATCAGCAATTCGTGTTACCCCATCTTTTCCGGGCGATTTCTGTTTCTTTAGAGTTCTCATGGCCTCTTCCTTTTCATTCATTGTTAGTATTGCCATCATGTGCTCCTCTGGTGCCATATTGATGTAGTCGTGGCTCTTTTGTTCTTCACTATTGTCTGTGAGCCTGTCTGTAGGGACATCAATGTAGTTTGCTCTGGCATAGTGTTCGTTCTATAAAGGCGTTTGCTGCTTTTTTTTTTCCAGTAAGCATGTTGTTGTCTCCATGCTTGATGGTAATTTGTTCATTTGATGGTGTTTCGTCATTCATGGCTCTGACTAACTTCCATAGTTTGTTCTCTTCTTTATCTAAATTGAGGCTTTCTGTTTTATTTTTCCAGCTGTCTCTTGTTATATGGTTTAGTGTTCTTTTGTATTTCGCCGTGATAGCCTTGAGGGCGATATTTGCCTCCATAGATTGTTCTCTCTCTGCCATGTTCCTAGCATTTGAGACTTCGTCTTCCGCTTTCTAAAATTCATCATTCCAATATGACTTGTAGTTTTTCCTTGCCCCTCTTGGGATGGTTTCGGTGGCTGCTTGCATTATTGCTTTGCTTAGGCTTTCCACCATAGGTTTTATATTGTTATTCTATGTGTTGATGGTTTCACATAGCCGATCTGTCAGAATTGCAAATCTGTCCCAGTCGGCTCGTTTATAGTTCCAACGTAGGAGCGCTTTTATTTCCTGTGGGCCTACTTCCAAATCAATTTCTAGCCTAATTGGCCTTTTGTCGCTACCTGCCAATTGGTTGAGCGACCTGGCCGTCTATGTGGTGAATATCAACCGTGTAAAAGGCCAAGTCTAGAGTAGAGGTGGTATGCCATGTTCTAGAATAGAAGATAGGGCTGTCCTCCAGCCTATTGAAAAGATAGAGATTTGTGTCTATCTCCCAGTCTTCCACTTCATCGCCTCTTTTGTCTGTGTCCGAATATCCCCATCTCTCCGAGTGGCTGTTGAAGTCTCCAACTACTAGGCAGCTGGAGTTCTTGATTTCCATACTCGAGAGCGACAGGTCTTTGTTGGGTGGTCCATACAGGTTGAAGATGCGGATCTTCGTTTCTTGTGTCATTATGTCGAGTCCTACAATTTCTGCTTGTCCAGTGTGATTGACAGCTACCGCGCTCCTCGGTATGCAGTTATGTGTTAGTATCAGAACCCTTCCTTTGTCAAGACTGTAACATGCTAAAGCAACTGCGTTGTGAATACTGACCCACTGAGATGAACCCACACATACACACTTTTGTGAGAGTCTTGAAGAACTCCCCACCACAGTAGACTTTGTCCATAGAACTGGCCTTTACGTGTAGACTTAATACAATTGTCGGTGAGCTAGAAAAAGAAGGAAAAGAAGAAGAAAGAGAAGAAGAAGTAAAGAATGAAGAAGAAAATCGAGAAGAAGGAGTAGAAGAAGAAGAGGAATAAGAATAAGAAGAAGAAAAAGAAGAAGAAGAAAAAGAAGAAGAAGAAGAAGAAGAGAAAGAAGAAAAAAAAGAAGATAAACATGAGTAAATAGTACTACCTGATATTGCCCGAAGAAGATTTTAATGTTTAAATGAAGTATATCGTTAAAAAGCAACTAATCTGATTGGCAAACATCAGGCCAGTCTCTAAACCCTGATCTATGGGTGAGAGAGCTAGAGTGTGTACGCCAAACACGCCAGGAGGTTGAATCATTTCTACATGACACATACTCCAAATTGGCTACAAGACCACATCACAAATAACCATACTCTTTTCATTACTACTACACTATTCATACACTTTTGTAGAAAGTTAAAGTGAGATAGACTGGCCAAGTTTCTCGAATGTCAAGTGAAAGGTTCCAAAAGAAACTTCTGTTTAGCGAGCTTAGCGCAAGTAAGGCGATCACCTGGACGTCAATAAAAGCGATTCAGTGAATCCTGGCAGTAAATCGTTTAGCCTGAAAAAGGCGAGGCCAAAAAGAGCCTTGCATGCAGTTAGCGAGAGTCGACGGGCGATCAGGTGGAAGTATAGAGTAGAGAGAAAACCAGCACCAGCTGGTGTTGGCTTAATCTGTCATGCACGTATCCGCCCACAGACTTGAGGGCGCAGTATGACACATGATGATGTTGGTTATTCTCATCGACGGCGATAAGCCCATTATTATTGTCATGATCATATTTCTTCAAAATCAAGTAAATACCGGATCAAGATGGTGAGCAGCGCATGAGCTGCAGCGGTCAGCGAGCCATAGCTGACTGATAGCGTTAGGGCTAGCGAACCGGAGCTGCCAAGGCCGTTCTACACGTCCGCGCAGTATTCTAGAAAACAGGCTGCAACAGAGCAGACTGGCTAAGGAGAAGGGATCGAAGAGGTAATGCTAACTCAGTACTCAAAAAATGCTTACTGAAGTCGGATGTGTTGGACCGAAAGGTGCAAATATCGACATAACGCATTCCGTTCTCTGGACTGCGTTCTGCTATTTAGGCCCGTGTCAGGGTTTGGTAGCGGGAGATGGAGAACAAACGAAGCCAAGCCAAGACAAGTAAATACATTTAATATTCATCAGTTCATTGGCGTCTCAGTCACTGATCATCATGCGCCTGGCGCCCTGGCGAAGTTTGCCCAGCTCTGTCTCCCGTATTTCGACACAGTCTGCTATGGCTGCAAACGCCGGTACGTGAGTGGCAGTCCCTGTCGCAGATCGTACAACGGGGCTGAGGAGACTGACATGCCGGGGTGTTCCCCGATCTTTTCTCTGGATCCAGATGGCCTCTACAAGCGTCGGCAACTACTGTGCACCTCCCAACTGACTGTCTGCAATCGACTCAATCCTGAGCTTTCGGCTTGGATGTCGCATGACGTCATATCCATCTTGTATACGTCCTTGAATCGCTGTGTGGGGTAGTCGATTCCTTTAGCTGCAGTGATCAGTTGTCCATAAAATATATCCTATAAAAGCCTTTACAATGTATGCAAATATACACTCGCGAGCATACGACTACTCTAAGACAGATGTACAGAAGATGAAAGATACAGACAGCCACATAAACTGGAAAGATATTGTCAGAGGTACAGACGTTGAACAAGAGGCAGAGTGTTTCAAAACACTTTTAGAACAACTAAAAGTCGAATATGTTCCATGTATGGAGGTAAACACCAATCATAAGAAGTGGATTACTAGATTTGTAGCTAAATGTACAAGAGCTTAAAATAAAGCCTGGACAATGTATTTAAAGGCAAGTAAATCAAAAAAGATATATGAAAAATATTTGGACAAGCAAAACATAGCTCAGAAAGTAAATAAAGCAGCAAAAATAGACTTTGAAAAAAACTTACTAATAGGATCAAGACTGATGGTGAAAGCTTCTTTTCTAATGTTAGAAATAAATAAAGACCTAAAAACAAGGTAGGCTTTCTCATAGACAGTACAGTGACAATAAGCAGAGAAAATAGGGAGATAGCTAATCTAATAAATCAATACGTTGGCACAGTCTATACAAAAGAACACTCCTCCAAGATACCAGAGCCTATACATATTTTCAAATGTCAAATGGATATAGTGCGATTAAAGTCATTCTGTATTACGGAGGAAATGGTTCTAAAAAGATTGGAAGGATTAAAAGTGGATAAATGTACAGATCAAGATGGTATCCATTCATCAATGCTATTTGAAGTATAGACTAACTAGTTAAACCATTGGCTATATTATTTTCTCAATCACTTGCAAAATGGATTGTTCCAAGAGATTGGAAAGATGCAGGAGTGATTCCCTTATTCAAAAGAGGAAAGAAATCAGATCCAGCTAATTAAGTAAGTTTAACGTGCATAGTCTGAAAATTGTTAGAGTCAATAATGAAAGAAAACATTGTAATGCATCTAGACAGGTTAAATCTAATCAGAAATAGTCAGCATGGGTTTACTAGCGGGAGACCGTGCTTAACAAATCTATTGGAGTGCATGGAGATGATTACTAAAATCATAGATAAGGGAGAACCAGTGGATGTTATTTATCTAGATTTTACAAAGGCTTTTGATATAGTACCTCATCAACGATTATTTAAAAAGTTAAAATCACATGGGATAGATGGGCAGGTTGCCGATTGGATTGAAAGTTGGTTAACGGGAAGAAGACAGCGATTGGCATAAATAAGGAGTACTCTGAGTGGTGTGAAGTAAAAAATGGAACAAAATTACAGAATTGCGAGAACAATAATAGAATGATAGATAACGAAAGAGACATAGGGGTAATAATAGAGCATACAGGTAAGGTGAGTGAGCAAGTCCAGGTAGCAGTGAATAAGTCAAATGCAACGTTAGGTATGATAAAAAAAAAGAAATATTAAACATAGGAGTAATGAGATGATTGACACACTGTATAAAGCATTAGTTAGACCTAGATCGGAGTACTGTGTACAGGTGTGGAGTACTTGTCGTAGAAGAGCTATAAATATGCTGGAAAGGATACAAAGAATAGCGACAAAACTGATAGTGGGATTCCAGAATTACAGTTACGAGGAAAGACTCAGAAAAACCGGCCGTTAATGTCTAGAAAAGAGACGAATTAAACGTGACTAAATCTAAGTTGATAAGATAATCACAGCAAAAGTTAAATTGGACTATAACAAGTTTTTCAAAATACAACCACCAGCGAGAACAAGAGGACACAGATACAAATTAACTAACGAAAGGTCCAAATTGGACACAGAACATTTTTTTTTATTCAGACAGTGGTGAATGCTTGGAATGCTTTGCCCCAGGAAATAGTGCAGGCAGAGACAGTTAATGAATTTAAGAATAAATATGATGTACATAGTTATTAGAGCAGGGTAATGCAAATGGGACTGGTTGTCTACAGACTCTGATGAGTTTTCTAAACCAATATAAAAACGTTATGTTAAGTTAAGTTATGCCGTGTTTGTTAGCTTACTCAGTACGTTTTATGATTGTGCTAACTTTTTGTTTCACCGCTTCACATTGTTCTTTGTAGGACAATGTGCGATCCATTGTAATTCCTAGGTACTTAGGTGTATCTGTATGTTTAAGTTTATGCCCCTGCCAACTAATCTTTCAATAGAGAATATATTAAGAAGAGTCCACAGCTCCATGTTTGCAGACGATCTGGCTTTGTGGACCACTGAAGAAAATCGGATGCAGCAGGCCCTAACATCGCTGGAGTAGTGGACGATGAGACAGACAGACTGGCTAAAGTAGGTGCAAGGTTACCACAACCAGATTCTAGTGTGAGTGTGACCTACGAAGAGTTCAGATACAAGGCCAAATGGGAAACAGAGCATACTGGCTACACAAAAAATGAGGCCTACTACCAGTTGAACAGAAGAGAGCAGGTCATGGTCTTCAGACTCCGCACAGGCCACAACAGACTGAGGTACCATCTATTCAATAAACTGAAGAAAGGTGGTACTGACGAATGCACCTGTGGTACAGGGAAAATGACCGCGGAACATCCGCTGCAAAATTGTCCGACATACGAGAACCAGAGAAAGCACATGTATCCATCACCAGTGGAAACACTAGACAAGCTCTATGGCAGTGTCGACAGCCTCAAGATGACAGCTGCCTTCTTCGAAAAAATTCAAGTTGACGTCTGACAGCGTACGAAGAAGAAGATTTACCTCGAATTGTTTTTAACACCTGCACAAATTAACAGTCATCTAACAATATTCATATTTCTGTTGTTCATCCTCTCTCTCTTTCTCTCTCTCTCTACTTTGGTCTTCTTGTTTCTCTGTACTCTCAGCAATCAATGCTGACTACCAACTAATGTGTGACAAATATGAACTGCTGTGATCATATAAGACATTCCAATGTACCCCGCCCACTACCAGTTAAAGGCCAACACAAAATACAGAAGGGATTGAAGCTCACGAGCAAAAACATGCATTTAGAACGTGCCAACCGTAGCGACAATCCGCCCAAGAAACTGTTCATTATGTCAAGGAAAGAATGTCAGAATAATAACACAGCCAACTTGCTGTTTACATTCATGGATACATCGAGTAATACAAATATACTGTAGTCGGGGATGCTGTGGTAGAAACTTCTCTATACGAGGTTTTAGCTTTTATCAGATGGGGATAGCCAGTTCCCTTCCTCGAAGTCTTGGCTTACAATATCACTGATATATAAATGTATTGTTATTACCGCTAGGGATGAGGTACTAGAATCTTCATTGTTCTGATACACACACGAATCCATGAACTGGTCAATACGACATGATACCGCACAAAGGACAACGGTCTGTGTTAGAAAAGGGCAAGTCTTTCAAGAATCCAGAAATTGAAACCTCTAATCAAACCAAAAACTTCAGGTTTTGTGAAAACCAATTCCTGTTCCTCTATCATTTCTCCTAACAGTAAATCTGGGACTCGTTTACAGCTGGGTTGGCTGGAACAAGTTGCAGCCGGAAAGAAGCAGCCACTCTACCAACGTTGTATCCTACGCTCTACATGTACATATAGTGTGGTCTTATGTTTCCTCTAATAACATGTCTTAATGGTAATCACACATTTTCTTCTGCTTATCTCACGGAATAATCATTCCTTCATGGTTTTATGCTTAAACATCTATCTAATTGTTCTATTATAGGTCAATGGCCAATGTTTTGTTATTATTATTGTCATGATTATTATCATCAACATCCTCATCATCTTCTATCAACTTGTGTCATTAGAAGGCGTGGAAGGGGGTGTAGTTTTATGTCGTGTGCCATCTTCGTCGCCGATGTTGTTGACATCCAGTTTTTCTTTAAACATAGCGAGGGACATAACCAAACAAATACAAAAAATATATAATTAAGAGTTATCCCATCATAAAAAATTTGCGTGAGAGGTTCTGGCTTGGGCGTCTCCCCTCTTTATCCAGGTTACAAACCTTAGAACGAGTGAGCTATGGCCCTACACCAGAACCACATGGACGTGTACATTGGCATCTGTACACTGAAGGCGATAGGTGTTAATTATCCACCCGACCAAATTTCTCACGCTTGTTGTCGTCCTCGTGCACGACATATGGGGAGGAACAGCTCGCGACCCCGGGCGCTCGTCGGCGACGATTGTGACAGCAAAGCCGTGCTTATCACAAGAGCTGAACCTTGAACCTTGACCGGCGTCGAAGTCATGGAGCGAACTAGACAAGTAACTGGCAGAAGACAACACTGGCTGCTCCTGTAGCTGTTAATAGTAAGGTTAGAGTTAGCATATATGCTGATGCCTGTTTAAGTTAGCTCTGTTGTGGTGACAGCGACTCGCATATTGTTTTTAAAATGAATTTAATAATATTCATAAAATGCAAATAAATGTTAAAAATTTCCGAAAGGTAAATTTCGAATGGTATGCTCCATTATACGCACCCTTAACTATTATTAGTATTTGCTTTATTTTCATGTAATTATTAAATGATTTATATTAGTGTAGTGCATTTATTACATCCCTTTCTTTTGAATACATTGCCCTTATGACGAAGTAATCATTGTCCGTGTAAATACAGTTCACTACTAGGCCGTGAAACTGTTATCTAGCTAATCGAAGATCATGTGCTGAAAGTTGTTTATGGTTAAGCGTGCTTATATTCCGTGTGTGCTACTTTTAAATTGTTCAAGCTTGGATATGTAAAAGCAAATGTATGTAGACTTTTATGTTATAAATTTCTCTAACATACCATCTATAGATTGTTAATCTCATTGTAAATATCCAAATTTTAAACTGTACATTTTTTAGAACAGGACACCCATTACCATCATTTTAATAACACTAGCCATATGGAATCTTGCATGTTTACTGCTGGCTGAATATATGTAAAAATAATATTCATAATGTGGCATAAGAAATACGTAAACATTAAATTGAACCTTATTCCATTGTGTGTTTGTTTCTTGTTTATTTCTTTATTTCACAAGACGCATAAGTTGCCATATTAACAAATGTAAACAAACAGATATTAAAGTACACATTCCTAAAGCCCAGGTATTGATAAAATTGCTCTTTGCTGTCACTCTGTGTATTTATGGTATATTCGAATACTGACACTATTAACATACACCAAATTGAAAGCATGGTAGTAATACATATATTATTATTTTAAACATACATTTTTGTACGAATGCACATATTTCTTTACGTTTGTGTGTGCGTGTGTGTACAACTGTGTAAAACCCTACAGTATTGACATATTTCCAAAACTACTTATTACGTACTGTTCCTGCTGGCATTATAAATGCAGCTCAAGAATAGATTGCAAAACACCTTCGATTGGTTCTGTTGTTGTTGATTCATCCATTAAGCAAATACATACACAGTAGGCGTTTAGCTTGTTTGAAAAGGCCAGTCTTTGCAAACCGTCGAAGGGTTTGAGAGTTGATAATGCAATTGTGGTTAACATGTGGGTAGTAAGATTATATGTACGAACGTAAATATTGCTGTGTCACTGTGTGTGTTAACATATGGATAGCAAGATACTGTGTAGAAGATTAAAGCTTGGTGTCAGTCTGTTAATATGTTGATAGTGAGAAACTATGTAGGACATTAAAGCTCTGCGTTAGACTGCTAACAAGCTTGCGGTTGGTGTGCTAACATGTGAATAGTAACATATCATGAAGAAGATTAAAGCTTGGTGTCAATCTGCTAAAATGTTGATAGTGAGATACTATGTAGGACATCGAAGCTCTGCGTTAGACTAATAACAAGCTTACGGTTGGTATGCTAACATGTAAATAGTAAAATATAATGTAGAAGATTAAAGATTGGTGTCAATCTGCTAATATGTTGATAGAGAGATACTATGTAGGACATCGAAGCTCTGCGTTAGACAAATAACAAGCTTGTGGTTGGTGTGCTAACATGTTAATAGTAAAATATCATGTAGAAGATTAAAGATTGGTGTCAATCTGCTAATATGTTGATAGTGAGATACTATGTAGGACATCAAAGCTCTGCGTTAGACTGCTAACAAGCTTGTGGTTGGTGTGCTAACATGTGAATAGCAAAATATCATGTAGACCATTAAAGCTTGGTGTCAATCTGCTAATATGTTGATAGTGAGATACTATGTAGGACATTAAAGCTGAGTGTTAGTCTACTAACATGTGGATAGTAAGATATATTCAAGACAGTAAATCTCCAAGTTGGTTTGCATCTGTTGATTTGTAAATAGTAAGACCTTATGTAAGAGATTTAAGCTCAGTATCTGACTCCTAACATGTGGATAGTAAGATAATATGTACACCATTAAATCTTAGTGTCTATCTGTTAATATGTAGATAAAGAGATAATATGTAGGATATTAAAACTCAATTTTAGTCCTCTAGCGTGCAAACATTCTTTATTCTTCTTTGCGTTCAGGATCCTTTGGTCATCTGCAAACCAGTAATCATGATGCAGTCCATAATCTTTACCAGGAGATAGTGGCTGCACCATAGCTTTTGCCTCAGCTCTGCATTCTATGGTATCTCATTTCACTAAAACACTGAAAGTAAAATGCTATGTAGAACACACATTTTGGTGTTGGTCTGTTAATTTATGGATTGTAGGTACTACGTAAGACTGTAAAATTACATGGCGATCTACATATGTTGCCATGTGGATAGTAAAGTAATATGTAAGGTATCCAATCCTAGTATTGGTCAGTTATCAAATGGATTGAAAGATAATATTTAGGGTATCAAATCTTGGTGCTGGTCTGTTAACATGTGGAGGGTAAGATAATATGTAGGGTAGCAAATCTTGGTGCTGGTCTGTTAACATGTGGGTGGTAAGATAATATGTAGGGTATCAAATCTCGGTGCTGGTCTGTTAACATGTGGATGGTAAAATAATATGTAGGGTATCCAATCTTGGTGCTGGTCTGTTAACATGTGGATGGTAAGATAATATTTAGTGTAACAAATCTTGGTGCTGGTCTGTCAACATGTGGATGGTAAGATAGTATGTATAACAGTAAAGCTAAGTGTTCTTCTGGCATGGTGATTCAAAGATAAAATGTAGGGCATTGAAGCACAGTGTGGATCTATTAACATGTGATTAGTAGTATAATATGTACAACATTAACGGACATGGTCAGTTTTTTGAGAGGTGAGAAGTAAGATACTATGTGGGACAGTAGAGTTTGTTGTCCATCTACTTATTTTGTCCTGTGAATATCAAGATAATATAAAGGACATTGAACCACGGTGTGATTCTGTTTGCACTGTGATAGTCAAATAAAATAATTAAGTCTATTGCATCTCTTTTTGGGGGGAAAGGAAGATAATTTTATTTTGGCGATAAGGCTCAGTTTTAGTTTGTGAATGTATTGATAGTAACAAATTATTTAGAACATTACAGCTCGTTGTTGGTCTATTGACATGCGGACAGCAGGATGCTGTTTGGAAAATTTATTATTGGTTTTTGTTTGTTAACAAATGGAAGGTAACACACTTAATAGGACAGAAAAGCTCAGTGTTGGTCTGTTAATACATGTGAACTGTAAGATATTGTGTAGGACACGTGTTCTCAGTGTTGGTCTGTTAATACATGTGAACTGTAAGATATTGTGTAGGACACATGTTCTCAGTGTTGGTCTGTTAATACATGGGAACTGTAAGACATTGTGTAGGACACGTGTTCTCTGTGTTGGTCTGTAAACATGATGATTAGTAAGATATTATGTATGACATTACAGCTCAGTGTTGATGTTTTATCAAGGGGAAAGATAATATATACAACTTTACATCTTGGCTGTTATGCGTTAACATTTGAATATTAAGAAAATATGTAGGACATGAAAGCTCACTGTTCGTATGCTAACAAGTGGATAGTACAATACTATGAGGTAAAGTAATGCTAGCTGTCATTCTGTTAACACGTAGATAGTAAGATTCTATGTAGGAAATTACTGCTCTGTGTTGGTATTTTGACCTGGGGATAGTAAGATACTATAAAGGACATTACAGATCAGTGTTGGTCTGTTAACAAGCGGAGAGTAAGATACTATGTAGGACATTACTACTCAGTTCTGGTCTGTTTACCTGGGGAAAAAATATACTATGTAGGACACCTATTCATGAGGTTGGTCTGTTTTCATGTGGATAGTGAGAACATATATACAACATTATTTCTCAGTTGATGTATATTAACATGTGGATATCAAGAAAATAAGTAGGACATGAAAGTTCACTGTCTGTGTGTTATGAAGTGGATAGTTTGATGTTATGTAGAAAAGTGAAGATTGCTTTCATTCTGTTATAACGTGTGGATAGTAAAACAATAGGTAGGACATTAAAGATTTGTGTCAGACTGCTATCTTTGTACAGAAAGATAAAAAGTAGGTCATTTAAGCTTTGTGTTAGTATGTTAACTTCTGGACAGTAAGATTACATGTAGGACATTAACAAATGGGAATGGTTTGTAAACATGCAAACAGTTTAATGCTACATAGGACAATAAAACTCAGTGTCTGTCTGCTAACAGTTGTATAGTTAGATTCTATGTACGTTATCTATGCCAAAAGCTCGGTTTTCGGCTATTAACATGCAAATTAGTAATGTACTATGTAGGACATTACAGCTTGTTGTCGGCCTGCTAAGATAGGGATAGTATGATACTTTACAGGACAATTATCTTGGTGTCCATCTGTTAATATACAGACAGTAAGATACTACCTAGGACCTTAAAGCTCAGTGTTAGCCTTCATCTTTTGTCATGCTGATACTAAGATACTATGTAGGAGATTAAAAATCAGATTTGGTCTGTTAAAGAGGCGTCAGTGAGATACTTTATAGGACCGTCAAGCTCAGTTTAGATCTGTTAAAGTGGGATCAGTAAGATATTATGTAGGACAATAATACTTTTAGGTAGGTTTCTTAACATGGGGATTGTAAAATGCTATGCAGGACAGTAAAGTTAGGTGACTGTTCGTGTATGTTACTGTTGGGATACTCAGATAGTATGTTAATATGTAGACAGTAAGATGCTATGTATCGCATTAAATCTAAAGAATCGGTTGGTTATATGAGGACATTAAGATAATATATAGGACACTAAAGCTTAGTGTAATTCTGTTGACATGGAGACAGTTTTTTGTGTGTTTGTTTTGAGTTTGCCTCATTTTTCTAATCCCCAAGGTGGTGTACATTGTACTGTGGTTTTTATTTTGCGCCTGTCGGCCAAGTGCTACCAACTTCAGCATGCATTTTATGTAAGGGTCTGCTTCCTCTTGCATTTTCTAAGAATTCGCTTCCTTGGGGTAACGGCGCTGTGATGGGGATTGAACCCAGCACCTTTGGGTTTTGAGCCGTGCCACTTAACCACTAGGCCACACCGTCCCCATGGTGACAGTAAGATAATATGTAGGATATTAGCGAATAGCATCGGTCTGTTAACATTTAGATAGTAAGATTTTATGTAGTACATTACAGCTTGCTATTAGGTCTGCTAACATTTAAAAAGAAAGATTTTATATTAGGACATTAGAGCTTGGTGTTAGTCTGTTGACATGGAGACTGTAAAATGCTATGAATGACATTAAAACATGTGGATAGTACAATATCATGTAGGATAGCAAAGCTCAGAGTCCGGCTGATGACATGGGTACAGTAAGATATCTTCTTCGAAGTACGCTGTCAGACATCAACGTGAATTTGTTGAAGAAGAAGAAGAAGTAAGATAGTGTGTAGGAAATTAAAACTTACTGTCGGTTTGTTAACACGTGGATAATAAGATATTATTTTTAACAGTAAAGCATGGTGTCTGCTTGTTAACATGTAGATAGTAAGATATTATGTAGGGCATTCAAGCTCTGGGTTGGCCAGTTGACTTGTGAATAGTAAGATACTCTGTAAGACATTCAAGCTCTGTGTTGGCCTGTTTACATGTGGATAGTAAGATACTCTGTAAGACATTCAAGCTATGTGTTTGCCTGTTGACATGTGGATAGTAAAATACTCTGTAGGACATTCAAGCTCTGTGTTGGCCTGTTGACATGTGGATAGTAGGATACTCTTTAAGACATTCAAGCTATGTTGCCCAATTGACATGTGGATAGTAAAATACTATGTAGGACATTAAAGCTCTGTGTTGGCCTGTTGACATGTGGATAGTAAGATAATCAGTAGGACATTCAAGCTATGTGCTTGCCTGTTGACATGTGGATAGTAAAATACTCTGTAGCACATTCAAGCTCTATGTTGGCCTGTTAACATGTGGATAGTAAGATACTCTGCAGGAAATTAAAGCTCTGTCTTGGCCTGTTGACATGTGGATAGTAAGATATTATGTAGGACATTCAAGCTCTGTGTTGGCCTGTTAACATTGGGTTAGTAAGATACTCTGTAGGACATTCAAGCTCCGTGTTGGCCTGTTAACATGTGTATAGTAAGATACTCTGTAGCACATTAAAGCTCTGTCTTGGCCTGTTGACATGTGGATAGTAAGATACTCTGTAGGACATTCAAGCTCTGTGTTGGCCTGTTAACATATGGATAGTAAGATACTCTGCAGGAAATTAAAGCTCTGTCTTGGCCTGTTGACATGTGGATAGTAAGATATTCTGTAGGACATTCAAGCTCTGTGTTGGCCTGTTAACATTGGGTTAGTAAGATACTCTGTAGGACATTCAAGCTCTGTGTTGGCCTGTTAACATGTGTATAGTAAGATACTCTGTAGCACATTAAAGCTCTGTCTTGGCCTGTTGACATGTGGATAGTAAGATACTCTGTAGGACATTCAAGCTCTGTGTTGGCCTGTTAACATGTGTATAGTAATATACTCTGTAGCACATTAAAGCTCTGTCTTGGCCTGTTGACATGTGGATAGTAAGATACTCTGTAAGACATTCAAGCTCTGTGTTGGCCTGTTAACATGTGGTTAATAAGATACTATGTAGAACATTCAAGCTCTGTGTTGGCCTGTTAACATATGGATAGTAAGATACTCTGTAGCATATTAAAGCTCTGTCTTGGCCTGTTGAAATGTGGATAGTAAGATACTCTGTAAGACATTTAAACTCTGTTTTGGCCTGTTAACATGGTGGCAGTAAGGAACTATGTAGGACATCAATGTTTTGGGTAAGTCTAACATCTGGATAGTGGATACTGTGCAGTGCATTCAATCTACAGTTGGTTTGTTAATATGTGGATTGTAAGATCCTCTGTAAGACATTAAAGCTGTCTGTCAGTCTGATGCCATTGGGATTGTACAATACTTTGAAGAAGAATAAAACTTGGTATTGGTCTGTTAATATATAGATAGCAAATTACAATGTAGGACTGTAAAGTTTCGAGTCAGTGAACTTATGTTTAATGGGGATAGTGCGATACTTTGTAGGACAATACCGTTTATTTGTCTGTATGTTAATATTCATATAGTAAGGTATTATATAAATGACTGTTACCATGTGCTTAGGTAGATACTGTGTAGGACATCAAAATTTAATGCTGGTATGATAGTCTGTGGATAGTAAGATTCTATATATAGGACATTAAAACTTGATGTAGCATAGTAAGATACTAGATAGGACTGTAATGCCACAGGGTCATCTTCCCTTGTAGAATTACAGGTCTACTAAGACTAAGATTAATATAAACACATAATCTTACAAATACTATTTCTTTTGTTGCAGATTCTGCACTTTACACTATACGAAATACAAGACCTCACCACTAATGGAGTCTCCCGCGGAACACCTGGCTGAGACATTTCGATTCTACTCCGTCTTCCTCCACGCTGCCCGAGACTCACCAAACGTTGCCGTGGACGATCAATACGAAAGACAATGGTTGAGTATGAGGATTACCTGACTTGACTTAAACACAAGGCAACGACTCTAGCTGGCCATCTATCTTCTCGGCACACCCCCCCCCCCCCCCCCAATGACATCAGAACACATTTTGCAGCCCTGCCCATCGTTTACCGACAAGAAGTAGCATTTGGCAATAACAAGTGTCCTTCCACGAGTAGCTGTACAGAAGTGCTCGGACCCTCAAGTCAACTGCTGCCTTCGTTAGAGTAAGTGAATTCGAGGTCTGAAGACGAACAAGGAAGATCTCTTTTCTTGACATTTTTCGCGCCAGCCGAAGCACATCAGTACAAGTACAGTCAACCTCCATCAAGATGATTTCAGCAAAAAGCTTTGCATGATCTTGCAGTAGGAGTTTATGTAACAGTTTACTTGCATATTGAGGTTGCTATCCTCATGCACAACTCTCTTTAGTCGCGCCTTTCAATATATGCATGGAGTTCAATCAATCAAATCAGAACAAAAAGGCATAGCTTTAAATGAAATAAAGTAAGGTCAAGATTGGATATTTGGAAATATTTCTTTAGTCAGAGAGGGGGGAATGCTTGGAATGCATTTCCAAGGAAGTTATGGAAGCAGAGGCAGTTGATGCATTTAAGAATACATTAGATGCGCATAGCTTATTGAGCAAGGAAATGTAAATGAAACTGGTTGCGTACAGACTCTGCATAGTCTTCTAAACCAGTATAAAGACGTTAAGTTAAGTTAAATCAAGATCACTCATCTCTTTTTGTTGAAGCACAGGTCCAGCATTGTATTTGACTTACCATAACCAGCTTTTAGGAAAGATTTTTTCTAGTTATTTGCAGTAGGTAAGCGATAATTTGTACATTTTGAGATTGCCACATCCATGGACAACTCTTAGTCCTCGCGTTCAACATGCAATTAATGTTTTGGCCACTCAGGAGAAATACATACATAGCTCACCTTAAGATTGTTTGCCCTTGACCTACTGTGACAGTATTATGTGGCGGTTATATTCTACCATTCTCAGTAAGGGACCCCGGATACACTATGGGAGGTCATGTTATTGATAGATTTGAAACAAGCAGCGATAACGATAGAAAAGATATGAATTTGGAATTGCATGTGTTAAGCTTTTATAGAAGTGTTCATACGTGGTTGCGAGGTTTCGATGGCTCACAAACAAAACATGTCTGTGTTCAGATTCCTGATCTGACAGGGTCGTACACCTATGAAATGTCGTGCTGAATATGGTTTAACCAGGCTCTAAAGTGCAAAACACAGAACAATATACTGCCTCTTAGGAACCACGGTAAACGAGGTGAAAAAAAGAAATATAGCTTTTTAGTGTTTTCTCCAGTATCGCATTCTGTTTGTTTATTATATGGCTTGCTGGCTTAGGGTCGTTCGTTCTCAATCTTGCACCACCAAGCCCTGATATGGCTTAAATAGCAGAATGTTGTCCAGAGAACGGAATGCAAATATGCTGATCGGTGTGGACTGCACAGAACACGGCCAGGCACTTGAGCATCCGTGGTCAACCACTGCACGCGAGCTCATATCCAGTCGTCCTGACTTGTCTTGCCACTGGTTAAAGTTGGACTCGAGCGAGAGAGTGTGGTCGACATACTGCGCAACCCTTTCTCACTTAAAGGAAATTCATCGCGCAAGTCATTCTTTTTTCATGTATCCAGTACTAACACAGTCGAGTCCTGTGACGACGGGCGAGAAGAGAGCGTAGGTCCACTGATAAGCTAAACTACAGTCAAAAAGCTGCGTCAGTTGCGGGACACCTTGCTGAGCAATAAAGCGGCTGAGGTACATGGATTTGCTGACAACCATGATCACCGCCTCGCGAAGCAAACTTTCTCTGCTTTCAATGACTGCGAATATTCAGTTCCCATCTTCCCACCCATCCACAACCCGGATTTACAGAATACTCGACTGGATGGACTGGCTGGGTGCAAAAAGTAAAGGCTCGTGATGGACGAAAAACATTGTGATTGACCCTGACGCAACGTCCTGGACAATATGGTGTGCTTGACCGGACTAGCGTCTCAGTTACCCACATATATTATCTTATATATCACTAACCTCTAGCTGATTGCTAGCATAACCGGCACTTCTGAAATTATGCAATGATGTTTATAAATGAAAATAGTATTTGTTAGATCTACGTCAACAATAAAGTCACATATATTTTTTGTATACCATAACAAGCATTATTACATAGCACAAAAAATCGCTCACTTTCATCATTATCATCATTATTATCATCATCATCATCATCTTCATCATCATCATCATCATGTTGCATGTCATTTGCAGAAAATCACTTTCACAACAACCGATCTGTAATTCGATCTCTAGCCAGAAGTATCGCCTCTATCGTTGTAATCGTCAGGACCTCCGTGATGTCTTGTTTCCATCTTTTCATCGGTCTGCTTCCGCCCCGCTTTCCAAGCACCAAACCCTCCTGTATCGTTCTTTCTAGGTCAGTATGGCGTTTGATGTGGTCAAACTATTATACAGCAAAGCAAGCTGTCATTTTCACAGACGACCTAGCAGTGTAATGGCCCTCAAGAGCCCAGTGCTTAAAAAAAAAGCAGTCCAATGGACACCAGCCCACTGAGGCATTCCAGGCAACGGGGAGGCGGACAGGCTCGCCAGAGAGCAAGGAATGCTGCAGCAGAGTGATACATAAATCACATACAATGAAACTAAAGCATTCATCAGGACAACGTACAGTGCAAAATGGAAAATAGGATCACATTTGCCACATAGAAAACTATGCCTACCATCAACTCTCCAGTCGAGACCAGGTGATCATTTTCCGGCTACGCACATGTCACAACAGACTCAGATGCCATCTGTACAACAAGTTCAAGATTGGCACTACAGAGATTTGTGCCTGCGGCACAGCCCCCATGAAGGCATAATATATTTTGCAGTTCTGTCCGCTGTATACCGACAAAAGAAGTAACAATTGACAACAGCCAGTGTCCTTCCACGAAAAGCTGTACGGAAGCGTACAGAGCCTTGAGTCGACTGCTGCCTTCGGTAAAATCATTAAAGCTGAGGTCTGAAGACGAACGAAGAAGCAGAAGAAACTATTTTAGCTTTCGAGACAAGATGTTGTTTACTAACCAATTTTGCTTGAAATTAAGTAGGATCTGTAGTATATACATATATCTTTATCTATATCTCAAGCAGATGTGGATATATTGAGATCGGATTTAGATAACATTCGAGAGTGGTTTGTAGGTTCGCAAATGGAGTTTAATGTAGATAAATGTACAGTCATCCACATGGGAAGATCCAATATGAAACAATAAGAATAAATTGGATGGGCATAGCTTTTAGAGCAAGGTGATGAAATGAAACTGTATGTATACAGATTCTGCAGAGTCTTCTAAACCAGTTTAAGGACGTTAAGCTAAGTTAAGGATATCTGCATTTTTCCTTTTTGCTATCCATTGTATTTTGAGCACTTTTCTATAGTCCTTTAGTTCAAAAGATGCAATCCTCTTCTTAAGTGTTTGTGTGGGGGTCCACGTTTCACATCCGTATGTCTTCATCGGTATAATGCAAGTTCACAGAATAGTTATTTTCATTTTATTAATGTTCTGTCATCAGTTTCTCATTTTATTGAACCTCTGCATTGCCGTAGCCATTGGCGCTTATAACTGAGCCGAGGTACTCAAAGCTTGTGACTTAAAGCTTGTGACTTTCTCAATCTTCTGTTGTTCTAAAAAAAACTTTAGGTTTGGTCTTTGCCTTGCCTGTGATCGTTATCTTGGTTGTACTTTAAATTCAGGTATAGATTTTGGACTTCGTTGAGTTGTGTTTACGCTCATCAGTACTTTTATATTTCGCTAGTTGTTAGACC